>CM068239.1:6000000-6600000 GCA_034753255.1 Fusarium kyushuense
ACTCATGAAGATGGCATGAATCCCTGTTAGACAAATTAATCGATTCTGATCGCCCTGTCTGCATCGGTACTTCTCAGCATTTGCCCTAACATCAAGCATCAAGTTCTTGGAACCAGCAGTTCAACGTTCACCTAGCCGTTTCCGAAGTTGCATAAAATCGATACAATTTAAAGTGTTCCACAACAGGGCCGCGGCGTGTGTAACTTGGGGAAAGTCTATCGAATGGCAGCACTATTGCATTGTATTTCTCTATTTTGGAACCACAGGCCCACGTACTGGCAAACCACGGACTAGAACGAGATCTTGAAAATTTAAGTTTGACGCCAGCTCGCCACCAATTTCAGTCAGGAAAGTCACTAGCCCACCTACAAACCGGACACAGACTATGTACCAGGCAGCGAAGGATACTTGCAGAGTGATGCCAAGCTTCGGACCGATCAGTTAGCTCTATCCGTAATTCGATGCATCTTCAAGATGCAGATCCCCTGCACTAAACAAACTGGGTGTTGAGGGTTTATCATAAGACCGACCGAGTTTGCAATTCAACAATCACAGCGCAGCAAATTCTCGAGTCGTGTGATACAAACAGTTTCTATCGCTCTTTTTCGAGCGGCGTTGGTGTTGAACCCCAGTAAGGACAGGTGGGAGCTCTGCCAATAGACTTTCGCATGAACATATATCTTTCTTTGAGCTGGACAAGTTGAATCGTATTTAGCTTGATTCTGCGCCCAGGCTACGGACGTCCCCGTTGACTATTTTAAGTCGCGCGTTCACTTTCATGCGCTCATCAATTGTACGATACTTGAGACGTCTCAGCTCGAATCACTCATGAGGTAAAAAAGCAAAGAGTCTGCTACTTTCCCCGGTCCGTCAGATCGTCCCGTCCCCTGGTGTAAGATCTGAGCGTGTCGAGCTAATCTAGGTATTTATGATGACAACCAAAGCTTTGTGGCGGCCCCTGAAGGCCCTGAACTACATGACACGACTCATGACACGGTTACCGTTTTCCCATAATGCATGAATACTAATCGCATCTTATCTTGTCATGTCTCAACTCATTTAAGCAGATCCTCTCCCTCTGACCAAAATAGGATGTGAACAATAAAAGGGGAGTGGGCTGAAACAGGGATATGCTTCCCAACCCGATGCAATGGATGGATGGATAGACGGCAGGCAGTCAAGGCAGTGCACGTCACTCATTGCACAGTACAAGAATGCACAGCAGAGAGTGCGTGAGCGCTAACAAGTTCTGTGTCTATCGAAGTGTTCGAGAACGCTCTGATGGATAGAATCGGTTGTCCCGACGGCATATACTATGGCATTCTGGTACCTGAACCTCTCCGCTCTCGACTGCAAACTTGGCTGGTATGGGCTGTACCTCCGATCTGACCCTCTCAGTCGGTATTAACTTAACGTTTTTGGGTGCGCCTCCGGCCGAGAACCTTTCAAGATTTCTCCATGTCCGATCTCGAAGCCGTTTTTCTCGGCTTTTACTTAGGAACTGCATTTATCCTCTATCGCCTACCACAGAGTACGAGGCTAGTTTTTTCCTAAGCATTCGGCAGTTGGATTTTTTTTTTCCTTCTCTAAGGACTACCTGTAAACCTAGTACACATACTAAGCACCTACATTGGCCTCTCAAATCGCCGAGACTTTCGTTTGATATTGAACCCATGCGCAACCAACAATGTTACTCTATCCCATAGCGCCACGCCCTCGTTCTGCAGAAAATCTCTGTTTGCGCCTAAATTCCTTCTCTTAAGAATTCCATTCTTCTTCTAAAACCGGGCCGATAGTAAGCCACCGTTACGTGTATGCTGCCTGGGTAACTTCCATACATGTTCCGGAAAACACAACATTTAGAGGGTTTCATGATCGACGTTGCCTTTCCGGATATACTTGCCAGTTGTATCATTGGCCTGGACAAGGATCAAGAAAATTTTTGATACCTTTTAATAGGCAACAGTTAACGAGGGTATCCTTGTGATGTAGAAAAACTTTGCACTTCTAGGTTGTCGTCTTTGCTTGCAGTGAGTGATAAACTATTCTCTCCCCAACAAGCCGAAAGAGGTAACTTTTAGTCATGGAGGTATGAGTGTTGCGATTTGGCCACGCCATACAACCCTGAGTCGTGCGACTATGCGCCAGGTTCATTGTTGAATCAGGTTTTGACTGACAGATACGGCAGTATGCTTTACTGTGTAAAACCTCTTGCTATCAAATCTCAAGGAGTATATCATTTAGTAAATACAGATCGTGATAAATATAGCAATATGAATAGAAACACAAGTCTTCGTCAGAGTTTAATGGAATTGAATGGTTCGTGGCTTTTCGTGCCGATTCTTATCTTTGACCTGTGCTCTGGAAGATATAGTTGAACTTCTAATAAGTATACGCTCCAACATATTATGGCTAATCTAACCAGCAGAGAGTATTGTGGTTCCCGGACGTAGTATACCAGAGCGCATAATATCACATTCATACTGCAATCCTGCTGTTGCGAGGTGCTATCGTGGCTTGTATAATAATAACTAGTTAGAAAGGTCAAGTCCATCACAAACTCCTTCAAAGCTTCACCTGGGAACTCTTATAGACTGTGACATTATTGTTCCTGGCACTCGTCAAGAAAGGCAAAAGACTGTACCCCCCCACAATGCTGTATATGTATCCCAATTCATTTTACAGTTCCAAATAACTTGTCAATGACCGTTTCAAAAGTCATCATCTCCCAAGCCTTCGATTCGCTTCTCTCCAACATCGCGAATCTTGCCTCCGAGGATTGTTCTTCCATAATGGTCTGCCACCTGGCTGGCAGCCTCGATCATACGTCCTGTGCGATCCCGCATCAGCTGCACCATCTCAAGCGCACGCATGCCTCGTTCTTCGCCCTCGCGACACTCAACATCCAGGAGCCGCAGCAATGTCTTGTCAATCTCAATCTCAAGACGTGAAAGTTGCGAACGCTGGTTGTGGCTGCCTGAAGTAGCCTCGACGAGGTCTCGGAGCTGAGCAGCCTTGACGCCGTTAAGTATGAATTGCTGTTCAAGCTTGCGTATCCCTAACGATCCATCATTGTCCTCGTCCTCATCATCTCCGTCACCCATGTCAAGATCCTCGGATCCTTCCCTGGTTTTACGCTTCGATGGCTTAGGGGCGGATGATATGGGAATAGAGAAATCAAACTCAGAAAGGAGGGGGCGAGGGAAGTATGGGTATTGATCGCCTCCTTTAAGAATGATACAGTGGAATTTGTTGTCAGCCACTGCGATGGGGAAGTATGACTCATTCTTGCGTCCTGACGCCAGACGGTCCATCAGTTTGGTATCCAGAAGAGGTACCCATGATGCTCTTGATGGTTGTCGCCAATGGAGGAGTGTGAGGAGAGTTCCCGTCGAGTCATAAATACAAGGATCCTAAAAGTTTCAAGTCAGCGATTATAATTCTGGGTTATTATCCATTCCCCAAACAAAACTTACACCGTTGTCTGAGAAGAATACACTCTTGAGCGTGGCACCCTCAGGGAGAGCTACGGTATCCTCATTCTGGCAAATCTCATCTCTCTTGACATTCTCGATGGTGTAAAGGAGACGAGTGTTACCATCTGCGCCCATGGGCCCGTTGCCCATAGTTATGACATAATCCCTCCAGCTAGCACATGTCACCATCGGTGTGCTTTTTGGTCGATAGACACGGTATGGTATGCCAAATAGAGTAAAAACTCGTACATAGTTGGCACTGGTTGTGACGGTGATGAACGATTCACTCAACGACATAGCTGTCACGGCTTCTCCCCGCGGCAGCTCAGTACGCCAGTCGGATCGCTGTGTCCATGTCTCGTGTGGTCGGTAGAAGATGACTGCAGGGGCATCATCCTTGGGTGGGCATGAGAAGAGAGTACCGTGGTCGGTCAAACAGGCCTTGTCGTAGAGGAAGGTGTCTGTGAAGTGGAAATCTCGGTGAAATTCATGGTCATAAAATTCAACAGTAACGGTGTGATGTCCGTCCTGGTCGACTGTCCAAACGAAGCCAATCAAGTTGAGGCAGAGATATTTGCGGTTCCCTCGCCACGGAGTTGAGCCTGGTTGGAAAGATTCATGGTATTGCGGCTCAAGCACATGACGGCGTTTGTTCGCAAAACCAAAACCGTCGTCATCATCCCTACCTCGTTTCTGGCCCAATCCTGTAGTGTATCCAGCGCCATCGTCGTCCTCCACAAAGTCGTCGTCGCCGTATCCCTCGCCGCCTTCAAGGAACGAGTTGAGACTTCCTAAGGAGTCCCGTCTCGGTCTTGTCGGTAAACCATTTTGTTTCTGCCCGTTCTGAGGGGGCGGTCTTCTGTTCGCAGAGATCTCAGCAAGGGGGTCGTGGATGAAGGGTGCTGGCTGTGTGTTGAGTTTGAGTAGGGGCGAGAACTGGTCTGTGAGGAAGTCGGGGTAGATATAGACCTCGCCATCGGTAGTTGTGAACGAAAGGATATTCTTTGTAGGGTGCCAAGCCAGGTCGATGACATTGGAATAGTCATATCTCGCAATGACGGATTGTGTCCTCGTCTCCCAGATTAACACTTTGTTATCCTTGCTTGCCGATGCCAACATTGCACCGTTGGGTGACCAAGCCAAAGCAGTAATATCAGCCAAATGCCCGTTGGCAAAAGTCCTTTGCTTTTCCCAATCGTTCTTGGATATGACCTGGATGTCTCGCATAGGAGTCGGTACGGCGAATGCCCGGCCATCTGGGTGCCAGGCCGCGCATGTGGACTTCTCGCTCTCTGAATCCACAGCACCAATGACGCCATCCACCTTTCGGATCAGCTCTGGTTCCTCGGCGGTCAAAGAATAGACGTATACGATGCCATCAGTGCCAGAAAGCGCAACCAATCGCCCCTGGGGGTCGAAGCTGACGTTTCGTACAGCGCGTGCATGCTCACGCAGATGCTTGACTTGTGAAATGTCCTTTGTGTTGACAATCTTGACGCCCAACTCATCGCTTGCGACAGCACACCATTGGTTATCAGCTGTCAAAGCAACATCGCGGATCGGCAGCGTTGTTCGTGTAAGGAAGCGCTCAAAGGTGTTTGTTTCGAGGGAGTATAAGCTGACAGTGCCATCTTCAGATCCAACAATAAAGAATTGGTCTCCCGCAGCAACTGCCATGTTCTGTTCCTGACAATCATCAATGTTGATGGGCTCTCCATCGGAACCTGTCTTGTAAAGACGGATTGTGTTATTCGAGCCGACAGTAACTAGGCGACTGCCATCGGGAGTATATGCACAGCGAGTAGTTCCTTGTGTATGAGCGGGTCGAGGCCGCGGCTTGGGGGCAATTGTGGAATCCATGATCGTCTTCGTGATTCTGATCGGAGTTATACACAGAAACGGCCTCAAAAAAGAGCGATGATGGTTGATGGGTGGTTTGGAAGTGGGACTTTGGTCTGGTTGCGTTTCTCGGGAGACGCGTTTGAGCGCGTCGCAATTAAAGTCGCGGAAAGACCCCGCGATTCGTTGCTCAGGGAAAGAAAGGAAAGATGTTACAGGGGAAAGCCCCACTAAAATTAAACTCCCACCCTAACATCTCCAACTCTTTTGTGACTGCCTAACCTAGATCACCTACGAAGTATTATTTTACAAGTGTCCAAATACTACACATGCTCACTATATCTCCAACTTGCAAGGTAAAATCCAAGCTCTCATAATCATGCAGTCTGCGGATCGCGACCACTTTTTTGAAACAGAGTATGTATAGCAATAAATCAACCACATTTCCTTACTAACACACCTCAAAGTGCTGTCCAAGCCCAGCGCCAACGAAGGGCTGCCAAGGCCGATAACAAGAATGGCGGACCTATTGCTATGAAGTCGAAAGTACTCGCTGTTGTTGCAGATCCAACCTCACCTCTCGATTCTGTATTTGTTGCCGAGTCTGCCGGCGCCGTTCGTCGGATCAACCTCGAAGTATGACTGTGAATCCTTAAAGACTAACAAACTGCTAATTTTTTATTTGCAGACATCAGAGTCCAAGACAACGTACCGTGGACCGAGAGCTCCAGTCACTTGTATTGCTGTAGGAGGCAAAGGTAATCAAACATTATTTGCTGGCTCGTGGGACAAGGATATCTGGTCATGGGACATTGAGACTGGAAAGCCTGGCCGCAAGTTCAGTGGCCATTCGGACTTCATAAAGACTGTCGTTTGTGCTACCATCTCTGGCAAACACATTCTTATTAGCGGGGGCGCCGACAAAAAGATGTTTGTTTGGGATATCGAGTCAGGTAAACGGCTGCATACCTTGCAAGATCCCACCACGACCATGCTTGCCGTTCAACACATCGCTATTGACCCTGTTCTCAGCGACTCAACCAGTGTGGTCTTTGCCAGTGCGAGCAGTGATCCCCACATCAGAAGATGGAAGATCACGCTGGACAGTTACGAGCAGCTTTCCGAGTCGTTCTCTGACCGCCCCGATGCTGAGCGACTCACTATTCAAGAGCACGAGACCAGCATCTACCGGCTTTTCTACGATCAATCAAGCGAAGACGTGGATCTCTGGACTGCTAGTGCTGATGGAACTGCAAAATGCTTGGCGCGTTCCAGAAACTTTGTCGCTGATGATTTGTTCGAGCATGGCGACTATGTACGAGGCGTTCTTGCAACAGACCAGTGGGTTATCACGGCTGGTCGTAATGAGGATGTCAAAATTTGGGATCGCTCATCCGGCAAGCTTTATTGTACATTGATTGGCCACTATGAAGAGGTAACCGATATCGTCATGCTGCAAGACTCTACTGGTACTCCCCGCAAGGTATGCAGTGTGGGCATTGATGGAACTATTCGAACATGGCCACTTGACAAGTCTGAGCTTGACGAAGTAGTGGTAAAAATCCAGAAGGCTGCCGAGCCCAAAGAGGAGGAGGAAGAGAAGAACGGAAACTTTCTGACAGCCGAGGAGGAGGCTGAGTTGGCAGAACTCATGGACGTTTAGGACCCAGCATCATAGAGCTGATCGATATCTCGACCAATCCAGAACAGCCTGAAGCCACTCATATGTCCCACAACCTGCTAGTTGCCCCCAGAAGTTAATGCACTTGCTATGTTGTATCGGTGTTTCACGAAAGTCCAGCTCAAGTTTGTCTGCGACACAAGGAGCGGATAGATACGTCTCCGCCGTGTGACTGAACCGAGTCGCTCTGTCGAGACAGACCACCCAAAATATAGGCCATGTTTCAGTACTTGGAAAGAAAGGTGCTTAAACACGAATAAGGCCGAGCCACATGTGTTCCGATGTCCCTTCCTACGTAGAAAAAGTGACGCAAGCCACTCTTCTATCGACTCATCCTCACGCCGACAATACACTGCCCACATACGGACATAAGGTATCTAGCGATGTCACCCCAAAGAGTCTATTTGAGTCGAGAAGAAACATCCATGCATCGTCTGAAGCAAATTGACAGGCGTTCCCTGAACAATGGCATATAATCTTGCCGCAAGGGATGTTATGAAATCGATGGGCCGGACATCTATCACTTGTCGCAAATGACAGGATCTGACATTTAGGGTAACATACCCCCGCTACGACGTGAATCCGAAATGGTTCTGGCCAAGCCTGGCGTATCCGAGAAACAAACAATTGTGTTTTGCTTTTTCGCTCTGCATGCGTCCTGGAGCCACGGAGATTGTGCGGCAGTTGTTACCAGGATCTGAGTCGTACTCTGCCGGCATAACGAGAAATATCGCTTCCCCTGAGAATGCTTGTTGTAGAGCTGATCCTCATAGAACCTTGCTTGGTAGTACTAATGCCCCTTGTTCTAAACAAACGATGAGATAATAGAAGAAATTGTAAATGATTGACTGGACCTTCAAGTTGTGGTAGCGCAGATTCTTGAGCTGAGCTGAAATTTCGGGTTTGCGTAACCGTAAAGTCGTACAATTAATCAAACATGAATGTTATGAATCTCTCTCCCCGTCGGACTTCGAGACTACCTATTGTTCATGACCCAGGCAGGTGGGTCGAAATTTAATCCGCACACGAAAAGATCTCTGGTAGTGAGAGACGGGTGGAGACAGAATCATTACAGTCATAGCCTCTGCCTATCATCACCACATATTTCTGTCAACCATACTTGGTGTGCTGATCAGATTTCTACCCAACCGCCAGGCAACTTCTGACCTCGAGCTTTGACAAACGACACCGAATTTGTAACTGATCAATAAAGCCGACACCTGGTGAGTCGTTTTCGACCTGTAACATCCGAGTTGACCTACATACGTAGTATCATATGCTCGTTCTGTGAGATGTATTGCAAATCCAATGTATCGGGTCTGAACTGCAAGACTTCCCCTGTTCACGCCAGTGACCATTTGGGCCACTCTTGAAGATTGCAAGTCAATTAGACTAGACCTAGTGTATGAACGGATATCCGTCTCTCCGTCTCAAACAACCTGGACCTTGCTCAGTGACGATTACTTCCCAAGTAGACCGGTCCTTGTCCGAAAATCCATTACAACTCTCCCTACTTGAGAATTATAGAAAGAGAAAAAAGAGAAAAACTCATAAGCTGATCTGTGCTGTGTAGTTCGAGGGAAGTGGAGGTACTCCCTTGGCCTCATTGAGTATCGTTTGCGAGCATATTGGACAACCACTTTTATCGCTTGTATATCCGGCTGGATAGATCTATCGCGAACAAATGAACCTGAAACAGTGGTTTTGCGGCGCGAGTCATATGGCACAACAGCTGAGTTCATTCTATGTGCGCCAACATACGAAATGTTATGTGCAGTAGTTCGCAGTCCCGCAATATGCGACAGTTCGTTCTTGTGAAATGGGATAGGGGCGCCATTGGAAATTGTGCTTCCACCCGCAAGTTCCACACTCGTACCCGATTCTTCAAAAGATGTATTGGGGGACAATCATGGTCCGGTATTGCTGATGAAGGCCTGTCGACGCTCTATAACTTGTTATTGAACCGCTTTAAGGTTGTTTGATTCTGGTCACAGAAACCTTGCCAGCCGCGCCACTCATTGACTCGCCGGCAAGGGGGCAAGCTCAACGAGTTGTTAATAATACTTATTGAGGACGAGCAATTGCCGCGCTGTGCGCAGTGGATTGAAATTGACGTTTAGGGCCAGCCATCTAATGAGATCTAACCAGAAAACTGAGACATGCGATTAATTTAGACATCGTTGCAAGGCTTAGTTGGACCAGTCAGATAGCTCCCAACCTGAAATCTGCGGCGTCTTGTACATGTCAACTGCGTTGGTGGCGCCCTCGAAATCCTGACACAGAAGCTTGATGGGGCTCGTTTTGCATATTGATCGACACCGGGCATGGGTGAAGAGCGATCAGCTATCGTTTTCGGAACTTGTGGCTAAAATAGAAATCGGAGCCCTGCTGCCCTATCCTCGAAGTGCAAAAAAACCCCACCTAACTCGAGGTCTACGATTTTGGTGGGATATGGTGTTAATAAATTCGGTGTTTTCTTGCAACCTCTAGCCTGTTGATAGATGTGGAGAGCGATCGACAATGATTAGAGCGGCCCGAAAAGGGCTGAGGCCTCAAGACGACATTATAAACAAAACGAGGCTTGGAAACAATCTCCACGCCTTTGACTTTCTTTTTCCTTAGCTCGAAGACGGGTTGAAGTGTCGAGGTAGATGGAACAAGCAAACATTGTATTTGGTTTGCCGTGCAACAAGTGGTAACCGGGCTGCTGTGCACGATCTGTGTATCTGTACTCGAGTAACTAGTTGGTGCTGGCCAAGGTATCAGATTTGCGCAAATGTCGGTATGTCTGACGAGAGAGCCCACAATCTGTACTCCGTACGTCCCATACTGATGCATGTGGTGCAAGACTCTGTTGAGGTACGACAATTCTCAATTTTGGTGTTTCAATTAGGTCTATGTTTCCTGCGGCCAAGCTTGGCCCATGCCATGTGCAAGGGAATGAAATTCGCCGAAATCTGATTTGTATTGGCACAGGTAGGAACTGACATTTTTATCAGGTCAACGGCAAATCTGTTGCAGGGTCAAATTGCGAACAAAATACCTGTATTATTTGGGCTGAGGCCTTCATGAAGGGCTACTACGTCTCAGCTATGACCTGGAACGGATCCTTCCAGGGATAGCCCAGACGTAAGCCCCTGTGTCTGTGGGACTAGGCCGTCGGTTGCATCATGGAGCAGTCCGGGTACAGGGGTGGCCCGATCCCTGTGATCGTCGTTGCAAACAAACCACAAAAGTTTCTAGTTTCAGTTCTGGTGTACTGCCATTGGTGCTTGTGTTTGTGTTTGTGCCACCACCTACAGAGTACGCTGGACGTCCATTTCTTCTTTTTCTTGTTCTCTCGCTTGCTAAACTGTACGCGCTGGAGATGAGGCGCTGACGGGAGTGTTGCTGCAAGTCCCCGATAGTCTGGTCCCAGGCTCAAAGCTGCAGGGACAGCCATCCCCGATTATTCAGTTCAGCTGGCTGGGATTCCGGCTTAAAGGAATGAGAGAAAGCTTAGGCCGACTCTCATATTCATATTAGTATTGTTCTTTTTGGCTCCGAATCAGAACCTAAATAAGCCAATAAAGACTTTGTGGTATTCATTGGGCTGTTGGGCTAGATGGGGTCATGGGGACCCAACAGAATTAAAAGAAGTCGCTAGAGGGCCTTGCTTTTTGGCTGTGGCAGCCGGATTATTGCAGGGTTCAGCGATCAACCTGAAATCTCTCACTCAAGTCCGAGTTTAATAGAGGAGACTTCCATCGGTTGACAGTGGAGAAGGAGGTGGTGGCACTGGCAGGCCCGGCGAGCTGCAACTTCCCCGGTAATCTGGGTATAGAGGAAAGGGCGTGCACCTGCCTCAAATCGGATATGTATCACGCACCTTGCTTCTGCTTCCGCTTCTGCCTTCTTGCATGTCTCTATTCTGACGGAACCTGTCTTCTTTCTACTCATTGGCCACTCTTTACATTCTTTGAGAACAGGCATTATCTCCTTCTGCCCCTTCTCCCTTCCCCAGGCTGGGAATTCCAAATTACCTTCAATCCTTCCCATACCAACTTCGCCTATTCCCAGTACTCTTATTCCCTTTTCATTGAAATATCCCTTGTAAGTTCATTCCTAAATTCATTCCAGCCATGGTCGTTAATGATATAGTAGAAGTTATTCGTGGTAAATGAGCCAGTTTCACGCCAGGAGCTCCTCGACCGCGCTCCCTTTTGCGCAGCTTATTCCCTTGATCAAGCATTCCTTCAACCACAATCCCTTATTTTAATTCTGCGTCCCCCATTTACCTTTCGCTTCCATACTGAAAGATCGTCCGGATCAGTGGCGCCTCAAGTATCCACTATGTCTACCGACAACAAGCAATTTGGGAGCATTGTTGCTTTTGAAGGTCATGTAGATACCATATCGACACAACTACGACTTCTTCCTTCTTCACCGCAGATTTTGATTCTTCCCAACGTTCAGAATTACATCTTAGATGACGGGACAGATCGCCGGTCGGATGTTCGCCTTTATGTCAAGAGAATACACGAAGCTGCTGTAGCTCGCCATGAAGCTGCCCGAACCTTCCTGCAAGAATCGACGCCAACCAATAGGCGACTAGTGTTTATGAACGGTGGTACCTCGAGCGCTCATGCTCTATGCATCAAGGCCATTATGGATCAAGAGACCGAGGGAGACGTCAACCAAGCCGAGTCCCTCTTCCATCAATTGACCAAAGATGGAGTCCTTGGCCTGAACAATTCAGTACGAGACTGGAGATATCCAACCATGTTCGATTGCCTCAGCAAGCAGGGCCCAAGAGATGAGCTAGAAGATCCCATAACGCGGGCGATGCGAGCTGCTGAAGCATTGGACCGACAAACGGCCAGCCTTCAACCTTCCACAGAAGTCGATCTCACTCTCACATCACGGCCCCGAAGTAACAGCTTACCACTTTATGGCTACGACGACAACTTTGGAGACAATGCGCCGTTTTTTGTTTTCGGCGCTCAGAAGAACGACCAGGAGGAAGCCAAAGGTTATTCATACTCGACACAGCCCTCCAGATTCTCCAGATTCTCCATCACACACTATGACCGATCTGCAGATCGTATTTACCATGGTATAACCCACTTACAGTCCCCCTCTTTGAAAACATCTTTTGTAGCCTCTCCTAGCTGCATCGGCGAATCATACAACTTGATGGCGGGTCCTGTGTCCCCTGGTCTTGAGGCATTCACTCCACGATCCGATGTATTGAGTATCCCATCCACAGATAATGTCGTGTATGGGGAAGCTTCATTACTGGACATGCGATCACCGAGCCGTAGTTCTACCTTGTCACGAGTTAAGTCCTTGGACAGAATCTACCCGGCCACTCCTAAGTATCGGGACCTTTGTGTGCCGGCAGCCAACCCAGAGCTTGTGCGCCAGTCGGATTTCAATGCCGAAAAAGACCTCTCCGAAACACGCCGAACATCCCAAGCGATGTCTACAAACAGACGCAGCTACATCGAGGTCCCAAGAACTATTGTTGTCAAGACTAACCTTCCCGTCATCAAGGTGGCCCCAGTCCCCCTGGAGAAAAAACGCAAGCCTGCACGGGAATCTTACGTCGATAAGGGTACTGATGCCAAAGACGTAGCCGAATCCAAAGAGACTTTTCAGCTAGTACTACCTTTGGTAGAGGACCTGGTGGTTCACTTCAAGGAAGATGTCTCTGACCCTATACTTGATTCAGTTATTCGTGGATTCAAGACTGGTGGATTTTCTACTTTCTTCCAGTCCCCCACCTCCGAGTTCGACGCCCACAACGCCTTGGTGCCCGCGACGCCCGAGTCTCATAACGTCACTGGTGTGAGATGCATAGAGGACCAGTACCAGGAGCTTTCTATCCATAAAAAACTTGACTTGGATGAATATGACCCTTTTGCATACAACCAACCCTCATGGCTCAGGAGAAAGCCTCTACCCAGCCTGCCTAAGCTTACAGTTGAACGGCCACCAACACCTATTGGGACACCTCCGCTCTTGGTTTCTGAAATGGACAACAAGATTCACGATCTTCAAGTAAATGGCCAGCAAACAGCCATTACAGTACAAAATTCACTTCGCTCTGTTCTTCAAGATCACTTCCCACCCGAGACCCGGGGCTATCGTCAGTTCCAGTTTCCTCTCTTACCTGAGCTTGATGGATTGTGGAAACCAGTTTTCTGGAATACTGAGCCCGACGGTTCGCAATGGTCATGTCATTGTATTGACCAAATCTTGGCTATCGGGGCTCAGCGTGGCGTAAAGAGGGACTATGCCTCTGCCGTAACAGGGCAACTCGAGAAGTTAGGAACCAAGCACAGTGGTGCCAGTCGCAGTGGAAGACTGGATTTCAGGTATAAGATCGACGCTCCATAGTATCCTTTGCTCAAAACTCACAATTGACAGGTATCTTCTTGCCAATGCCATGCAAGCCTATACGACACAACCCTTGGCCAACCAGACGAAGGACAACCCCTTCAACAACCCGTTTCTTCTTGCAACACTCGTCATTCCTCATCTCGAGACATACCTTGCTCTACATACGGAAGTTCGGTATCTTCTTCTCGAGTACCCACCAGAGCATCTTTCTGCGGTATTGGCTCTTCAGAAACTCGTCGGAATAGAAATGATGAAAGTGGCTCAAATCGTTGATACAAGTAGCAAGAACATGCCATTTACTCACTTGCGTGGAAACTCCATTACTGGCCCGGAGAAAGAACCTGTAGGCCGGCTTGGAAAGACTTTCCCACCCAACTCTTGCTCTGGCCACGATGCTACAGTATCAAAAGCCAACTTTCTTCTTACCTCGACCGCTAGCGACGCCGAGATAGCAACGTTTGTTGCTACTATCTCCAAGATCCTCTCTGGGGTCTCTTGTTTCTATATTCCGGAAGAGCTTCCCAAAAAATACTCCCCGAAAAAGTCCAAGTCAACTTCCACTACAGGAACCTTCTCTACTTTCCCACGCATACCATCTTCAACATGTAGCCCGCCCATGTCTCCGACGATTGTGGTTCCATCGGGAGCAACCTTTCAAGACTCATCTGCAATGCCGAGTCGGGCCCCCTCCATTGCTGAAACTGTCAAGACAGCAAAGTCGACCAAGAGCAAACCATGCCGATCCAAATCGAATCGCAAGCCCCTGGCTGCCGACGCCCGATCAATCCTCACCATGTATATCGATGATAGTGATTGGGATCAGGAAGACAGGCGCATCATGCCTCTGCTGGAAGAAAAGTCTAACGGACGTAAGGCAAACACACACAAAGCACTCAAGTTCTTGGGCTTGTCATGATGCTAAGATAGATAAATGTTGGCGGAGCACTAGATATATGGCTGTTATGATGTAACGATCTTGCCTAAGCAAGGCACTTCCTTTCTGTTATTTTGTTGGACATAGATTTGAGCGACGCCTGTGGACACAGACCAGGGCTGCCTATTCGTTCACCACGATAATATAATGTAATTTTTACCACATCATAAATACTGATGCTTACTTTAAGCTTCGAAAATTACATTAGCTCAAACATTGCTGTTGTCTTCGTTGCTCAACCTGCCCTGACCAAGACTTCCATCGACATCGACGCCCGCTTTCCTCTGAGATTTGATCTCCTCTCTAGCCTCAGCCTGCTCTGCCTTTTTTCTTTCCATAATATTAGCTTAGAGCCTTGATGGTAGCTATCGGGGCAGACAAACCTGTCAAGGTCGGAAGAGTAATCTTCGATTTTGATGTCATCCTGGCGAGGCTGATCTCTTGTGCTTGTCTTCTTTACTGCATCGGCGACTTTGCCCTCTGCGAGGGTAGCCAATTGCTCTGCGTCTTCATTGTAGTTCTGGAGAGGGGGCCCGCTCTCCTTTGATACTTGGCTTTCGACACTGGCCATGTTGGAGAATTTGCGAATACAGAGTAGAAGGGCTTTGGAATTTGGATATATGATAGGAAGGAAGAAAGGCTGACGGTATGAGTGAGGCTGTTATGGAAAGAGTATGTAATGTTAGAATGACATCAGGCCACAAGGCTGGTCTATGACGTACATGGGCTTGTTCCGCAATACCTACATATTAGGTAGGATCTTTGTGTATGAAGCATGTGTAGCGCATATTATACGTTGATCTATATCTATGCGGCCCTTATGGTAGATAGACTTACATAACGTGTTCACATTTTAGTATACGAACATCTTCTTTGATGATCATGGGCGCCATGTTGCACTGGCTAGAGGGTACCGGAAGAGTTGGCCTCCAAGCTTTAGGATACAAAGATAAACAGCCTAAGAAGTCTGACCTACCAATTACGTCTCTTATGCTTCCAGCGACCAACTCTCATGACACCCTGAGGACGTAGTAACTATAAATGTAAATCAAGCCACATGGAATGGATGTAATTGAATTTGCAGGGTTGTAAGCAGATCATTCTCTCTTTGCTTCCCGTATGTGAAGTTTCAGCCGACTTGTTGGAGGCAGCTTGAGTTGGCCCTCCAGACGCACATCGCCAGTTTCTATCCCATCATAGAATGACTCGCCGTCATCCATCATAGAGTAACAAAACAATCAGGCCAAGAGTGTGCCCTAAGTATCATAAACCGGCCTGCTAATTTCGTCTTTCTGGTTCCAGCGACGGGCTTTCCAGGTACTCTGATACTGGCCAACATGAACAAAAACATAGTCAAGTAAGCTCAGTCCCTTAGGGGCATGGATTAACAAAAGAATATTCCGCCTTTATTAAGAATACCCTTTCTCGCACACATAAAAATCGATCTCAGCTACCAAAAGTGAAAACCACAGGCGAATCAGGATGGTAAAAGAGAATAAACAATATAACAACCGATATCAAAACCCAGGTAAGAGAAAAAAGGTAAGCACAACCTTCTCTTGTAACTCCTGTTGGCTCAAGAGACTACAAAATAACGGAAGAGCAGGATGGCAAAAGGGAGAACGAGATGCGCAGATGATGTTTCCAGCGAATGAATGGCAGGTTGAAAAGAACAAGAACCGACAAGATGCCTTTCGATGTCTGCGTTCTGTGATAGAAGACACAGCAAAGGAAGAAAGCGAGAAAATACAGCTTGCGCGTGCGCAAAACCTTCCACAGCCACCCGCCCAGGAACATAGGACCTGCCTCCGTATCTGCAACCTCGCTCTCCAAGTCCATCCCCACAATCAATACCGCTCCGTCTATTCTCCACCTCGTTTAGCGTCAGGGTCCGTGGCAGGCGTAGAGAGGGAAAGAGCCGTTCTTCTGGGTACTGAAGGCAATAACGGTCGTAATTGCAGTAACGAAATGCACAATCCGAGCGATTATGGTCTTGTCTGTGCGAAACGACGAGACAAGGTAGAAAGAAAACATCGTAATTGAATCTGTCCGGTCGTATCCCTAGCATGATCCATCTTTCCGGCTGTACTCCGTCATCCTGCTTCACTGAGAAAAGAGGGCGTAAATGCATTTAGCAGCAGCTGTTGTTGGAAGAAGAGCCAACACCCTGACCTTGACCGACTTGCACGCTGGGCTTGGTGTTGTTGGCTGTGGTAGTGCCCATGCGCTCCTTGATCTGACGGGCCATGGTCAAGAAAGCCTGCTCGACGTTGCTGGCGTTCTTGGCGGAAGTCTCGAGGAATGGGATTCCGAGGCTGTCGGCGAACTCCTGCAATGTGTGTCAGCGACTGGGTTGCTGTGAGTGGATATCACAGCCGAGGGAGAATTTCGGTGACAGGGGCATTTGGGAGCTCGGGCGCTCAAATGCATGTGACCGCGATTCCAGATTGCGATATCTCAGGTATGAACAAACTTACCTTGGCTACGCTGTACTCGACGACCTTCTTGTCTGACATATCACTCTTGTTACCGACCAGCAGCTTGTTGACACCCTCTGTGGCATATCGGTCAATCTCCTGGAGCCATTGCTTGACGTTATTGAAAGAGTCCATGTCGGTAACATCGTAAACGACGCAGATGCCGTGGGCACCACGGTAGTAGGAAGAGGTGATAGTTCGGAAACGCTCCTGGCCGGCGGTATCCCACTAGAGTACGAGTCAGTATTTTGACAGCGAAGTCGATGCCCGCGCAACGGGGACACATACAATCTGAAGCTTGACGGTCTTGCCATCGAGTTCTATCGTTCGGATTTTCTAACGAGAATTAGAACATGTCGTAGATAAGTGTCTGTATGCAACGCACAAAGTCGACACCGATGGTGGAGATGTAGGATTCAGTGTAGGTGTCGTCGGCAAATCGCAGAAGCAGACAAGACTTTCCAACACCGGAATCTCCGATGAGGAGGAGCTTGAAGAGATAGTCGTATCTGGAGGGTTTGAGTCAGAAAAGTGATCCTGTAATCGTCTCTCAACGCAGAAAGAAAGGGGGGCGAGCGCGGATGTGAGTGTAGGCGATAGAGATGGAAGGTAACTCTGGAGCGATAGTCAGCATGGGCAAGATTTCCATCAGGAGGTTATCGCAAAGAAGCGGAGAGTGGCGTACTACTCGGGGTTCATGATGACGGCTGCTCGTTATGTCGCGGTAGGACAAGTCAATAAAATCGGTGGAAATGAGTCGTCGGGCGTGATGGAATAGGAGGCTGTAAAAGACGTGGAGATTTGGTTGGGAATGAGATGTGTAGAGAGTTGAGAGAGAGGCTCAAGTACGTCAGGGAAGAAACGTAACGCCAGGCAACGCCAGCACCGCATAGGAGGGAATGGATGAATGGGGCAGCTGACAGTGCAAGTCACGTGAGAGATACGTTGAAGATGGACAACAAAGAAACCCTGGGTACCTAACATTGGGTGTAAAGTTTGGCGGGAATTAATTAGTTGAGTCAGATGATACATTAGGTATCAAGTAGATAAATGAAAGGACCCCAATGTGTTAATTTAAGTCCTGCATCGTCCGGTCTGTTGCCTGGGTCAATCTCATCTGTTATTCTGATTACTCTCATGTGAAACGAGGAAAAGTAACACAGTGTGTTACTGTCCTTGTGATAGTGATAGTGATGGGAGTCATGGTGATGTATCTCCTAGTAACCTGCTTGCAATGCTACTATTACTTTGGAAAACGTTGGTAAAGTTAACCTATCCCAATGCGGATCGACACTTGCCAGTTGAAAATCGAATAGCAGTATGACTTCAATAGTTGGTACTGGAGGTGCAAAGGTTGGAATGGACAAGAATGCCTGCCCTTGAACCTGATGCACTGTATTTGCTGGACTGATATAAGGAGTTACCCAGTTGCTCTCTATTTTTATCACAAGGCAGTTAGTGGTTACTGATCGACCAAGTCCTGGTCTTGTGCCATTATTAACACCATTCAAGTGACGTCCATGCATTGCACGTCACAAGTTAAGCAATGACTTCTAACCGGTAGATTAGCTTCACCGCCTGGACAAACAGTCACCGAATGCTGGTTTGAACAAACAGATAATGTAATTTTGTGCTCTGCATATCCCGTATAATCTATACGATAGTTGTTAATTAATCTTATGAGTGGATCTTTTCCCACTTTGAGCCACTCTCTCTGGATTCCTATTCTCTTTTCTTTGCCTATTTCTCGCCCTGTCCTGTCCTGTCCCATCGCAACGGATGAGACCCGCCCCGCCACATCCCGCTGTCAAGCCTGAGCCTGTGGCGGTGGAGTCTCGAGAGCTCAGCCAATCACTAAACATGTTTTCAATTCTTGTACCTTTACGCTTTTTTTCTACTACAAAGTACTTCCGAGTTTATCCATACTCATACTCCATCATTGGAGATCCAGCAAAAGAAAGTCCCAGAAGTGGGCATACTTTCTTGAGCATGCGGGTTGCAAGTGCACTTCTCCAACCAACTTTAACTCTATACGATCCTACCTTTAATATTTAATGCCCATCGACTGTTCCAGCCAAACACATTCTTGATCAATGAATTTCGTTGTCCTGCTGCGGTGACCACCTCAATGGCCACTCCAATTCGATCCACTATAAGCCGTTCCGGCCGGCCTTGTGTTGTCTCTATTCGCAACCTCTCCAACGCTCATCCAGCAAAGGCACAGGTCCAGCCCGTAACTGTTCGCGAGCCAAACACTTCTTCGCCAAATTCCGATGCTAGCCAACTCACAAATCATATAAGGCGAGACGCCTTGTCAACAGCATATTTCGATGCGACAGGCGCCCGATTTGTTGAATCTGGCAATGACCGGTCAAAGGACCCCAATAAGGCGAAGCTAGGTAAAAGTATGTTACCGGGGAAATCTAGAACAGCATTGGAGTAGCACAATACTGATTCATTACAGCTTTGCGAGTTCTTCAGGAAAGATTGCCGACCCTACTTCTACACCCTCTACCTCACGACATCCTTGCGCCAAACATCGCCCTTCATCTCTTCCCTTCGACGCACCCTCACCTACCAACCGTCTCCGGCCGAGTCGCCTACAATGCCGCTCTCTGGACCTCACCTCTGGCTTGGAACCGTGTTCCCATACTCGGCAACGTTTGTATCGAGGTTCTTGCAGAGCGCATGACGACCGAGCCCCTCACATTCCTACCCCGCCGTGCTGGAGCTATACCAGAGCAACTTGTTGTCCGCTGGTGCGAGAAGCGAAAGGGCTCTTACACTTACAGCTCTTCGAATCGTGGCGTCATTGCACGCTCGCTACCGTTTGGCCGAGGAGTCGATCCGGACAAGGCCTTCACGGGACTATTTGTCTTCGATTTCGATTCCGAGGGACGAATTTTGAGCCACACGATTGAACAGGCGCAAGCAGGTGGCGATTGGGAAGCTGGAGTTGGCGCAAAGGTCGTTGGTCTAACCGATTGGCTTCTTGGGGGGTGCAAGGATCCCGGTACTCCCATACCAATGTTTGAGCGAGTACGAAGACGACGGTCCATCTAAGTCGACATCATCCGTAAAAGAAGGAGAGGCAGTGGGATGAGGATAGGCAGTGCCCTCCAAACGAGAGAGGTTCATGCAGAACGGCACGGCACGGCATTATGAGAGGCGTTTTTGGTTGCATTTGATCATGATCCTCCGGGTTGCGCTGAGTCGTTTCGGATATTCATAACGACAGTGTATAATAAATGGGCACGACGAAAGACTCCACACACATCCTGACTCTGTATAGTTTTGTAAAATAGCAGTTATCAAAAGCCCGTTCTTTCCATAAACTTCCCATTGTGATGACCAAGGGTCAAGTGAGGTTATCGAATCAGGGCCAACCAGTACATTGAGATTAGCAATTTCGGTTTTGTAACGATGTAATTGGGCATCCAGCAAAGTACCTAACAGATTTTGAACCCCAAAAGTGCAAAAGATAAGGAGCAGTCGAACGGGTGAAGAGTTTTATGGTTCAGATTTTAGAGAAGTTTGTAGGTATCATAGATTCTAGGACGGATACCACTCGATCACTCCTTACCAAAGGTGTATAGAGTTGGCTTGATATATAAAGGTACCCTTGCTCCAAAAAGTCCTTACCGATAGATACATAAAGCATAGATTCATGGCTTTGAAACTCTATACCTGTGTCAACGCCTGCGCCAAGAGAGGAAGTAACTTCAGCGCAAGCCAAGTGACACAAGAAACAAATTACACTCGTGATAGCAAATTGTTATGTGCAGCGTCGTGGAATTCGTGTATTTTTGCGCACTGTTCGTCTCTCAGCCCACAGGATCGAGACTGGTTTTCCAGCGGAGCCATCTCGTTCTACCAGAACCGGCTCCTTCTATTGATGGCAAATGGGCATTTCACAATATTCTGCCCAAGAGACCGTTACCCTGGCCAGGGCCCTTTGAACGCCGAAACGAGAAGCACAAGCCCTCGCTCTTTCTCTCAGGTCGTATGTAATTTCTGCTGTGTATCCAAATATTCGCCTACAGCACAATCTCGCCAATATTCTCCCCCTCGAAACCGTGTTTCGCTAGTTTCTTCACTCGCGACTTATCCCGAGCTTTGTCAGCCGCTTTCTTCTCCTCTGCGATCTTCTTGACGACCTCCAAGTCGGCCAGCTCGAAACCAGGCGGGGGATCGTCATCTCTGTCGAGGTCGATTTCGCCAAGGAGTAGTACGTTCTCGCCTCGAACGAGGAATATGCCGTGGTTTATGTCTGCGTAGAGACCGGTTGGCCGGTCGCTACCTGCTGAGTCGGGAGAGGGCGCAAAGATACGTTCGATCGTGGATTGGAGAACAAGATTTGCTGCAGCAGAGGGTGAGAAAAGGGCGCGTCTAAAGACGCTGTCTTTCATTTAGAACGCACCGAATTGATCCCAGCTTCTTAGTACTCCGATGAGTTTTCTCCCATCGCGCAAAGCGACCATGAGCTTCTCTGCAGTTTTACAGTCGTCAGCAAGCAATCCCTCCCGTCTCCTGGTTCACGCTCCAATCCATCTCATCTGCATGTGGAACCGGGAACAGGAATGAACTGGTACCAAGGCGGAGTCGTACTGTCTGTGAGGTCCAGGAGCTGCGCGGCAGTCGTGAACATTTGAGGCGGCAGCTGAGGTAGCGGTTGCGGCGCACCACGGCCCTGTGGAGGGACATCGTTGATGGATAGGTTCTCCATTATATCGTTGGAAGATGTTTTGTGGAAGGTCGTGCGGTCTGTGATTAAAGTGAAGTCTATTGATCCATGGAGTGTTGAGTGTTGTGGCTCATGACATGAACATGACGTGAAATGCTATGCGTCGGTCTGGAATGGTGTTATATTGAGCTGAGTCGTTGATGCTTTGACGTTGATCTAAGGTGTTGCGGATCCCATTACGGCAAAACAGCGCTACAGCGATTCACAACTGATAACCACATATCGCTATACGCAGCACGATTCAACAAAACACAAATCAATTTTCTGATCTCAATGCGGGGCAGATTCGAAAGGCACAAGCCAGGTTAGGTATGGAGGGGCGAATGAGAATGGAGGGGCATGTTTACATGTACTCTTGGCGGGGCAGACATAAAAATGTCGGACAGAAAGACAGGACAGGGAGTAGGAAACAAACAAGCACTCATGACAAGGCCTTGGCCACGGTCTACTACGGTTTAGTACATTAGTGTACGCCTGAGGTTGCAGCAGTGACTTAGACTGTGCGTCATTATATGCCGTCCGGCAAAAGGGTTCTATTTTTTCCCCCTTGTGCTTCGAACGATATCTGGTCTCGCTTCTCATATGCATCAAGGCTTGAATTGAATGAAGTCTTTCTGATGCGTCCGAGTGAGGGAATTCATCAAGTCTATTCAACTCCACCGTGACCAGGTGAGTTACTAAGATTTGGTTCCATTCTAAGGGATGAATTGCGTGCATATTCGCCTCCCCGTTGGTTCTGGGGCTGTGCCAGATAAAAAAAGCAAGATTCAGATAGCAACCAGCCTTTCTGTGACGCTTTTCCGGTCCCAACCGTGTTATTGCAATAAGATAACCCTCTGATCTCAATGCATACACATAAGTACGCCGCTCAGATACCCTATCCCGTCCGAATTCTTAGTAGTGTAAGGAAGAAAGCAAATACTCTATCATAATCCAGCCTAAACGCCTTTGGATGGATGCACGATCTCTATGTAGAGAACTGTAAAAGAGAAGATTGAGAAATAGAGCACCAAAGCTCATGTCCATGGTTCCGTAAATCGAGCACGTGTTTCTCTTTCATGACGAGAGAAAGGCAGAGTCTTGGTAGCATTGTCAAGGCAGCACCAAGATTTCGGTCAGTGGTAAACCTCGCATTGCAGAATCCTTCGGGATTTGATGCCGACGGCTACCAAGTCCGCTTAGTTTGTGAAAGAATGACCCGCCTTTTATAGACGTTTCACAGTTGACCGCTGCAGTGCTTCCTGAAGCTCTGGTCTCGTTGACAATGCCTCCCACGCTTGTGTAAACGTGAACCACTGGCGCTCTCTTTTATGGGATTCGGGCCAATCGTCAAACTCGCCGGTTACTGTGCCTTCGAAGAAATGGTATCTTGACCGATCTTTTGACGATTTTGGCGCACGCTTTTCATCAATGTCTCCAAGGTCGTAACTTATTTGCACAGTGATGCCAGCTTCTTCCCAAGCCTCTCGTTCAGCAGCCTCTTGGCAAGTCTCGTCCGACTCCCAGCCGCCCTTGGGCAAAACCCAACCTTTTCGACGTGTAGATTGGATTAATAGCACATAATTCAGATCGGAGGTAAGTGGTACAATGCCGGCGACGAGTCGTTCACCCTTGGTGTTGTAGCCTGCGACAATAACATGTCAGTGAAAGAACCCTAAGTGCGTTGATGAAACCTTGTGGGATTGCAACAAATAAGTTGTCTCGGCCATTGGTGGTAGGTTTTGGGAGTGGCCATCACACCATGTAACAGGGAATAAATGGAGCTGGAATAGACGATGCCAAGACAAAATCTATCATAGAAACATGAATGACAAACGGACATGCCGAAGAAACATGTTCAGACAGTAATTTATGCATGGCACATAGGGCAAAAGACTCACGTTGCTTGGTTCTACCCACTCGTGACTCCATCGAACGGCCACCGCCTGAGTCGCCAGAGGCAGAACTCGACATGTTAGTGAGAAGTCGGGTGACGGAGGACGGGAATTGAGAGTAATGTCGGGGAAATTTGTTCGGACAACAACAAGAACAAGGGATTTCGCAAGTCTTAGATAGCGGTGATGCGGACACGAAAGCTTCAAGGTCCTCGGAGGTAGCGGAATAGAACGGATGTTCACCCCTGGGTTGAGAAAGAGAGAACTTGCGACGGGCGGACGGGTGACTTTCAGAGAGCCTTGAGAGCCATCATTGTTGAATAGTAAATGATTGGTAGTCGAGGTCTGGTGATTATGTGAAGGGGAAATCGAGGAGAGAAATGGCCGTGGCCTGCGCCAGAAGGTGCTGGTGCTTGTTTTTTTGGTCGGGGAGAGCCCAGACGCTCCAGAGAGCTGGGCTGGCGATGTGATATAAACTGCGAGATGATGGAGGTGTGGGCGCGCACGCGCAAAACGTCCCAAGTTTAGCTCGAAGGGGCAGCGGGCGACTCGGCGGATCTCTGCCTCTGGCGGAACCCGCAGAGCAGGTAAGTTGCTGGGTTAGGAGGGTACGTACCGTAGCACTGCACTGTATGTGGGCATGTACCTGCTAACGTATGTACAGAGTGCAGAGAGGATGGGGGCGTGTAGGTACCGGATGCACTGGGCGCTCGGCGGACAGGCCTTCAACAAGCTAGTGACAGCAAACAGGGACTGGAGGCGGATGTGAAAGCTGGATCCTCGTCTGTCCTGGCCAGGCCTTGCTTGGGTCTAATGGAGCATGCGTAGCGTGCCAAAGGTACAGACAGTCCAACTGAGTTTCCAACTGTACAGTACTGTACTGGGATTTAGGTTGTGCTTGTAGTTGGCTTTAGGTCTAGGCTGGCGGAATTATACTCGGCAACGCAGTGGACAGCTCTCGCTTTTGTTATGTGCCTGCCTGTCTACTATTGAGCAAGCGGTGGAAAAGTGTGGAACCGAGGGTTTGTTTCTCTGGGTCAACTGATGCGAGGCAAACTTTGATGAGAAGAGATGGGAGATACGAAGGTTACCCCCTATTCGGTCGCTGCATTAATATGTTGGCTGACTGTGGCCGTTGCAATAGGAGAGGCTTGACTCGAATGGTTGAACGCCAGTGTCTTTGCAGCGACCACTCCAAGGCATAAAAAGCTTGCGCAGGAGCTTAAATCGATGGTGATGCAGAGACGCAGGCGAAACTATTGCCAGGCAATCGGTAGGAAAGAATCGCCTCTGAATCACTGGAGCCAGATTTTCGATGTATGTGAATGTTTGTTAAATCATCGAGAGACTACCTACTGATCGATCGAGCGTCAAGAGTACAGGGTAAGAGCCCGACTGGTGATGCTTGATTGTACCTGCCCAGTGATATTCAGGGGAGTTCACCTCTGTGCTTGACAGTGCACACATTGCGTGACCTTCAAAGCGGGTTCATAGTAGCATTGATTAACATGTTAATTTTGTCTTCCCTAACTGGGGGTTGAAAGAACACGGTCGAGATAAATTAGCTGTATAAGTGATAAAATGATCACCTCGTGATGCTATCTCCCGAAGGCCTGTCAATTGAGATGAGCTGACCATCTCCCTTTAGTAGGTACCAATAATTACCTAACCAATTAGCTTAATGCCAGCCTAACAATGCTTCTTTATCCATTTTCTGCAAGACGGTGCAAGGTTGACCTGGTGTATCACCACAATGTACTTTGTAGAAAGGCAACAAGGGTGGCCGGCTGGTCCATCAGCGACGGAATAGGATACGTATCACTGGGAGGCTTTTGTCTGTCTCCTCTTCGCGGCAGGCCTGCGCCTCTTCATAGGTTTCCAATCCCAAAAGGCTTGGGGATGGGGAAGAATGATGAGCGAATATGTAGGGCTACTGGTATTTGATGAAGTGTAGAGAGACGATATTTCCATTGTGGTGCACTGCATGGACCCAACGGCAAATATTGTCATGTTCGAATTTCTGAATAGAAAACCATACAGGCCAGCTTGCGGATTGGGATGGAATGAGATGCAGAATGGTGCCACCAACAAACGTTCCAATGGAATCCTTGATGCAGCAGTACCCGGGATACAACACTAGGTTCAAGCCTCAAAGCCATTGTGCTCGACAACACCGAAGAAATATACAAAATTGTGTGACTGAATACCTAGAACGAAAGAGCCTGGATGAGTAATTCTTATAGTCTCGCTCTTGGTAGGTAGTGAAGGATTGCTCTGAATTACTGCAATGTAAAAAAGCCTTTCGTTGCGTTACACGGTACTATACAGTAATCAGTAATCGAGTCTCGAGAAGAAGCATGCTGAATTATTAACACACACCTATTCAATAGTACCCGGTTGATATATAAGCAAGCGCATTTATTTACTCGTGGCGTGAAACCCCCCATGGCCTTGACATTTGGGTTAATCGAGGTAGGGTGTAGCCTCATCCTCGCGACAGCTTCAACCTGGACCTCTTCTTAATTCACATGCCCACAATGATAGGTTCATCGTTGCCCATGGGCAAAATAGCTCCCACGCTGTAACACATCAACCCTGACGTACGATGCATGAAGCAACAGCAATAATAAGTAACAGTAGTACCGCATCTCATCGGAGGGAGACGGACATAGCAGTGTGAGGGGGAGGGGTAGAATACCTTTACAGCAGTAGCTCAAGCAGACAGGCAAGCAAACAAGCATTAACTATTGGATCCATCCGTGGGATGGAGCATCGTGAAAACGAGGCGTGAGCCCTCGATCTTTTCTGTTGAAGTCTTAGTGGCAGAAGCGCAGTGCGGATAAACCATGAAAACATCCAATTGGACTCGAGGCTAATTGACACGCTTCCTTTTTAGCATCTGTTTCAACATCTTCAACCTGCAGTGCCTGTTTCGACAGACGTCATGTTAGTTGGTCGCTTCTAACTCGAATATTGCAACGCTCTAGTTTTAGTCTGTTTTTTTAACAGTGGACTTTTCCATGTCCTCAACAATACTTGGTCTCATACTGGTTGAGCCGTAGCGTCTTTGGTGTAGCTTCTCTTCCACAACCAGATTTCGGAGACGACACCGAGAAAAAGGCCCGCAAGTCGGATGATAAAAAGATTGGTGTCGTGATTCTCTAGGCTAGATAAAAAAATCTGCAAAAAATCTGCAGAGTGATGGAGTCTCCTCCAGGCCAGTTACAAGATACAGTAAACGTGCAGAAATGCCTGCACTGATTTTCGTACGACACCTCGATTTGTTATGCCGGCCTGGAACCGGTTGGCTCGAGGCTAGTTCTGTAGGCTTCTTCTTTTTCGTTTCATCCCATTCGTTACGCACGAGTTGAGCTGCAGCATGCAAGGAATACTGGGATATGTACTTTGCTGTACCGACTTGGCAGGCTAAAATTATCAGCGTTGATGGACTGGCCAACAAGAGTCAGGGCAACCGTTTCCTCCAATCTCATTTTGTTTCCTCTGTCTCGAATAGACAGGTGCTTTTGTCAGACTGCCAGGACAAGATGAGATGACTTCTGTCAAGGTTGGTAACACAAACTCAGCCTTGTTACAAATCTGGTTCTGTAGATACTGGAGAGATCGGAACGTTTCCTACTGGATACGAACCGGGTCTCGAACAATCCGAAGTCTTATCCCAGGTACTATACCGTAGGTTTCGTAGAACTACGCATACAAACCCGAGATGCATAGGAAGCAACGAACTGGACGAATATATTCTCTACCACTAGTATTTCCCTCTGATTGTATAAGTCCCATAATCAAAATAAATAGCGTGTCATTACAGGTAGAGATAGCAGACTCTTAATTTACACAACATGACGAGCTACAACGTGTATACGCCCTCGGGCAACTTATATAAACATAATTGATTCACATGACTCAATACAAGATCAGCAGAATATCATTCAAAAAGAGAGGGGAAAAAGTCAAAAGAGTCCTCATCATGAGTTCGAATTGTAGGTGAAGGGCTTGAGTGAGGTGGCATGCAGTCTAGACCTAGAGTCCTATCAGGCAGCGTAGAGGGCCAACCCCGCCATTAGGTTGGAAGTTGCAACTCCCCGTGGTCGCTGCCTTGGTTGGACCTGGCAGATCTCCTTCATCAACTTCAGTCAAGCTCCGATATTTCTCTTTCCTTTTCATTTCCTTTTAGAACTATCAGCGTCCTTTGCTCGTCTCTCGACCAGTTACCGAACCACACCTCGACAACAAGCTCATGATACTGCTTCCCACCAGTCAGGCCTTTGACATCGGAGCACAAAGCCGTGCATTCGTTGGCTATTCGGCTTGGAACCGTTGCTCAACTACCTACGGAACGGTCTGGTTTATACGCCATTGCCATTACACGCCCTTACCCGTCAGGTCAGGTCTCTTGGGAGTAGCCTTTGAACCCCTGCTTGATCACCCTGGTCCAGTCGTCTAAAGCTAGATCGAAGCCGTTCGATTTTGGTCGACTCTGTTGCACATGCGTGCACACGATCACTGTCCTTCAGCGCCAATCCTTGGATATCACCCGCAGCCAGCGTCTCGTCATCATTCGTGTAAAGTCAGAAAACAGTTAAACTAATCCTCAATTCACCAACTGTCAGACACGACACAACATTCCACGCTACGCTACGCATCTCTCTTTTTTGTCTGTCTGCCCTTGCTTTCAAGAGGGAAATCTGTAGGCACGCGATCGCACCTCGCCTCGATAAACTCACACGCCCCCTCCATTCTCGAGGTCTTGGAAATCCGCCCCTCTCTGTCCCCATCTCGTTTGAGCTTGAATTGACATCTCTACGCGGCAACTATCTACCTCACGCATTCACTTGCCCCTCTTGGATTGATTATACTGGGCAAGTCTAGTCGACAGACTCCCTCTCCAACTTGTCACAGCTGAAGAAAAGGCCCCGACGCTCCTCGTCCGTCCACTACCGCTGTTATTCAATCTCTGGCAATTCGCTCTGGGAACACAAGCACTCTTACCAAATACACAGCACCATTTAGTTGTGTAGCTTCGAGTTCCGCGATGGAACCCTATGGCATGCGCATCCCTGGAGATGCGTCGTTGCGGTATGAATATCTTTCACCAATTGGTGAGTGCTTATTCCCACGTTCTTCTCCAACCGATCGTCCCCGTGGTCCAATGCCGGCTTGTCGTTGGTTGCCGGCGCCTGCGCTTGAGCTCCGCTGCGGCCGGTCCCCGTGGCGCCCCCGTTTTCCCCGTCCGGGTCAAGTCGCCCAATGCATACCCATATTCATATCAATTCCTACGTCAATGTCGACCCTCAATTTAGGCTGGTAACGGCTGCCAATCCCGTCCTTATAGTTGATCACAGGCATGCCCTACGGTTCCGCATGTCAATGCTCTACGCTAGGGATTATTCTTACTGTCAAGTGTCTATTGATAGCTTGTGCTTATACCTGCTTACAAGTACAAATCCCTTTGGTACTTTGTCTTGTTTACATAGGTTCTCGCTTCGCGTTCCATGTAGTCATGGTTTGTTGGTGGTATTGGTTAGAGAGTTGTCATCGTGCATTGCTTTTAACTTGAGCCAGCAACATGTGATTTATCAGTTCTATCTTTTTCCATTACCTGTATATTTGCGCGCCATTCATTAGCTCAAGTCTGCACGACAAGTTGATGGCAAGATACACTGGCGCTTCTACGAGTAATGCCTGCCAGGACTTGACATGACATTGGGATTATATCGTTATATGATGAGGCTTATCACGGATCTTGTCCAAGTGGATGATTTCTTATGTTATACAAAGCGTCAACTGCTATTTTGGCCCTTCTCCACTCCCAATTAGCCATGCCGTCTCCGCGCACGCCTCATCGCCCAGCAGATGATATCTGACAACAAACATTCAATCTGATAACTCACCCCCACGCGATCGCCGTTCACAACCTTTCTCCAACTGAAGCTAACAGCCGTCTAGGATACTCGAAATCATCAAGATGTGGTTACTGTGGAAGTCGTGGCAAGAGTCAGTCAAAACGTGAACAAAACCCCTGAATCTCTCTCAAATCCCCTGAGACGCCCAAGTTGTCCTCATTTACATCATGAGGCATTTGCAATAACGCAGATGCACAACTGGTCTCTCACTTTTCCCACCGTCAACAAGCTACTTTAAATAACCCCATTCTAAAAACAGAAGACTGACTCGCACATGTGTAACAGGTTACTCTTACTACGCCTCAACATCATCTCTGGGCCCGGAATTCTATCAGACTCTCCTGAACAGATGCTGGAGACGCTCAGGTATACTCATGTACCGACCTGACCAACGTCGGTCTTGTTGCCCTCATTATACTATCCGTCTCGATTCTACCCAGTTCAAACCATCTAGAGATCAGCGGCAAACCATCAACAGATTCAACAAATTTGTTTTGGGTGGTTCATATATGAAGGAGGCTTCCCGACTGTACCCTAAGTCGCGCGATGAGGCTAAGAAGCGCGATAACCACTTCGAACTTGTTGAGCGAATCCATGAAGCTGAGGATGCTAACGTGCAAAAGCCTCCTGAGGCTGCGCACAAACTTGTTGTGACCCTGGAACACGATGATTTCACAGAAGAGAAGTTTGCCATTTACGAAAACTACCAGCGGGTGGTTCACAAGGACTCTCCGAGTGAAATAAGTAAAAGTGGATTCAAACGCTTTCTATGCAGCTCCCCCTTAAGGAGAGAGACGATGGTAGCACCAGATGGACGCGAACGTCGCCTGGGTTCTTACCATCACTGCTATAGATTGGATGGGAAGCTGGTCGCTATTGGTGTTCTCGACCTTTTGCCAGAGTGTGTAAGCTCTGTCTACTTTCTCTACCATGAAAGCATACATCAGCATACACCAGGTAAACTTGGTGCACTGTACGAGATTGCACTGGCTATCGAAGAGGGCTATGGTTGGTGGTATCCTGGCTTCTATATACACAGCTGCCCCAAGATGAGGTATAAGATCGACTACTCGCCGCAGTTTGTTCTTGATCCCGAGTCGTTGACTTGGGATCCATTGGATCGAGAAATGTTGGATCTTCTCGACAAGAAGCCTTTTGTGAGCCTCTCACTCGAGAGGGGAAAGGCTATTGGAAATGGAGATGATAAACCTCCAGTGCTCAGCGAGGAAGTAGAGACGCATGACAGCCCTGAGGCCAAAGGATCCGACTCTTCGCTTTCTGGCAACGAAGAAGATGGTGACTGGCTGTTTACCTCTGGAATGCCCGGTATTCCCTCAATCACTTCGGCGGCGACTTGGGATATGGATCATATTGCCTTGAAGATCGCCCCTGAAGGTCCGTTATATGAGACTTCGGACCTTGTCAGCTGGGACGAACGTGGTGTTAAAGAACACCCAGGACTTAAATCTGCAGTGGCTGAGCTTGTCGCTGCAACTGGACCAGACCTGATGGATCGAATTTGTCTAGATTTTGCTCCGAAACGATAGGAATAGAGATGTCAGGATGGAGAAGATTTTCGCAGTTTGTTCAGAACTGGCATTCCGATACAAGGCTCAGTCCTGATTTATTCACCTTGCATCCTTAGCTACTGTTGTACTTGAGTGAGTCGCCACAAATCAATTTGGAGAAGATTACAGCTCACGGTATTGCGGTGTTGCCTTTATCTTTGCGGGACAGGTATGATAACCGCTTCAACGCCCCAATACAATGATCCATGATGAATCATATTCCGAGTCAGGCAGTCACCTAGGAAGAGAATAGACAATGCTTATTAACTGAAAGATGCGTATCAATTGAACATTCTTACGACGCGTGACTTATATAAACACTGTAGTATTTAATACCTATAGTCAGATGCGGTTCTGTGATTGGACACAGAGCTATGGATGCTCTACCAGCTATCACCCCGCCATCTCAACCAGCAAGCCCACCACACTTTTTTTCTACTTTATCTTATCATTCACCTGGGTGAGCAGCAGCCAGCCTTTTCAACACCAAAAACCTGCGTCATTGCCGTTTTAACGTTATCCATTGACTTAGCGAGCCGTCGCACTATTTTTATAAGAGTTATCGCATCGTACTGCTGAATCACTGGGCATACGCTGCCATTATTATCAACATGGCGTCGCAACAAAACCTCTTCTCGCCCGCCGAACTCGCATATTTGCACCAGTCGCTCTCTCTACGCCCCCCAATCCGACCCGACGGACGGAGTCCTACGCAGTTTCGCCCCTTGACTGCCGAGACAGGCGTACTTCCCGGCACAAATGGCAGTGCGCGCGTGCATTTCGCGGACGGCACGGAGGCCATTGTAGGAGTCAAGGCTGAGATCGAAAGGACAGGAGGGAGCGAGGAGCAGCAAGATGAACAGGATAGATCGAGGAACGATTGGCTTGAGCTATCAGTGGAAATTCCGGGCCAGAGGGACGATGAATCTTCCACAGTGTTCTTGGCCGAGATGTTAAGAGAGGCGCTCTTAGCTGATAATGAGTTTGCCAAGAAACTGAGGATCAACAGGCGGTTTCACTGGAGACTATACCTCGACGTATGTGGAATTGCGAATGATGGAGGAAAGCTTATTGACTGATATTGCAGGTTCTTCTAATATCCCCTCCGTTGTCATATCCTCTTCCGCTACTCTCCCTTACAACACATCTCGCCCTTTTGGCTACGCGCCTACCCCGTCTCAAGTCCGAGGGCGACGAAGACCCTATGTTTGATGACGATTGGGAGTCCTCGACCTTTTTGTACCCTCGCGATGGCGCTGAAGCAGAGGGCTCACGACCACCTATCACGCTACTTGTTGTTGCGATCGGTGACAACACTATTTTCGACCCTGCCAAGGAGGAACTCGCTGTCGCAGAGAGTGCGCTGGCTGTATCCGTGGCGGAAGTTCGCAAAATCAAGGCAGATGGCGAAATGGATGTTGATAAGAAGGGTCGTGAGCTCAAGTTGTTGTCTATTCGAACCGTCGATCCCCCATCGAGATTAACCCCACCCGGAGTACCGCATATCACAAATAACTCGACTCAGAAAGGTGAAGCCCAAACGACTGAGGGCGTCTGGAAGGCACCACTAGGCGGAACCAAGTTTGGAGTAATGGATGGTATAATACAGTCTGTGCTGGAGAAGGGTGGCGTTGTAGACGAGGTTCTGGATGGTTTGGAGGGTGTCGAGCTCTCATAATACTTTGTACGGTCAGGATAAGGGTATTGTAGAAACCTTTGAGGCCTCGCAAGGCTGTGTATTCCACGTCATCTTACAACCAATGATTCTCATAAATGGAGAGCGTTATGGTACAGATATATATGGTACATGCAGATTTTTGTTTGTTTTATAGATTTTAAAAGACACCAAACCACTTCTTCTTGGGGTCCTCGGCCTTTTCCTGAGCCTCAATCTTGGGTGTGGGCTCTGCTTCCACAGCAGCCTCCTGGTCAGGCTTGGGCTCTTCCTCACCCTTGCCAAACATGACAGTCACAGGGTCCTTGGTCTCGATTCCATGCATCTTCATAAAAAGGCGGCGCTTGGCGACATCGTCGAGGTGGTTGGTGCGGTGCTCCTTGGCCTTCATGGCCTTGTCCTTTTCGTGTAGCGTAATTACATGCTTCCAGGCGACAAAGAAGTGAACGGGATGTGTCCAGAGGTCCGAGATGGGAGGTACAAGCTCCTTGTAGGGAGAATTGTAGGCATAGTTCATGAAGAATGTAAAAATACCCAAGGCGAAGAGGGTTCCCTATCACGAGTTAGTTAGTTGGCGATGTGGTTGCAAAGCGCATTGATAATGGGTAGACAAATCAATTTATAGGGTGCGAGCGTACCATGGTAATAAAGGTATGCAGCATTTTGCTATGCCAGAAAAAGTGCTCCCATGTTCCTTCGGGAGCCATCATGCCAGGATAGTGCTTTCTGTTCTGGACAGCGATCTCGGAGGCAGTCAGTTCAGGACCATAGTGCCTGGGAACATTGCCCTTCCTAAGACGAGAGCCATGGGAGGGAGGGTTGAAGCGAGCGGGCTTCTCGAGAACAATAGGTTTGTCCTTTGGGGAAGAAGAAGCGAAGCGAATTCGAATGCTGTTCTGAGAAAGTGGGATGCTGATACCACGCCAGAGGGGACCCTGAAGAGGAAGGAGGAAGCGAGGAATGACAGCACGGGATGTCATTTTGTCCATATATACAGCCACATAAAAAGAAAAGAAAGAATTTGCCCTTGTCTTTCTCCTCCTATAGCTTTAGAGCTTGTTTGTGGTGGTAGTATCGTGATGCCCTCACGTTTGCTCCTCAAAGAAGAATCTTTTTTCCGAAGCCGTTGCGTAGGTTCCACTCCGATTCTTTTGACGGGGGAGACTAAGCCTTTATCAGTATAGCCTGTTCTTGGCCTGAAAAAGCAGGTTCAAGACTTGGCCCAGGTTCTATTCAAGCAGAGGATTTAAATTTTTTTTTGGTCACCCGCGGGCCCTTGCACGCAGGCTATCATGGAATAGACGCCCCGGAACAATGAACATCGCCGATTGGGATCCACCTGTAGAATCGTGGTCCGACTTTACCCGGAGCCACAATCCCTCAGTGCAGGGGTAAAGAATGACGGCTTACTTACATTTCGTCTGTGATTGGCTGCAAACGAATTCAGCCACTTGTGGCGTTCCAACAAACTCAGCGATCCTTACCCGGTCGTGTCATGCTGTCATAAAGTTTTATTTTCTTGTCTTGACTTGGACTTTTTTTCTCTCTTTCTCTCTTCCTTCCTCATCCACACTTTCAGCTACCAAACGATTTATTTCACGTCTTTGGCTAACGCCCCTTGTTGTAATCACTACTCCCTTTGACTTCTTAATCAACAACCCACACTCACAATGGCTGGCGGTAAGTTTTTCTCACAGCACACTTCTTTGCTTTGCGTCGGACGGTAGAGCACGGCTTTTGGGGGGTCAATTGAGGAACATGAGAAAGAGACGCTTCACCGATACGGTATCACGACTTGAGTTTGTCTGTTGAGGATTTCTGGGTTTATGACAATGGCAATCATTACTGCAGTGGTTGCCTTTCAGCCGTTCGCCAGCTGACCCTGTTGCCTGCGTCATTTACCCAGAACAGGTTTTCCTGTGATCATGAGTCGCAACCAAGCCTTACCACCACCCTCGTGCGACATCTCGAATCACCATATCGGGTTTCTTTAGGTTTTTCTTTGCTCCCAACAGCACGACCTACTTCAGCCTCATCAACTGACTCAACCACACGACTCATGTACTGACTCACCATTCTCAGGCGATCTCAAGAAGGGTGCCAACCTCTTCAAGACCCGATGTGCTCAGTGCCATACCGTTGAGAAGGACGGCGGCAACAAGATCGGACCTGCTCTGCACGGTCTCTTCGGCCGCAAGAGTGGTACCGTCGATGGTTACTCTTACACCGATGCCAACAAGCAGAAGGGTGTTGAGTGGAACGAGAAGACCCTCTTCGACTACCTCGAGAACCCCAAGAAGTACATCCCTGGTACCAAGATGGCTTTCGGTGGCCTGAAGAAGGCGAAGGACCGCGACGACCTCATTGCGTAAGTCTTCCTACAATACGCATACCTGTCTCAACAATTGCTGACTTTTTTTCAATAGCTACCTCAAGGACTCTACCAAATAAGCGACTAGAGATCGCGTGTAATGTTACGACTTTCGATAGATGGGAACCGCCAAAGGGCGACTGTACTATAGATTTTTACACAGCACTTGTAAAGACATGCCATGTGCTTATCCATTCCTATCTTCACTTTATGCGTCTCCGTCCGACACACTTTTTTATAAAGAAAGCCCGGCGTTGGATGAGGCAAACGGGAATGAACATGGGACATTAGAACATGAGATGCCCGCCTCTTTGCTTTCAGAGATTATGTTTTGTTACGATTAGATAGAGATTAAAAGCTTCTCAACTTCCCACCTCTTACCTCGTTCTCACTGACATGCATGCAATTGTGATTCGTGAGAAGTATCTGATCTTATTTGAATAACCAATCTCAGGACCGTCAATTACAATCCCATTAGCCCTTTCCCCTCCGATAGCCGAGCGACCCATACACGAAATGGGTCCTTAAGGTTTAAGCCGGTCCTTTTCTCTTTATGAACAGTATTATTTTACAAGTTTTATCATAAAAGTGTGATTGCCGAGCTATTTCCGCGGCACTCCGTTGCTCCGGGCGGCGTATGCGGGACCGACGGCGATCGGCGGGCGGTGTGGTCTTTCTCTTTCCTGTTTTATTCCTTGTCTAAGATTTTCTGGAAATATTGTCTCATCATTTGGAGATCTTGCTTTCTAACCCCTGGCTTGTCATGCAACGGTAACGGTTTGGGTCGACTGACATTTGGAGAAGTTGAGCCACAGGACGTGGCTGGGTCCTCCAAGTCTTGGGGTACAAAAATAAATTAATAGTCTAAGAAGTGTGGTCTAGTATCATAAACTGACCTACTGCTTTCGTCTCTAATGCTTTTGGCGGCCATCTTTTCTAGTATCTTGATGGCTGGGCTGGTCTACTAAGCCTTGGGATATAAAAATAAATAGTCTAGTAAATACTATAAAAGTATCATAGAGTGATTCATAAAATTTGTATTTTTGCCTAAGTTCTAGACTATTATGACTTCCTCATCTTGGCTTCTAATTTCCTGTACGTCTCTGGATTTGTCACACTTCTATAAGTTGTTGACAATGCATACTCCCAGTCAACTTCGTCAATACCCGATTCTGATACGGGCTTTTCTGCCTCTCGCTCAAGTGAGCTCTCGGCTGCCTTTTCGTGCAATCCTCCCAAGTCGGCACCGCTAAAATCAGTGCAACGAGGATCACGAGCCACAGCCTCGAGCCTTTCAAATTCAATGGGCTTTGCATCGGGGTGACTTGTGCGGTAGATGGCACGTAGGATATCGACTCGCTCGTCGGGGGAGGGTAGATCGAGGAAGAGTCGGACGTTAAGGCGACCAGGACGGAGCATAGCAGGGTCGATCATATCCGGGCGGTTGGTTGTGCCGATGACATACACACCTGTGCGGTCTTGCACACCATCGAGTTCAGTGAGAAGAGCATTGACAACGCGGGTGCCGGCATCGGTGGAGGCGTTGTCGCGCTTAGGGACGAGGGAATCCATCTCGTCAAAGAAGAGAATGCAGGGAGTGGACGAGCGTGCGCGGTTGAAAAGTTCACGCACGGCGCGCTCTGATTCACCAACGTACTTATTGAGAAGTTCCGGTCCGTTGATCAGAATGAAACTAGCCTGAGCTTCGTTGGCAACAGCCTGTGCGACAAGCGTTTTCCCGCATCCAGGAGGACCCCAGAGAAGACAGCCTGCCGGGCGGCGAAGACCGTGACGACGGTAACGGTCAGGGTCTCGAATGGGGCCGATGATAGACAATTCGAGCTGTCTACGGGCGGCCTGAAGGGCACCGACTTGATCCCATGTGATGTTGGGCACGACGGTGAAACCGTCCTTTCGCAGAGAAGGCACAAAGTTCTTGATAGCTGTCCTAAAGTCTTGCTGTGTAATAGGATTGATGCCTAGCTCCGGGTTGGGGCTAGAGGGTTGTGCATCCTCAAGCTCCATCAGGTCCGGAAGCGGTTGGTCCATAGAAAACCTCTCATCGAGATGTCGCTGGTACAGGTCGAGATCCATATCGCGCTCTGTCGCCTCTTGTTCTGCGAGGGTCAAAACATTGAGTATATCAGCCCCGACAAACCCATGCGTTATCTTGGCCAACTCCTTGAAGTCGACGTCTTCAGACAGGTTCTTGTCTTTCGTGAGCAGTCTAAGGATATCTTCGCGGCCCTCGGGGTCTGGTATCCGCATTTGAACTGTGCGTTCAAATAAGCCTGCCCTCAAAACGTCGGGGTCGACATCAGTGACTCGTGATGTTGTAGCCATGGCAAGAATTGGTCTATCCTTGTCATGTTCCGCCTGGATTCGTTCCATCTGTCGCTCGAACTGGATCAAGTTTCGGCGATGGCTGTCGCTGTGGCTTTTGCTTCCAGGATTTGATATGAACCAGTCTAACTTTCTAATGAAAATGATGCAAGGGGCCAACCTCATAGCTTCTTCGATCGCATCATTCAGGCTTCGTTCCATGCGCTCAGGATCTTCAAAGCATCCGGTGAGTGACACGATTGGCACTTCGATCTTTGATGCTAAGTATCTAACTAAAGACCTCTTTCCTATTCCTGGAGGACCTGAAAGAAGAATACCCGGTACATTGCGCAGGTTGTGGTGAACATAATACTCCGGCTTTTTCAGGAGGAAATGCGTTTGCTTGCAGAGTGCTGTGTAGATGTCTCTCACACCCCCGATTTGTAGCGCATCTGAAGGGTGTTCGATCTTGTAGCGGCTCGACTTTTGCGTCTTTCTTAAGGGCGTCTTGTCCTGCTTTTCCGCTGGCGGCGCATCGGTATCTGTCAATGCACCCTTTGGTGTAACAGCGCCGGCGCGTTCTTCCCCATCTTCTTGCACACGGCGCTTCTTAACGGCGCGTGCTGCCTCGCTCGAAGGTGCGGCATCTTGAGATGCTGGAGTGGTGGTCGCTGTGGTGGAGTTCTGGTGCCAATGCTTCGTCATCTGTCTATTAAGAAGGAAGCGGTCATCGTCGGGCTTGGGCGGCTCTTCGAGATCAGCTTCTGAATCGCTCGAGTCGTTTCCTAGTTCCTCTTTGCGGTATTGAAGCGCGCGATCGATAGAATCTTCGAGAGGACGCTTCTTCTGTCGGCTAAGGCTTGAGTTTGACCTTTTGATGGCTTCATACACGGCTGTTGTCGTCTTGAAAGGCTTGCCGTCGTTGCTGGTATCCTCGAGCTTTTTCAACACGAGATAAACATCACGGTCCAAGCCCTTTTGAAGGGCCGGCCGTGGCCTTTTGGCCCCGATTGTCATGGCTTATGGTGTGGAGTCACGAATGTGAGGTTCAAGATTCGATGCCATGATCGGCAAAAAAAGTTGAAGTCTGTGCCAAAGCGCATCCATTGGGTGACAGAAATAGTGGGTCAAAAGACGATATCATGGTCGTTAAAGATATATTGGAAAAGACCAGAAGGATATTCTTTCTTTCTTGAGCTGCATAATCAAGGTTTGAGTCTTCTTCTCTAGTAATAGAGCAATACTGGTTTTGATGCGACTTGTTATATGTGTTGAAAAAAGAAGAAGCGGCAGCTGGTGAGCAGGTCGCACAGCGATTTTGTATTTATAACCTACCTATGGATACTTACAATAGACTCGAAACATAACTGACAGCAATGTAGATACAATACACATGACTAATGTATACCGTAGATCGCTATGCTATGAAACTGTCTTGAGACTCTTGTTTTAGGTCATCGCAAGACTGGAACCGGAACTGGATAATGAAATTTGTCCACCGAAATGTTTCGCTTATCGATAAGACATGGACCCCAGTTCCGCGCCGATGACGATGGTCTTCCTCGTGACAATCGTTGCCGACCTTATCGTTGAAGTGGCATACTAATCCCAACCTCAATTTTTACAATAACACAATTGTCGCGTGGACTCTCCAATAATTCCAATAAAATAATCCCACAGTGAATACTGCCATCGCGATCATTACAATGGGCGGAAATGCGAGCAAAGTCACAGCCCAGGATAAGTAAGTCCCTCCTATCAATCACATCTCTCACCTCCCCGCGATTGTGCTCGTGACCGCTCGTCCATTACCAGTCTGGCTAATATGCCCTCTCAGGGCCATCCTGGATATGAAAAATCAACGTGATAGACTCCACCAGTATCAGCGAAAGATAACAGTCTTGACGGACAAGGAGACCGATATCGCAAGGCAGATGCTGGCAAAGGGCGACAAGAAGCGCGCTCTGCTAGCTCTAAGGCGCAAGAAGTATCAAGAATCGCTATTAGCCAAGACAGATGCGCAACTAGCCCAGCTCGAAAAGTTGACGTCAGACGTTGAGTTTGCGCTTATACAAAAGGATGTTGTGTTTGGATTGCAGCAGGGTACCAAGGTACTCAAAGAGATTCATGCAGAGATGGGTGGTATAGAGAACGTTGAGAAGTTGATGGGCGAAACGGCAGATGCTATCGCATATCAACAGGTACGTTGCCACTATCACATCATGCGACGGAAGATATCTTGCTTACACGCCTCTAGGAAGTTAGCGATTTACTCGGAGGGCGTATGACGAACCAGGACGAGCAAGAAGTGGAAGACGAGTTGGAAGCTCTCGAAGCCGAACTCGCAGGCCCGGCACCCGCAGAACGACTACCTGATGTCCCCATCAGCGATTTGCCAGAACAACAAAAGGTCGAGGCACAGTCCGAAAGGACAAAGCAGCCAGCTATGCTTGCAGCATGAGAAATGGACACAGACCAGATATTTTATTTTCCAAATCATTTTGGATAGAGCGCATTTGCATTTTCCAAGGGATTTTCCTATACTTAGACCTGGGGGGTTTATACAGCGGGCACAACAAGGCGTTGCGGCATTTTTGCACTTAGATCATCAACATACTATCTTTGACATTGCTCTCTATTATTCTAATCTATGCGTACTTGCTGATGAGTTTCCTCATGATGGACATTGCGCCTCCTCTGTAGCCTCCGCCGAACATGGCAAAATGGTTGAGATGGTGGTATCTGGGATGAGTTAGTCAGGGTATCGCAATGTTGAAGGCAAGGGGTGATCTTACAGTTCGTACAGCCTTACTCGGTCTGGCCATTCATCCACAGGTTCAGCTTTTGGTACGAACTCATGGTACTCTTTCCAAAAGTGATTGCTGAAACCGCCAAACATTGACATGATGCCAAGTTCGAATTCGGAGTGACCATATACAGCCGATGGGTCATAGACAACTTCTTCGCAACCGCCCTGTCCTGCAATCTGCCCCTTGGAGTGATTCCCGCTCCACAAGTCACCATGAATGACCACAGGCTTGATGTTTCTCACAACATCATCCCCGATCAGTCGTGGCACCACCTTTGCAGCAACCTGCTCTACAGCCTCTTCCAGTTCTGGGTCAGCGCCATTGTTGCGCACCGCTTGGCGAGCGATATGTCTTAGACGGTTATCAGCGTAGAACTCCGCCCACGATGTTCGCCAGGAGTTGTCTTGTTCTGTGGAACCACAACATGTCGGTACTGGGAATCCGAACATTGGTTTATCATGGCCTTCTGGGATAGGTGCGGGCGTTGTGTGCATTTGCGCAACCTTTGATGCGAGAGTCTTGCCTGAACCACCAGGAGCTGAAGAACCCAGGTCTAGAAAGTCAGTCGCCATGAAGTGATGGCCTGGACGATCGAATAAGGCGCCGTGAGCATGAGATCGTGGACAAAAGTTAGGTACCGTGTCAGCTATGGCGTTCAAAGAGGTATGTTCACCTGAGTTGAGTCGTGTTAGAGTATCATCGTGGTACAGCAGCAGTGACTTACCTCTGAACATGATCTCTGCTTCTTTTCCCACACCCGTCTTGACAAAATAGTTTACTGGGCTTCCATCCTTCTCGCCCTTTATCTTGAATGTGCCCGCAAAGCCTGACCCGCCATGAGAGTGCATAACAGCATTGGTGGGGTCAAGGCCAAGTGCCTCGATAATGGCGGGGTCAACTTTGGTATGCGGCATGATTACGTGGAATGAGATAAATATGAGACAGTATATCCGGAGGCACAGACTTGTAGAGTAGAGTTTGCTGATGAGGTTTCTTATTTGATGTGGCTGATAAGAAAGGATGATGAGGATGTCATGAAACGGGAACAAGATGGGGTGACGTCAAAAACTGGGGGATGTTGAGTGTGTTAGTAATGCGAAGCGACAGTATCTATGCACAACCAGAAAGAATATTGTAACCTAAGGTACCGCAGATGCCGTAAGATGAATGCTAAGAGAACTATGAGACAGAGGACACATAATGTTATGCTTCCATCACCTTCAATATCTGAGGGATATTGTTAAGCTGATGTGCCTAGGCTGTATAATATCCGAGCATCGGACTAAAAGATCTACGAAAAAGACTTCATTCCATCATTTGAGGGCCGTGGACGAGATAGGTGGCTATTCAAGGCTTGATACAGCTCTGATGGCAGCATACTGGTTTGTCATGACAGCTCACACTCTTCATGATCTGATGCTGAGATTTAATTGACACCCGGGCCGGAGTCGAGTGGGGCCGCACGGGACGGGAGCAGTCCGTTATGTTCGGCGCCGGAGATCATGGAAGTGCTTTGTGTCTACTCAACCGCGGTGTAGTCAATAGTGGGCACTCTGTATCATCATAATACTAGCGCCAACAGGATATGCGAAGGGATTTGGGTGAATCTTGGAGGCAGGCAGGCCAGTTTATGCAATGATGGCGAGACCATGGTACTTCGAGTGTGAAGGAGGGACGTCTGAAGCAACAAGCAAGGCGCCAAGTAGTAGATATACAATAGCACATAGCTACGTAAAGTGGGGAGTAAAAGAATCAAAGTCAATAGCGAATAAAGCCTGGCTTGAGGCGCAACAAAACCGTTAAGTTACCGTAGTCGGATATCACCACTCCACACTCATCCATGTCACTTATGGGTCTACAAGTCAAACACAACACGAAAGAAGCCATGGAATTTGAAAAATTGAGCTTGGAATTGGACTGTCCAATACCATCATGCACTGAACTGATAAGGACCATGTCCATCCAGTTTTAATGATGGGTTTGCCTTTTTTTTGTGCTCCGCCTCGGAACCGAACCGAATCAACAAACTCCCCACTTCGGCCCCGTAAGATTTCAGCTGTGGTGAGGATGTGTATCTCAAGTACAGATACTTGACTACCTATAAGATCCTTGTTGTTTCCGATAGACGCCAAACGTAAAGATGATGTGGGTATAGATTAAGGATGAAGAGAGGGCAAAAAGATAAGCATGAAACTCGCTATTCGTTCCGGTAGTAATTCGTCAAAGACCCGTGGTCAATCAATCAGTCGTTGTGAATAGTTGATCGCGATCATTGCTTGGTGGGTGTCTCGATATAAGATGAAGCAGCAACAGTTGTGGCGCTGCTGAGAGAAGCATTGTCTGAGTCAACTCTTGATAGCCCTGAAGGTCTTGTTGTTGAAGACACAGTGAATGCGGCTGAGTTGTTGGAGTGAGATCCTCCATTGAAGCAAGTTGTGCAGGGACATTGAGAGTTGGTGCTGAGAGGTGGCCGAGGAGCACAATGGCGGGCAAACCAGCTCTTGACAGAAGAAGGCATGATGGGTTGAAGGAGTAGTTATAGTAGGTATATAGTTGAGACTGATTGAGTATCTTGATCGACTTGTTTTTTGTGCAGTAATGGAGAACTGAGCTGGATTGCAATAATGACAGACCAAAGGAAATAAAACAAAGAAGCGGTCCCTTGGGTATTTATGCCTTAAGACATTCCGACTTGATCCTAACATTTCACAATAAGCATGTGGATCTGAAAAGAAGAAGAAGCCATCCAAGACTCTTATCCCTGCAACCATGACCCCCTGTCCCACTTCCCGCAGCCTTTTCTGCTCGACACCGAGAGACGTCCGGAAAAGAAGTGGGTTCGGGAATTTGCACTGTACATGGCGATGCCCTCACTTTTTACCGCTTGCTTCAACTCGTTTTATGCGTCTTCTTCTCTGTCTCTCTCGTCCTTCCTTTTCCCCAGAGCCAAGACTTTTGGGGATCAATAATGGCGCACTCTAATGAGGATAAGGTAGTCTAGTCCTTCCCCTCACCAAGCGAAAAATCCCCATTTCCCCGCGTTTTCTGTGAGAGGGTTTCTACCAATGGCTTGGAAGGGGATATGCAAGGGGACACGTGGATAAAGAGTGGTCTTATTAAGGTTATTTGAGTTGGGAAAGGATTGACTTGAGATGGGCAGCTTATTCTTGTTATGGCTGTGTATTAGTGACGATGGGAGCACCTTGAGAGAAACGGACGATTAATCCCAAGTGATTTATGCAGTAGAGTTGGATTGATTTACATCACAACACCATTGCAGTCTGTTATATTCATGGTTTGGCTATTGGACATAGCGATGGTATTAAGTATTTTTAATCATAAGTCACCATCAATTTACAACTCATGCCTATAATCACGCCAAACAAACCAAGCAAGGAATTATTTGGTACACACCTCTTGGTCAACTCCCGTTTATCTCATCATCGTTCGCGACCTCAACTCCCTAGTTTCTCTTATCTGCAACAATCATGAGACTCGCCTCCATCTCAAACTCCCATCTCAGATACAGCTCATCATCAATCGGTCTTCCGTCGGCATTCGCAACTCCTTCTCACCCTTGTCACCCTCTGCTTTTATAACTTGCATGCGGCTCTTCCGCAGTGGATCTTGGAAATGGGACACAGGTCGACGCAATTCCCGACCCAAACATCGGAATGACAACCTATTGGCTCGCCACCTTGCGGCTCAACTCATCAAAAGGTACAAGTACAGGTACAGGTACATGTAAAATTCTCTTTCTCGTTTGTATCCGCCTGTTGATGGGTCATGACCGTCTGGGGACAATAACCGAGGATAAAAATGAAATTGTGATATGATAAAGCAGGTTTTTATCTGGTAGTTTGTTTATGGTTATATCATGCATATATGACTTGGAAATTATTGGGTAGGAATCAAGTTGTTAAAGTCGTAAAAGGGGATCAGTACACAAGAGACCGCCAAGACTTGCACTCAATGTGTGCCTGTCTAAGCCTACCTTATCACTCAAAACTCATTCTTTCACTTAGACCGTTGGACTATATCAGCACCTGTAGCCTCTGATCAAACATAATAAACAGTAGTTGGAATCAATCAACCCTCGGTGCCCGCTCAAGGTTGGTCTGAAATTCTGAGACGATGCATGAAATGGGACCCTTACATCCGAGATGTTGATTAGCCGAGTCTGGACCGAAGAATCGAATCGTTTTTATAGAAGCCCTTTATCAGCCCATTATATGACCCAATACTCATCCTGGAATTGGTTGATAGAGGGAACTTTCTCCCCTTCACAACCTCGCTTCTTCCGCTACACTTGAACCTGAATGATACGACCCATCACACTATCCAGATTGACTCTTCTCAGTGAAGTCACTGCAATCAGTCAAGCTCCGGCTTCTCAGCTATACTTGTTCTTTTCCTCACGGACTAACCTAACGATGTCTGGCGGATTTCAAATCTACACTTGTGGACGACTGGGAACGCTCACACATATCACAGAATCAACAGGAAAAAATGCAAAGTTGCAGGGCGTGGATACGCGAAAAATCATCTTGTTGGAGACCATATCGCCCGTTCATCCTTTGAACCATCCGTCCTTTCTATCGAACCATTCGGACATATTCGAGTGCATCTGGAAATCATACGCCTGAAGAGCCACGGGCTCCAAGACCGACCGATGCATGCTAAATTAAAAACAGGAATATCCACCCACATCTCCCACTCTTTCATGAGTGCTTCATTCCCACTCCCGGTTTTGTTTGGAACCGTAGCCTCTCTAGAGCTCAGTCTCACATGTTTGTGTTTATTATATCATATCCTCACTCATGCTCATCTGGCAATGGGGGATCGCAGTTATGTTTGCTTAGATTCCGAGGGTGAACTCGACACCGACATCGATGTCACGAGCTACAAATGTGTTAGCAACCAGAAATAACAGAAAATAGTGTTTCAATGCGACTTACCCATCTTGACGACCTTGGAGAGCTGGACAGACTTCTCAGCGGCGGTTTGTAGGTCATCAATGGAGAAGATCTTAAGGCCAGAGTCGTTGATGAGCTGGTGAGCCTTCTCAACGTTGGTACCCTGGAGACGGGCAATGATGGGGATCTTGAGGTTCAAGCTCTCGACGGTCTTGATGAGACCAGTGGCGATGGCGTCACATCGGACGATACCACCAAAGATGTTGACAAAGATGGCAGTGACCTTGGGGTCGCTGGTGATGAGCTCGAAAGCTTCCTTGATGGCGGCAGGGGTAGCACCACCACCAACGTCGAGGAAGTTGGCAGGCTGGCCACCGTTCAGCTTGATGATGTCCATAGTGGCCATGGCAAGACCGGCACCGTTGACGAGGCAGCCGATATCACCGTCAAGCTTGATGAAGTTGAGGTTGGACTCGGCGGCGCGGACCTCGTCGGGGTCCTCCTGGGTGGTGTCGCGCCACTCAAAGACCTCCTTCTGTCGGAAATCGGCATTGTCGTCAAAGCCGAACTTGGCGTCCATGCAGAGAACCTGGTGGTCAGACGTCTCAGACAGGGGGTTGATCTCAATCTGAGTGGAGTCCTTCTCGCGGAAGATCTTGTAAAGCTTCTGGATGGTGTCCTTGGCCTCCTCAATGCACTGCTCGCTGAAACCGAGCTTGGTGGCGATCTCGCGGGCAGTCTCGTCAGTGACACCGACGTTGATGTCGATATAGTTGGTGTTGATGGCGTCAGGGGTGTCCTTGGCAACGGCCTCAATGTCCATACCACCCTGGGAAGAAGAAACAATGACGGGGCACTGGTTCTGACGGTCCATAAGGATGGCGAGATAGAACTCACGACGAGCAAACTTGCGTTCGCAGATGTAGACAGAGTTGCAGAGACGGCCGCCAGCACCCGTCTGCTTGGTGACAAGCTTGTGGCCGATCATCTGCTCGGCGAACATCTCAGCCTCGTGGGGAGAGTAGATGACACGGACACCACCCTTAAGACCGTTGTCGAAGGTACCCTTTCCTCGGCCACCGGCAAGGACCTGAGCCTTGATAACCATATCATCGTTGCCAATCTTCTCAGCGATCTCCTTGGCCTCCTTGGCGGACTTTGCGACGGAACCCTTGGGGACACCGATACCGTACTGTTGAAGTGAATCGTGGTTAGTAACTTGGTGATGAGAATCGTGATAACACCGGTCCCATTCTCTTCTTTTTTTTTTTTTTTGGATTCGTTCGCAACCTTGATCGATGATCGCTAAAAGGGGGAGTTGAGTAGATAAAACCTTACCTGTCGGAGGAGGTCGGCAGAGAGGTACTCGTGAATGCTGAGAGCTCGTCGTTGTTGAACGCCAGGGAACCGAGCAGCAGGGGCAGCGAACTATAGAAAGAAACAACGTTAGCGACCGTTTTCTGTGGGTTGAACCAAGCAAGCAAGCCAAGCTTGATTCCATTGATAGCGAATAGATAAAAAAAGTACCTTTGAGGCGTTGAGGGCCGAAGCCACAGCGCGACTACGGCCGAGCTTGAACATTGTGATTTTGAGGAGGGGGGAGGAAAAGAAGAATATGAGGGGATTCAAAGATGGAGAGTATGGGGGAGGGAGGGAGGGGAGAGAGTATAAACTTGTATCGTTCGTCACAGGAGGTAGAAAAAGAGGTTTTCGGATGACGAGAAGCTAAGGTACGCTACCGTATCAAATCAGCCAAACTGACCACAGTTGACCAGGGCCTATCCCGTCTGTTCTGTGGTTGTTGAGGTCCACTATTTTGTTTTTGGCCACGGGATTTGTCGGGCTAATTTTGGTAGAGGTTTTATCGCGGAAAAAGATATTGACCGAATGAACTGGATCATGACGAGCCTCCTGTAGCAGTAAAGCCTTTTTTACCCGCTAGTTTAATTATGAATTCAACAATTATTCTGTTTTATTCTTCTTTATTAGACGTTCACTCCGTAGATAGTTGTCTACAAATACAAACATCCATGTAAGCTTGCGCATGACTGAAATCCATACAAAACACTCACCTCCTCTGTTCCCGCGACCTCATCAGTCACATTGCAACATCCTTCCCGCGGTCGACATGATCCAGCTTGCCTTGTCTCGTCTCAGGGCTTTACAGATCCACTGTTTGACTAACCGCCAAACCTATTCGAGCCACTGCAACCCCGGCACAAGATCACCGAGCATCGTAAACCGGTGATGCAAATCCGCGTCGGAAGTGGTTTTGAACTTTCAAGGTGAAGTAACGAATGAGAACCGTTTCTGTCGCTTTATGCTGGTACTCCATCGTCTCCGGGTTTCGGCTACAACAGGCATCTTCAACTCCAAGGTGTTGAATCGTTGACCGAGTATTCCACCCCCACATCCTTCCATGGAGATGAACATCCAGTGATGCAATGATAGGCAATACAGACTTTGTTTCATATTGCATGCCAACTCGATTCCAACTTGACGACTTTCAGATTATCGCACATTACACAACATCAACCTCCACGCGCACACATCGCATCCTCTCTCAGGCCATCCCTCTGTCAAACAAATCCTCCAAATGGCGTCCCGATCACCTTGCCCTTATCATCCCATCTCACTCCCTCGCCTTTCAACAACTTCCTCTTCTCATCGAGGGTGATACCCTCTCCATTTTTAGGCCACTTCCCCTTGAACCCGCCCAGCGCACCCCCTGTAGCCACAACACGATGGCATGGCACCTCTGGCGCGAACGGGTTTCGACGCAGCGCGTTACCAACAGCCCGGGGGGAAGACTTGAGATATGCAGCCATGATGCCGTACGTGGAGAAGCTGCCCCGCGGGATCTGACATAGGAGCGACCACACTTGCTTCTCGAACGTTGTGCGTGTAGAGGACTCGATGAGAGCGAGCTGTGAAGCCATGATTGTAGTGAAGTCGGTCGAGGATAAGGTAGGTGATGTTTCATTTTTATTCTTTAACACCTTGGCTTTGCGATCACTTTGAGGTTCCTCAAGGGGTCTTTTTGTGACAGTAACCATGGTTGTAAAAGAAGGGACTGTAGTAAGGCTGAGCGTATAGACTTGTGATTGATGTGCTTTCGGTAAGTTTAAAATAAGATGTAGTAATCAGGGATATCACGATATTTTGTCTGATCATAAACCAAAGATGGAAAGAATCACAAAGGTTTATTCAATGTATAGGAGCGATACGTCAAAGGGCGCGGTCGACGCCAACATCTAAAGCAACACACATCACGAAGTCATGTGATTTCCTATCAATCCTCTTGCACGTCGACACATACCTCGGTACCTAGGTAAGTAAAAATTATAAACAAGGTGAACGAGATGCACGTTTTCTAAAAAGAAAAGGTCAGTCTCTTGGCGGCCACCAACTGATCTTAAAATTGCAGCATATCACCAGTATATGGAAACGCAATCCCGTAATTCCATGCCTCCACACTGCCTTCAACTGAGCATATTGAGAACTGCCGTTGCTGTCAATGAGCTATCGCCAAAAATGTAGCAAGCAAGGTCATGTTCCAAATCAAATGTTCCATAGTATATCGTCGTTGGTAACATAACAATAACATATTTCTCATTTATTTATGTCATTACGCCATGAGTTGTATCTTCAATTCTGTACCCAAGAAGTACAATGGTATATATATGTGTTTTCTCAAAGCAAGGGGATGATGCCTCCCTCCAGTCTAACCCAACGCCGTTGATTATGCCAGTTCGAGGTACCGGCTCCTGTGCCTTCCGCCCGCCGGCTGATGTTTTGGTTGTAATGAGACAAAGACATGCAGGTGCATGCTGCTCATTGTCCTACTTCTGGCACATTACTGATCGTGACAGAATAATCCTGTCACAAGCATCTAGTGATGCCGCGTCTAAGCACAAATGATGTCGTCTCGTCAGTGATGATGCTTTCATCTCATGATGTGTTGATGATGTCTCAACGCCAATTCCGATCTAGACCATGAATGATTCTCCACAGCCGCATTCCTCCTCTGAATACACCCGTTAGTATCTTGGCGAAACTTGTGAATAAAGTAACAACTTACTGATATTGGGGTTCTTGAACACGAAGCGCTGGTTAAGCTTGTCCTCGACATAGTCCATTTCGCTTCCAATGATGCTGAAAAGAGCCTTGCTATCAATCAAGACCTTGACACCATCCTGCTCAACTGTCTCGTCGAAAGCGCCAGGCTTGTCAACATATTCGAGATGATACGCTAGACCACTGCATCCTCGATTCCGTACGCCGACCTTGATGAGCTTCGGCTCGGGCTGGTCGAGTAACTCTCTTAATTGCTCCACCGCAGAGGGCGTCAATTTCATGGCGGCCTTGCGTGGGCGTAGCTTGGATCGTGGTCGGGCGGCCTTCGGCTTCTGGGCTTCCTTCTCGTTTAGCTTCGGGGCTGGTGCCGAGGTGGCGGGAACGTCATTCTGCGTCGTCCTTGTTGTTGTCGTAGCTTCTTGTTGCGTCGGAGGTTGAGGGTGCTGAGGCTGTTGAGGAGGAGGACGAGTCTCGTGGACTTTGGGGAGAGGATCAGGTTGTGTTATTGATGTTTCGGGAACGTCGTCGTTTCTTGGGGGTGTGGAAGTGTGGGTGGGAAGAGTATAGGAGTGGTAGCTAACGGCGAGAGGTCTCGATGTGGATAATTGCCTCAGAGGAGAGGAGGGCAGAGGGAGAGGAGAGCATACTCGTCCTAGGACGAGTCTTGCTACCGATCTTGAAGTGAACATGTTTGGCGCATATGAGGTTGTGGTGTTGAGAAGAAGTAAATTGGTGACTACACAGGCTAAGGCCAGTAAGTATGATTTCTAACCCAGTGGAGGCCCCAGTTCTTCGGTGCTAAAGGCGATTGCTCCCGGAAACCGCTGGTACGTCAGGGTGGCGCCCGGTCTTGTCCGAGCCAATCATTGTGTGAGAATTTGTCAGGTACACGTGATGGGCATGTAATTATAAGACCATCTAAGCATGACAAAAAATCATGACAAAAAATGACATTAAGAGCATGTCATTCTCATCATTGATATATATGAGACGACCTTTCTTGTGCCTCTCTGTAGCTGTACTTATTTATTTTGGTCTCCCTGACTTTCTGTAACAAACGTCAGGGTTGCCTTGACACTGCGTTGACATGAAATCTTGCTTCCAACAGAGTTTACAAGGCAAACTCACAAACTCACACACACTACCTGGCTGTAACATAAAATTTATTCAGATCTAGCCTATCCTATATGCACACTTTTCGTATATATAGTCAGTTTTGACGATCATATAAGACTGAAGGCTGAAAAGGGGTGTCATGATGTCTGACCTGGCACAAGAGAATTTTGGTCAAGTCTTGCCTCAATTGGTCAATACCGTTTCTAGCATCATGACAACAAAGAAAACAAAGCTTTGTGATCATAAGCGCAGGTTCTATCAGAGAGGTCGACATGTCCTGTCGTCCCAATTTTGTCAATTGGTTAAACATAGATTCAAGCGCGGGATAAAAACCAGGTCCTACTCAAGAGAAAGTCCAAAACGCAAACAAGGGATTTTGATCATGACTACTATTGGATTTGTCTCGGAATACATATGTCATGATGGCAGGAACATGCATCTTCCCGGCTGTTCATGCAGGGTCCTAAAGATAGAGTCACAAACAGTCAGATCAATCACGAATGATGATATAACGTGAAATATTTACAATCAGGACAATGGAGACAGTGCCCCATTCCTATATCTATGATCCACTGCAATCACAACATTACAGCTAAGATAACCAGCTACTTTATCTTTGCGCCTGCCTTGGACGAATGGCGGCTGGCAGACGCCAAGGTTGAGTTAGACATGCATGTTTCAAACGGTTGGTAACAATGATGGATGATCCGTAACCAGTTGATAATAGGAGTGAGTACCTATGTAGTATCTTGGTATCCGCAGTTGGGAAGAAACGTTACATGTGGGTGAAATTTAAACTGGGCATGGTCATAGCTTTGAAGATGGAGTTGGAGATAAAGAAAGCTGAGCTATTCAACTGGACTACCTGCAAGTTACCTACCTAGATTAGAACTAGGCTGGGAGACTTATCCTGAAGACTCAAATGGCAATACCGGATGTTACGAGAACAAGAAGGCATGCCGGTAATTACGGGTCTAGAGTTGGAAGAAGCAAGGAGAGGAGAGGAGACCCAAAAGTAGCTCGGGTTGGTAGACTGCTTGACAACATGACAAGAATAAGAAACACAACGATATGATATAATTCTCGTACTCGAGCATGCATCTTCGTATTGCTATTTTAATTCTATCTATAGAAGGTGCTGTGATCTGTCAGACAATAGGGCTTGATCATTGGCGAGATGCAAAAAATCATCCGTTCAACGGGCTGGCTTCCCTTCTGTAGGGTCCCGAGTTTTGGAACCAGGTAGCCAATCACGGAGCTTGACATTCGGGCCTTTCCCCTGGAAGCAGCTCTAAAAACGATCTGGGGTTCGGGGCATAAGCATTTGACTTGTAGCGTCGGTTACATTGCATGAAACCAATATCAAAAGAGGCTGATAACTTGCATATTTGGATTACCTTGAGCTTAGGCAGGATTACACAATGCGATGATTGACCTTGAGATGGAAGACCATTCATTCTATGCAACAGAGTCCCATTCCCTTCCATGATACCTCGCTATTGTAGCATCCATACAACGTCTCGGCTCCTCTTCTTGTTGGGTCCATCCGGAGCTAGACTCCATACTTGAACGTTACCATTTAGGGCATACCCATCGGCGGACGATACCGTTAGAAGGGCCGCCACTAAAGTTTGATGCTGTGAACAGTCTCTCATCGACGATTGTTACCCCAGGATGATTTGGTCTATGAATCTGGGGGTAATGAAAACGTTCGAGGTTGTATGTCTCTTATTCGGTCTGATTCTGGGTAACAAAGTTTCCCGTTTAAGCGGTACTTATCCTTGGCAAGCACTTGGAATTCCGTCTATGGTTATACTCAGCCGAGAACAGTTGTTTCATCACACTGCTACTCTGCAGATGTCGAGTATATGCGATCAACGTGTAACATCTACTTGATAGTTACAACCGTGCCATAACCTCAATCACAAGAGATACTCGCATTTACTACGTAGTACCTCCAGTTGGCAGCAATCTTGACTAAACGCCACCTTCTCGAACTGTAATAAGCAGATCGACATGCCATTGTTGCATTCACCACCCCTGTAACTAACCCGCACCACCCTCTACCCTTAGCGTTACTCTTCCCCCATCCCTCTCTCCAGTCGCAGTCCCACCACCCAACTTTTTGATCTCACGAGCTTTAGACCCCTGGACATTTCGTCTCATCAGTCCAACTGCTTCGCCTTCTCGTGATAAACTTCAACAGAAAAGAAACAGGGGTTGATTTATTTTTGGGGAACACGGATAACCATTTGTCGCGTGCCTTGACGGATTGCATCTCCATCTTTTTTTCTCCTACTTTAATTCCGCGACGTCCGTTCACCTCGACAATCTCTCTTTCTTTCTACTCTATCTGTTTATAGTCATCCCTCGTTTCGTCTTCAATTGGGGTTCACCACTCTCGCATCTACAGGGGACATTGATCCTTGGTCACATCACTCATCATACACAATGTCTACGCACGAAAAGGAACACAACGTCGCTCAGGCGTCTTCAGAAACCGCAGATTCGGACTCACCTGCTCCCGGCTTTCGTCCCAAAGGATGGATGTACAAGACCCTTCGCCTCGGCCGTCTAGAGCTCTGGTACGCCTCGCCTAAAGTCCAACTCTTTATGGTCTCCATCGTCTGCTTCCTATGTCCCGGCATGTTCAACGCTCTGACGGGTCTCGGTGGTGGCGGCCAGGTCTCCAACGAGGCCCAAGATCACGCCAACACAGCCCTTTACAGCACATTTGCTGTTGTCGGTTTCTTTGCCGGAACTTTCGCCAACAGGTTGGGACTCAGACTGACTCTGTCCATTGGAGGTCTGGGATATTGCGTTTACGCTGCTTCGTTCTTGTGCTACTCGCATACTCAGAACATGCCCTTTGTCGTTTTTGCTGGTGCCCTGCTTGGTGTTTGTGCTGGACTCTTGTGGGCTGCTCAGGGCTCGATCATGATGTCTTATCCTCCTGAGCAAAGCAAGGGACGATACATCTCCTGGTTCTGGGTTATCTTTAATATGGGTGCCGTTATTGGTTCTCTTGTAAGTTTCACTAAAACCTATTCATTCTTCAACTTTTACTGATACACGCTACAGATCCCCCTTGCCCAAAACATTAACAAGAAGGCAGGCCCCGTGTCCGATGGTACTTATGCCGCTTTCATCGCCCTCATGGCCATCGGCGCCATCCTTGCTCTCATGATCTGCGACGCCGACAAGATCGTCCGCGAGGACAACACAAAGGTCATCGTCATGAAGAACCCCTCATGGAGCACAGAGATCAAGGGCCTCTGGGAGACTCTCTATAGCGCACCCTGGGTTGTTCTCCTCTTCCCCATGTTCTTCTCCTCCAACATCTTTTACACGTACCAAAACGTCAATATGAACCTCGCCCAATTCAACGTCCGCACCCGCGCTCTCAACAACCTCCTTTACTGGCTAGCCCAGATTTTCGGTGCTCTCATCATCGGCTACGCCCTCGATATCTCGAGCGTTCGTCGCAGCGTTCGCGCAAAGATTTCGCTCGTCGTCCTGTTTGTTCTGACTTTCGCCATCTGGGGTGGTGGTTACGCTTGGCAGAAGGATCAGCGACCTCGCGAGATCGCTATGGACCCAGCTAACGAAGATGACAAGATCGACTGGGACGATGGTGCCAAACGATTTGTCGCTCCCATGTTCCTCTACTTTTTCTACGGCTTCTTTGATGCCGCTTGGCAAACTTGCATCTACTGGTACATGGGCGCTCTTTCCAACTCTGGCCGCAAGACTGCCAACTTTGCTGGTAAGTTCCGTTTCCTTTTCTCACTCCAAGCCAGATCGCTAACTCGGCACCTTAGGTTTCTACAAGGGTATCCAATCCGCCGGCGCTGCCATCTTCTGGCGTATGGATGGTCTCGGCAAGCCATTCGACACCATCTTTGCCGCAACATGGGCCTGTCTCGGTGCCTCACTCATCATCGCTGCACCAGTGATTTTCATGAAGATCCAAGATTCTGTCTCCATGGAGGAAGACCTTGAGTTCAGCGACGAAAAGATCGAGGACGTTGTCATTGCGCCGACGACCCACAAGACCACGGACATTGAATCCTGAACCAAAAGTTAAAACACTATATACAAGAATACTTAATTAATATTGTAATCATACATGGCGTTTTGACGTGTGCGCGTTGGATCAGTGGAATTGGAGGGGCTATGCTTGACTTGTGATGATTTATGACATTACGTGACACGGTAAGTTTTGTTAGTCAGGTCTGAAGGTTATGGATTATCACACATGGCCCTTGGCGTCTGGTTCTTGAAGCTTGTTTCCTAATGCCAATCGTGATGATGCAAGCTGTACATGTATGTTATACAAAAGGGCAATCGTTTTATATTGTTAGACTACAAATAAGCTTGGATATGTTCAGTCACATTAAGATGCATGGGTTTTTTAGTCCAGTCACATTATGTAAATGAAACCAAGTTAGAGGAAAATGAATCCTTATTATTCTTTTGTTCTTCCTATTCTGTTGCAGAATACACCCTTTTTGTCTTTCTTTTCCGTCCATCTCCAGTCCCGTCCTGTATCACCAGACTCCTTTCCTAGAAGTACAATGACAGATTTAGAAAAATGAGGAAAACCATAGGCGGCAGGCCATCCCTGATCATACAGTGAGAATCAAATACACTCGTTTTTGCGTAGGCGGACTAAAAACAGTTCCAGCCCTCCGTCATTGAGAATACATTAAAAAAAGAACTCGAAAATCAGCAGAAACCCGGCGAGTTTTCCCATCGTTATTGGACGTTTCCGAATGCACCTGTGCCGTGAAAACTGGTATCCACGTCCTATCCTTTCTTCGCCCGAAGAGAATGATATATGGATGCAGAAAACTGGAAGTGAAAGAAGGTTGAGAAATGAAGACAAAGGTGCAATTTGCTGCATCGTGAAATTGTACTCTGAAAGTTGTTGTAAGAATGACAGAGGTGTTTGGCATGAACACAATTTCGAAGGATGCTTCGAGCCACGAAGGACTGAGCGCTTGGTGATAAGATCTCTCTTATCAATTCCCGCCGAAGGGGACTGAATACCGTAAAACATAAATGTGAAACCCAAAAATGTAGAAAACGCCGTTGTGCTGATGGATGTAGAGATCATAAGAAACATGACGATGTTTCCCATTTGCTGAAAGTTCAAACAAAATGGGGGGTATCAAAGATGAAGTAGTTACTGATGGGAGGTAGTATGTGCATGTGGTGGTGGTGATGATGACGGTAAATAGTGATAGCCCGGTTGGGTCGAAAGCAGTAGACATCAAGTCTCATGTGTGGGTAGGAGTAGGTGTAGAAGTGCCTCGATCGCGGGAGATCCAGCTGAACAGATCGGCACGAGTACCTGCAACGCCAACGATGGAGGCGGCTGATGACTCGACAGCAGGGCGGCTGGCAGTCTCGCGGGGCTCCAGAAGCAGACTCTTGCGGTAGTACTTGACTTGGACGTTACCATTACCCTCCTCGTTGTTATGGAGTTGGCTAATCTGCGAGGACATCCAGTCTTGCATGTCGGGGACCTCAGTAAGTCGGTAGGGGATCTGGAATCGCTGAAGCTCTCCGATGATCTTGGCTGTGCGGGCGTGCTTGTCAAAGTTCACAACAGTGATGCCACCAGCGCCATCTTCCTCGGACTCAGGACCGAGGCACATCTGCTTGGTAGCAGGGTTGCCAATGTCGACAAATGTCAAGTCGGTCAAGTACATGCCGAGAAAGGGCAGGCAGGGTGGAACGTGGTCATGAAGTCTGGTTCGCAGGACCTTGTTGTTCTGGGAAGGCTCAACCAGATCCTGAAGGGTTTGAAGCATATCCTTTCGCTTGGAAGAGATGGTGTCCCATGTCTTTCTAAGGCGGCTGATAGTGCTGCTGTTAAGACTGCAGATGATAGCCATGAGACCATCGTAGTTGTGGAGTTCGAGGCATTGGTGTGCGATCTTGATCCATTGCTTGATAACCTGTGCACGCTTCTTGACCTCTTGCTGCTGAAGAATTGTCTCGGCGACGAGGTTGGACAGGTCGGTAGACAGAGACGACATGGCCTTGACGTTGGGGGCGTCGACTCCGCCCTTCTTCATCCACTGTGAAGCCAAAAGCTCCTCTGGGAGGATAGAAGAAAAGATGTTCATTTGTTTGATAGTCAACTGACGGGCCAGCTCCAGAGGATCAAAGTCAAGGATGCTAGGCTGAGCGTTGCCCATCTTGAAAGAAGCAAGAAGGCTTAGTTGTCCCTTGGTGATCGCAGGAATAGGCAAAGGAGTCTCAGCTGGGACATACGAAGTAGCAGATGTGTTGGTCTTGCCGATTGAGGAAACAAGACGAGGCACCAGAGAGCCTTCGCCAGACACTCGCTGAGCGAGCCCGAGAAGACGTCGGCCAGCAGAAGGTAGAGAAGAGGCCAACTTGAACTCGGCAAATGGCATGATCAAATCGAGAGCGTGGCGGTCGGTCTCATCCCTCCAGTGGGATTCAAGCCAGCCCTTGAAAGCATTGTATACTCTCAAGCGGACAGGCCCAGCCACATGAGGAGAGTCGTCGACATAGTCGTATCGCTCAATAAGAGCCTCGGCGAATCGGACTGGTGTGCAGAAAAGGCGGAAGGTAAGGTAGAAGGTAGAGACGAACATGGCATCAGGGGTAGATTCGTGAGTGGTGAGGCGTTCGACAAGAGCTGGCAGGGAACCGCCAGTGACTTGACCCTCCTTGTTGAACATGAGCTCATGAGCAAAGGTCTTCTCCATGAGTCTTGACTCAACGTCAACTTCCTCCGCGTGCGACGAACTGCCGCCATTGCTCAAGTTGGACAATGAAGGTTGCTTTTGGGGAACAAGACTATGGTCAGGCGTAGTAGCCCGTGTTGACGACTGCGAGACGATGCTGACTTCAGAGTCGCGGCTGAGGTAAGTGGCGCTGCTGCCGGCACTGGAGGCGACCATACTGTCGAATCGGGAAGACGAGTTGAAGTCGCTGTCATGGTTATCGACAGGACTGTAATCCTCGTTTGCCAGGATAGTGGTGGAAAGCTTGGGGAGAGGAGGGAGAGAGGGCCGAAGTGAGGAAACAGAGGATGCAACGCTAGAGATGTTGTCATCGACAACTGAAGAGCGTCGAGAAGAGCCAGGTGATTGATGAACGGGCTGTTCATCGGTAGGCGTCGTTACCTGGGGGACCTCGGGGAGGGGCTTGTCGATTGCGACAACAGTGAGGCGTCGGGAGGAGTTTGAAGTTCGGTTTGATCCAGCGACGCTCGCAGTATCGGATACGATGTGCTCTGCATTGAGCTCCGAGACAGATGGTGTTCTCGCTCGCTCATTGACATCGATGTCCAAGATACTAAGGTCAATTCCGAGGCTGCTAGACTCGAGCTCGAATTCAAAATCGCCGATGCGCTCGATTGCTGACTTTGCCTTGGCAACGCAGTCACCAGCGGCTCTAACGCAGCCCGTGGCGGATGCAAGAAGCATCGTGTTGTCATGGGGCATGATCAAATCGGCATCCTCGGAAGAAGCGCTGACCAGGGTATCGCGGCCTGAAAAGACGAGATCTTGGATTCGTGCAAACATGGTGGATCGAGCTTGGGCGAGAGCCTCTGAGCTTGAGTTGATGTGGTCATAAACCCCGTCGACTACTGCAAGTAATTCTCCACCGGATAACGCAGACTGACGGATAGCTGAAGCTAGTTCGGGGCGGGATTGGGATTGAAGATGCAGGCGCCCGATGAAGGAGCCCAAATGAGAGAGGAAGGTATCGTGGCTGCGGTTAAGACGTTCAGTAACAAGATGATGCGCTCGCGATACAGATGAAGGTCCAGCGAGCGAAACTCTGTGGGAAATTGTGGCTGATAAGCGGTGCGCTTGTGCAAGACTTCCTTGTGATAATCTATGCGAGCTTGGGCCTGTACGAGAGCTGAGTGACGATAGTCGTTTCGAAAAGATTGATGTTGATATCTGTGTGGCATCGCTCGACTCAGAAGCAGCGACACTAGCGGTAGTCTGAGAATCGCTATCAATGGGGCTTCGTGGACCTTGTTCATCAAAGGACGATTGATCCGCGGGTGGTGTTGGAGGAACGCATGATTCTTCTTGAACTGTATCCATTACAGTTACAGCTGCAGGTGCACGTGCCCTTCGATCCTCGTCAAGCACATCTAAAAAGCGAACACCTTTTGTCACAATTCTGAACGCCTTGAGAATCATCTCGTCGATTATGTCATTTACATCTTCAACGGGAGTAATTTCTAGACGTTGTGTCTCTTGTAACCGCTTGGCGGTCTTGACTAAGGATGAAAGCTCTGACAAAAGCGACTTGCGGCACTTGCGCAATGCGTCGCTCCTTGTAATGCACAAGGAATCTCTGTTAAGGCAGTTTGTTCGTTCCTGTAAACTTGTTTAGAGAATAATTAATTATAGCGTCTTGGATGAGCTTACCAACAAAAATCGAACACCCGCAATGATGCCCTTCATAAACTCCTGGTTACCAAAGATCTCCTTGTCATTGACGGATGTACTTCTAAGCAGATCCCAAAAGTTCAAAAGAGCCTTCAGTAGGCTGCACATATCATCAGGCTCGTAGGCCTCGCAGTAGTTGGTTGGCAACCATCCTCGGGCACCGGAGACGAGTAATGTACCATCGGCCCATCCATTGGTATGGATAGAATGCACTAATACGACATCACCCTCGTTAAGAGGCAATGTCACGCTCGAGTCAGTCATAACATAGCTGGGGTTGAAAGGATAAAAGGCTCGCAGGAAGTTGTGGAAGACTGGAGGTGGAGTGTACTGAGGTGAAGGAGCGGGTGAGAGGTCTTCCTGCGAGCCGTTTGGAGTAGCGGGTGGTGTCATTTGTGATTGTGAGTAAAGGCTGGTGTCGTTCTCTGAGGTCGATGAAGCATCTCCAGATAAATCGGTTCGGGATTTGGTGATAGTGAGAGGGGCCACCTTGAGACTGGCTCGCATGGATTGATTGCTGAGCATTGCGTGCGATTGCCTTGACAATCGATGTTGTCGTTTAGATCATTGGACACCTCGGCCGGGTTGGTATACACCACTCGATCCGAGTATCGATCCGTCCCTTTCTATCCCTTTTCCGTTTCGTCGCTAACCTTTTCTCAGCAATCAATTGAGTCGAATATCCAAGAGAACAATGCGTGCGAGCTGAAAGTTGATGTACTTTGGTGAATGTCGATGTCAATGGTGTAAGTCGTGATGATGTTCGGATCAGGTCTGACGGGGTTGCACCACGGCAACAAGATAATCGAAGGAGGGAAAATCGGCTGGCTGGGGAAAAGAGGAAGAATGTCAGTCAAGTAAGTCACATGGGAGGATATGAGTGAGTTGATTGTTCGTAACAAGAACAGAAATGGAATGAAGGGAGACAAGATGGAGAGTGTCGAGGAATGCTCGCGATGGCAGGGGGACCTGCTCCGCAGCGAGGCGTCGGGTAGACAGATGTTGGAAAATGGAGGGGCTTATGGCGGAGAAGGACCCAAGACGTTGAGGTCGGGCTGGTAGTTCCAGTGCGGAGAGGGTAGGGATAAGGAAGGGAACCACTAGACCGAACCCTCCAAAAGAAAGTCCAGCCATCCCCAATCCATGTGGACTGCGCAGGACAGTTGCATGCCCTTCCTCATCTGGTCGTATGTTGTCACATATCATATAACAATACTGTCTTTCCTCTGGCCTCGTCTCGTATTGTGTCGTGTAAGGTCAGGTCAGATTAGATCAAGCCAACACAATACGACACAGACGCAAACCCGCTCCTCTCGTTCGCCTGAAGCATACATACATGCACACATACGGCACGATCCGCCTATATGCAGGCAGTTTGTAGCCTGTGATGCACCTACAGATACATGCTTGCTTACCCGTCGACCAAAACTTGTCTGTGCATGTGCCTCGCTGCGGACAACACTCGGTACCTGCGTACCAACGGCGGAAAAAGAAAAACGACAAAAACGAGATAATGGCAGTGTGGTGTAAGAGACAAATTGTTGTTGCGCGCTGGGGTTTTTCCTCGTATAAGCTTACCTTGCCTTGACACTGAGTGATGTGTCGATTGTTCAGTCCAATTGGCCAATCGCAACCAATTTTCGATTTCGTCGAGATATCGTCGTCTGGTATTGAGTGTGGTCGTTCGTCGAGTTGACCAAGAATTTGATGGAATGAAGTGGTTGAGGTGGACCGGCAGGGGTTTCGTTGTTGCTGTCGTCGTAGTGTGTGAGTAAGAGACAGAGAGCTCGATACCAAAACAGACAATGACGAATTATATATGGCTTGTGCTGGAAGCAATGATAGAAGCAATGTGTAAAATCAAAAAACCGTAAACCGAACCCAAGCACAAACTAACAACAAACAATGAGAAGAGACAAGGTTGAAATAGGTATAAGTCGAATCGAATCGAGTCAAAGGTCGAGGAGGAAGAGATGGGAACAAAACGTCGGGGTCTGGGGAACGCGGCGGTATTATCACATTCACTTTATTAACCTGGTAGTCTTAGTACTCTTACTCTTACTCTTACTCTTCCTAGTCTTTTGGCGAGACTCTCTTCTCTCAGTTCCTAAGCCCGTTGGCCACACCACACCACACCCACGTCTTTCGTCAGTCAAGTGGAGACCTCTTTTCTGTTCTCTGGCCCTGCTCTCTTTCTCTCTGTCTAGGATTCTTTTGTCGGCTCAGGGGCCCCCCGGTCTGTCCCAAGTTCCAGGGGTGGAGGAGATAGCGTACGGGTCGAAGTGGGCTTTTTGGTGTTGAAGGTGCCAGGGCAAGGTCGACGGGAAGATAACCCCACGCCCCCAAGCTCAGGTCCCCAGTGAAACTGATCAGGGGGGCAAAGACCTCTCAAGGTACATCTGTACAGAGCAACAGTCACAATCACCCAAGAGAAGAAGAGAAGTGGAGCAAAAACGCCGTGAGTGACGAGTGGCGTTTTACTGTACATCTGTATTTACCTACATACAGCAAGAGCAACTACGCAGGTACGGGAGGCATTATGCCCGGTCTCAGTGGGGCTTCGCTCTTTAACCTGGCATAACTTTTATCTACCCGACTTTATGATTATGCTGCGCCTACACACATATATCACCGTAGTAGACAGTGGGGTTTTTCCCACTTCGGTACAGCTACCAGGGGCTTGGGGGGCCTCTCGCTCGATTGAACCAGAGAACTGTTTGCCCACATCCCCTGTTGTCTGGGCAGCTAAAAAAAAATGCTTCTGAGCCGATTTTAAGGGCCCGGTGGTCCGGCAGGTGAGTTAGACCACGACGAAGCTTTTTAAGAGCAAGTACTCTAGGGCGAAAGAAAGTGACCCCTTGAGCTTGGCTCGGGAAGAGAGGAGGGGGAATGAGACGGTTGATTTGAGTATCAATGGACCCGTTTTCACAGTGAGTTCCTGTTACAGTACATAAGTAGGTACATATCGGGGCCAAGTCTGCGTTTGTGCGCCGTAAATCATCAAGGCCATCCATCACCACCAAGGGAGAGAAATGTCTCTGAGATCAAGGGCTTCGTGTCAAGTACCAACATCGGGCAGCAGTTTGTCAAAACAGGCCAGATTGTGGTGCGAAATAATAGGAAGAATTAAGAAGAACAAAGCCCGCCAATTTTCTAACAAAAGTAAAAGTACGATAACCTTGGAATATACTTTCAGTTATTATCGAATAACTTTAGATTTCAACGGCCTTAGTTCCACTCCACAAGTTCCCTCTCTTCTCTCTTTGCATCGTCTGTGCATATCGTGTCACGTCGTGTCGAGCTCGTAAAATAACTGGCCTCGGAAAAGAGAAGAGGGGTTGTTGTTATGCTGGACTCTATCCGTACACGAGAATTTGCATCGCGGAGGGACTATCTTTGACGGAGAATTGATCACGAGTTAGAATACGTAACCTCTCTGGCGGGTTGGCATAACGGGAGCCCTCATCACACGAACTATCGCCGGTTTCATTTTCTAGTTTAGCGTGACAGATTTTCGGATTGGATGCCACCGTTGCTGTCGTTGCAGTAAAGTAGTCATACCGCAGCAATAGTACAAACAATATGGTTAGCTATACGATAATGGCAAAAAATACATAGTCATTACGTTGACTCCGAAGCAAAGCCGTAAACGGTCCAGTTACGATCCCAACATCAGGGAGTCTATCACTTATGCTAAGCGTATATGTGTGTAAAATATCAGCAGTGTCGGGTAGGTCGCGACAGCGAGCGGAAAGGGCGACAACGCAAGAAACAGCCGACGAACTATTATTGAACCATTTGGTGCGATTGGCTCCCTCGGTCCTGTTTTGTGCCTCCTACTAATGTTAATCGAGCCCTAGTTCACTTGTTCCTGAGCTGGGCTGCAGGCGATATGCAAGATGGGCGAGCCAATGCGTTCTCCTGCGTCTCGCTTCAGCATCGCAATGGAGCTACGGTTTACCAGCCTACCTGGCCAGTCAGCCGGAGCGAGAAATCTGCCGACTTAGCAATTGCCGCAATGACTCAATAGAAACAAACCTCTGTGGAGATATCCCAGTCCCCTTTTTGAATCTTCAACAACGGACAGCGATTTGTTCTGGGTCCACGAGACCGTCTCAGCCGCAAGCTACTGCTGTCACCGACTCCCCACGAAACCGCCGAGCGAGCTGATAGTACAGCTTGGGCCACAATGCCTGGCAAGCCTGGATATGGCAGAGCACGCACAGAGCAGAGGCTGCTTTATTAAAAGCGGGCATAGTCTCGAATGACATGCTATGTTATGCTATATCATGGTAGATCTACTATTATGTTCTCGTTGCCAAATGTTGAATTTATCAACTCGTGTCTGATAATTCTCCGTTGAAATCCAACGCCAGAACGAGATGGACCAATAACCATGGGATGTTGAATGTTTCCGCCTGTAAACCGAGCAAGTCCTTGTTTGCACCAAAATCGGATCACCGCACACCTCGTGACTACGTCGGCGCCGTCGAGCGTCTAGATTCACCAAAACACCCCAATTGCTTCAATTTGAGAGCCGGCTCCAAATTAGTCTGCCACTCGGCGCACAATTCGAACAAGACGGCGTCCCCTTGGTTCGGTTATGGCGTAGACAATGCTTGCTGGCAGACGTTGCACCCCTTTCTCCTGTTCCTCTAGTTAGAAAACGATTGGTCCCCGAGAACTCGATGTCATTCGTGATATTAAGTACAGCCAAGTTTGCTTGCTCATCTCACGACACAGCCTCTCCCGGAGGACGATCTGTCTCTTGTCATGCTTTCGTCATCCACTAGCTGCTGATCATTGTGTTGAGAAAAGAAACAAGACAGATTAGGAAGAAAAAAAAATCAGGGTTCTCGCTAGGATGTCAGAATGACACTATTACACCATAGGTAGTAGATAACTCCTTGGACACACAATAACCGTGCATTTAGTGTGCATACCTACTTGGAGTAATTACTCGTATGAAGCGATCAACATCTTGACAATGCAGACTCTTGTTTGAGGCGGCGCCATTGCAGCGATAGTAGATAATCTGGCGTTTCGAACATGGTTCTATATGCTCTGGAACCCGCGTGGAGAACGATAAACCGCTTGATGTGGCGTTTGGCGATGGGTGTTGATGTTGTGCAAAAATGTCAATATAAGTTAATCGGCACAAAATATCGTATGTCTATTTTCTGAAAATGCAGGGTCCATGGGGAAAGAACGGGGAACAGGCTTCTAGATTTTCCAAGTGTCTCTGCCAAATTTAGGTACGTTGGCCAGGTAAACCCGAATAGAAAGAGCCTGGAGCGCACCTTCTGTCAAATGCCACCAAATCTTCGCCTGCTGCGAAGTTACTAGTCAGTCACATGAATCATTATTGCAAGCAGACACTACCTCCTGCCGCTTGCCTTACAGGTCTTGAGTTAAGCCTCACTTTCGCTTTCCCCCCTCGCTTTGACTTTTTGCTCCTGCAAACTGATGGCTTTAGCTGTTTTCCTGAGTGATTGGCTTGATTCACTCCCAAGCATCACCACGACACGACCCGTGCTGCAGCGGTTCATCCAATATTCTCCGCAAAACGTTTCTTTTTCTCAGGGCCAATGGGTCGTTGGCACCTGAGCGTGGATCGACAAAAGACCCTGATCCTCACTTGTCTCGTCGAAGGGGTTGACACGGAGTCCTCTCAGATCATCTCCAAGGTTATTACGTACCCATAAGCCTTAGTATTGTATCGCCATTGCTTCTTTATTTCACTTTCGCTTGTTGCAATTCCATATTTTCAATTTGCTGCTCCAACGCTATTGGAAGTCGGACCTTTGCACTAAAGGCTGGCTAGTGACATCAACCCCTTTCGAATATTCTGACAGGGACCCGTTGATGTCCAAGCCAACTGCCATTGCCAGGGTTGACCTGATCCCTGACTCCTGGGCACCGACTATGCTTCCGCGAAGCCTCCCCGGTACTAACCACGGCTTTACCCCTGTCTATACCCGACCCTGCTATACCGCCTAGATGTCTTGTTTGCAGATTGCAAGAGCACAGAGATCAATCATCAACTAGACTAGTGATATCTCATTGTCAATCACGGATTGGAACGGAATTTCCGCCAGTCCAATCACTGTCGGTTTGCGGCTGTACGTCCTTATTTCAACAATTCAATCCAGCCTTACCTTCAGCCCTCTCAGCCTCGCCTACACTTCCATTGATATTTCCGGCCTAAAACCTTGCCATTACTGTGCTTGTTTGACAGTGTCTGCACCCACCAAAGACCTGTATAATCTTGGCACTCAAGCACAAGGCGTCAATGTCGTATCTTGACTATCACCAGTACGTAGCGTACCTTAACGAATAGATCGCCCGTCTATCTGTTGCCAACGCCCCGCAACTGTAGCCCTTGTGGCCTGTCGATTCGCGGCGTAGCAGTGCCTTCGGTTGATATACGCTATCCAACAACCGATCAGATGTCGAAACTATAACCAAAAACAGGAACAAACACACCCTTTACACAAAATTGTTGTTCGCCGATGCATAAAGCGGTCTGCGGAGAGGGCGTCTCCAGTATGTTGAGATTGTGAATCCTTCTTCACGGCCTACTTAGTCTATGATACTATCCTGAGCAAGCATCCAGCCCCACTCAACAAATCGAACATTATTGCATCGTGCTTCATCTCTCAAGTTGCCGACGTTCTCTCGTCTGGCAATTCAAGAACCCGCCAGACCTCTGACATAACCAGCTACGGTTGGTCTGTTGATTACACCGAGTCATGGTTTCAAAATCTGGTGGTTCAGTCTAGGCGAAATAACAGGCGAAAACCGAAAACTGTCTTCACCTACATCTCTCAGCTGGCCCCCGAGTTTCCTCCATGCTTGCCTGAATACTAACAGGGGGAGTTAAGAAGCAGCAGTTGGTTGACCCCAGCTCTTACAACTGGACGTAAATTGACGTCCGCAGATCTCCTTGCAGAAGGTCGAGATCACGTTATCACCACCAACTGCTTGTAACCGAGGCCAAGACCATACGTACCACCAACGCGCATATGTTTGCCTGGGTGGTTTGTTGATTGATTGATTGTACAACGAGTACAGCGGCAGGCATTTTTGGGAGCAGTTTGCTTTACTTCAAGCAAGCCACAAGGATTCCGCCCAGAAGGTGTCTTCAGCCAAGTCAGTTTGTTTCTTTGAGCTCTTCTTCTTACCTTTACCCAGCCGATAATCATCTCGTTACTGTGATTATCTTACGGTATGGAATAGCAACGGGCTTTTGCATTGATTGGCACCCGATTCGCCAGTGACAGATTCGAATCTAGTTTCAGGAAAGCCTTGGCTGCTTGCTCGCTCATGCATTCTTGAAGAACGGTTCCACAACGTTGCATACTTGTGCGCATCATCGCGGAGCCCCAAATGCAAGTCCAAAGCTTCCCAAGAAATATTTCTCAAGTTGCTCAACTATCCAACTGTTGCAGTGCACCATCAAGCTCGTGTCTATCTGAGCCACAGGGAACTCTGAGTTACCGGACAACCGGAATATCAAAAGCGCTCCAATGGGGATAAAAAAAGACTCCGCCAGTGTATATCCGGACCCGCACAGAGAGAACTGCGTGCCTCGACTCAAAATACACGGTGGACTGGGGCTGGCAGGATATGGCCTAATAAAAGCTCTCATCATTATCCGAAGACTTTTTCCTCTTTTCGCCAGATGGAACCGAAGCAAATGGATATGGTTACCAGGAAGGATGATATGTGATTAAGCGTTATACAAGTAATGCAACAGGGCACCGACAAACATATGGCACTGATAATGAACGGGCCGTCCAATTTGTTGCTCTTCCGTCTACAGATATACAAGCACCACACGAGAATAAGAGTTTGTTAGTGACGGTCCACCAAATGAGCCAGGTGCAAAACGCTTTGGACGCTTCCATTTCTCATCTCTCAACGCAGGGGATACGTAATAAACTTTACGCTAGTCTCCGTAACCCACGCCGATCTATAATATTCTTGTTTGTCAGGATAATGATGATTGTAGCAACCGGTTATGGTGGTTTCTAGTTGCACCGGGCCGCTTCCCATGCCAGAAAAAAGAATTGGTCCGCGAGGTCCTCTACCGACTACGCAACAGGGGTGGTGCCCTACCCCCACGGCACGCTAACTCCGCTGAAGAGACAAAAGCAAATATAGTTGTTCAAGCTGTAAGTAAATACGTCACAACATTTCGTTTCCCGGCTGGCAGGAACAGATCTAGATATAGGGTGTGACGAGATATCGATGTTCCGCCACTCTGCGCCATCAAGTCAATCTCTGATCTTGAGTGGATTACCAAATTTGTGCGTGAATGGAAGCAATCTACAATGATGGTGAAGCTGAGCAAAGCAACACGACGCGAATCTGAAGTTTGCTATGCTACCCATGCGGGCAGCGTTTTAGTTCACGGTAGTGCGCCATCTTTGGCACAGATTGCCAATCTAGAGAACGGGAATCACGCCCATTGGATAGATTTGGTGATGGTACCTGAAACTTGGAGGCGCCGCCCATGGCGCTCGATCATCAATCTGTTAACCACTTTGTAGTGGGGTTTGCAAAAAAGAATTTAGGATCCTGTTGGGGATCGTTGCGATCAGCGAATCTGACAGGATCACTTATACGAACCTCAGCAATGGCCAACATGGCATGGCTCCTCCTGCAGTCTTTGCGAAAGTTATGGTTATTTGCCTGATCTACACGCAATGGCAGCGTAGCATTGCATATTGAGGATAGGAACTCTACGGAGTAGCAACTCTAATCTCGAAATACCAGCCGCGCACAACCCTTGAAGAGGGCCGTGCCAATTACGAGTAATAAAGACAGACAGCGAGCGGAAGATAACTAAAAGCAAAACTCGCGTACTAGTTCACTACCTAACAATGGGTCTAATACGGCATTTTCCGGCCCCGACAAGAATAATACCGACCTGCGGATACTGCCTCAGCTAGTCGGTACAGTACAGCACTATCAACAAGCAGACACCAGGAGCCTGGTACGGTAGAGCATTCTTATGGCCTCCAGGACATCGTGGAATTTATCCGCTGGCTGGTGCTATTGTTTGAACTCTCAGGGCACGGGCCGGGGAACAGCTCCTAGAGCCGCTAAACGAGGCCGTTCATGGTGATTGAGGGTTAGCCCAAACGGTTGCGGCTCGATTCCTGTTCAACAGTTCCGTCTATCTGGCGATCTTTTCTACATAACAATTAATCTACGTGCTGGGATAGCATAACTACTGCACAGTCTAGCAGTATTCGCACAATAAGTGTGCCTCCATCATGGTGCTTGACAACGCACGGATCCAGTTTGTCTATAGCAGACACCCAGTCGGCGTTTTGTTCCGTGTCTATGATATCAGATTGGAGATCAATGGCCTGGCATTAGATGCAGTGCCAATCATCGTCGGCATGAGCGAGCGTAGCGAGGATATCTTCCGGCACAGTTAGGCGTATCGAAATCCGAGTCAGAGGACAGGTTTTACGGGGCTCTTAAGAAACCCAGGGTGTGTCTGTCCAACTGCCGAGGTTTACTTGGGCCTCGGGCGGCATGTTGTTATGATCGACAGACTGAATAGTGAACCCATGCCACTCGCGCTCGTTTTCACAAAAAGAAACTGAAAGGTCAAGGCCACTGCATAACTAGTCTGTGTTATATCAAGAGAGCGTTGGCATGCATTGCTACGATTCAAGCTATGCAGCTGAACTCTATCTGCTGCTGGGAATTTCAGCACTGGTGGTTCCCAGCAGGTCAACCATTTCAAAACGACACGAGTAGACTCAGTCTACTTTAGCATGGTCTGAGCACATGAATGCTAGCGCCGGCTCATGATATGGTTAGACGACCCGCTGACAAGCAGTTTGAACTTATTCAACCAGTCATCAAATGTCTTCGAATGCATCAACAAATCTTGGGAAGTAGCCGAGAAGTCCGTTCTTCTCGTTTCTAGGTGCGTTTCACGAACGACGCGCAGGCTACCATGCGAGTTTAGGGTCTTGCAACGCCTATCGTAAGTAGATTTCGGCCTCAATCCGTGCCGAGACTTGGCAGCCCTGACCAACACAAGATCTATGGGAGATATCCACCCCGTCGATATGGTTCAGCCTTCGCCGTGGGGCTGGTTGAGAGTTGGGGGCTTGCTATAATGCTTTTCTTCAGTTGCTGATGTGGAATACAGATGAAGAAACCCCGGTTATCGCTTATGGTTTGCAGACATTGCATTATCCTGCTAGGTATCATCTATATTCCGAGTGGTAGTAAGATGACTCTCAAGTTAAAATCAGTTTTCTCAATTATTGGGGCGTTACCATACATGGGAGTCAGGTCTTGAATTGCCTCACGCCTACCCTGAAGCATCTCCTCATCAAGTTGCTCTAAGTTTTATCAATCTTCTAAATAACATTGTATAACAGGCCAAATAGTAGCTTTTGCGACTCGACTCTTACAACTTCTAGAAACCCATCTGGAACGCTCTGTATACAGCTTTTTCGGCCCAGGATCCAGACTTGACGAAGAATAGTGGCTATCAATACGACGTTGCTCGCAGACGAGGGTGACAGCCTATTTGTGAAAGAGCAAGGATCTCTAACAGAACGTTGCATTTTACGGAGTGCAAGCGTACAAGTGGGGGATTATTAATGATTACGGTAATCAGCGTGCCAATATCCAACACGACAGTGTTCGCCCAACAAGGGAGCCGCGCGGGCCTGCCTGCTATCATGACGTTCGACGGCCTTGCATCTGAACGCCAGGTCTATGGTGTGTCAACGCGTTAAGCGCGGTTTCAATCAGAGGATACGGGTTTGTCTCTAATATGGCCCGAGAGGCTATTCACGCATTGCAGACTTGGTCGGGTTCCTGCATTGATGTGAGTAAGATGCAGGGGAGCTGTCACTTTCCCAATGACAATCCAATCGCATGTGATTTTCAGTCATGCAATTGTGGTGTGATTGATCGACAGAGAGGAAAGAAGAGAGCGAGCCAGGTGGCATTTTCCCCATTCGGTGGATATGCAATGGCCTCACTCACTGACACACAGCGTGTTAAGGCTTCCCTGCATCGATCGCATCACATCACGTTGCATCGTATAAGGGATCGTCTGTCTACTCCAGCTCGGATCTTTCCCTTGACTGAACAGCCCTTTAGAGCCATTACGAACGGACAGGCTGTGCTTCGTTTCAAGAGGAGGATCACGTCATTTGATACCAGGGCAAAAACCAAGACTGCGGAGATACACAGACGCTGGAAACATAGTCTAATGCTCGAGGCATGTTCTGTGTATCAGGTGTTCAGTGGATTCATGACTAGATCGAGTAATACCTCTTCCTATACTCAGATACTGTACTTTGGGTTGCATACGCTTCACACGCCGGTGTGGAGCTGAAGCATGGCAAAGTGCAATACATATTTATCTGCAGATAAAAATCAGGTAAGCAACGGTATAGGAAATTCGGAGGCAAATGTGATGAGGCCCTATAGACTGTACGTCTTATCACATTGCACTGCATGGAATACTCGGGGATTAAGCACCACACGATAGATTAATCTACTACATTGCAATGCTGACTACGACCTAGTCCGGTACCTTTCCCCTTACTCAACTCTTGAGGACTGATCTTTGAGGCTATATCTTCGGCTCATATATCAATTCGACCGCATGTATACTAGGATTGTTAGTTATCATCTGTCACAATTTCTACGTACGAACTAAGTATTGGCTTCGTATGCTCAAGTTGCTTCAACATTGCTGGGTGAAAAAATGGGTGCGGGCACGGGTAAAGAGAGACATACAGACATGCCGGCGCTAGTAACGCCTCGTCTTCACCGTTGCAGCGCCCCGGACGCACGCCGGTCCCTACTTATAACTACTAGGTTGTGACAAGGTAATTAACGCGAAGCGAGAGACAAGAGAAAAGACCCACGAGGGACGAAATGGATACTCAAGAAGAGAGCGAGAGCTTATTGCTATCACGCACGTTTTCACTATCACCTTACATAAATGCTTGACCTTGCTCGACGATCCGTGCCTCGATTCAACAACATTCATCAAGGCTTGCCCTTGCCCACGGTTGTATCGATACAATCCTTCAGTTGTGTTGGGTCTCATTGATACTTTCTTTTCTTAAACTGCACTGCTTGGTGGGCCTGTCAAACTTGGCGGGAATCTATCCGCTGAACCCGGGGGCCATATTCAGCCAAATGACCGCTCCAACTTTGGCATGGTTCCTCTCGGCTCATAAGCGACGACCGTCTCGACCGCTCACCCTTGTCACCTCGACGAGGGCAAGCTGATGCCTGGCAATCAGTCTACACCCCGTTTGCCGATTTGAGTTACATGATGATCGGCCTTTGAAAATCCTCGAATTGGGATGTCGTTACAGTATTGGGGTAGCTAGGTAGATCGCACAAATGGGCAGAGCCACTTAGTGGTACCTTTTGGGCAGATTAGGTTGGATTGGGCTCTAACTTGAAGACCTTTTGGTCTTGGCTGGTGATAGAGAGAACCTCTTCCCGTTTTGCACATGGGGAGGTTGCCATTGAAACGAGACGTTGTCGCATAGGTAAACTTCGGCAAAGAACATGGCCGAAACTAGAAGAAAGAGATGGGTTTCACGTCATTGTGATTAGACACACACTTCCGGATGCCTCACGCTGGCTTGTGATTCTAGGCTAGGCATGGGAGCCTCGTCTCGTCACCATATCGTCGGAATCTCAGGCGAAGCGAAGAGGAGAAATGAGAGATATCATAATAGTAGTCCACGCCCTAACTGTGCCCTTCCCACGGAACCGGAACCAAGACTTTCCAGTCACCGGGTGTATGTAAAGCGGCGTCTCCGGTGTCACAACAATACTACGATAACGATTGCTACTATGTGCCAGCAATGTATGATAACGGTCACATCACTAAGTCAGTTTGGAAGTTGGATATGCCCATCTCGCAAACTAGCAGTCGTTTGTTTAGTACAGCGTAGTCTGGCGCATTACTGAGGCCAAAACGACGTTGCAGTGCTTGCAATACTGCCCACGTGGTTTTATGTATGTATGCACAATACCCTTGTCTGCTGTCAAAATGTTGCTAGTGGGACGTTTTTTGCGGGACGGTTGGTTCGTTATTTGGTTCGTGCGGTGAAACTGTGTCTCAAGTTCAACGGTGACTCGAATGATAGCGTCGAGGATGATCTTCATTGAATATCGCCGTACAGGGACATCTTGTAGCAGATCATGGGTACCATACACTGGAACGTCGACGTCGAATATCTACACTACGAGCGTCACACGACACTCAAGTATTTGGCTTATTTTCCGAAGCTGCCTTATATATGCTACCTCGGCCATTTAATCGTAAGTAATCAACAAGGTTCAACCCTCTTATGCTTTGCGATTTGCTATCTTATTGTGGCTAGTTTGATGAGGCTCAGACCTGGAACTAGCTCTTAGTTAGAGGATAGCATAATGCTACGGATAATCATTGTTTCATGTTCCATTCACTATTTCGACTCATAGACCCGTTGTAACCGAAACTCTCTTTGAAGACAACGTAATTAGAGCCGCTGACATGACGCATGAACACTGTATACAGAGGCATATTGGTCTCGTGGCAGGGTCAAGAGGATACGTTTGCAGGCATGATGCAGGGCAGAAAATAGTATACGTGGATCTTATTATAACTAGGCGAGATGATCTGGGTCCTGGTAAGACGGCAGATGCTGGAATCTTTGGGTCATGAGTCGTGGTTATATTGATACGATGATGACGATGACGACGACCATGGTTGTACAAGTCGAGCCTCGGATCGAGGTACTATCCAAAGACTGAGTGTTCATGCAGTTCACAAAGAAGCACGGGTAGGTTAGCCTCCGTAATAACACGAGGAACGTATGTAGTCATTGGAATCCTATCCCGGGACCAGTCTCATCATGTCATTTGACCACTCGGCTACCTCCTCTACCGTTCAATCATAACGCGAACGTCACCGACTGCTGCTCTCGCCATCTTCTTGAGCAGGGTTCTCTCATCTGCCTCCCTGTACCGCTCCCATGAGTCCAAGCCCTCCTTGGCCTGGATACTCAACGTTTCGTATCCCTGACGGATGACCTCTGTAACCTCCTGCGTCGTCAAAAGACTGGGCTTGCGACGACTCGCACCACCCTCGGAAAGCATCTGATTGTAGTGCGCGCTGACGTTGATAAGAGTGTCGATGGAGTTGCTGTGGCGGTTAGCCAAGCGGTAGTTCTCCTTGAACTTGGTGAGCACCTCGCCTGACTCGACGACCTTGTAGAAGAGGTCGTCGTAGTCGGCGGGCGTGGGGAGGAAGGCTTCGCCGGCGGAGAGAGAGAGGGCGATGAGGTTAACGACGTGATCGAGGAGAGTGTCGATGTGCGGTAGATCCTTAAGGTCGGCTGTGTATGTAGCGAGGAAGCGAACAATGGAGAGCAGGGAGCGGAAGAACTCGGGCCAGTGATACTCCAAGCGTGTACGTGTGCGAGAGAGATACGAGATGATGCGGAGCATGATTCCGAAGCAAAGTGTGTAAAGGCTGACGTCGAGACGACGTCGGAGATTATGGTTCACGGCATCGATCATAGTGTCGAGGAGAGATATGGCGAGGACTCGCTCGCCTTTGACAAGAGGGAGGTAAGGTTGGCGTTGACGACATAGACGGACTGCTACGCGGGAATCATCGCTGCAGATACGTTTGCAAATCGCAGGGTCTTCAATGAGGAGGCGGAATACCATGAGGTTGAGATGAGCATAGTAGGTAGCTCTAGGTGAGAGGTAGGCGTGCTGAAGAAGATATGAGCTAAGGGAGAGGTAGCTGGCGATAGGCTGCTCAGCACCTGGTTCTGCTGCCATTGTGACCAGGTTGAAGCAAAAGAGTTTGTTAGCATGAGTGAAATCGTATGTAGCTAGAAGAACAGCAGCTTCTTCCTCGGGTCTAGCATAGGTTAGTTGAGTTGCGGTACAAGCCGAGATGATGAGACTTACAGCTGCGTGAAGAGAGCCTTAGCGGTCTCAACATCGTATACTGGATTATTCACAGGCTTTGGTCCAGGTGCAATTGCACCGAGTCCGATCATGTTCAGGGTAGCACTGAAGGTCCAGCCTTCAGGAAGATCATCCTGGATGGTGATGTACCGAGATCGAACTATTGAACAAGCTTGTCCCACAGCACCAACTATCTTTTGAATAACAGCCTCGTTGACAAAGTCATTCAGTCGTTGTTGGTAAGGGTTCTGGAACTCGAATTTGTTGTAATTGGCTAACAGGCCGAGTAATGTAAACGGTTGGAGTACTTTGTCTGGCGTGTCTGAGTCTTGGATGAACTTGAATGTTGTCAGTTTGGGACATGTCGTCTTGTGGTATACTACCGTACCTTCATAACTGCAGGAAAGAGATCTCTTTGGACCAGGTATGTCAACAGTGTTGTTTGGTATGCTCCAGCTGTAACCGCCAACAGCACTTCGACTGCCTTGTATCGGACGTCCACTACACTGGGGTCAGCCGGGTCACCGTGTTGTGCAATGGCGAGTCCTTACAGTCCTTGCTGTTCCTTATTATAGCCTCCAAAGCACTGACGAACTCGGTAAAGACGGAATCGATATGGTCGAGTCCTGCAAGCAGAACCATGATGTCGGAACTAGGTTGAGGGTACCTCTTGGAGAGGAGGCATGATAGAAACACACTGAGCGTCTAGCAAGTGTCAGGACCAACATGTGTGTCGCAATCGGTCGGTATGTCACTCACATCTAACGCGTGAAGCTGTGCAAGGCTATGCGCGCCCTTGACAGTAGCTACGGCCCTCGCAAAGAGCTCCTGCGTGCGAACATCGAGGGACAATACATGGCTCGGACTCAAGTCGTTGAGGATACGTCTCAGGGCAGCACGATCAGGTCTGAGGAGGAAAAACTCGGTCCAGAAGCCGTCGGTCTTCTCTTCGTCATCGTAATCATCCTAGTTCGGAACAAGGGCGGATCAGTCGAGGCGCGGGCGCATAGTTGGACGTTGTACGGGTATCTACCTAAAGGAAGCTAACTTAGTTCATGATGAGGGTGATGAGCTGGATAGAGGTGGCTTACCTTGAAGAGAGAATCATACAATTGTATGATCTTCGGGGTAAAGACCTCGGGCTGAGGCTGACGAGTGAGCGGTGACGCTTCCATGGGATGGGAGCTGAATGTTACGAGCTGCGATAGTTTGAGAGGAGACCGAGTTGCGATAGAGAACTGGGCCATGTTCGCCTTTATCACGTGCGTGCTGTAGGTTAACAAGAAGGTGTAGTTTCTATTGATGTCCCGAAACTGTAAACAATAGAGTAATTCAACACCGAATGTGGTTATTACCACTTGAAATTCTCTTTGTTCTCAATCGAAAAAGGTGTTCAGTCTTTTCGAGACGATGAAATTGTTTTTCTGAATGAAGGTCTCACAATGAATTCCAGGGACAAGTGTCCGTTACGAGACTGTGGCTTGCGTAATCGTTGTTTTACGAAGCACCTTAATTACCAATGTCGTATTACGATGTGCATTGATTGGAACTCGAGGCTGCATCCTATCGTAGATTCTTTCAAACTTTTTCTTTCCAAGGTTTGCAATACATCAAAAAGAGACTGATGTTGGTAGTCTTGCCTCTAGGGTGGCCAACACTTATACAGAGGCATGGCGTTTAAGTTGATTTACCGCAATGTTTTGACCAAAATTTTTATTCCTATTGAATAAGCCACCGATTATTCTGTCCATATACAGAGGAGAGATCATATGTGTCATACTTGCATTGGTTGGTTGATACAATCGAATGGCAGACTCCAGTGTAAACTATTAGAGAGCTTTGCATCAAGAAACTAACAACTCAGAAACAGTTTAACTCTCCGAGCTACTACCGACCATACAATTTTCAGGTAATGAACTAAATACAAGACTATTCATTTCTCATTCGAAACCCATGCTTGCTAGTCAGGGAAGAAAGAAACCACAAGCCACTGACTGAAGCGGAATATTGCATCTACATAAACTACCTACCAACATCGACCCCAAGGTGTCATATGAAATTGTCTAAAGAGAGCCATCAAGCGATAGTCACTCATAGGATACTCGGTTCTTAATTCAAGCTTGAAGCAATGTTAAAACCTGCCTCTAAAGATACTGACCTGTCGCATCTTTGGTAAACTCAAGCGACATTGTTGTAGGTGTTGTGATGAGAAATCAAGACGAAATAGATTAAAGAAATGTCCAAGTGAGAAGTGATGGTCACAATCTACTATTCTAAACTTAGTCTAAGGTGAGTAGCAGGAGCTTGTAGCCAGAACTGCAATTGATTTGGTAGATCTTTCGCAAGTGTCATATTGTATAAACGTTTCGAAGCCCATGAAGAGCAACCGAGACATCCCTCAGAATACGCGTGCGATAGTAAACAATAATACAAGGAGAACTATTCCAATGCTAGCAATGAGCCGGACACATTGCTAGGGAGTTGTCGTGCCGAGAACTATAAGAGTGTGATTTTGAGTGCCCGTCTGAGCGCGTCCTCATGTATTACTTTTGTTCTCAGACAACTAACAGCTAGTTTTTCTATTACCTGCTAAAGTAAGTCCACTTTTGGGCCATTTCACTCTTTCAGATACTCCCAGGAGGTTGCTAGGCATGGAAACCAGGTATACCAGGCACGATATTGATGCTTTTGGGATATGCTGTTTGATGGAAGAGACATATCATCATTTGAGACCATTGGAAGCAACTCAGATCGGAGCTGATGCCAAACCGACAGCCAATGAGACAGCTAAAGAATTTCTGAATCACTCGGTCAGGCTTTATATATCATCTGATCACGTTGCTATGCTGTTCAAGCTACCTGCATCAGGATGCCTGGCTGGTACTTTTCACAATCCAGCCAAACAACAATGCAATCGGAAACTTTATTAACCCAGGAGTCACGGTACTTATGAAGCCTAAAGGTAGGTACTAAAGTAGGTTCGCTTCCCAATTGTCCTAGTCGATTGAGACACAGGACAGAGAAGGCCAGTCGAAGCATTACAGCATATTCGGAAATTACCAGAATAGCTTTTGGCATGGCGGTTCAACCAAAGTGTAACTCGATAACAACACATACATTCCTTCTCGGAGATGGACAACAATAAACTCTCCAATCTACTACAGCTGGCTAATAATACTGCAAGTGGATTTCCAGTTGGTGAAGACAATTTGCTAACCCTCGACAGTGCTCTTCTTTCGTCTGCTTCTTGCCTTGGCAAGTCATTCCGAGAACGTCAACACCACAACCACAACCACAACCACTACACCACAACCACTACACCACAACCACTACACGATACACCACGACAAAAAGATAATCTCGGACCTCGAGCTTGTTTTATTGCGTAATCTGGGAATCGAACCCAGGGCTCCCCGATGTCGCTTGAATGGCAACGGAGAATTTTACCACTAAACCAATTACGCTGGTTCTTATTGTTGAAGATTCTGATCGCAATTGGAAACTGAGAGCAACACAGTCAGTTGAGGACAGTCTTGAAACTGAGGCATCTCTGGATGACAATAGACTCTTGAGATTATTGGAGCGTTTGGTGTTTGTATCTCGGTCAATAGTTGATAGTACGGCGATGCCCGTGAATCGATTACACCATAACGGGAACATTGGTTATGCTGAATGTCTTCGAGAAAAGAAAGACTGGTATCGAGAGGCAGCTTGCAACAAGGGCTTCTGTCTGTTCTTGAAACTTGCTATCATTCTGGTCATCGTTATCTTTGATATCGCCCTTGACTAGATTGTTCCGAGCACAGCCTTCGACGATTACGGGTGGCAGGTTTTGTTTCGAAGGCGTCTATCGGAGTTCTTTAGGCATAGGAGACGAAACTGGCAAGTCAGTTTATGCTATTTAGATCACAGTACGGATAAGGCTTATGTATTTCTCATCCTAAGGCTTAGGAGATCATCCTGGACTCACAGTTTCGAAACTGCGTTGTTATTTGGCTGGATCGTGAAGAGTACGAAAGTGACGGTCATCCTGATAGAAAGTAGTAAAATCCTTTTGACCCTGAACTTGTGTTTTCCAGTGGGCAAGCCGTGCCTGATATATTGCACAGCAACATCCTCATAGACTCTGCCTGCGATACTCTTGGGAGCGCCTTTCCCCATGGTTGTCCCGTAATCCACGATCGATTTCCAGAGCCGCCGACACCTGGAGGTCCATCATGATCGTTTGTATTAGTCCCGTACATTTATGACGGGTCCCGACAAGTTTGGTGGCTGGGCATGTAGCCATCAGTCTTGAAGATTGCTACACCAGTTATGGCAGTCTATTCATCTTCTTCGGAAGATACCGCATTCGTATACATCTTGGATATTCAGATTTTGTTTCGTCACATCTTGTCTATTCAAGACGGGTCAGTCTTGCTGATATTTTTGGGATTCGGGTTAGCATACATGTTTGATTTCTTATCATTGTATCTATCCCTCGTGTCTTCTTTATCACTGGGGATGGGAGATAATTTCGGCTAGTTGTTTGTGTCATGGATGTCGTCTTCACCATTGTGGGTAGGTGATGATCTCGGCTGACTTGCTATATGTCATTCAGGCGGTGGTTTCTTATGCGACCAAGGGCTTAGGAAGTCTATGGTTAAATACATGAGAATACTGGAAGCCTATTGAGTGGTATTTCCTCCGACAAAACTGACGATTCATGTGAAGACCGGACGCAATCACGACTTCAGAAACAAGAATCATTACCGTATATTTAACGCGAGAACGGCAGTGGAACAACCTATCGGGTGACCAACTCCAAGCGAATTACTGAACAAAGACCAGACTTAAAGCGTCCATTTGCAACACTCACTATGAAACACCTGTGCCTACTCTTCACACCCCTATAGATACCGCTGCATAAGAGAAATAACTGCCAGCTTACCAAGGACAAAACCTATGATGCATATCCCATAGAAACATGACACTCCAAGAAACTCATGATGGACTCACAGCCCGTAGTTTCCATTACATCACGACATCATCCCAGCAGCCCTACAAACGGGTCCCCCGTCTCCAGAATGATCGTCCTCTAGGGATAACCAAGCGGCATCAGAAACAAACAAAGGCCCACGAGTTTAAATGAGATCGCAAGACGTAAAAAGGCTCGATTTGAGGTGGAAAACGTCGGCACAGACGGGTTGCGCCGGCTGAAAGCAGGGGATGTCCAAACCGTTGAGTAATAATTAGCTGAAAAGAAAAGGTCCCTCTATTCGATCTCGTAATTTAGAAATTTAAAAGTCTGGGGAAGTGGATGACAGTTTAAATCTTGCATCTGTATTGTTTTTCTTGGCGAGATTTATATAAGTGAATTTATCTTTGGTGTTTTCAGATATAGATGGATGGTCAACCTAGGTGAGGAGGAATCAAAAGGATGGGAGAAGTTCAGCCACACTTACCGTTGGGGTCAGTCAGTTGGAGACAAACGCCGAGAATCTAGTTACCTAGGCAAATTAAAGTCTTGTGTACAGTACAATTGGCGTATGAATGCATGGCATGTGAGTAAAACATCTCACGCCATACAATCCTCGGGACTTGACCGCGCAATTAAAGCCTCACCGTGTCAAAGCTTCTGAAACTCGGTCGAGGCTCTGTGAATGTAATGCAATTCAAATTAAGGGAACCGGGGAAGTAGTCAAGAATTACCCAAGAGGAAGGTGTAGACACTTCTCCTTTTCTTTTCACTCTTCACTCCCTTTCTCTGCATTCTCCGCATGTCTCCAAAAATGATAACGTCCTACCCCTGCTCCCCCGCACAAATCTCCAATTTCCATCATGTAAAAAATACGTACGAGTAACTCCTCTCAATGGTCTACCACGAAATAAACTTATCCTCTCTTTTCCCGGACCCGTATCTTTATTATCCATGATAGTTTATCGTGTGGAACTCCTGAGTCTAGACTATTTCTGGGGTGCATGCTCCGGAGCACAAGTACTGTAACTTGAGTGACTTTTGGATAGTCTTGGCTGGAGCGAGACACGCCGTCGTGTCTTTTCCTCCGGCGGGAGTTGGAGAAATAAGGCACAGCCGCAATGGTATCACGATTCCAATTCTACTGTCTTTCTCTCTCGTAATAGACTTACAAAGACGCGTACGCTGATGAGTCTGGATAGACAGTATCCGTGTTGAGTGGACTTTACTGCCTTACCCCAGATATCCGCCGTTGCCGATCCTGCCTTGCTCTCTCTCATGTCGAATCTGGCTTTGTACGTAACAAGATCCGCTTCAGCCTGGAGAGCGTAATGAGAATCCCATATTCTGCCATTGGCTCCTGGAACGAAGGAGCAAAGTCTAAACAGAAGACTCGCGTTCCTTTGTGAACAATGCTCCCGGCCGAGGTTGTATGCACTTTGGCAATGATCTTGTTTCGACTCGACACCAGATGCCGCAATGTTGGTAGTCCTGTCTTATATATTTTCTCTCTAGCTCCAGCAGTAGTAATATAACCTAAGCGACTCCCATCGGGGATATTTGTCCAATCTCCTAAACTCCACCATGGGCCTGAATTGACTTGTAGGGCGCACCTGAAGGGCGTGATCATCTCCACAAATGACAAATTCAAGTCGTTGCAGGGCGCGGTTGACTACATGTCAAAATGCTTTACAGACTAGATAAAAGGCTTCCAAAGACATTAATTACTACACGCATACAACTATTTTCATTGTCTGTCTCAGCTCACTACTCTTGCTCGTCACCGAAAGTTACGAAAGCAAGTATCGGCTGCGCGTAGTACCAAACGAATCATCTAGGACGCGTGCTCGATTACTCAACCAAATCATCACTCAAAAATATGACACGATTCAAGACAAAACGGCTACTCAGGATATGCACAATGATATACTATTTTCATGTTGTACTAAAAAGATATACAGGAGCGGATATACAATATGCCATATTCCAACCCAAACACACTAAGAGAACAGGCCTCGGCAAAAGATCACATGTTTACATGATCTTGTTGAGGAAACGTCGCCAAGCGGGCCAAGTAGCAACCTTGGCACGGTGAGCGTTGATCTCGTCCCAGTTGTGCTCGCGTCGGCCAGTGTCGACATCAATCTTGTCGATCGAAATCCATCCCTCGCGCTTCCAGAGGTATCCAATAGCCCAGAAGACCAGAACAACAGGTAAAGCGAGGTAAGAAATGAAGAAACCCTCGACTGTTCCCATACCATCAGATCCAGGAGGGGCAACAATAGCAATATAGAACTGAGCGATAAGGACGAGAATGATCAGACCGAGACTGAAGTAGGAGCCAGCAACACCAAAGGCAGCCCTGAAAGGAATCTCGTCCAAAGTGTGACCCTGTCGGGCCCAAGCCTTACGGAACCGAATATGGGCAACGCAGATGGAACCCCAAGTGAAGAGTGTTGAAAGACCGGAAAGAGCAAGGAGCCAGTCAAAGATCTCTCCACCCTTAGGGTCGAGGTTGACAAAGGCGATGAAGCCCATGAGGATATGGACTGCAACGGAGATGAGGGGACGGCCACCACGGTCAATGTAGGAGAACACTTTGGGAGCATATCCGTTCTGGGCCATAGCAGTCAGGGTACGGGAACCGCCATAAACACACGACACACCGAGAGACAGAACCGACACGAGAATGATGACGTTCATGAAGTGGTTGAGACCGTTGAGACCAGCGTACTCGCCAACAAGGACAAAAGGCGAAGCCTTAGCGTTGGCGTAACCGGAAATGTTAAGTCGCTCATCGGTACACTTAATGAGGAGACCAATGAAGGTAAGGCCGAGAACGTAGAAGAGGGTGATACGCCAGAAAACCTGCTTGATGGCACCGGGGAGGGCCTTGGTAGGGTTCTCAGACTCGGCAGCGGCAAGACCAACCAACTCAGTACCAGCAAAGGAGAAAGCGGCAGTAACGAAGACTGAACAGAATCCCTTGAAGCCGTTCTTGAAAGCACCAGGGTCCTCGTTCCAAAGTCTACCACCCCAGTATTCATTGTAACGGCCGTTGTCGGGACCACCACCACAAACGAGGACAACACAAATGAACATGAAGGCGACAGTAGCTCCAAGCTTTAGGCAGGACGACCAAAACTCTTCTTCAGCATAACCAATACCACCGAAGATGTTGATGATGATGATGGCAACGAGGAAGATGGCGATGAAGATTCCGGATGAGAGTTCTTCATTCCAATATTTGATACAGACAGCGCAGACGGTCAGTTCGAGTGGTAGAACGGTAGCCCATTGTGCGACATAGTTCCAACCCATGGCGAAACCCCATGAGGGATCAATGAAGCGAGACGAGTAGATGTAGAAACCACCGTTCACGGGGTACATGACGGCAAGTTCACCAAGAGCGAAGACTAGAAAGCACACACGTTAGTATTATTCCCATAAACCCAATCAAGGCGATATTAACATACCGACGTTGAAGATCATAGCACCGATCAGAAGGAAATCAATAAGAACAGATCCAGGACCCTATAACACACGATTAGCAACTTATGACGACGGTTGAGAAGATATCGGATCGACTTACTCCATTGTAGAGAGCCTTTCCAGAACCGACGAAGAAACCGGCACCGATGGAACCACCGATAGCAATCATTTGAAGATGGCGAGGCTTCATACGACGGTCAAGTTCAACGTTGGTAGTGTCCTTGCGTCGCTGGAAAGACTCTAGAGTGAGACCATTTCGGGTCCAGTAGGACTCCTCCTGGAAGGCGAAGCCGCCGCCAGTCTGGACATCTCCAGACTGCTCAGTGACTGTGTTGCCCTTCTCCTGGCCGACATTAGTCGGGTTATCGCTGGAACTCTTTTCCATGTTGGATGCTCCCTTTCTGGGTAACTCTCGAAGAGCTGTAGGGATTAAAGAAGGATAAAGAAGGAATGGTGATGATCGAAACCGAGGGCGAAGGAGGAGGGGAACAACAGTTCTTAAATATGAGTCCAGGAGGGGAGTCCAGGAGCCAGAGAGGACTGGGGTCGTAGTCGACTCGAAGGGCTAGAGGCAAGAGGACCGCCATTGCGGGAACAGTTCGGTCAAGTCGAGCATCTTGTGAGGCCCCTAGTTTCCCGTTGCGTTACTGATCAACAAGAAGCTGTCGAGCTTGGGGCAAGTAAGCGTGTGGATATCAACGAACGAGAGGGCTTGAATGCCAAGAAGCGCGATACGGACGGAGGAACATGGGTAATTGGGGTAGGTCCAAAGTCTGAGATGGCGAAGCGGAGTCTATCACGGACATGGGACTAGGACCAGGCGACGGACAGGAAGCAGGACGAGGAAGCCGATTCGACAGATTCAGTGCTGTCGATGTCGCGGTTGGTTATGCGCACCCCTTGCTTGTTTCGTGGGACTAAAGATTGGACCCTCGAGAGCTGCAATGAGATGAGAATTAGAAAGAGGTGAAAGCATTGGAGGATTTGCAGACACCTGTGCTTTCTGTGCCGTGTCTTTGGGCAAAGCGTATGGGCGGATTGCCTTGCATCATACATGCATTGCATTCGCTACAGCCTGCGACCTTCCGGTTCCTGCTCAGCGGTCGGTCGTTGGGAGGTTCAACGATCCCATCTCATTGGAACACGCGAAACATCTGCGACATTTTCAATGTATGACAAGGGGAACTAACAACAAGCTCAAGCCCATTACAGGACGATCAACCTAATTGCAGGCAAAGTGGAGAATTTGGAGAGAGGAATCTAATCCTGGTCCAACGCTAATGCTTAGGTACTCCACTCGAGGAGGAAGTTGCAGGTACCGATACATGGAAGAGGTAACTACTTCCTTCCCTTCCGTCATGGACTCTTTCATCATGGTTGCTCAAGGCACGAGCGCGCTTCTTTTCTCCTTCCATTTTCCGTCAGCCTACATACTTAGCCATAAGGTTAATAACAGAGTTAATTCCATTGGTTTTCTGTCTAGTCTTATTCGAGGAGGTCAATACCAACGAGACGGTCCACGTACGAAAACGTCAGCACATTCATGATATTCTCCTGCCCGTGCTTTCATTCATGCTACAATTCTTCAGTTGCCAAGCATTTGTTATCTCCAAGTAAGCAGACACGCCGAAATATGCAACGACTCGTGCACAAAAGGCGAACTTTTGTCGCTACTCCTACTCCCACATCCCACGCTCAAGACTATTACAATGCTTGAGAATGGGGACCCATAAGGCAACCAACACTAAGTGGTAAACGTTGCGGAGTCAATGTCAGAGAAATTACTCTTCGGTGCCCGCATTGCCACATCGGTCAGATAGCATTCTGATCACATTTCAATGCTGGATTACCGAAACTGTGGCTCGATATCATGCCAGGTTTCCGGGGACCTTGACAATCTGTGTCGATGATACCACGACTGCAAGATTTCCCATCTTGTCTTGCGTATGTCGACCCACCAACTTTCTCGCCGTATCTGATTACAGTCTACTTGAGGGACCAACAGCATTAATATTGCGCACCTGGTGTGGTTCCGAGGCATTTCGTGGTGCCATTCATCATCTACTCGGAAATGGTCACCCGTGAATTTACGACACATCCTTTTACAGCATAGTACGGCATGACGGCTCGTTTGACGCCTCGTACACCATCTTACAGGTTGTAACAGGGGGAAAACATGTCTAGAAAACAGCTTTCTTCTAGAACAGTGGCGCACGGCAAAGGTGTGTGTTGCATTGCAATTTGGTTGTTCTTGGCGTATCAAACAAGCGCCAATTAATGAGGCCCAGCTGAATTCTTGAGTATGTTGGTCACAGCTTACGCACCCTATCTATTTTCGCCATGGTGTGACGGTTATCTTTGGGAGGGGACTGAGATAACAGAAAGGCCGAACGAAAATCTATCGTTACAATCAAAGGCGAGCAACTGATTACGGTCCGCGGTAGTTTCTGCCGCCGCGGCTATGGTTTTGTTCTAGAAAACTTCCATCAGAATCCGTGCCATCTCACACGTTCAGTACAAAACGTTTCAATGTTGAGATGTTGAGATCCGCAGACGTTGAATCTCAACTACGGGGTAATACGTAACAGTTTGCTCTCGATTGCCATTACCCCGTGGGCGAATCGCCGACAATCTGGGGCACGTCTCCATACTCTACAAATTGGCCCGTTCTTTGGGATCGAGCAACAGTCAATTGAGGAAATTCCCCAAACGTTTGTACGTAATACAATTCACTTCATTGAGCCCCGTTATTTTGACATCGTGCAACAAGAAGGATAGGGCATGACGGGGCAGGGCCCCAAGTTAATTGACGGGCTCGGACATGACCGACTAGGCCAGGCCCCCTTGCAGCCCCCGCAAAGACAGTTGAAGCGTTATCAATTGTTGCCCCTGACCTTGGAAGCACGGCACCGTAAGCCATATTCCACGGGCCGATGAGGAAACCTAGGTCTTTGACACGAATGGCCTGCGGCACATTCTTACTTGACTGGACAGTCTGCTAAGGTTTCTGTTAAGCTTAGAGCAGCTAGCCACACCGAAATAGAGTGAGAGAAAACACAGGCTAAATCGAGGAATAATAACAGACAAGCCATTACTTGATTCACCAAGTATCATCAGACCCAAGTCATAACAAGAGTGGTATTCTCTATCCCACCAAAAAAGCCGCTGCAACCACCATCAAGATTCCGACGCAATGGATGCGATGCAAGTCAGTCTTGGCCATTGTTCGAGAAAACATCGATGCAGAAAGACAATTGTCATGGGATATCTACTAGGCACATATACATACACATACATATACAAATTCGATCTTTGATCTGAGTCTGACACTCGCTCACTCACCAAATACTCAATGCGGCAGTTAAGCAATGGAACTTTCTGACCTTCCGTTCTGGGGGCTATTCTGCGCTGTTGTCCTCCGATACGCCGCGCTTTGAGACCTTATCACTTGGCAGAGAGCAATAGGGGACTATTACTTGTCGAGACTGGGCCGTCGCATATAAAAACCCCCAGTCCCGCCAAGACTTTTGTCAAGAATGTTGGCAACATGACTTTTATTAGTGCTTCGTTTCAGGAAACTCGAGAGACTCATCCTATTTTTGACCCCGGTCACTTGTCCTCCAGTCTTTTCCATCGATCTCGTTGCCCCCATCACTCGCCTCTTGTATCTGGCCTCATCGATCCCACAGCTTGTAGCTGTACCGTACCGTACCTTTCGACGATGCCTGTGCTGAGTCCATGCATGGCATTGACATTCTGAGCTTATCTAAACGAGTCCTTTATCGTGTGGGATCTTTATTCCAGGGTTTTTGATGGATGCATTCAATTCATAACGGTCAGGCTGCACAAGCCATAAGACGGCCCATTCTCGTTCACTATCGTTGGCCTTGAAGCGTTGCGGGCGTAACAAGGTTCTTGAAGGTAGGGTCCATTGTAACCTGACGTTAACATTGCCCGCCCCGTTATGTTGCCATAGCTCCTGTGGTGGCAAAGATCGTCTCCGAAGCAAATGAGAATTGGCATCGGAGTCAAGATTCTCTGTTTCTACTGTTGATTGATTTATATCATTCTTAGTGGTTTCAAGAGACTCTTCACCTTGTCTACCGAATCTAGTGGCTTGGCCTCGGCACTTTGCAGGCCAAGACGGGATGTTGGTGCAAGAGAATCAAGATCGATTCTTGGTACTACAGGGTAGGGATTTGATTTCAGCCATATCTGGATGCCCAGAACGCCGAGATATTGGCAGAAGAATAGAACGTTCTATTTGGACGAAATTTCGATTGGTTGTCAATTCTACTACATTGCTAATAACAGATTTGAAACTTTCAACAGTTGCGAGCACCCATCTTCACTGTACTCTAAAAGATTATTTAACAACATGCTTGACATATCTAAACAGCTACATCGTGTCTCATCCTTATCCAATTATATCAAGTATATTAGAAGGATAAATCTAAAGCGTATATCCCGGTACCATTTCACAAGATTCGACCAAAAACATACCAACATTGGGCAGTAGTTACTCTATCCGGTTCTCATGAAACCCCGACAGCATGGTACAACCAACGGAGGTAATAGTGATGTATCAAATCAAGCCGAACTCAGGGTTATAATTTACCGAAGTAGACTTGTGGTAGTTAAGAATATGGCTACAGTTGATAATGTTTCTGCAACTTTACGTTTATCTCCGCGTATCTCTTATTAATGACTGGCATTAAAACATATAATTTAGGCTTCAAAGATTACTGCCGAGTCTTTCTATCTCTCCCCAAGACTATTGTGGCAACTTCTGATCAAGGTCTCGCCGTGACCTCCCACCAAGGTTAATGGTAAGGGACAGCCTAGAATTGCTCTAATATTTAATTCTAAAATCACTGGTCCTCTGGTCTATATTCAACTACCTGAGGAGTACGCGCTGATAATAGTTGAGAATGCCATTTATAATAAAATAGCCGGTGATTCGACCTTTCTGAATTGATCGTTCTTTAACGACAATCATTATTTCCTTCACCAGCTTTTGTTTTCACGTCGCGCTGAAAGTATAGAACAGCCAGATCTTGCCAGAGACTGATGAATATAGATAAGATACTTGGCATCTGCATTAGTCTGTCAGTGTTGATATCCATCGCTGCTCCTCCGCTGTAACTACTCTAGTGACGAACCTATCTCACTAGGTATGGTAGCTGCGATACTTTGGGTAAGGATACGTTTTATAAGTTCTGTTAAAGTACTCTCAAAGTGTTACAACTGTCCTTCTACCTCTTGTTTCAATCTGTTTCCCATGGAGGGCCCCTCCCTCGGTCGACACCTCTGAAGAATGCATAGGTGGATGAACCAGCTGCACTCATATAATCCTACCTTCCAACAGTCCGGAGCCTATCCAGCGTCAATATTATGCGCCTTTAATGTATCTATGATGTCTCCATATCGTCTGCCATTGGGTCTCCAGGCCATGGCCATGTCAAACTATCTATGTCTAAGGAATTTGCAACATTGAGTAGCTGTTCTGCACTGAGCTCGTAGCTCAATCTCAGCCCAAAATCATCGCCCGAATCGAGATTGAATGGATCGACATATCCAGAAATAGTTGCTGCGGCTGTATCTATATCATCAGCTGGCCCTTCTCGTGGGGTGTCTTGACTTTGTGTTACGACCAAAGTTCTTGACTCATTGTTAACAAGAAACTCTTGGAGTAGCCTTTCCAGTTGCTGCAGTTCGGAGGCAACCATGTTAGCTACTGGATTACCGCGAGAGCACATTTCGTCAAAGAGGGCGTAGGCACGTTGTGTCCATGGAGTATGATCTGGTAATAACGAAGAGTCTATCGCAGCCGCCATGAGTAGTACTATAGTTGCGGTAAAGGTTGCATCGTGATCGAAGCGCAGGAATGTTTCTTTCTGAGCGTTAGTTTGAGCTTCAGTGAACAAGCGGATGACATACCTAACAGTCCCTGGTCAGACAGACTTGAGAGTATTCTGAGGATCTGCTGAGCAGACTCGGTGCACATCTGTACAAGACCCATTACGCTCTCGGATTGCAGCCAATGCATCAAAGCAACCTCCAAATGACCCAGTCTGGAAAGAAGAAAGGTATAGAGCAAAGGCCTTGTTGTGAGAATAATGCACTTGGTATGTCAGACTCGACTTCCGTTGAACCTGAGTATAGAAAAAAGAGCTTACTTGGTGCTGTAGAAGATGAAGGTGAGCTGAAATTCGTGAGATACCAGCCATTCCTTCGCTCGACTGGATCTCAAACGATTTATTCAACTGTTCAGTGACGACAGCGATACTCTTGAGCACCGACTGTGTGGCTTCTAGATACCGACTGTCGAGTTTTCCTTCGAGCCCATACACAGCTACACGCATATCATTAGCATATCTTCATATCTGGGTGATATACACCTACTCTGATCTATCTGGGCAAGCACCCTGCAAAAGTCGACATGTATCTTGAGAGCCTCCAGCTTTTCTGGCTGTCCTGTAAAGGCTGGAAAGCGCGCACTTATGACATCGTCAGATATACTCAATGGAAGACCCATTAAAGAGCCCATTTGCCGTTCGAGGATATAGATGGTCCAAAACATGTGACGGCATTTATCTACATAAGATTTGTCAAGAGCACTGGAATGCATCTCGGTGTGTATTCCATGTTCTAAACCATGACGAAGAGCATTGCAGACCTAGTTCCATCAGCGACCATCGTGTCTTCATGCACTTGGTTAGATCTTACTAAACGGTGTGCTTGTTGGATGTGATCAACGGAATGTAGGTAGATGGCAGCGCAGCAGAGGACTTGCATCTCATCTATGATATCGCATTCAAAGAAGCTAAAATCTGGCATGAGTTTCATAGCCTGTACGAACAAGTCGCCGCCAGGAGGACGTCTAGATTTGGTAGACTGAACCACAAACGCTTTTCCAAGTGCTACAACGATGAGATAATGAACAAACCAGAGAGGTTCGGCTCGCGAGTACTCTGCAGGATTATCATGGAAGCGGTGGAATCGTTCCATAAATATGTCCTCGTCGAACAGAGTATATAGCCATCCACAGTGAAACTTGACTGAATTGATGAGGTAGAGAGCAAAATCCTTGGTTGGTAGCGCGGTCATGTCGAGGGCATCTCCAGGTGTCATCCTCCTCGTGCCATCCCATTTGAAATCGAATAATTTTCCCTCAAGCCCCGAGAAATGAAGGTTGTGCGTAGGTAATGCTGTTCCCTTAATGCGCTCATGTGTCATGGTCAAGACTCTTCTGTTGAAGGACCAATTTGAAGATGTCCCCATGAAAAGAAGATGGCTCTTGATTCCTGGGACAAAGTCATAGGTATGGAAGGCTAGAGGATTTATCAGAGGAGCCTGGCCTTGGGTATTAGATTGATGAGTTTGTGTATGGGCTGATGCATAAGGTGATATTGAACTTGGAACCTTGACAAGATCAGGCATATCGTTGACTGCATCAGATACCTGTATTGATTCACCTTTTTTACTCTTAGTATATTGACACGAGTGACAAAATAATCACATATACTCACCTGGCTCCGGACTTCTCGACTGGTCAGCTACATCCTGCTGATTTGCTTTTCTCTCCAACAACGCGAGCCTTTCTTGAAGATTGTTGATATATCTATAGGACTTGAGCCACTCATCATGAACTGTGCTTGTTAAACTCACCCTCTTGAAACAACTACTTTACGAGATTCGTCGTCAAAACGGCATGGCAACCCTCTTTTATCGCATTGTTGGCAGGGCTGAGAACCAGAACATTTGATCTTCTGATCGCGACATCTTACACAACTAAACAGTGCTCGTTAGTCATGCTCCTCGAGTGCCATCTTGTAGGAACGTACGCTTTAGGAGCACGCTTTCTAGCATTGTTTGGACGTGTAGAACTAGAGCGAGTAGATGTTGACATTAGTCCGAGAACGAAGGTGTAATTAAGCAGAATACTATTAATTGACAGTCAATTGTGTATCTTGTTGTGAATGAGTAACACACTAGCATCCCTGTGTCTTCCCAATTCCAAGGCGTGTCTAGCGGGCAAGCGTCCGCGAAGAGAGCGGGGTAGATTGGGGAAAGATAGGGATCCAAAGCCGAAGACAAAGAATAGAAGGGCTCTAGAAGGTGTGGGTATTGTTCTTGACTCTAGCTAATGGCGGAGTTTTGCACGTTTGATCGTCTACTCTGCCCGATTGCGTTAGAAAGTCTTGAGTTTGGAGCAGCGTCAAATGGTCCGTTTATTGCCAATACTAATAACACAATCTTCTTGATACGACATCAGAACTGACAATTCCAATACAAATAGACCTTGGCCTTTCAGCTTGATTGATGCAAGCCACACGTTACAACGTTGCAAAGAGGCATCTGCAAACCCCTCCCCCATGTTGTAGAAATAAACCATTCTGGATTCGGGTGCATTCGTCAGACTATACCAGTCGCAAAACCCATCATATCAGGTTCTTAGCCTCACCTAAGAAGCCACTCAGAAAGAACAAATACTGCAAAGCTCGAAACAAATACTTCACAAGTACCATTATTCTCATCCCCGACCATTCCGAGTTCGTGAATATAACCGGCTGTGGATGGTCCAAGACTCTGGGCTAGTGCGGCTGAAGCTCATGACTCTTTGGTGGCTTGCAGTAAGCTGGCTGAATCAGGATGGAATATTCATGTGTGACAAACACGACCATTTGCCGGAATGAGAGGACTTTTCGCTATTTGTGGTTATTTCTGAGGCCCCTACCGATTCCTGCGTTATCGCTTTGACTCGTATAAGAGGAAAGCTATGCCCATAAGATTGCGGACTACCTTTCTCATCTGATAAAAGAACCACCTGATCATACCTTGATCAATACAAACAGCAATGTTTGGCTTCAACCTCAGCTATCAGTGGCTTTACTTTACTCGACCTTCAGGTCCTCCATCTCCTGTTCCAGATGGTCTTGAACGTCACTGGGTAGACACACCCCAAGGCCAAATTGAAGTCCTATCCAACTATCCCTCGATCACTGACAGAACAGATGGCCCTCCCGTAGTATTCTGCCATGGCGGAATGGGCTGTGCATGGGTGTGGACCGAATACATGCAATACCTAGCCGCTCGTGGAGTTCCATGCTATGCAGTCTCGCTGCGCGGTCATGGAGAGTCATGGCATCCGTCATACTTCCGTATGGTCTTTGCAACACCTCGAAGTGCTTTAGCATCTGATCTAGTTGCGGTGATTGACTGGGTGGAGATTCGTGAAAAGGACGAGGTGATGCTTGTCGGACACTCGAGCGGTGGAGGGTTGAGCCAGGGTATTCTCAGTGATGGCCTGGCTAATGTCAAAGCCCTTGCGTTGCTGGGTGCTGTTCCAGGATTCGGATCGTAAGTCAATCTATCATGACCTCCAGTCGAGACACTAACACCGCTTCGCAGAATGGGCGTATACATGAATTGGTGGAAAATGGATCCTTGGTTCACTATTCGAATGATTTTCCATCTCTGGCACTCCAACTCACCTCTTTCACATCCAAAACTCACCCAACGCGCCTTCTTTGGCGATAAATACCCTCTCTCGGCCGTTGTCGACTTCCAGCGTCATATGAATCGCTACGAGGCTTACCTATGGCCTTTTAGCATGATGTACTCGTTCACATCTGCGTCGACTATTCTGAAGCACATCCGCAACGATGGAGCGAGCAATGAAAAGGTTCTCGTCATGGCGGGTACCCAGGATAAGCTGATGACAGAGCCAGTGTCTCGAAAGACGGCAAGTTATTATCGTGAAGCCGGGACTGGCAAGCGTGACGGTGTGAAGTTGCTCTTTGTTGAAGGTGCTGGACATCATTTGCAGAACGATGTGCAGTGGGAAGATGGTGCTGAGAAGTTGTTTGACTTTTACAAAGGTATTGCTTGAGTACCTATGCGTGGATGGGTCTGGTTGGCGCTCACAACTCCATTGTATATTATTGTTCCATCTCTTCTTCAATCGACTCGGTGATAAAGCTGTACTGCAAGACCTTCGGTTCAATACCCGTCAACACTGCCGCTACCAATGGCATCGTGGATAATCGGTTCGTGTCCCGACAAAACCTCCACTAAATTGTTCAACTCCCGGTCCGGTAGCGGCCTCTAAACGTGTCGATGAATCTCGTTAGCCGTGCTGAAAGAAGAAAAAAGAGGGCCCGGACGGAGAGACAGGGGACTCTGGTGCTAAAGCGAGCTCAACAGGGCGTTCATCAAGCGGTGTCTCTTTTGTCTCTTCCCCTGAGGCAATTCATCACTTCAATTCATCATCATCAAACAAAAGGAAAACAACTTCGGAGAGTTGCTGGTTATCAAGATTCGATATCGGTACTTCAAAGACCCGAAAAGACCGGCCTTGAATCCCACATTCGGAGGCCCTACCGATCTTTACTGTCTTGCAGTAAACTTCGGGCTTCTTCCGTGTCTTTCTGCTCTATTTGGGTTGCCTCAGGCAATCGTCAGTCCAAAACAGCCAACCTGGCGACCCTTCAGCGGTTCCAGCGGTTGTCGTTGCCAGTGGGGGTTAGAGCAGGTGCAGCAGCCAGTTGCAGTCGGTCGCTCTTGCTTGGTTCGGCATTCATAATGGGAAAGAAAGTGCCCCGCGTTCCGGAGCTGTCCGCCGAAGGCCCCTCCTCAGCGGGCTTCACGACGTATTCGGCCGCTACGTCGGCCGATAGGATCTCTCTCTTCTCGGGCCATCTGTCGCATCAGACCTCTTCTTATAACGCAGCTTCCCCTGCTCTTTCGTCATTCACCCAAGCTCGACCTCTATCGACAACCACAGCCAACATGTCTTCTCAACCTGAACACGCTACTCTGCTCATTCCCGGGCCCATTGAGTTCGACGATGATGTCCTCAAGTCTATGGGCCACTACAGGTATGCAAAATATGTCATAATCAATTAATTAGTTACTAACATCTATCCTCCAGTGAGAGCCACGTCGGCCCTGGCTTCGTCAACACCTTTGGCGAGACTCTCTCCATGACCCGCAAGCTCTTCCAATCGACCGACCCCTCCGCCCAACCTTATATCATTTCCGGTTCCGGTACTCTGGGATGGGATATCGTCGCTGCCAACCTTGTCGAGGCTGGTGAGGACGCCCTTGTTCTTAGCACTGGCTACTTTGGAGATGGCTTTGCCGACTGTCTGCGCGCCTACGGTGCCAACGTCACCAAGATCGACGGTGAGGTTGGTGGCCGACCTCAGCTCCCCGAGATCGAGAAGGCACTTTCCGAGAAGAAGTACAAGATTCTTACAGTTACACACGTTGACACATCAACTGGTGTCTTGAGTGAGCTCAAGAACCTTGCTGCTACTGTCAAGCGAGTCTCCCCCGAGACTCTTGTTATTGTCGATGGTGTCTGCAGTGTTGCCTGTGAGGAGATCGCTTTCGATGATTGGGGCTTGGACGGTGTTGTCACTGCCAGTCAAAAGGCCATTGGCGTTCCTGCTGGTCTGTCCATCTCTTTCTTCAGTGGCCGAGCTGTTGCCGCCGCCCTTGAGAACCGCAAGACTCCTATCCCAGCCTACTTTGCTTCCATGAAGAACTGGACTCCCAGTGAGTGACGTATATGCTTATACTATGTGTATCTTGCTAACGTTCTGTAGTCATGAAGAACTACGAGGCCAAGAAGCCCTCTTATTTCGCTACTCCCTCCCCTCAGCTTGTCCACGCCCTGCACACCAGTCTGGGCCAGATCCTTTCCAAGCCTTTGTCTGAGCGATTCCAGGGCCATATCGAGGTCTCTAATAAGGTTAAGAAGGCCATCACCGACCTAGGCCTCAAGATTGTTGCCACCAAGCCCGAAGACCAGGCTCACGCCATGACTGCTATCTACCTGCCCGAGGGTGTTGGCGCTCCCGATGTTCTACCCAAGCTGGCTGGCAAGGGTGTCGTCTTTGCTGGTGGTATTCACAAAGCTATTGCCTCCAAGTACATCCGATTCGGTCACATGGGTGTTAGCGCTGTAAGTTGAACTTATGCTTTTTTGCGATATGTGACTAATTTATATTCCACAGCTGGATCCTAGCCGAAACCACATGGAGAAGGCCATTAATGCTCTCAAGGAGAGCTTGTTTGAGGCTGGCTACAAGGCTTAAACATAAAAGAAAAAGAAAAATAGGAAACTTTGTCAAACGACTTGTTAGCTATCCGGTGGACGCTCTGGGATGGGTGGTTGACGACATAGCACCCAAACCTATATACTAGCTGGGTATAAGTTTCTCACTTGAAGTTAATAGTATATAATGAAAGCAATTGCCATATTGATTGGTATTTGGATAGGCGACGGAACCAACTATAGAGGGTTGGCTTTTATTGTCTTTTATTGATAAAGCGAGCTCAAAAAATATGACTTTGTTAAATACTCTTTGCCCCTTGTTCGGCAGTGCTTCGTGGATTACTAGTTCACACATTTATGTTTCGGTCTAAATCAAAATGCTAGAATAGTCTGGAAACTTCTTTTCATATAGCCTAGGCATGATGAGTTTCAATGGGAACATGACCCTGCCCCTCAAGTTATGAATAAGAATGTCAGGCTACCGAAACAACCCCTCGGCGCTGTTTTCAGCCGAGACGGAAATGTGATATCTCATATCGTGTCAACTGTCAATGCAGCTAGAGATCATTAAGGCTGTACTTACTAACAGAGCTACGGATGTGTATGATAGGATATATAAGTTGATATAAAGTGAACACTTCCAGTTGAGAAATATTCTGACTGATCAGTCGTGACTAAGAACGATCCAAATATGATCTCAATATTCGGACAGCCGCATCCGGTAACATTAATCAACGTTGCGTAACTGACAAGACTGACCAACATGCGCCGTTCCGTGTGAGAATCACAGCGAATCATGAGATCGATTGGTTACGGGTAATTTTACCTATGCGCCCAGGAGGCTGGGAATTGAGTACCACTACAAAAAAACTAGCGTCATGGGTCTGATAGATGGTAGGTACTGCGTTTTTAAATGGCTTGTTCGCAATGACAGCATCGACCGTTAGGGCGGAATCAGGTAGAGATACTTGTGATGTTTCTTTATGTGACAGTGACATAGGTAACGTTTGACAGGCAGATGTCCATTCATCCTTTCGTTTGCCTGTGTCGTGGCGTGTCGTGCCCCGCTGCTGACAAACCTGGGTAAGGTACCTGATCATTAGATCTCCATGAGAATGGAAGCTCTTAGGTAGAACTGGCTACTATAGTTGGGTCTGGTTGCTGGTGGTTACAAGTGACGCACCCTACACTGCGGGGCATTTTCTGTGCATGGAACTCCACTAAAGGTGTCCGTTGTACTGTATTCGCAGTGCTGGCGTTGAGGTCCACTTCGTCCTGAGCCGCCCGCATAGGTCCATTCATGGATCTCTTCACGCTTCACCTCACCTCACCGACGTCGTCCACTTTACCTTAGTTTGCTTCGCCAAAGCCGAACTTTGCATTTCTCCTCTTTTTCATTTTTCACTGCTTCCTTTGCGACGCATTTTCCTCCCGATCATCATACATCCACCATATCCCTTCTACTGTAGAGCCGAGCCGAGCTGAGGTCCGCTACGCTACTGCTTTCCTCGCTATAGTTTATCTGCCTGGGGCTAGCATTTGCTTGTATCTTCTCTCTCTATCCCCCCGCCTCGCCTCGTCTTCGTTCGCCCACCACAAACTACCTCCTACAACCACCAACATCTCCATCCTCTCCCACGTAACGACCCCCTCGTGAACACCCGACATATATACACAAAATGGCCGCCTCCATTGAAGAGCTGGACGTCCTCGTCCGCTCCTTCTACGAGGGGCGCGGTGAGCAGGTAGGCCATCTTCTGGTTTTCGGTTTTCACAAACCGCGGACCCCGCGCGTCTACATGGGAAACAAAAGCTAACCTATCCTCGTCAATCGTACAGCAAAAAGCCGCCCAAGCTGCTCTCAACCAGGTCCGTGCATCTATTGAGCTTTTGGCTCGTGTATAGCTTTTTTTACTAACCCGACCGCAGTTCAAAGAAGACCCCGATGCTTGGCTTATGGTCGACAAGATCCTCTCGGATGCGCAGTACCCTCAAACCAAATGTGCGTCGCCTCGGTTTTGCGCCACTTTCTACGCTGTGCTGCACTCCCGCTAGCTTTGTTCCCTTCGATCTTTGCGAATACAAGAATTCTGAATCCACTTGACTAACAAATTTTGACAGACTTGGGTCTGCAGGTCCTTGATAATGTGATCATGACGAGGTGGAAGGTACTTCCTCGGGAACAGTGCCAAGGTTCGTCTTGTTTATGATAACAACACAATCGCCCTATCTAACCAGTCTCTTCACGTAGGAATTCGAAACTTCATTGTCCAGTTCATTATCCAGTGCTCAAGCACCGAAGAGTCTTTGCGCCAGCAAAAGACCCTGCTCAACAAGCTCAACCTCGTCCTCGTTTCCGTCCTCAAGCAGGAGTGGCCTCACAACTGGCCTACCTTTATCAACGAAATTATCCAGTCATGTCATTCCAACTTGGCCATCTGCGAGAACAACATGATCATTCTGCGTCTGCTTTCGGAGGAAGTCTTCGACTACTCAGCCGAGCAGATGACATCGACAAAGACACGCAACCTGAAGCAGACCATGTGCGCTGAGTTCTCACAAATTTTCAACCTCTGCCAAGAGGTCCTCAACACGGCCACGCAGCCCAGCTTGATCAAGGCGACTCTCGAGACCCTCCTGCGATTCTGCAACTGGATTCCTTTGGGATACATCTTCGAGACACCACTTATCGACACACTGCGAACCCGATTCCTCTCGACCCCCGAGTTCCGCAACGTCACCATGCAGTGTCTTACCGAGATTGGAGGTCTTCAGACTGGAGGCCCTGGGCAACCTAACTCCTATGATGAGGAGCTTGTCAAGATGTTCACAGAGACTTTGACCACCATTGCTAACATCATTCCGGTCTCTCTTGATCTGAAGAGCACATATCCCAGCAGTAACTCGAGAGACCAGGAGTTTATTCAAAATCTGGCACTCTTCCTTTGCAACTTCTTCGGAATGCATTTGAACGTAGGTTACACGCCTTGTTTGCACTGTTTTTGTGGTGCTAACATGTATGAAATAGCTTGTCGAGAAACTCCCCAACAGAGATTTCCTTATTCACGGCCACTACTATCTTATTAGGATATCGCAGATCGATGATCGGGAAATCTTCAAGATTACCCTCGATTACTGGCTCAAGCTTGTCCAGGAGCTTTACGAGGAGATGCAAGCACTCCCTATTACGGATTTGAACCCCCTCATGGCTGTCGGTGCAGGCATGTCTGGTGGCGGCGCCCCCAACCCTACCATGCTCAACAACTACCCTCTCCGAAAGCACAAATACAATGAGGTTCTCTCAAACCTACGAGTTGTTATGATTGAGAAGATGGTCCGACCTGAGGAAGTCTTGATTGTCGAGAACGACGAGGGTGAAATCGTCCGAGAATTCGTCAAGGAGAGCGACACCGTGCAACTTTACAAGACAATTCGAGAGTGCCTGGTGTACCTTACGCATTTGGATGTTGTCGACACGGAGAACATCATGACCGAAAAGCTTGCCAGACAGGTAGATGGCAGCGAGTGGTCTTGGCACAACTGCAACGTTCTGTGCTGGGCTATCGGATCCATTTCTCTGGCCATGAACGAGGAAACCGAGAAGAGATTCCTGGTTACGGTTATTAAGGACTTGCTCGGGCTTACTGAAATGAAACGCGGCAAAGACAACAAGGCCGTTGTCGCCAGCAACATTATGTATATTGTCGGCCAATACCCCCGTTTCCTCAAGGCTCACTGGAAGTTCCTCAAGACAGTTGTAAACAAACTGTTCGAGTTCATGCACGAGTCTCATGAGGGTACGTTATTTACCCTAGGTCAGCTGCCATTTGAAGCGCGCTAACAAGATACTACAGGTGTACAGGACATGGCTTGTGATACTTTTATCAAGATTGCCCGGCAGTGTCGACGACACTTTGTTGCTCTCCAGCCTAGCGAGCAGGAGCCCTTCATTGAGGAGATTGTTCGTAACATGGGCAAGATTACCTGCGATTTGACCCCTCAGCAAGTCCACACGTTCTACGAGGCTTGTGGTTACATGGTTGCTGCTCAGGGTAACAAGCATCAGCAGGAACGACTTCTCTCTGACCTCATGGCTATCCCCAATGCTGCTTGGGACGAAATTATCAAGCAAGCAACAGTTAACCCCTCTATCCTTCAGGATGCAGAGACTATCAAGGTTATCGGAAACATCATGAAGACCAATGTTTCGGCTTGTTCATCTGTGGGATCCTACTTCTATCCCCAAATCGGCCGTATCTACCACGACATGCTCCAGATGTACAATGCTACAAGTACACTGATTTCCGAAGCTGTTGCTCGCGATGGTGAACTCGCTACCAAGATGCCCAAGGTCCGAGGTCTCCGAACCATCAAGAAGGAGATTCTTAAACTCATTGAGGTGTATGTTGACAAGGCAGAAGACCTCCAGGCTGTCCGTGCCCAGATGGTCCCCCCTCTGCTTGACTCTGTCCTCGTCGACTACAACCGCAACGTTGCTGGTGCTCGAGATGCCGAGGTACTCAAAGCTTGCTCTACCATCATCACTAAGCTTTCCGCTTTGATGGAGGACCAGGTTCCTACTATCATGCAGAACGTCTTTGAGTGCACCCTGGAAATGATCAACAAGGACTTTTCAGAGTTCCCTGAGCACCGAGTGGAGTTCTTCAATCTCCTCCGAGCCATCAACTTGCACTGCTTCCCGGCACTCCTTAAACTCGATAACAACCAGTTCAAGTTCGTTATCGACTCGTGCTCATGGGCTTTCAAGCACGACAACCGAGATGTCGAGGCTGCCGGTCTTAACATGGCTCTGGAGCTAATTAACAACATTGCCGAGAAGACCGACGTTCAGACCGCCAACGCTTTCTTCCAGCGATTCTTCATCACCATCCTTCAAGATGTGTTCTTTGTCGTGACCGACAACGACCACAAGGCCGGTTTCAAGACACAATCCATGCTGCTGATGAAGCTATTCTACTACATCAACCCTGCCGACGGCACTCAGCCCAAGATTCAGGGACCTATCTACAGCCCTGATCAGGCACAAGCCGGAACCGATAACCGAGAGTTTGTTGCCAACTTTGTTGCTAACCTCTTGCAAAATGCTTTCCGCAACTTGCAAGCGTACGTTATCTTTCTACCCCCATCATAATATGTTATAATGCTAACACTTAAACAGAAACCAGATTCAGAGCTTTGTTGAGGGCCTGTTCACGCTCAACACACAGTACGATAAGTTCCGCCTCAACCTTCGTGACTTCCTCGTCTCCCTCAAGGAGTTCGCTGGCGACAATGCCGAGCTGTTCGTCGTTGAGAAAGAGCAGCAAGAGCAGGAAGCCAAGAATGCCGATATGGAACGACGACAGAAGGTTGGAGGTCTCCTCAAGCCCTCAGAGCTTGACGACGAGGAGCTATGACTTAACGAAGAACTACGGACTGAGTTTGCGCCCCAAATTGCTGATGAAGCGGGGTCGACAGATGCAGCTGGGGATGGATGGGAGTTTTATGGACTTTGAAGGTTTTGCTAGAGTCGCGGCCCGTCAACTGATTCATCCACCCCAGGCACGTCGAAGCACCTCGTCCAAGCGAATTTCTTTCCTGTTATGATACCATATTCCTTCCATAGAAGAGTGGCCAGCCGCCTGCCCATGCCCAGTGTGACGCCCTAGTCTAAATCGGCACCCCCTTAGAAGTCTCACAGGGGGGAAATAAAGAGAGAGAAAAAAAAAAAAGAAAAAGTCCAGGGGACCGTGGTTGAGTTTTTCGTTGACGACTGTTGTTTGAGTCCAGGATCGACGATTTGAGCGTTCGACGACATTGTCACCTGCGCTCTGTTGTGAATCGAATAAAGAGAATCGATATACTGATACATATCCAGAATACGGTGTCTGCAGGCGGAAAAAGACTATGGCACATGTAGATATTGTATAGCTTATACTATGGATAATTGTCTTGTCAAAGAGAAAGAAAGAAAAGGCGAGAGTGGCTTGTTAATTGTGTTTAAGAATGTCTCGCCCACTGGTTTGGGCTATTCATTCTAGATCCCCGTCTCATGTGAAACTCGTTTAGTCTGTGTCGTGTCTCCCAGGTCGATCCCAGATATTTAGCTGCGTTGATGCTATTTCAATTCTGCATCATCATGGTGGTCATCCAGCCTAGGCAGAAAGCTCAAGACCCATACTGGTTAGAGTGTACGCTTCTAGGTACATGTATATATACAGTGAATATAGTGAGTCTCGTAGGTCATCTCACACTTGATCGTTTCCCGACTCCTGCAGTGGCCACCGCAAAGCTTCTTGCCAGTAACTTCCAAGATGACCAGCAATGAGATTTATCAAAAATGTACCCGAATCTCCAACTATCCAGACGTGACGGCATCGGTGGAGTAAGACGCCATAGTATGCCAACACCAGTAACGCCTCCGGCCGATGTTTGCGAACAGCTTCCACAAAGTCCTCGCGCAAGACGACAGGGAACGCTGACACGGCTTGCACATTCCTGTTCGGCGGTAAGTTACGATATACGTTAAAAGCCCACTGCAACGTGTGGGCAGCATTGATGCATGCCTCCACTGTTGCAGGGCTCAGGTCAGAGTGCTGAATGAGGTCTATCAGTGGAGTACACTCATCTCCCTTGTAACCTTCTGCTGCATCTCTGACTTCAAGTAAGAACTTTGCCAAAGGGGTTTCAAGGAGGTCGTTGTAACGGTCCGATGTCGTAGACCGGACGCCCCGATGTAACTGAATAGACTCGCAGAACCTCTCTATAAATACATGGAAGGAGGAGCGATATTGAGTGAGTGTGTCATACAGCATATGCAAGCTGAGGAGAGATGAGAACAGAAACCTAGGGATGTAATACGTTTCATGGCTGGCGAACTCTTGGGACTCCTTGTTGAAATATGAGAGGGCACGGGTTTGAAGCTCTGTGGCCATCCGACGATATGAAGCTGCACTTTCGGAATGAAGCACAGCCAGATGATCTGCTGATAGGGCGAGTAGCTGGTCCAGTGCGTAAGGAGCTTGTGAGGACCATTCAAGAGCAACATCAAGAATAGTGTCTATACTATCAGTGCCGAAAAGCGCCGCCTTGCGGAAGTGATGTAGAAGGATGAGATGCTTATTGTTGAAGACTAATCGAGGAAAAACAGAGGAACCTTGGGTACTATCTGGCTGCGGTATTGATATAGGTGACTCAGCAAAATCCGGGGCAAAGGATTCTGTGAAAGAAGGTAGTGTTGTGGAGGAGGCCCGTTCAGTGACGTTTAGGCCATATCCAAGGTATGACGGAGGCGGGATCGACGAGGGACGGTGTAAAGCCCCTGTACTCGAAACACTATCAGCAGGACTCTGTAGCCGACTACCGCTATTACTGGTACTGGTCAAAGGCTCATTCAAGGATGAAGTTGCAGCAGATACAGACGGTTCAAGCTGAGCGGAAGTAGATCCCGATGCGGCTGAGGGAGGAAACGAGCAACTCCTCTCACTAACAGTGCAGTTGCCACAAACAGGGCGCTTTTCATCGCATTTGATGTGCCGCCTCTTACACTCCAAGCAACCATTGCGGGACTTGCGATGTCGTCTTCGGAGCTTGGCCACCGAGGTCTTGTCCTCGGTGGCGGGATTAGAATGGGGATTCGGATGCATCGGAAAGGAAACAGTTTGAGTATTTGACGGGGTCTAGAGTGAGAATTGGTTGTTGAGATCAAATCAGATCGGTAGTATCATAGCTAGTAGTTCAACCTTGAATTGTGTGCTGTGATTGGTCAACGATTTGCTCGGAAAATTTGTATAGATTCGCTGATCGATGTGAGGCGTTTTGTTTTCTTTGTCTAGGTTCAGGTTTTCTATTTTTTTCGCTTGAAGATGATGGTGCTAGCGACCAGGGATCTAGGTAGTAGATACCCATTTTGAGTGAGGCGCAATAGTACCACGTATGCCTCTGAGCCAGCATTTACCAAAGTACAATTACTGGTATAGTAGGTAGCAAAACCTCTTCAGGATATAAAAACAAAACAATCAAAACATCCCTGTTATTTCCCACCTGTTTCATTCTCTTCGGATCGATGTCAGAGAGACCCAAACTCTCAAAGTCGTTGCTTTCTCTAGAGCATACACATTCACCATCAGGTTTATCTGAGCACACGAGGAGACGTCATGACGGAGTTGGTGACCTATTATTTGTGTCTTCATTCATCTGATCAGTCGCTTATCTGCTGTTAAATATATCTGCAGGTAGCACAGCCATCACTTATACAGGAAAAGCGAATACGCGTTTGTCGGATTCAGCTGTAATTTTCGTATTCAGCAATTCATCTTATACGCGTATAGCTGTGCTTAAAACGGTGTAATATCCAACCTGCTTATGTTGCCCGCAATCACTAAGACGACTCCAACACACTCCGCCTTCAGGTAGCCAAACGAAGTTATTGATGTAAAAATTGGGGTATATTCTGTCTAATCGGCGAACCCTTTAAACTCGTCGTCTTTTCCTTCCTTGGCTGCTGCGGCCTCGGCAGCAGCCTTTTCACGGTTTTGTCTCCGGACCTCAGCAATCAGATCGTTCAGCTCCATCTGCTTGACCTTTTCGTCATCCGTCATCTTGGATGTTGCTTCAGCCTCACGGCGCTTGCGTCGCTTCTCCCTTCGCTCCACTCGCTCATCTTCCTTCTCGTGCTTAGCACTCCAAGCCTCGTTGTTCTTGCGCTTGCGCTTGATCTCCTCGCTCTTATCTTGCTTCTTTATGCCAGACTTCTCCTCCTCGAGAGCCGCCTTTCGCTGTTGCTCGCGAGTCTTCTCCTTGTAAGCGTAGTTATCCCAGTCAATCTCAAGACCGCACATCTTGTCGCCTGTCCAACCCTTGAGTTCAGGCATTCGAGGCATACGTAGCAATCCCCACGCGTTGCCGAGATCAGCCCAATCGAGATCAGCCGCGCGGAAGATAGATGTGGCCTGGTGAGCACCATAACTTCGAGCCCAGCTCACGAATGCTTTTTGAGCCTTGTCGAACAAACCCCTGTCGGTTAATACGAGATCCCTCATCTTCTTTGTAGCTTCGACAGCATCGTCCTCTGATGTTGTGATGGCAGGCTTTTCCAACGGTGCAATTGGCGTTTTGCGGATCTCCAAAAACTGAACGTAGTCTTCTTCTCTTCCAGGGTGCAGCATCACCACCGCCAATCCTTTTCGACCTGCTCGGCCAGCTCGTCCGCTGCGATGAATAAAGACCTTGGGATCTGAAGGAGCATCGATTTGAACAACCAGGTCAACCTGAGGAATATCCAGACCACGGGCAGCCAAATCGGTAGTAAGTAATATCGTGGGAGAAACAGAGTTGAGGAATTTGTTGAAGTTCTTCTCTCGTACTTTAGATGCATGCTTTCCGTGCAAGGGCACCAGCGAAAAACCCTCAGGTAGTATCAAAGGCAGAACATGCTGGAAGTAGTCGACGGCGGCGCAAGTGGACAAGAACACGATACTCCGTTGGGGTCGTACAGGTAATTGTCGTAAAAGCTCAGCAAGAGCAGGAAGTTTCTGGCTGGCAGGTTTAACCATATATGCCATTTGAAGACTGGCTGGCGTTTTTCTATCCTCCAGGATACCACCGCCCTTCATCTTAACCTTGACCTCGATCTTGACAGGGTTTCGCAGACCAACTCGAATAATCTCTCCCACCGCCTCGCTTACACTGGCGCTGAAGAGGCCAGTTCTTCGCTGTTTTGGCAAATGCGACAGGATCTTTTGCAGATCAGGCTTGAAGCCAAGATCAAGAAGACGGTCGGCTTCATCGAGGACGAGCACCTCAAAAGAAGATTGAGGACAATGGACGTGGGGTGAAGACAGGAGCTCGACGAGTCGACCAGGGGAGGAAATAAGAACATTGGGACTGTGTCGAAGGAAGAACCTAAGATCTTGTGCGGTAGTCGTTGTACCTCCGACCAACAATTGGGGTACAATCGCAGGCACAGTAGTTGAAGGCCGCTTTTCCTCGTCGTCTTTGAGATGGGGGAGGATTTCGGCAGAGGCTTCGTGGAATTTTAGAAGGTTGAGAAGAACAGTGTGAATCTGAGCAGCTAATTCTCGCGTAGGAGACACAATTATAGCGGCGACGTGATGCTTTTTCGTAGGTTCGCTAAGTCGAAGAAGTTTTTGAACGAGAGGAATAAGGAAGGCAAGAGTTTTTCCACTACCAGTAACAGCCTGCAAAGAAGTTAGAATGCCAATTGCACCATAAGAGACTATGCTTTTCATACCTCGACTACAACATCTTTGTTTCCCATGAAATGTGGCATTGTTGCCGCTTGGACGGGCGTCATCTGGTCAAAGCCCATAGTTGCGACAGCATCTCGAATCCATTCTGAAAGAGGAGGATTAAGAGTATCCCAAGCTCTGGGGTTCGTTCTCTTCTTGGTCTTTTCAGTAGCCATGATCAGCCAATGTTAGACAAGACCAAGTTATGGTTATTATAGAAAATTATTGGTTGGGCTGTATATCACAGATCCAAGGCGCATCGAGGGACCATCTTTGACATTCATCTTTTGCGCGAAACATTTCTTGAAATCTTTATCTTATCACCACGTGAGCTCCGCAATGGAGCTTGAGTTCGCGGCGCAGGCGGGGTCTAATTGTGGCGTTTTTGCCGTCTCCCTGACACGGTAAAAGAAGAATTACAGCTCAGATGACGTGTGATTTGGCACGGTCCGTGAAAATGAATGGTTTAACATGGGCTGAAGATTGGCAGGCAGGCAGGCGACGTGACTTGGCATGACATCTGAAATGGTATTGGATAAAAGCCAAGCCAGACAAGATGACGGAAGAGCCGGGACGGGACACAACTTGAGTGCATGCAAGGTAGAGAGGTAGTTCATCTTGTTTTTAATTTCATATGCTTGCTTGTTTTCACGTGGAAGCTATTGAGACTCGTAAAGCAATAATTTACCAAATCTTTACATTAGTATATCTACAGAACCGAGGTGTTCTTTCAAAAAGGGGACCCTCTCGTAGACCATCACATGCTTATACATGTGCTATTAGACCTTGTAAAAGACGGTGTCCCACTATGGACGGGATACGGAATTGAACGCCACAGATACGTATCTATCCAGACCCAGAATGTATGAAAAATCTCCAACCGTTGTAGCCCAACCCCAAACTTGATCGATACAGACGAATACTATCGAACAGAGACCTCACCATTCTGCGTTAGTTCCAGTATCCTCCTTTAACCCGTTTCCAGTGTCACGCGACTCATCTTGACCCTCTCCGATTCTCATTTCCTGCTTGTCTCAACGCCCCCGTCACCTGGGATCAGCCGTCATTCTCACACGCACGCCCACCTACGTTAGTACTCTACTGTACTATTTTGACGGTACTGTACATGTGTGCGTGCCCCGGTCATCGACGTCTTATATCTCCGAACCCATCATGCGGCGGGGGATCCAACCTCCGTTGCACCCTTGTTAATCAATCTGGATTCAATAAATACTCAATCTCCCAAATCAAAATCTCGGCCAAAACGTAGTCCGAGTCCCCCGAAGCGGAATAGGAATTCGAGTCAGAGCCTGAGCCCGAGTCAGGGCTACGGCTACCAAGACCAACTACATCATCAACCTCATCCTCCGCAGCAACAGCAACAACAGCAACAAGACAATATTGGTACTGAGCATAACGGCCAGTCACTACGCCACAACCAGCGTCGACATAGCCACGACGACACGGACGATCACATTCTGGACCCTGGAAAGCGACAACATAATCGTCCCGCTCACGGATCCTCCTACTACGACACCCCAAACACTTTCACCATTTCCTCCCCATCAGAACTCATCACGACGGAGCGCTCATCGCGCCGTGATAAATATCTCCACTCCACAATACCCAATACCTTTTGGCCTCCTGGCTTCAACAGTCTCCGACGTATAGTAGTCGGTGCCATCTGCTGCTCCGCGCTCCCGCCCTTCTCCCTCACCATGTCCTACCGATCTAAAATCCCCGAGACGCCCCGTGTCATCTCGCCGAGTCCCACCCCCTCCGAGCGCGATGCATCCGATTACATGGGCCCCGTTACACGCTCCGCAGCCCGGAGACGGACACCCACTCCCCAACCTCTTGAAGAAGACCCCGATGAGGATCTGCCCGAGCCCCCCGAGTTTCGACGGGCCCGAACCCGTAGCCGCTCGCCGATCGATACGAACGCCGTGACGCGCTTGACAAAGCGGACAAGCACTGCTGCGAAGGCGGGCAAGATATCCAAGGATGCCATTCCTGAGGAACCGGATTCAAATGGCGCCCTGAACGGCAACGGCAATGGGAAGGCTTCCACATCAAACGGTCATCTTGCGCCACCTCAACCCACAACACCAATAGGATGGTCCTGGCGCGACTTCAGTCGCAGTCCCAGTCCACTCGGTTTGATTCCCATCCACCGACATTGGAGGACATTTGTGCACAAGCACGAGGTACCCCGCAAGGTGCTGCACGTATCGATTGGATTCTTCGTCATTTGGCTTTACGTGACCGGCACCCAGACAACCTCAGTAACTCCATGGCTCATGTCAGCGCTCATTCCTATTACGACGGTCGACTGGCTCCGACACCGGTACGCTTCTTTCAACCGCTTTTACGTCAAGGCCTTGGGTGCTTTGATGCGTGAGAGCGAGTACTCTGGCTGGAACGGTGTTATCTTCTACCTTTTGGGCGCCTGGATCGTTCTCTACGGATTCCCCAAGGACATTGGCATCATGAGTGTTCTTCTCCTCAGTTGGTGCGATACCGCCGCTAGCACCTTTGGTCGACTTTGGGGCCGATACACTCCTCGCCTTCGCAAGGGTAAGTCTCTCGCTGGCTCTACCGCTGCGTTCCTCGTTGGCGTCGCTACATCGTACTTCTTCTACGGCTGGCTCGTGCCCACCATTGGCCCTTTCCCTGGCGATGAGAACTTCATGTTCAAGGGCATTCTCTCGCTGCCCAAGACCATCTGCGAAACTGTCGGGGTTGCGCAGGAGCAGACTACCATCTCTGGCGCAGTCGCCCTGGGCGTTATGAGCATCTGGTCTGGCTTCGTGGCTTCTGCCAGTGAAGTTGTAGATATCTTTGGTTGGGATGACAACCTCACGATCCCCGTCCTTAGTGGTGTTGGTATCTGGGGATTCCTCAAGGTCTTCTCATAAACTATGAAGTCTTACCAATAGAAGGCATGGCAGCATCTTATGGGCATACACAAGCCGTTCTCTCTCTTATCAGATGATGGCGCATATGAGAAATTGACTAAACGCATACATGGAGCGCATTAGTCTGGCATATGCATCAGGGGCATATGTATATACCCTACTCTCTCCCTCGTCTCCCCATCCGTTTTTTTGTTTCTTACTCCTTCTCTATGGAAACGATGACCATTTGAGCATGGGTTTGCTGGAGATGGAGCTTGCATAGGTCCTTCGGGAACTTTGTTTTTCTTTGTACTTTTTGAGCTAAGCTTGCGAGATGGGGATTACGTGCGGAAGAGAAAGGGGAAGCCCATACACAAAAATATCAATCGTTGCTATCCGCTTTGGGTACGTGGCCGCAAACCTTGGTTTTGGGGCTTGCATGCGGTGTTACATCGGGAGAATAAATATATATGTGTATATATATACATATACTACATATATTCCTTGGGGCAACGGCGGAAAACCTTTGGAATAGATACTGGAGCGGGAACAGAACGGGCATGGTCAGGTGTGATATCCTGGGTACAGGTAGATCAAACGACTACATAGGTATTTTGTTTAACTAATGAAGAAGAAACGCATCTCCTTTTTTTTTTTTTACCTCCTGCAAAGGTCAGGCATCATGATAATCCTGTGATAAACGGTCTGGTTCCGCCACATTTGACGTCTGTTGTACGAACGCCGTACGACATTTCGTATTTCTTCTCAGTCTCTCCCTTCTCAACGGTCTGGCTGATGCATTGGTACCACGAGGTATCCAAGCAAAGAATTGCGGTGATAGTTACAACCGCCTAGGCTGGGACTACGCTTCACCGCGTGCGTCCAAGGCTCAACAGGATGGACAAATGGGTTCGGGATGCCAATCATCCGGGATCAGGGAGAGTTGCACAGGAATGTTTAAAAAGGGTTTTTTTTTTGGCAGTTCGGGAGAATTACCCTGGGCATGGGATTTTGTCTCTCGGTTAAGTCCGGTCGTTGAGAGTTGACTTACACGACATTGATCATGAGGGCGGGGGAGGGAGAACGGGAGTATGGAAGTCTCTCAATGCTGGCAGGGGGCGAGTTCTGCTTACAGATGGTTGCCTACGTCACGAATTATCAGACGAGATGCAAGATGATTTTGAGTGATTTCTTTAACCAAACCCCTGGTGCATTGAGTAAATACTACCTATGTAGCTGGGTATGTGTAGATGCTTGCAGTTGAGAGTTAGTAGATACTAAGGTTAGTAGATTGGATATCAACCCCTCCGGCGGCAAAGCCTCACATCCGTTCACACCATCTTTTTAATGAGAAGAAAATCCATCTAGTTTGCTTCTCTCTTTAAACTATTGTCCTATAAGATGGTGCCCCATCATCAAACCCCCCTGTACAGAGTTGTATCTTCCCCTCTGTGTGCCTGGGCCACGCCTTGCCGCACACAACGACGCTGAGTTGTCCGTGCGTGATGGAGGGTATCAAGACAGGGGAGGCGTGTAGATTTATAATATATCAGGACATGTACAGATACGCTGGGAGAGATAAGTTGCAACAAAGTTTCTCTCTTTGTAACTTGTTTACTTCATGTCGAGTAATTTCAGACCAAGAATAAAAGGACTACGTACGTGACATGGTCAACTGTCAATGGCTTCCTTAAGTGGAGATTGCGGATGCGCTGTTAAACACATAGGAACAACACCCGCCCTGCCATGCAATGCAAATGCAATGCGATGCACTGCAGGACAAAAGCACTCGGCTTCTTGTGGAGGAACGAGCCACCCGTGCTTCGATTCTTTCTAATCTCGACGAATCTCGCATCAGTATTCAGCTCCAGTCATCGTCTACAGGTTCATCTCGTGGCCATTACCTCAAATCGATCAGTTTAAGGCGGGCAGATCAGACGACTTCAGTGGATTCCGGGAAAGCAAGTCATCAAAGCACAGCAGCTTGAGTTCGATCTGACATACAGCTTCCAACACAGGGCTCGTAAGTCATGCCACCTGGATGATGGGCTCCCGAGCTTGATGGTAGGACTCGCTATCCAAAAAGTATCAAGACACGATCACCAGAAGCGACACACAGCTAACAAGGTCGCGAGATGTCAGAACCAGGATGATGCTCGTTTGGTACCGATGATTATCGGCTGTAGCGCAAAGGTATTCCAGGTCTGGGGACGCAGTATTGGTGAGACAGGAAAGAGTCGCTGTGTTTCGCGATTAAAGCAGCAGCCCGCATCGGGTGTGCATGAGCCGTGACAGCTTCTGAGAGCTTAGTGATGGCTTCATATTGTCAAGGGCGGGTGGCCACAGGAACCGTTGGAAAACGTGTCACGGTGGCTTAAAGTACCGTGGGAATGGACAAAGGCAGGAGGTGCTGCAGAGTCCAGAACTGCCACCGTTGATTTGCAGCCTTGAAGCTGCACAGAAACGGGGCATCGTCTCCATTCGTAGGTGTCAGTCAACCAGACGGACAGGCCTTGTAGCTTTAACCTTACGCAGGATGTCGGTTTTGTTGCAGGACTCAGGTCCGTTGCAGAAAGCTATCTGCTCCCTGGTGCATTATCAATGATAACATTGCTCCAAGATGTCGACATTAAGTGCTACAGTGGCTGTTTGCATGTCTTATGTTGTAGGTTATCATGAGACATCTGAAGACGTCGATCGAGCGCTAGATAACATAGCAAGCCGTCAAGGTCTCGTTGTCGGATAAGAGACTGGGGATCAATTGGATGTCTGGTAATCATAGTGTCCGGTGCTTACCCTCGGAATATCTCTATAAACCTTATCCCTTCCATAAGTGTACGAAAAGTCGGTCATAGAGTCCGTACTCTTCCACAGGTCTGAAGCTAACATACACAGCTCGAAGAAACCTTCAGGCATGTACCCTGTCACAGAAGTCCCAAATCAGCCCGGTCATTGCTCACCAACTTAATTGAGGTGGTGGATGGTGGATCTCGCCTTATTGCCTTGTGGTGAGTGGTTGTCAGTGACGAAGCGGGGGAGGGGCGAGTAAGAGCAGAGGAAGATAAAAGAACCATTGTAATTTGCACTGGATGCAATCATGATGTTTGCCTGACCATTGTCCAATGAGCACATGAAGACTTGGCCAGTCTTTTCCACAATTGGGGTAGAAGATGCTCGACGCAAAAATACACGAGACAGAGGTGAGAAGGACAAAAACAGCAGAACTCAGATATGAAGCATGTTGAACGTCGTGTTGTAGTCGTGATAGTGGATCCTTGGAGTTGTGTTTTTGAGCAATGGATTTCGCAGTTGTACAAAGTCTAATGATTGCATTAATTGCTGAGCAAAGTCATGTCAAACATTGGAATGAAAGGTCAATGAGGCTCTGCTTAATTGAAAATTTTACAAGGCACGTGGAACATGTTGGAGTAGCAATAAAGGAAAAAGCAATTCAAGCCAAAAATGGTGACAGATGGATGGATGGAAGGAATGCCTGCCCATTCTGTCATCAGCATCAGAGAGATACTTGTTCTCACACGGCAGGTACGTTGCTCATACGTACCTTCCCCCACCATCCATCGCCCTTCATCTTTAATTCCGCCTTAGCTAAAGGTCCTCTAAAGGCTTTCACCACGTACAGATTGCTCCTGCCAGCAAGATGGCACACCATTTCCAGGAAGCACCTTCCCTCAAACAGGGCAGGAGACAGGCCCCTCCCATCAATTGACTTGACATCCACCACTCACCACTACCTTGACCCCTCGATCGGGTCCCTGGAATTCAGTACCGTCCCTTGTCAAATGTCAGTCAATCCATCAATCCTTCCCACCGTCACAGCGACGTCTGGTAATTATCTTGACAACGCATCACTTCCTTACTGTACTCTCTTTGTATAATTGCAGACAAGGACAATGCCAAAAATTGCCCGACTTGCTGCAGCTCTACCCGACCCGCCGCCTTGCGTTCGCTTCTCAACTCACACCCTGTAAACTATTTCTCGTGGACCAATCCTCGCCTAGTCTATTGCATGGTGTCTATCTTGACCATCGCAGGTCATCGCCTCTTCTCCTCTTGTCGACATGGCCGAGCTTTTCTGGTAAAAACGCCGGACCATGAGGGAAAATGCAACTGAATGGGGGGTGTGGGCAACTTTGCGCTTCGACATGAAATCCAAGGCTGCTTTTCCAACAACTTGGTCTTTTTGGCTTTCCTTAGCGTCAGCGCGCTTGTTTGCAACTCTCTCCGCTCTATCTCGTCTCCATCCACGGTGCTGCCTATTCCCCTGTAACAGGGTACAGGACGCGCAGTTCCAGTGCATGCCAAAATTACACAGCGGATACAACCAGGAAATCTGCAGTTTCCGGTGTCCGCAATGTTTCTGCTCAGTCCGTCGTCGCTCAGAAAGCTGAAATCTGATATGGCGGTGGAATGCCAAGAGTCTTGTGGGCGGTTGGTGATCTCTCACGGATGTCCATCTACACGGTGAGGCAACCAATGTATTTTTTTTTCAGCGCCCACCACCAATATTACCCGCTACTCCAAATGGTACCGGAAGCCGGCCGATTCAGATGAGTTCTATATGGTACAGATATGTATTCTAAGGGTGTGGGCATTGTTGTCTTTTCAACTTACCTAGGTCCATCTAACCTACCACTCAGCCAGTCAGCGCCAGTCCCATCATCCATCGCGCTGTCCGTTTGGCTCATCCTCACCAAGATCCATCTACCTGCTTTCAGCACGCTACAGTAATGTATGTACTAATTATCACCAAAAAGCAGCGAGCCGGCCTAGTTTACGCCGGCCAGATCCCTCACGTCACTCGGTCACGAACCCAATCCATACCTGGCCTCGACTTGCATCTTCTGCTGCCCAACTACCGACTTATTGTACCTCTACGCTCAGACGACCAACACGCCGGGTTTAAACAAGCCCGTCAAGCAAATATCGGTGGGAAAACGCACCAATCCTTTTTTTTTTTTTTTTTGCCCCCAAACAAGTTCTATACATGGCTCTTATCCCTTCTCAACACTTGGGTCCAAGGGCTAGTGCAGCCACTTGTGTCCATTGATGGACCCGGATATGCATGGCATCTTAGTAGCATCTTACTTTCTTGTGCCTTTCTACTGGTATACCATACGGTCTAGGTCGTTCCCTTTCGCTTCGGGTCTTTTGTCGGTCTCCGCTCCAGCACACAGATGCATTTCATCGTCCCTTTAACTGTTCACACGTACCGTCGTCATGTACCTTTCTGGTGTCTTTGACACAGAGCCGTTACCTTCTTGAGCAATATCCCAGTCCTACTCCTAAGCCTGTCCAGTAGATGTCGGTTTGACCCCAAGGCGGTCTCCATTTTTCCAGTTTCTTAATTGTTACATCTTACATAGTACATCTATGATTGCGGTCTTTGCTTTCGGCATATGCACATGGCCTTGCTCATCCCGGCTGGCCTTGTTACACCCAACCAACGGCGTAGCTTAAAACGTTTACAATTTCAACGTCACTGCATTGCTCAAGCAGAGACCCCGAAGCATGTTGAAGCCACACACTTTACTTTTCATTTCTTACGCTTTTTATCATATTCAACCGCTTTCCTTTCTCTAACTTCACCCTCCCCGTAAAGCCCTATCTCGACCATGCTTCCTTACTCTTCTCTTTCGTTGGCCCAGTTGTCAAACAGCCATTCATCTCCGTCAAGTCTCTGTACCATTTCATGACCCTTCCAAGACTCCTTTGCCGCTCCTAGCCTCCCTAGTCACCCTCCTATTAGTCCTAGCTCTGAAGGTCTATTACCTTCACGACCTTGTCGTTGCTGTCCGTGATGGCCCACACCTCTGCATCTCGTCGTGATCGTCTCGTCTAGCCCCTCGATCACCTCTTAACCATGCCATTATCCTGTAACATCCCATTGCACGCCCTCATGAGCGGGGTTTCTCATCGTCTGTTGACGAATGGTGTCAGGATGAGTTATCCTCAAGTTGTTCCGGCCTGGCTGTTGAGGGTCCCAGGAAAAGTATAAAAGGGCGAGAGTTGATTGAGTCGAAGGTTTGTTCTTCTTCTTCCTTTCTCATCACTCTTCAATCAACTTTCAAACCGAAGTCCCAACTTGTCCGGTTCTCATAAACAATCCCCTTGTGTTATTGTTTTGATACACAACTCATCTACCTCAACTGTGCTTCACTTCTTCACAATCAACCTACTCAACGTTGAGCCATCACCAGAATCACTTCTCAAAACATTCAATTGGCCTGACCACATCTTCTTTTGTTCTCAATCATCATGTCTTCTCATTACACTTCTGTGGGCTACTCCATGCCTCTTCCCGTCCCCTCAAAGGGCTCGCAATACCCCACCTACAGTCAATATTCTGTCTCGCCTCCGGAATGTGATGACTCGGTTAGCTCCGCCTCGGGCATCCCCTCTTACAGCAACGGTGGGTACTCGGCTACCTCGTCCGGCTACACATACTCTGGCGGATACAACGACTATGAGAGCACCCGCTCTGCTAGCGGCGTGGACTTCCAGGAGTACATGCAAGACCGCTTTGCCAACTCCTTCGACCCAATCCCTCTTGACCGCAGCATGGCTATGCAGGCTCAGACGTAAGTGGATCTATCCCACTGCAAATCCTTGTTTGGCTATCGGTAGCTGCATGTGGAATACACTAGCTCGCCGTAAATGGTCTACGGGATTCCTTTAATGCAGTACTGACTCCTGAACAGATCCGGAAAGATGAACGCCAAGCACCGAGAGCTCATGGAGCTGCAGAAGAAGGCGCAGGCTCGTCTTGCGAAGACACGAGAGCGCTTCCAGGAGGGTATGCGCGATGCTCATGAGGTCCGCAGCGACCTTGAATGGACACAAAAGAAAGTCAGGTGAGTGAGAACTGAACCGGTGCATTCTCGTCATTTGTTGCAGATACAAGCGCAGCCTTTTATTGCAGCGACTTCGGAATGCATCATTTACAGACTTGTGGCCTGACGACTAACCAGTTTTCACAGCTCGCTAAAGACCAAGGCTTCTCGCAAACATGGCAAGGAGTACAGCAAGGCTCGCGCCCGATACCCATCTCCTGAGAACTAGACTCTTCTTGATTTCACTTTCTTTGGAGCGGTATCTTAACTTTTACGACAAGTTTTTCTTTCAGCGAGCAACTCACCAAAGTTTCGCGCATAAAACAAACGTTTCCGCAGAGAATGCCGGAACGCAAGGCGGTCAGATTTCTGATATCTCAATTGAGATTTTGTTGACTACTTAATTTTACGAGCATCCCACGACACCCACATGTTCATCGTGCATGAACGAGTAGTTCATGCAGGGGAACATGAGGTGACGTTGGAATCAGGGGCACTAAGCGCGGTAAATTGAGCCGCTTGGCGCGAGGTTCTTGCTACTTTTGTTAAAAGCAGCAGGGCGAGTATGCGGGGACTTTTAGCCAGGAACACCAACCTCGTGGCCACTGGAGCCAATGTGGGGGAAACACGCAGAGAAAGCGAGAATGGGCGGCTGTTCACGACTTACGGCTTATGATTGGATGAATTGAACGATTTAGGGGCGATTGTTAAAAGTACACCTCCTCCCAAGCGTCTGTGGGGGTGTTAGGGAATAGCGTCAGCAGGTTGGCAGCAAAACATGATGTGTCGGCGCCGATTGCTGCAAGGGCAGCAGGGTTGGCGGCATCTCTGGAGTAAGGGTGACGCGGGAACAGCCGAGGATTGCAAAGTCGACCAACTTGTCGGGTTCGTTGAGGGGTGTGTATTGAGTGATATACCCTGGGAACCACTACAGCGACGAGGATGGTTTGGAAAATAGTAGCGGGTTTGCAAAGCAGTGTATTTGGGACGCTTGCCCTAATCAGGGGAGGCAGCAATCTGAAAACTGCTCCATTGGGTAACACTGGGAGCCAGAGAGCTGATGGAGCCATATTTGGCAAGGCAAGGGTCTGTAAGAAGGTTTTCTTTGTGGGTATCTCAACCGGAGTATGGAGTCTACCAGTTCTCATAGCAAGCAACATCTCTTTTCCCCTCTTTGACTGACGGCGTGTCTCCGTAGCTGATGTGATAACCCCCCCGTAGATGTGATTGATTTGCTTCCCACACCCCTCCAGGCTATTTCTGAGCCAGTTTAGGTGTGAGAGCACGTGTGGTCTGAGATATGTTGGCGTAGTGAGTCGCTGTGCTGTCGCTGTGCTGTCGCTGTAATGGTCGAGGAGGTTGGAAGACCCCTGTTTCTCAGTATCACGTGATACCACACGTGATATAAACTCGATGATCAAACATAAAGGTGAGAATGCGGTGATCGTGCTCTAAACACCATGGCTCGTGCTCGAACTGAGTTGTTGATTCAGTAGATATATTTCCACTCGTCTCCCTTGTGCCGCGCTGCCGTATCTTCCAATATTGTTTTCTCAAGCTGGTGCGACGGCTGTCTTGGTAGCGTTGGTGTTTTCCAGGGAAACCCACGTTCCTCGGGTCGTCAAACCGCGGGCTTTCTCAATCCTCTCCCAGGGATTCGCATTAGACAGACTGTCATAGTACCCAATGTACCAATCATCCTTGCGCTCACGTGGCACCGAATGTTGGCCCTGACGTGGTACAGACGCCGGAGCAGGCCGTTGAGGGAGACTAGCCGGGCGTGCTTGAGCTGAAGCTTGCTGTCCAGATTTACCCTCATTTCCGTTCTCGTTGTCGTCATCATCATCAAGGGCGATCTCATCCGTGTTGGAACCAATGCCCAAGGCTGTGGAGTTTGCGCCAGTAGCGGAAGACTGTGAGGGCAGTGATGCATCTGCATTTGGGTTGTAGCGACGACGCTTTGAGGGTGGTGAAGCCGCGCCAAAGGATGAGAAGCCCATCTGAGCCATGAGGGCTTCGTCGACAGCTTCGACGTCGTTGTCTGAGGGGTCCATCGCAGAGAAGTGAGACTGGCTGCGCTCGATGGAAGTGGCGGTATATAATAAGATAGCTCGATGGCGCTAGGATAATTCGCCAAAAGCAATGTTTGAGGCGGATGAGATTGAAGTTGGATGAAACTGCGATAGAATGAAAAGAATGACTGAGGCTCGAGCGTAAATGGAATCTGGGGTTGGTGCTGTGGAGTTGTGGCGGTTGGGCATCGACTGTGGCTGAACGCTCGTAATCGCAATTATTAGCCAAGCAACGGCAATTGAATAGCAACAAGGATTACGAAAAATGACATGGGTATTATGCTCAGTAGCATAATCAAAGGTTCTCGGTTTCCGACGAAGTGATCGAAGAATTCATTGTCCCGTAGGTAAGAATGTATCTCGATACTTCAATGTTCCAAAATCATTCTGCTCTAACTCTCACTGGTTTTCAATGCAGACAGAATATCAGTGACATCAGATCAATATCAAGGGTATCGGTCGAAACATCAAATAGTCCGGATAATTTATGCAGTACAAGGAGCCTTCGGAGCATTAGACGAAATTCAGCGAATGATATTAACCTTTCCCTAGTGTTTGCGTGACGGATCTGCGGCTTCTGAAGCCTGGCGTGTTTCATTCTTCGGGCGAGATAAAATTAAGTAGTACCAGGCAGGGTCCTTTATTGTCAAGGGCTTGAATTTTCATGTGAAGTTTCCTTGCCTTTTTTCCTCTCTCTTCTTCTTGAACTCACTTTCTCTCTAAACATTTAACATCGCATTCAACAAGTCTTGTTATTACGGAATTGACATATATACCCTTGAGGGATACCTATTGAAGCCCAACTAAAATCGTCGACATCATCACCATGGCGGAACAACAACCCATCAAACTCAATACTCCGACCAAATACTGCCCATCCACCAAGAAATCTCCTCCCGTAGATCCCCCCACTCTGGACTGGATCACGACAACATGGACTGTTACGCACTCTACTCTTTCTATGTGGCGCGACGCCCGTAACGTGCGCATCACATACAAGATGATTCCGGGAACTGCAGACGGCCGCCCCCGCATGGATGACCTGGTTGAGTACGAGCCCTTGAACAAGGACGGTACCCGCAAGACCGTCGAGGGCGTTGACACGCAAGCGTCTTCCATCGGCTGGGACTGGCGCGGCAAGGGATGGTTGACCCTTGTTCACTCCCACTGGGAGATACTCGGCTGGGGCGAGGTCGTCACTCCCGAGGGTGTCAAGGAGCGGTGGGCTGTTACGTGGTTTGCTCCTACGGTGTTTAGCAAGGAGGGATTGGATGTTTACTGTGATCGAAGGGAGGGTTTGAGTGAGGAGACATATGCGAGAATTTTGGAGGCTCTGAAGGGGCTGAAAGGATCAGAGGCAAAGAAGGTTGCTGACTTGGTTGAGGCTAACATGCAGCCTGTTGAGATCAGACTACCATGGATTGAGAACTAATATTGCTGTGTATTGTTTTCGGATATCAGAGTGGAGGATAATAATTTGGGTAGGATATTTGATAGTTTGAATGCGATATACCCTGTGATTTGAGAAGACAGACTCCTAGAGCACCATTGTGAAACTTACATAGAGTCAATCATCCACATGTCTTTCGTCATTTTTAACAGTGAGTTGCTGGTAATCTCTTTCATGTTTTTGCTACCACAGTGTTCATATTTATGTTGATAATATTAGAGAGAAACTTGGTTAAAGCTATTTCATGAAGCATAGCGTAAAGAATAGCCAAAAAGGGTATCATGTTGGTCGCTATCATAGTTCATGACGGCTCCGTCGTCGTTCTTTATCCTCTCTCTCCCCAGATCGCAGATCTTGTTTCTCATCCCTTCTGCTCCTCTCTCTTCGTGTTTCATCATCATCGTGACGCCTTCTCTCATGCCGAGACCCTTCTCTTTCACGACGCTCATGTCCTCGACTCCGTGAATCATGCTGTCGGTCACGATCATGCCTTCGCTCACGGCGATCCGATGATCTCTCCCGATCACGACTACGGTCCCTATTTCTATGTCGATCTCTACTTCTGTCCCTACCTTCGTGCCGTTGCCTCTTCTTTTCGCGACGTCGCTCTTCGCGGCGCATGCTCTTCAACTCCTGTTCTCTTTCTTCTTGGAAGCGCTTCCTGTCCTGTTTAAGCTCACGAACCTTGGAAGCTCCTTGCTTCATCATGGCGAGAGGATCGTTGGATGATATGCGTTTAGCATCCCGATCTTTACGGTTCGGGTCTTGGTTACCCCATACGTCCTTCGACGAAGCATCAGGGGCCGCAGCATCAGCTTGCGAATACCATGGTCGTAGAACACCATCCTTCCCTGCGGCGTTCGAGAACCGCATCATGTACTGGTCTTCGTAGCTTTGTTTCTTTTTCTTCGCTTCTTTTTCGGCCTCTTCATTCTTTTCTGCGTGCGCTCTTGACTTCTCGTCGCCAAGTAAATCAATATGTCCGTTATGGTCCACAATAGGCGCAGAGCTTGTACTTTTGCGCTCGGGTTCAATTTTCACGAGGGCCGAATTATCATTATCCCTAGCTATTCGCATTTCGAAGTCGGTGTCATCCTCGCCTGGTCGCTTTCGCTTTCGTCGCGTACCCCTATGAGAAGCATCGCGACCACCAATGGATGTCTCGTTTGGCCTGGGCGATTCGGATTCTTCGAAGGGAGGAGGCTCTTCGCCGCGTAGAATGGCTAGTCGACGTTGCGCATCAATTTCCTGCATGCGCTGCTCTTCCCCTTCTTCGGCGGCCTTCGCGGCAGCTTCATCGCGACGGACGCGAGCGATGTTGTCGGCATTGTAGACGTTCCACGACTTCTTGCCTAGAAGATGGCTATCACAAATTAGATCTATGCGCCACGGTTGTTGGCATGTTGAACTTACAGTGGCATCTTGAAAGTTGGTAGGAATGAGTTAAAACATTGACCTTGCACAAAAGCTCTCGGTCGCCGGAATGCGGGGCCGAAATATGACATAGTCTAGGCGCTACTAAGCCCCCTGGGAAATGGATGCATGTTGCCCCTCCAGTCGTCAGCTTCTCACTCAAGTTCTCCATGTCTACCTAATCATGAGGTAAGTTTAAAGATTGGTGAAGTAATGACTAGAAACTCCCATACTTTTGATAATATTTTCGGCACGTCCCATACGTGACTCAGAGGCTGCATGGCTCAATCTGTTCCGTAAGAGCCTTTATAGCTCTTTCAACTGTAAAAGCGACCGTTGTTGAGTTGTCCTGAGAGTTTGCCGAATTGAGTATATTGTGGGTCTGAAGCTTGGATACGCTTCTAACATTGGTCCAGAGCTTCCTGGCTGATTCAACACTGCTACGCCTACAGTGTCAGCATAGACTGGTTTGTACCTGGCGCAACTCTAAGCCATGACTTTTGACAAAGACACTTGTACTTACCCATCCAGTATATAAGGCAGCCAACCCAAGTTCGCCCGCTGAATCTCGACTTTGCAACCTCATATACATCCATATCACCAAAATGTCTGGATCTTTCGGCGGATTCCTGGGTGGCTCTCGAGGCCAACAGCCTCCTCCACCTCAGCAACAGCAAGGCTACGGTGGCCCTCGATACAACGACCCTCGACAGCAGCAGCCCCCTCAGAACTACCAAAGTTACCAAGGCGGTAGCGGTGGTAGTGGTTATGCCGAGAAGCCCTCACGATCTGGCGGGCGCCAAGTTAACCTTCGAGTCGAGAAAGTCACAGACAAGTCCCTTCAGTCAAGATTGATCTACGGCAACCTGTATGTATTTATCTTCCTGTATTATTAAACCCCGACTGATATCTTACCAGGTGCGCTGTTTCTCCCCACGATTTCCCTCCCAACCGCGATGGATCCGATCTTTATATTCTGCTCCAAGCAGGCCAGCCTATGGGTGAATACGTTGTCACTGCAAAGCCTGTAGATGGGTTCCCCTCGGGGTGTATCAGTTTGTCAGACCCGCAGCGATCATGGGCCGGTATCACTATGCGAGACGTGTTTAGAGGAGAAATCTACGATCCTTTTGCGGCCGGAGGAAAGGCGTACTTGGGCTCAGTCGACCTGGAGATCGGCTTCGCTTCCCCCAACAAGAAGACAGACGTTCCTTATGACGAGGACGAGCTATCTAAGATGTTTATCGACACATATCAGAATCAGGTGCTTTCTCCTGGACAGCGTATCCTTATGGACGTCCGAAACATTCCTCTCCTTGTCGTCGTCAAGACGGTTTCTTTGACAGATTTGGCCATGACTTCAGAGAACTCCAAAAAGGCCCAGCGAGAACCCCATGCTAGGGGTATCCTGACGACCCAGAGTCAAGTCATCTTCCATCGTGATGCAAAGGGTGATTTCAACCTCAAGCCCTCGATGCACAAGCCCAACTCCAACGCCATCCTGGCTCCGGACTTCAAGTTTGAGGATATGGGCATTGGTGGTCTGGATGATGAGTTCGCTACCATTTTCCGTCGTGCATTTGCATCTCGTATTTTCCCTCCTGGCTTGATTGCCAAGATGGGTATCACTCACGTCAAGGGATTGCTATTGTATGGTCCTCCAGGTACCGGAAAGACCTTGATTGCTCGACAGATTGGTAAGATGTTGAACGCCAACCCACCCAAGGTCATCAACGGTCCCGAGGTTCTCAACAAATACGTTGGTCAGTCTGAGGAGAACATCCGAAAGCTGTTCGCCGATGCCGAGAAGGAGTATAAGGAGAAGGGAGACGAGAGTAGTCTGCACATTATCATTTTTGACGAGCTTGACGCTGTCTGTAAGCAGCGAGGCTCCGGATCTGGTGGAGGTACTGGTGTTGGCGATAGCGTGGTGAACCAGCTTCTTGCCAAGCTGGATGGTGTGGATCAGCTCAACAACATTCTTCTGATCGGTATGACCAACCGAAAGGACATGATTGATGATGCTTTGCTGCGACCCGGTCGTCTTGAGGTCCATCTCGAGATCTCACTTCCTGATGAGGCAGGCCGACTCGATATTCTCAAGATTCACACTGCCAAGATGGCTGCGAACGGACTGCTGGACTCCAGTATTGATTTGGATGAATTGGCCGGCTTGACCAAGAACTTTTCAGGTGCCGAGATCAGTGGTCTGGTCAAAGCAGCTGCATCCTGTGCATTTTCGCGACACACTGAAGTTGGTCAGCTTGCTGCTGTGAAGCAGGATGTTGCCAGCATGAACGTGAAGCGAGAGGATTTCATGGTAGCTCTCACCGAGGTGCGACCTGCTTATGGTGTCTCGGAGGCTGAGTTGATGGAGGCTATCCGCTTGGGTATCTACCACTATGCACCTCATATCGACATGAACATTCAGCAAATGATGCGTGTTGTGGGCATGGTCAAGGAGGATCCGAACAAGTTCAGCACATCGGTTCTTTTCCACGGCCCTCAGGGATCCGGCAAGACAGCTCTGGCTGCACAAATCGCTATGCAATCAGGATTTCCCTTTGTCAAGATGATAACACCCTCAGATTTGGTCGGATACCGTGATGACTTTGCCAAGAAGGACTATGTTCACAAGGCCTTTACAGATGCGTACAAGTCGCCTGCCAGTATTCTAATTCTGGACGACTTTGAACGTCTCATCGGATGGAATCCTATCGGGCCCCGCTTCTCCAACACCATGCTGGAAGCATTGACGACTCTGATTGTCTCACGACCTCCCAAGGACCACCGCCTTTTGGTTTTCGTCACCACTTCCAAGGCTTCGGTACTGAAGATGCTTGAGATCGATGGCGATTTCGCAAAGAAGGTGGCTGTTCCTGGTGTATCCAATCTGCGTGAGCTGGCGGCAGTCCTGCAAGAGTCGCCCGAATTCGAACATGATGCTAATGCCGCAATCAACGAAATCGGTCGACAAACAGGATCGGACAGCGTTGGAGTGGGAATCAAGACAATTTTGGATTGTATTTTTGAGTCCAAGAGAGATCCTAACGGGCAGGTCGTTGAGGCATTTGTGGAGTTGGTTGTCGGCAAGATTCAGGAATTAAGGATGTAGATTGGTCCTGATGTTTATGCAATAGAGTCTCAAATTCCCAACAAGAACCCTTACACTACATGTATTCTTTTATCCTTGTGCCCCCCTTGTGAACTCCCCTTTGTGCTTTCGTAGGGCTTAGTATATGATGAGTTCCTGCTATGATAATTGAATACCAGAACTAGAATAAGATTTTCCAAACACGTTGTTGTGCACTCACTACAGACCAATTGTCAAGGATAGAATCCTCTGGATACCAGTTACAACGCAGTTTTCATTCGGTGGTTTCTTGCATTTCTAAAGCTTAGTGCTGACGCCTTCATTCGCTCCACAGCTTTGGTTGATAAGGTAGGGCTCAAAGAGCAACCTAGATCTCACAGAAGTCTTGATAATATATGGCAACTGTATCAAGCTAGTATAGGGTAGGTTCGTCGAAATCAATGTCGCAATCACAAAATACCGAAGGAATTCACCAGTCAGTGTCGCAGACAAGATGAGATTGGTCAATTGAGACTACAGGGATATCTGCGGAACGACAAGTGTATCCTCCAAGATGCAGATGCTCAACGTTACTTTCACTGTAACATTACCATTGGGCATCGTGATCGTCTGGATCGTCTTCTGATCGTCCTGAGGATTATGTATGGCAGCATGTAATCGTGGAGAACATGGATATCATAAACTACCTAGACTGATTATATGCCCATCGCTCCAACCGTTTTTTTTTCTTCCTTAAGAACGCATTTCTAGCGAGGTTCCTAGGATAACTATCAAAGAGAGCACGCGAGAATAGGTCTATTCACGTTTAGGTTTTGTGCAGGCAACATAAACTACCAGATCAAAAACAGAGTGGCTGGAAGCACGGGCTTGTTGTTGGAATGGTTTATCGGCGCGGGCCTTTTTTTTGCCTGTCATGAACGACTTTCCAGATCTGATCTTGTTTAGCTTGACTTGACTCGACCGGGGCAGCGGCAAAGAGCAGTAGGGCAAGAATCTCTGTCGAATCGATAGGCGGTCAACAGAAGAAGTTGAGAAAGAATCCATCATAACGAGTCAGTTATACCTTTGCCGCCCAACCATTTCCCCTCCAGCGGGGATCCCGGTCAACGTCACGCTACAAATTCTCCATTTAGAGGCGTTTTTAGTCAGCCAAGAAAAAGGTCATTGGGTTCTTTGTGGTGATGGTGAGGATCTGAATGGTTGGAGTTTGTGTTGATCTGGCGCGTCAACTGTTGGATTCGGTGCCGAAAACCACACAGCCTCTGTATAGTCCGATGATATGACTTTTTGAGGAATTGGCGCATCAGCAATTGATGCACTTATGCAAGACCATCACTTGAGCACAGTACAGGTCTTGTCTCATTCAAGTATATAATTCATGATGCTAGTCTTAGCATGAATAGAGATCACTGAAAGATCTGAGGTTTGATTATTGTAAGCCAAGCAAGTAAGATGAGGCTTACGGGTGATGCACCAGAACAGGGCTGCAGGATTCTTTACAGCAACTTTGGACAAGCACATGCAACTACACACACAAGATTTCTCGTATCTGTGTCCCGTCTGCCCGTCTATCTAGGGTTGACCAGAACCATGGATTTTTCTGGTTCTTACCCTGGACCTGGATGAGGAGGTTCCTAGACTGCCGAGACAGGAAAAGATCACGGATGGTTCCCCGGCACCCGACTAACTGGTGTCGAATCACGTCTTAAAGTTTGACCCGGTTCTTGAGTCTAAAAGGTTTTGATACTACGTAGTTCTTGGCGGAAGCATGTATCATTTTTTATTTTGTTACTGTACGTCAGCACGTGGAGGGTGGTCGACATCTTCGGGCCGCGAAGGACATTCAAAAGCTGAAGAGGTATACAGAGAAAAGAGAAGACGTTGAGAAAACTGTGGTAGCAAAAAGCGAGGATACCTTTTGCCAAGAGGGAAAAACGTGATGGGTCATGCATGGTGCATTAGTTGCGCTGCATTGTCGGTCATGGGATTCTCTTTCTGGAACGATTAAGGACAGGACAGGACCTTAACCCCCCGCTTCTGAAGCAATCAATTATTGCACAGTATACAGTTACTTAGGTATGCTATGAGGGGATTTTTAGTGCAAGCTTTTTTCTTTACCAGAACTCATTGATACCCAAAATGACATATTGCAGTGAGTTACACAAAAGATCGACAGAACTGGGCATGAATTCTAGACTCGCTCTCTCCAATGTCCCGTCCCGGACTTGACCTAAAGTGTGTGCCTCTCTCTTTCTCTTCTAAAGTCTGTTGGATGCAACGTCGAAGCATGGCGCAGGAGTAAAGTAGAGAGTACCTGACTTTAGTTCAATGGTTGGTCGGTACAGGGATGTGTTTGTATGCGAGAAAGGGCCGAACTGGGAACCGTTGGAAGTCCAGCTGCAGGTACTCAGTACATATCCCACCTTGAACGCACCAATTGACCTCAATTGTAGGTGCCAATACCAAGGCTATCCCTGTAATGTGCTTTGAACTTTTGTGTATGAATTACCTCATGTTATTTATTATGTGCGGATATATGCCTTTTGCAAGGAAATGGAAACATGAGAATTGATGATTGTCAGCACTCGATCACTATTCATGACTCCCATCGTCTTTTAGCACGGGAGGCAAACAGTTCGTGTCAAGCCGAGCTGTAAACATTGCCAATCAGATTGCCGAACAGGGCTTTGAGAGCTGGGAGAGAGCTGGGACTAGCTCGCCATTGACCCTTCTGCTGGGTCAACTTGGGGCACACGATACAGACCTCAAGGTATAGGAACTTCCAAATCGATGTCCAACCAGTGTATGGTCATGTATAGCTACATAATCGACCTGAATCGATAAGTGCTATTCTTAAGTGCTAGGTTGACAAATGACCCACACACCCTCTTCCTCGTCCACGATCCCATGTGCCAACCCAACCGCAAACAAGCCCCAAGTCCAGAGCCAGCCAAAGCCAAAGCCAAAGCCAGAGCTAGAGCCCGGTCCTGCGAGCAAGCGTCTTTCTTGGTCTGGCCTCGAGAGGTCGAGAGAGGTTCGGTTCGAAAAAAAAAGAAGTCTCCCCCAATTGCTTCTGAAAGTGTCCTTTCTTTCCCTTTCCATCTCTTTGCTTTTTCTGTGTGAGACAGATCGAATGGGCTTGATCAGGGTCCTATTGTCGTATCGCGTGCCGTTATTCTACTGAGAAAATTACACGTCTGTTTTTTTCTTTTTTCTCTTTTTTTTACGCATACAGCGTGACTCTTGTTTTTATATCTATTTTTTATGACCCTTCTAGTCCCTGTCTCAGTGTTTGTCTTGTCTCTGTCCTGTTGCCGACCATCACTCAGCAGTTGAACGAACATTTCCGACACAACCAACTCCAATGTCAACCACCGTTCTGTGCTAACAATTTAACCTCTCTCTACTTTATGGCTTTATCATGTAAGTCGCTTTATTTAATTGCTATTCTTTCATCATGACATCAGTTCCACACTTCGAGATTGTCCGCGGTGGAAAATCAACTAGGTTATACCATGCTGGTCGTCTCGCCAGGCCTCAGGTTGGTCTGGGTGGTTAATTAATTACCTGGACTACGCTGCAACCAGGCTGGAACTAGCATAGCATAACAAGGCAATCTAACGTTGCTAATGGTGCTTGGTCCAAGCCAAACACTTCTACTTTCGTCTTTTCCTTCATCCCATATCCCATCATATTCGTATCGGACTCGCCGTCTGTTTTCTTGAATCTCTTTCCTTCTCTTCTGCCATCTCTGGACTGCCTTACTACCCCACTGTAGCCCGCGCGCACCGCACCAGGGTCCATCAGTTACAGCACAAACCACGACATGCGCGATAGCTTCCAAATTGCTCGCTGCTAACTCAATGCCTTGATTGATAGCTCCTCTACCGCTTTGAGCACCGTCAGCTCTGCACTCTCCTGACGAACAGGCAACGCGCCTGCAAGAGGACGTGCCATGGAGGCCCTGGAGGCTTCGTCTGCATCTGCAGACCCGCTGCCCCCAGCATCTGGTCTCAGCACTGCGCCCCCAGCTGCAACCTCTGTCAAGGATCCGACGTCGACCAAAACAACCCATCAGTCAAGGTCTCGTTCAGGGTCAGGCCTTGTCGCAGCCCCTACAGCAATCGTCACTGGACTCAGGAAAAGGGAAAACACCAGCCCCAGCTTCTCAACGCCCACCAAGTGGCCTTCTGTAAGGTCCACTACCACCAACGCGCGCATGCCTCCGACCAGTACAGCTGTTGCGAAACCTTTGCTTCCTCTCTCAGAACGACGAATTCACCAAACCAAGCACACGGCTCGAAGTCTCAAGGACTCAGATTCCAGCGCTGATAACCAGGCTCGATGGGAAATTGCTCCCGATGGTGGATCGGCAGGCCGAGAGGGACGTCAATTCACAGTCGCCAACGTGGGGAACAATGGTCGCATATATCTGAGGTATGTTGAGATCTGAATCATCTCATGTTTCCTGTTATCAACCCGGGTCTCCCTTGGATAACCTGTCACGCTACTGCTCTCCCTTCACTCTGCGGTCTTTGCTCGCACCTTGTGGGGAGATGTTTTAGTGACTTCCATATTGCGATCTCTTGTTACGTCGCCTTGGGGATATCGCAACGTGGCTGGCACACGACATTTGCTCGTATTGTTACTTGCGTGTCACAAACCACTGACTCTCATTCTTTAGGCCGACCGTTCGCCCTGCGTACCAGCGATGTCCTCAGCCTCAATTTGTCTTTCCCATCACGCCACCCAGCACCGCAGGCTTGGACGCAATTTATCAAAACAAGCAGGTTCAAGACGAGACCAGCGAGCTTCACGTCAGTCAGTGGACCCCGACCGAACCATCGCCTTATGATACCAACAACCGAACCTATTTCGAGCACGAGTCTTATCCGCTCCGTCCTATAAGGCACAGACGCGCCCTTTCCGACAGCACGGTCCACGAAGTAACCGTAACGAAGGAGTCAGAGCCGGGGGCCTTCAAAATCGTTATATCTAAACCATTGGAGGAACATCGGCCCCGGACTATGGAAGATTTGGATCCCAACGACCCTCTTCTCGACATTTCGATTCCTTCCTGGCGTATTGGTGTCCCACGTTTTACTGGAAGAGGCACACCAATGATTCGAGGATCTTCGTACGCTCCCACCGAGGAGTTTCGCTCCAGCAGCGCTTCGCTGCTGAGCCGACCTCAGGGTGTGCTCAACAGCTCTCACCCTGATATCGCATCCCCAAGACGACCGAATTCTATGACTGTACCGATGCTACGACTTTCACGAACAATGTCTGCCTTGACTCAGACTCCTTCAAGTGCACAGCTCTCCAAACCCGTCCGCCCTAGTTGGCGATCTAATTCAAAAGTCGAACCCGCCATGTTCGACGACCTCACATTTAAACCAGCCTGTGATGATCGAACATTAGTAAAATACTCTCCAGCGACCGGTGCTGTCGTAGCTGCCACGCCCCCACGCCTCGTTGCCGAAATCACCTCACCGAGTTTCCTCGACTACGAACTCATCTCGGACTTTTTCCTGACTTTCCGAGCCTTTCTCGAACCCGTGGATCTGTGCCGTATGCTCATAGCGAGATTGCGGTGGGCTCTAGCTCGTGACGATGAAACAGGAATGGTGGTTCGCGTTCGAACGTTCGTTGCTCTTCGACATTGGATCCTCAACTACTTTATGGATGATTTCGTTATGGATTATAACCTCCGACTTGTTTTCTGTGAGCTCCTTAACGACTTCGTGGACGAACTCTCACAATGCAAACGAGCGCAAAAAGTTCAACTTAAGATCCTTGGAGAGCTCAAGAAGTGTTGGCGAAGGGTTTGTGCTCTTTATTGGGATAGCCCGGATTTTGATGACACGCTCGATTCCAGTGTGCCTGTTACGCCTGGTGGCATTGCAGGCCACCGAGATGCCAGCCTGGACCCGTCATTTTGGGAGCAGGATGGAGCCGAAACACCTCGAATCGAGAGTCTATTACCACAACGGAAGAGTCTTGCCGAGCGAACTAGTTTCATTGCCGATATTTCTCGAGCCGGTCGTGGTAGAGATTCTGTCGTAGTAGAGCCTCGGCCGAGCACACCTGATGGGCAGCTTACAAGAGACCCTATGGAGGGACAACAAACCTCACCTGTTAGCATGATCAGCATGGCCAGCATGGATGTTGTTTCTTGTTCGTTTCCTACCAAGGTCAAGTCTTCCACCCAACCAGCAGCCCGAAATCACCAGACAAACCCCCTGGCTGCTCATCCTGTTACAGCCACTTCAAACCCTCATTCGGGACCGGTCGCAACAACACCTCGCGCACTTGTTGGCAAGCGAGTCCGACCCCAGGGCGCCCACAAACGAAACAACAGCTTGACTGATTCTCTGCGGGAGCATAGCACGGATAAGTTGTCATTCAAGGACCAGGAGTTCATGATGACTGCCCCCTATGCGGGCAGCCTTGTTCGTGGAAACCTGCTACCCCCAGGACAGGCATATGTCGATATTGACCCAGAAGAGTTTACAAACGGCTTGTTGCCAATCACCAGCATGAGTCATGACAGCCAGAGCCTCATCAAGCAGAGAACGCCTGGAAGTGCTATGTCTGGCCATGGTATGAAGAAGCTTCTTGGCAGCGTCCGAAGAGCACTTAGTACTAGGGGTCAAGGCACGTCATCTACTCAAGGAAGTCTTGTTAGTCTCAACAATATTGGTCCTCGAGGTGCCACAACGAACCGAATTCCCGGAACAGCTGTTGTACCCCAGAGCCGACAACGGCCTAGCCTCCCTCGACCGCCTGTTAGAATCGACTTGCTTGGCGCGGAAGTGGTCGAAGATTTTAAGAAGGCGGTACGGGACGAGGCCGCTGCTGAGGCTGACCGTCGTGGTCTGCCACCACCGATGTCTCCCAACCCATCTCTAACGCCTACCCGTGATTTCCAATGCTCGGCGGCTGTTTATATGGACCCGACCGCCTTTGAGCAACTGCCCCATGACTACAAGGAGCGACCTACTAGCGACATGGCAATCACTACAGGCAGCAAATCCATCGTGATCGTGGATGATACGACCCCTTTCGATCCATCTTTATTACATCGAGTTCCCACGAGTAATGCTTCCGTTGAAGCATTTGCCGATGCTTTCAAGCTGAGCGGTGCTGACCCAACACCTCCATCTACCCCCCCGGCCGGCCACAGTACAGGTACACCCAGACGTTCTTCATACTTGCTCAACCAGCATCTTGTGCGTCCTTCATTGGACGAGGACCCTCTGCCGCCATTTGTTCCCGATTTTGCCACCCTCGCTCCTGTTACTAGCGCTCCCATATCCGAAGATGGAAACCGGGTGTCGTACTCGAATGCAACCCGAAGCTCGCGCAACCACCCCCCTGTGTCATTACAGAACCATCGCCGTCTGAAGTCGGGCAGAACACACCGATCTCTCAACTCTCTACTACGTCGCCGCAGTTCAGCTACCAACGCCCTTGTTCGTCGGTCTACCGTCCAGAGCTTCGATGCCACCACAATCTCTGCCCCGTCCGTTGCAGAACCTGAACCCCAGGAGCCTATTCCAAAGCCCTTGCGAATTCTTCGACGACGTCCAGGAGGAGATCTTCGAGCTGTTACGAATGTTGGAGAGCTGGATCCTGTCAACACATTGAGACGGTCACATTCCGTTGGGTCACTCACAACATACTCCGAGTCAATTCGCAGCTCTTTCATCCAGAGCCCCCGCATGAATTCGTTTGGCCACGGTTCCTTCGGCCGAGGCTCCTATACCCGCGGTTCTTACGGTAATGGTGAGGTTGTTTCCATCGACTACACGCAGCCCAAGAGCGAAGCCTTTTCTGTTGGACAACTTGCAGACAAACCCAGACGAGACCTTTCCCTATTCAGTACTCATTCATCTAAACCAGCGATGCGTCCTTCTTTCGAAAAAGAAGCCCAGAAGCTGGCACAAATTCCAGACGATGATGACGACGGCGGTATTGAGTCCGCACTGGCCAAGCTGGAAGGTAAATTCCCTGAGAGAAGAGCCCACAACTCAGCTGTTGGGCCTCCTCCGATGAACCGAGCAGTCAGCGATAGTGTTGCCTCACATATATTAGATGCTGAGCACAGGAGGGATCACCACGAGCAGCAAGTTGGGGTTAGGGAGACATTCATGTTTGATGCCGAGGATAGCGAACCTGAACCTATGATGAAGTCGCAGGACCAGCATCTCACACCTCAACGACCTGTTACTGAAGCAATGTCGTTTTTGACTGGTTCATCCCACAACTCTTACTCGTCTGTGCCAATTCTCGAACGGGATTCGGTCAAGGGTCGCCCATGGACCAACATATCAATCTTGGAAGGTCCAGACGAAGAAACTACACCTCGACCACAGAAAACGCTTCCGTATGTTGGTGGTGAGGGCGACCCTGAGTACGCCTCATTCGATTTCGTAGAGAAGACACAGAGTATCGAGGGTATCAAGCCGGGCGATACCTCTCCGACAGTTGAAGAAGACCAGTCGTTCCTCGACGACGACAGCGATCTCTCGTCTGAGATGTCTGCTGATGCTCTTGAATACGAAGAGTCTGACTTTGGCGAAAATGTGGTCCCTCGAGTTAAGCTCCCTGCTCATCCTCTTGGATCCCCAGCGCCTCCACCCAATCGCAAACCTCCTTCACCCCCTATGACTTTGGTACAAGCTCTTGAGATGTCCCCAACCTCCTGCGTTCATGTTCCTTCATTGCATGAAGAACAGGTTTGGGGACAGAAGCCACTCCCTCCAACCCCAGAGACAACCCCGACTGCCCCTTATGTTCAAGCACCGGAACGAGCAACTATCGATGGGTACCGCCAAGCTGCTAAGCCCGAGTCCATCGAAAGCAACAAGTACTCAGCTCATTTGCCGTTCATCCTGGCCTTTGACTCGGAGATTCTTGCACAACAATTTACTCTCATCGAGAAGGACGCCCTAAATGAAATCGATTGGAAGGAACTTATTGACATGAACTGGAAAGACGCTGCTCATAGCGATTCTCGTTCATGGGTTGATTTCCTCCGCAACTCTGATGCTCATGGCGTTGAAGTTGTCATTGCTCGCTTCAACATTATGGTCAAATGGGCCATTTCCGAGATTGTTCTAACCCAGGGTCTTGAAGAGAGAGTGCGATGTATCACCAAGTTCATCCACATCGCAACCCATTGCCGCCGATACCGTAACTTTGCCACCCTTGGACAACTTACCATCGCTCTGTCTAGCAATGAAGTTGCCCGCCTGACCGAGACCTGGCGACATGTCTCTCCTCAGGATCTGAAGACACTGCAGGATCTTGAGCAGCTGGTCACACCCATGCGCAACTTTTACAACCTCCGCGCCGAGATGGAGACTGGCTCAGACCAAGGCTGCATCCCTTTCGTCGGTATTTATACCCATGACCTTCTCTACAACGCTCAGCGTCCATCCGAGATGGCTGGCTCGCCTACCACGCCTCCTCTGATAAACTTTGAGAGGTGCCGTATCGCCGCCTCTGTTGTCAAGACATTGCTCAGACTGCTAGAAGCCAGCACTCAATACAAGTTCCAGCCTATTGAGGGCATCACAGAGCGCTGTCTCTGGATGAGCGCCTTGAGCGATGAGGATATTCGACGACATTCGGAGATGCTCGAATAAACCTATACAAAATGTTGGTAATCTACATTTTCTCAACACGTCACACATATGGGAACGATAATTATGATTTATGACACACCGACTCGACGGCGTTTCATCTCCTATGTCTCAAAATCGTCACAAGAGCATACCCAGCATGTCTCTGCATTATACCCCCATCTCCTACATCGTATAATCACCAACTGGCCGCAACACAGCCATTTCATTCTCCAACCACCGCATACAACATAATCATCATTAAAGCATCTGGGACTGCAGCACGGAGTTGGGAACCTTTCTTTTTTTCATTTTCCATTTCCATTTTCACAAGAAATTCATCAGGGTTTCTAGGTTTAATTTCAATCATACCCGCGCAGCGCATGTGTCAAACTTGTGTCTGTTTCTTTTTTTACTCTTGGTTTCTTGAATTCATAGAGCGGGATGGAAGGAGAGTGATGGGAAATGAGTAACCGGAAGAATCGGCTGCTTGGATTCACTTGATAAATATAAGTCTGATGGGTGGGAGCAACGGAGTTGACAAACTGGAGGATTAGTGAAATGAGCAGATGTAGCTAAGGATTTACACAATTGATACCATGTCTACGACGAACAATGTCGCCTCTTTTATTCTCGTGCTATGTGTTGAGAGGTTTCCAAGCAATAACGACAAGGCTCAATCTCTTAAATAATGATATTTATAGCACAATTGCATGTGCAGGTTACCAATGCGATCGAACTCAAGTGCTACAGAACAAAACCACTGCATTCGTGTCCATGATGTCCATACAAAGCGGACTTAGGTAAGATACACGCATGTCAAGAAAACCTTGAAATGGAGGGTTACAACTACTTGACTACGCAACAACCTTCAACAAAAGACATGAACATCACGGCCAACAATCATTTACGGCACAATTGATTAGGTAAACCCAGCTTAGACGACTCATATTTTGACTTCTGCTCGCATCAATACAAATTTCCACGGAAACAAAGGCGGGATAACGATCAAGTCCATCCCCTTAGCAGCGCAGGGCTTTCCCTCTCCATCCTTTCCAGTGAGAAAAGGAGGCGAGTATCTTTCCCTCATTAGCACCACCAAGTTTTGAAAACAAAAACCTTCAATCCCCATGCAAAGTTCGTAGTAAGAAAAGGTCAGCAAGTTATTGTGTTTTGTCGTAAGATGGTGAGGGGGATAGTAGAAGAAACAGGACATGTTTGCCGAATAGTTTGATTGAACCACAACATCCACACATCCTTCAATGCTTTTTCTGTTCTCCCATTCCAGGACCTTGTGTCAAATTCACTTGTTTGAATTTTTTTGGTATCCTCTTTTTTCATTTCTTTACCATTCAATCTCGCTGGGAGCTTCAGCGCCAGAACCCTCTGTGGCCTCAGTACCCTACCACTGAGACTCCTTGGGGGCCTCGCCAGAAGCAGCCCACTCGGTGTTGGCGGGGGCAGCACCCCACTCCTCACCGGCAGCACCATCCCAGCCAGGAGCGGCAGCAGTGCCAGAGGCACCGGCGAAGCCAGCGGCGGGAGCCTCCCAGTCGGCACCAGCAGAAGTCTGGAAACCGGACTCAATGGCGGCAGGGCCCTCCTCGTCAGCGCCAGGGAGCTTCTCCTCCTCAACCTTCTCCTCGGCCTCAGCCTCGGGGTCACGGTCTGTAGACAGTCAGTATGAGCTCGAGGGTTAGTTAGGATCCATAACGTACAGAAGTAAAGATCGACCATGACGTCCCAGGGGGTCTCGCGGTTGTAGATGGTACCACGGAGACGGAGAACCTCACGGGCGAGCATCCACCAGACGGCACCGATAGCGTGGCGACCCTTGTTGTTGGTGGGGATGGCAACATCGACGTACTCGGTGGGAGAGTCAGTGTCGGCGAGGGCAATGACGGGGATGTTGACGTAAGAAGCCTCCTTGATGGCCTGGGCGTCGGTTCGGGGGTCGGTGACGATGATCAGACGGGGCTCCTTGAAAGATCGGGTGATGTAGTTGGTGAAAGAACCGGGGGTGAAGCGACCAGCAATGGCGGTAGCACCAGTGTGGGCGGCGAACTTGAGGACGGCACGCTGACCGTAGGGACGGGCAGAGATGACACAGATGTCGGCAGGGTTGTCAATGGCAGCGATGACACGGGCAGCCAGGACAATCTTCTCCCTGTGAGCGTATTGTTAGCGAATCTACAGGCAAAATGTGGTATCCTGGCTCAAGTGTCTCAACCCCTCCTCCGAATAGCTTCATATTTCCAAAATTGAAGATGCGCTTTCGGGTCCCCGTCTCGACACACATTGAAGCCCCAAGTCCACCAAAAAAATAACCGTTTTAAACATACCAGGTCTTGCCGACGTTGATGACGTTGACACCATCCTGACGGGTCTTCCAGAGGTAGTTCTCCATGTGAACCTGGAGGTTCTTGGAGCCGAGGTGGCACTGAGCGGCCAGCAGGGTCTCGATGTCCTGGCTGGTGGCGTTCATGACGGAGGGCAGGTTGGAGGGAGCCATCTTGACGTATATGTTCTCTTGTCTGGATTGACGAAGGGATGGCTTAGGAGAGTGACGGCGGAGAGGATTGTGGTGTTGCGTGCAAAGAGTCGCAAAACCGAAAGTTCGCGACGGAATTTTGAGTCCCAAAATGTGTGTGGTGGGAAGCCCTGATTCTTGGAACGCTTGTCTGTTTCAGGGTTAGTGCGTGGATAAGAGAATCAAGCTGCTATCATCACGTGATTCAAGAGCTAGACCCATCTGGGGGCCACCTTGTGGCCTGTCACGGTATCGGCGGCCGGGTCATGGAAAATTTGGGGCGGGCATTGGGACGACAATCCGTTCTCTGGTGTAGAAGCAGAAACAGATTGATGCTTTAATCATGCCCCCCAGAATACCGGCGCTGACGAGCCTAGGCTCATTGAACCGTATGTTTCTGCTGTAATTGTGCACTTCCTTAATGCTGACCAATTGTTTAGTCTGTCTCCGACCCGCATCGAAGTCCGCAACTCCCAATTTCCTACCCATCGTCCAGACGGCCAACCTTTCCCAGCGCGAGAAGAAGCGAAAGGCCAAGCAGGATCCGTATCGATGGGCCCAAGCACAGCAACGAAAGGCTGCTAATGTGCAACGACGTGAAGAGCTATCCCGTGAGAGAGACGAGTCTTGGGGTGATGCCGTCCTAGGAAAGAAGACCCCATTCATCGAATCTCTTGAGACAGCTGGCGTGCGGAATACCGAGGGTCAGTCGGCGACGGATAATGGAATCCGCAACTATTTCCTTTCAGATGCCGAGGTTGAGGCAGCCACTAAGCATGCCTACCAACTCACCAAGCCTATGATTGGTGCTGTTGAGTCGCAGATCGAACCTGAGACCAAGGAGGATCAAATGAAGCATCATGATGAGAACCACCAGAAGGTCATCGAAGCTTTAAACCGAATTACGTCGCTTGAGAACGGCAGCTCAAAGGACCGCTTCCACGCTAATGTGCAGCGCATCATCAACGAGTTTGGTCGTCACCGCACCGACTCCATCTTTATGCCCAACAAGCCCCCCAAAACTATGCTCGGAGAGGAAATGCCTGGACGAAATGGTCCTGATACTGGTAGCTCTGAGGTTCAAATTGCTATCTTGACAGCCAAGATCCATAACCTCTCAAATGCCCTACAAATCAACCGAGGTTATAAGGACAAGCACAACAAGCGTAACCTAAGATTACTGTTGCATCGCCGACAAAAGCTCATGAAGTACATGGATCGTAAGGAGAGAGGAAGTCAGCGATGGACTCACATGGTTGAGACGCTAGGTCTTACACCTGCAACTTGGAAGGATCAGATCTCGTTGTAAGAGGCGGGAGCTATTTTTGTAGAATAACTTGTTTCTCTTTATGTACAATACAAGCCACCTGAAAGATGAGCGAAGATGCCGCCTTTTGCACCTACACATCTTTCCCTTTGCGCCAGTGTGGAAACAATTCCTTGCCATTACGATCTCACATTTGCTATACTAACACAAAACTCTGCTGAAAAGGAAAGCCGGACAAACTCAAATCAAAAGACGCTGATGTAGTTGCCGATGCGCTCCTTCTGGTTCTGAGCTATGCATTCGGCAATCCAAGTGATGTTACGGATTTCCTGTTTAAAGGTTAGTTGATGCAAAACACTGGGGCAAACCGAGTGACTAACCTGCTCTCGCAACTTTACCCATGCGTAGACAATGCCGTGCGTGAATTGTCTAGTGAATGCGTTCTTGGAAATCTCCATCTCCTTCTGGTAAAACATATCTTCCAAAGTCTTGGTCTCACCAGAGCCACCACCCATGTTGCCAGGTCCTGATGGACCACCGCCAACATTGATGGCATCAAAGAAAGACTTGTAGTCATGAACGCCATCGACAGCCAGACGAACGCCCTCAGGGTCGTCAGCACGAGACAGCATAAGAGTTCCCTCAGGATAAAGCTTGCCAAAGCTGGGGTAGAGCTTGTTGCGGTCTTGCTTGGACAGATCCGTGCCGAAAGAATTGAGTGTGATGTTGATGGCGCGGCGGTCAGCCTCAAACTCGAGAATCTCAGACATAACCTCAGCAGTGGGGGTACCAGCCATCTCAGGGTGGGTGTTGACAAAGTTGTAAAAGTCTTCAAGGTAGTTCTTGTAAAGTGTGTTTCGGACAATCTCAATGTTCAACTCGTCAAGGTCCTGGTGGCTCAAGCTACCCTTGAAGTATTGGGCAAGAGGGGTCTCGATAAGTACACTGTTGTAGAGCTCTTCGATGTTGGTGGCAACGCAAAGCACAGGCATGGTTTCAAACCAACCCAGAGGGTGGCATCGATCAAGTAGCTCGCGGGTATCACGCTCGTGAAGGGTGCCTGTGATGAGAAGAGCAACGTTGTCGATCATATAGCCGTATGTGACGTAGTCCATAAATGTAGCGAGGGAGCCAACAGCCTGGGCGCGAACATATCGGAATTCTGAAATGAGCTTGTCGGTCGTCTTGGCCGCAAGAGCTGAGGTCGAGGGGTTAGGCGGTAAAGAAGCAAGGAAGTCGCCGTAGGAAGGACCAAGCTGAAGCTTGAGATCTAGACATCATTAGCATGTAAGAGGAAAACGATGAAGTCAAGTCGCGTACCATCAATGGTTTCGCATTGGGTCAAGTTGTTGTATGCTGCGCCTGTAAGAAGGCTGTTGCGGTAGCCTCGGACAATGCCCTCGACGTAACTGTTCACTTGGGTTAGTCTCCATCTCGCATGAAGCTCCCATCTCCAATCCAGGCTAAGACGCACCCGTTGTTGACGTTGTAGTAAAGACCCTCCATCTTGTAGTATGGTTCGTCGCGTTTCGTTCGGCACTATTGTATTGTATTCACGTTCTTGATAAATAAATGTAAGTCTGCGTGGTTGAGGCGATGAATTAGGTCTATGTCCTCAAACAGAGTTGGTCGCCTAACATTCCCAAGCCGCAACGCAAGCTGGACGTCGCGAGTGTCGAGGTCCACACGTGAGTGGCCAGGAGTCTGTTACAGGCGTCGCAAAAGAATGGGGACTGTGCAAAGCTGAGCTAAATTAATAGTGTAGCCTCCGGGTTTTTATCCACTAAGACTGGTCAAATATTTACGTCAGTCACCACAACGAGCCGGGTTTTTATGTGATGGACCTATTCGGCAGGTACGTATCGATACTGGTCGGACTTTCCTTTTGCCGGACGCCGATAAGCATGCATCACACTTTCTGCGCCAGTGCCAAAGACCAAAAAAATTGAGTGGATCCTTCCTAAGCTTCCTCTGAAATTTTTCCATCGCCAGTTTATCTTCGATCTTTCCTTCCGCAGCCGCGCTCAACGAAACGGACTGTGCCTCGCGAGGAAGCCACGACGCCAACCGATTAAAGCGAGACCACCAGGAAGGAACTAAACTATTCACAATGTCGCTCTTTGTGCTTGCCGAGACGCCGGCAGGGTAAGTCGCGATCCTCGACAGCCTCGACCTCGATTTATCATTGCGAGGAAGGTGCAAGTTAAACAAGGCATTGGCTAACAATTGGCAGCTATGGCCTGTTCAAGGCTACTGACAAGAAGATGCTCAAGAACGAGGAACTCGCCGCTGAGCTTGGCCGACCCGAGAAGGTCGTCGAGATGTAAGTTTTGAATATTTTTCATTCGCGAAAACTTTCGCCATTGAGTATCCAAAAATGTCTTTTCTACATACATTGGACGGTCGCAAGCATGTTACAACACCAAAGTCACATCAACTGACATCTCTGCCTTACAGGCTCAAGCTCAAGAAGTTTGTCAAGTTCGACAGTGCCGCTACCGCTCTCGAAGAGGCTGCCTCACTCAAGGAGGGCAAGGTCCCTGAGCTTCTCAACCAACTCCTCGACGACCTCAAGTCTGAGAAGAAGGCTTCGCTCGCTGTTGCAGATATGAAGCTGGGCACAGCCATTTCCAACTTGCCCGATCTTAACATCTCCCCTGTCTCTGGTTCCAACACTATGGATCTTTTCCGAGGTATTCGAGGCCAGATGGCCAACCTCATCCCCGGTCTGCTTGAGGAGAACTTCGATCGCATGGCCCTGGGTCTTTCTCACTCTATGTCGCGTCACAAGCTCAAGTTCTCCGCCGACAAGGTCGACTCCATGATCATCCAGGCTATCAAGCTTCTTGACGACCTAGACAAGGAGCTCAACGTTTATGCCATGCGAACCAAGGAGTGGTACGGATGGCATTTCCCAGAGATGGCCAAGATTCTCAACGACAACTTGGCCTACGCTCGCGTCATTCTCGCCGTTGGCATGCGTACCAACATTGCCGACTGCGACCTCTCTGAGATCCTCCCCGAAGAGATTGAGGTCTCCGTGAAGGCTGCCGCCGAGATCAGCATGGGTACCGAGATTACCGATGAGGATCTTGAGAACATCAAGCTTCTGGCCGACCAGGTCATCGTCTACTCTAACTACCGAACCCAGCTCTCTTCTTATCTCGAGAGCCGCATGCAAGCCATCGCCCCCAACCTGACTGCTCTTGTTGGCTACCTTGTTGGTGCTCGCCTTATTGCCCACGCTGGATCTCTCATTAGCTTGGCTAAGGCTCCTGGTTCCACTGTCCAGATCCTCGGTGCCGAGAAGGCTCTGTTCCGTGCTCTCAAGACCAAGCATGACACACCCAAGTACGGTCTTATCTACCACTCTTCGCTCATTGGTCAGGCTACCGGCCGAAACAAGGGAAAGATCGCCCGTATGCTGTCTGCTAAGGCTGCTCTCGGTCTCCGCGTTGATGCTCTTGGTGATATCGACGATGATGCCGATGAGGAGGAGCGTGCTATCCTTGGTCTCAGCAACCGTATTAAGCTCGAGAACCACCTCCGCAAGCTCGAGGGCAAGCCTCTCCTGCCCAAGGGTGCCAACGTTACACCCTCTGGTGAGATCATCGGCGCCGGACAGTTTACTGTCAAGGAGACCCGCCGATACAATGGTGACGCTGATGGTGTTGCCGACGACGAGGAGACCGCAGCCACCCCCGCCAAGAAGATCAAGAAGGCTAAGAAGCTCATCGAGGAGGTTGACGAGGAGATGAAGGATGCCAGCGATGACGATAGCGACGATGCTGCCACCCCCGCCAAGCCCAAGAAGCTTTCCGAGGCCGACTACGAGCGCCTTGCCGAAGAGGCCGGTATCTCTGTCAAGAAGTTCAAGCGCAAGTACGAGCGAGGCGATGTCGAGCTGAACGCCGATGGCACACCCAAGGTTGTCAGCAAGAAGGAGCTCAAGAAGCTGCGCAAGGCCGCTGAGGCCGCTGAGAAGGCCACCGCTACACCTACCAAGTCTCAACCTGAGGATACCGAAGGCAAGAAGAAGCGCAAGCACGACTCAGATGATGAGGCCACGCCCAAGAAGGAGAAGAAGCAGAAGAAGAAGAAGCGTCACTCTGATGCCTAAATGGTTCCGAGTACCTTATTACGGCGCAAGTCGTGATGATGCTGAATTGGATACAATTGTAGGGCTACGAGATTTGTAATTCTCAACCTACCTGCTTTACTCGTGATACCTGAGAGACTCCTGGCATGGCAGCTACTGCCCGCACCTTGTTTCCTGGCTGGCTGGCGTTTGGGCGGAGGGCATATTGGCGTGATTTGGTTTTACTCATTTTTCGTATTCTCTACTTGACCCTCTGTTCTGGGTGGTGTGCGCGCTGATTATAGGAGCTGGATTAGGGTACTGAACTACCCACATATGTATCTTTTGAGAGGCTGAACAGAGGGGATCTAGAAGATAAAGAATTTGTCAAGTTTAAAAGTTAATCCTGATTGCCTTGCTCCGTCAAATTTGTGACTGCTGAAGTGAGACCCTACTTAGGATAAAAGAATAAATAACCTACGAGCTAGATAGCATTTCTAGGATACAGAAATAAATAGCCGAAGAGCCTGGTCTCGATATCATAAACTGAAATCTGGTGTCTTGTTTTTTGCAAGTTTTTAAGTGTAATACTGACTTCTTCGCTCTGTAGCTACGAGTACATAAACTGATATGCCGATTTCGTCTTGCAAGCTTCTTGGGGACGACTTTTCCACGGTATGGCTCGTCGCAATGGATTTTATGTCTTGAGATGGCTTATGCTATTTGGGTTTAATTTCTTAGGCTACTTATTTTGGTACCCTGATGCTTAGAAGCCAACTATTCTGCTGCCGACGACTAGCTGCTGGACACAACACATTACACCACATAGCACTTTCATTTCATATAGTACATCAAGAATTCGGATAAAAAGGATTTATTCGTAGCGAATGGGTATTGTAGCAATCCATCATTCAGAGTTCCAGTCCTCATTAAGCGCTCATCTGAGCAAACAAAGGGTATCCTTGAATAAAGCACAAAGTTACACCACCTCGATCCACCGCCACTTTGTCCAAAAAAGAAGAGAAGAGTAAAATACATACACTGGAGTGAACAACACCAAATAAGTGGTAGCGAGTTATCAAGATGGGTATCAGAGAGTAGGGTTGGTAAAAACGCAAAAAAGTGTCAGGCTAACCAGCTGAGTTGGAGGGTCGAAGCCGGACATAGCACTGATGAATATCAGAAGAGAGCAGTCGAAGGTGCTTTCGAAATCAAGTAGACCAGGCTAAATCCCGTAACGGGAAACCCTCAAGCGTTAGCTGACCATCACCTCAAGATTGAAAGGCACGAGGGGAGAGCATTTAGATGTTCTCCACGACGCGGGCGTTCATGGCCTGTTGGAAATCTGGGTCCTGACCTCCAAAGTCTTGCTGCCCGCCAAAGGCATTGCCACTGGACTCGCCAGTTTCATTGGCCATGGCGGCATTGAGGGCATTGCCCATGGTTTGGTTGGCACCAGGCAAGAATATGACCTTGCTGTTGGCAGACTTGGCCATCGCTTGCATGGCCTCAAGGTATCGGATCTGCATGGCAGGGGCCGAGCTCAAGATGTCGGCAGCCTGTCGCATGAGTTTGGCGGACTCAACCTGAAAATTGATTAGTAATGTATAATAGATTAGGTTTCATGCGAATAGTTACCTCGGCCTTGGCGGCAATGATCTTGCTTTCACCGATACGCTTGCTCTGGGCAGCCATGGAGAGAGACTCTTGTAACTCTTGGCTGAAGACAATGTCCTTGATGAGCATGCTCTCAACCTGAACACCCCATCCGGCAGCGACATCCTCGATGATTTCCCCAATCGACTGAGCAATCTCCTCACGACGTTCAATAACATCCTGAAGAACGCGAGCACCGACAACATGGCGGAGAGTGGTCTGAGTACGCTCCATGAGAGCTTGCTTGACGTTGTTGATACCGAAAGCAGCCTTGTGAGGGGAGACAATGTGGTAGTAGATGACGGAGGTCAAACGAAGGGTAACGTTGTCCTTGGTCATGCAGATCTGCTCTGGGACTTCGGTGGTCTGAATCTTGACATCGATCTGGAGAAGTTTTTCGCTGAGGGGGTTGATCTTGACCAGACCAGGGTCGACAGCCTTATAGAACTTTCCGAACTTGGTGACGAGACCAACGTTGCCCTGGTGGACTTCCTTGTAAGGGTTGGGACAGATGATACAGCAGGGAATAGCGCCCATGGTTCCGACGATACCTCCGAGAACGTTCACTAGGTTTGTAAGTTGCTGGTTCTATGGGAATAGTCTGTGTTGCACTTACTCATGCCTCCGTACCAGTCGTTGGTACCGGCCTCGTGTTCAACAACAGTCGCATACTTGCGCTGGAGATCTTCCTTCTTGGGAGGTTCGACGGACATCTTGTTTTGGGAAACGAAACCTCCATTACCTTCGGTAGGTACATGCGTATTCTCGGGAACGTAGGCGGGAGCGGGAGCCTTTGCGGATGAGCTTCCGCCGTTGATCATGCCCTCAGTGGACGACATTGTGAATGATTTTTGTTGTGTCTATTCGAGAGAGTGTTTATTACTTAGTAGTATTGTTTGCTGCTGATCGAGAAAGTTGCGTGATACTTGGAAGATCAGATGTTTTTTGATGATTTGGTATGATCAGAGACAAAGTGTTTCGAGGTTTGAGGCGGGGGAAGGGAGATATTTAATCTGTTTGTGACCACTACTACCCTCCTTTGTTTCGAATTGGAATTGAATTGGTTCTTACGAACGCCAAGGGCTTAAGGTGACGTCTTACCATGTTGGCAAGTAACACCCGACCCAACACAACCTAAGCTTCCTTCCTTCAGCACAGCTCCAGCAACCAGCAGCAGGTGACACGGGTAAGTTGGGGAAGGAGTGATCTGCTCCCCATATTGTGGAGTCCATGCCCTTGGTGACGATCATCAATTGGTCACAGAGACCAGGAACTTGCAGGGGCGCAAGGCTTGGGTTTGCCGCTAATCATCTGCACGAGAAAGTGGTTTTGTAATAAACTTCCAATTCACGGAAATACGGCCAACACGACACAACATGAAGTATCAGATCAGGCCTGTCTAAACGCACTCGTACCCTCGATTGATACCCATATCTGTGTCACTACAACCAAACTGACCTCGCTAAGTATCGAATACTTTCTGTGGGAATAGCACGGCCTAACTCGAGTCCATGATATGGCCAAGCCTTTTGGTCGCTCGGTCTGTCGCAAACCCGGTAACGATGCGCGTTGGCCAAGCCGTGTAGCCTCTGCATTACAACACTGAGCACTTTAGCGGCTTCGACATAATCACGATACTACAGCTTTTCTGCCTCGCAGTCTCTCAATTCTTCCTGTATTCAAGGATGGTGCACTAGGTCAGGACCTAGAGGCAAATAGTATGTGCCTATATCCCAACTCAGCCTCTTTGGCGGTAACGGCGCCGGAAGGGTCACGATACTTTGGCTAGTAGCTGTATTTTCGCCCGATTGCAGTTGGCTTCCATGACCCTTGGACTTGTTGCTCACGGAGACTCGGCAGAGCTACTGCATAATCTCGACCAATAAGGACTCGAGCGCATTTTACTTCTCACACAAAACAGAGCTCCGGGGTCACGGCAGACATGTTATGTCATTGGTTGAAGACGTGTGATCTGTTGGAGTGCCTGAGTGCACTGCCTCTCGTCAATTCACAAATGTCCACTTGTCATTGTTGGTCATGGCTTTTGACTTATTGTACCATAATGTATGCCAAGATATGACACGACTGGTGGTCAGCCATGCGTAAGCTCTATCTTGATCTAGAAATGACCGGGGCCTGTCTGCCGAGCAATGATCTTGTTGGGATAGACGGAGTTCTAGAATGCTTCTCAGCCTTGTTAAACTATTGTGTGTTGGATGTTGAAACAGTGCCTCAATCCATCTTGCCACTTGGGAGTGCAAATCAGCCAGCTATTGGCTGACCATGTTGGATGGATTATTGGTCGTCCCAGTAAGAAGTAAGTGAGCCTCATGTCGAAGCTTTCTACTCCACAAGGCAGAAGAACACAGACCGCTTATCTCATAAAGTTATTGAATCAAAGGCAGCAAATGACAATTATACGATATTATTGCAGCTCAGCCTCTACACAGCCCGAACATAATCCACAGAAGCCCCGGAGCCGAGATCTTCGGCCCCGTACATATCTTTTGATCACGTCTTCTCAACTTTTGGCAAGCGATCGTCGTGATACTACAACAATGACGAAATTACAATTGAAGTTCTCCAGATGAAATAACTCGGGCTCTGCAGACGGATCCACTCCACTTTTCCAGAAAACTGCCAGATTCGCCGCTGTTGATGATGATCGCATCCTTTCATACACACAGCCACCGAAAAGGATTCGAAAGTTTCCACTGATGGACATGAGGTAAGAATATCAGAATTTAAAAAATTGTTATTATGAAACCGAAAACGCAAGATCAGGTTTTCACAGCCCAAGGCACTCTACCATATTGGATGGCCGTCATATGGTGAAGCGATGTTCGGCATCAGAGCAAAAAAGGGTGCAGGGTAGTCGACACCAAAACGAAGTGCTGTAAGCAAGCTTGGAGCTGACATTTGCCCACAACATTGGATAATATCTCTACGTTATTTGCTACAGCCTCGATATAATGGCGAAAGATTTTACTGATTATTGGACTTAGTTAAGATGTAACTATCCATTTTTGTTTCCAATACTTGCAAAATCGATTGTCAAGGATACAGTAGCCTTATTAGACACAGGCATTGTAACAGCAACTAAAGCATCCCCTGTGGCTTAGTTGGCTAAAGCGTCCGACTGTTATTAAATAGACAATCGGGAGATCGGAAGTTCGAGCCTTCCCGGGGGAGTTACCTTTTGCCAGTTTGGTCTTTTGCTCACTCAAGTTCTATGCCTGACTTTTTGCCTCGTCTTCCTCCCGGTGACTGGCATTATGTTGTTGACTGCTCGAACAGCTCGAGTTGTTATTTACTGTATACCAGAAGAGGACTGGAGGGCACCAATTGGTTCGTCCCCTTCCTTTATTGTGAGGTTTTGCTCTCAAGTTGTTTAGAAGAGTTATCACACGTAGACAACCCGCAGTTATGGCACAATCGCATGACTTCTCTTATAAATGGATGCGTATCTAATTGAAGACCCATTGGCCAAGTTTTCACTTACAACCACTGTTCAGAAAGACACATTGGGCCAGCTTTATAATAAGCCTGTCAAGGCTGGTTGATCCAATATTCAGAACCTCTACCTCACGACTGCTACTGTGATGCGGAACTTCATCATCCGCTAGCTCTTCGTTATATCTCTCGACAACTCAATATATCGAATGCTTTAGTTATAATTACGAGTCTTACTACCTGAGTGTCGTGGAAAATCACGCACATCGACATAGACCCCTACTCGATGACGGCCATCATCAAATCAACTCATCCCCTGTGGCTTAGTTGGCTAAAGCGTCCGACTGTTACTTGCAGACAATCGGGAGATCGGAAGTTCGAGCCTTCCCGGGGGAGAGATCTTCTCTCCGAGATGTCTTTTTGATGTTGTGGATATTTTTATGCTAGCACTCGACTTATGCCCCACTAGGGCTCACTTGATGGACTGGGATTATGAAACCGGTTGAGTGACATCAAGTGAGTGAGATCGGTTTCAGTGGGTGAGAAGACATGAGTAGTCTGAAGGTTGTAGATACGGATAACTCCCGGTGTTGGAATTTTGATATAGTTTTGATGGAAAGCCGAAGGACGTCGTCACTGACATCGGGACTCTTTACGTAACCAACAAAACGTGTCATATTGGATCATAGCTGAATATTGTCGTAGTGTACACCTATTGCTTCGCCTCGAGTGATTCAATTTCCTTTCGGAGGCGTCCGTCTCTTAACCCATAATCTAACTGACCTCCATGGCTGCGCTGAAGCCACGCCCTTAACAATCGATGGCGAGGGCCATCTTTCACTTCCTGCCGGCTCAAGGTCGTAAAGCGAAACAAAGACCGAGACGTACATGAGGACCTTCCTCAAGGTGAATGCCGAGTCGTCACACATAGTCAATGTTCCATCTAAGAAGACTTTTAGTACTTGATGTCGGTTAAGGAAAGCGAACATACCTGATGGTTGGATAGTGTATGGATTAACCTTCTGTGTCTTTACTCCCTTCTTGTCGATGATGTCCTCAAGATATCGTCCGGCTTGCCAAACCTTGGCGTCGGTAAAACTTCTAGGATCCGAGTGGTGAATATCATTGATGATATGAGCAAATGTTCCCCTCTTAAGGACGAAACTGTCCTCTTTATCCCTAAGTATGACATCCTCCTTCAAATACCTCGCAGACCATCCTCCACCGTAGAGTCTCAATGTCTCGAGGTACACACCTTCCAGTAAAGGACACTTGGCCAACAGTCCTTCCAAGTCGAGCTTCTTGATTTGAGGGGGAATCCAGACAGCGCCTCCGAAATCGTGACTGGGCTGGACAATCTGGACATGTGGGCTGATTTGTTCGCGGATCTGCGACAGAAGAACGGGATCCTGATATAATTCGAAAAGAGACCACGAGACGAGCGACGTAGTTTGGACAGTCGTGCTCCAGAGAAGGGCAACGTCGAATGCAGCGCGTACATCAGAAGACAAGCCGTGCTTTCGATAGACCTCGGTTCTGGCACGGACAAGGGGGCTGATTGTGTGAAAGTCTTGCCATTTCTGCCCAGGCTCCTCATCGCTAAGGAACTTCTCCAGCTCGTCGTGGAACTCTCGCATAAAGGTGAGTAATCTCCCAAGAGCGATTCTGGCTCGCTGGGAACTGGGGAAAGGCGCCCAGACAGGAACGCCCATGGCCAGAGAGTGGAATGCATTGTTGAAGATCCAAAGATGAGGCCAGATGTCGGGATAGATCTCGACAAAGTCTGTACCAAAGACAGAGATTGTGGCGGTTCTGGCGATAAAGGTCTTGATCAGCTCGAAAAAGTCGACAGCCATGACGTTCTCGTCTTCGATGTCCTCCAAAAGCTCTGCATTGGCCAGTCTCTCCCAGTCCATCTGGTCGGTAGAATAGCTGTTAAAGGAGATTACATCGGCGGCGTTGTCATCCAGATCTCGGAGCGTAGCCTTGGCCAGGTCATCCAGATGGGAACCGCTCAGATACTCCTTTGTAACCTGATGAACTTCAGCAGCAGCTTTGTCATAAGCTGCTAGGTCCTTCTTGGAGAGACCAAAATTGGTCAACATAATATGTCTAGCAATAAATTCCTTGTCGGCAACAGATTCAGGCTGCTCGAGTAAGCGAGCAGCGAGAGAAGGACGAAAGACAAAACTGTGAATACTCTCGAATAGTCGAATAGAGAATACACCCTGGCCATATCGATTTCTGAAGCGCGTCAAGGCTGTAGAAGGACTGAGAAAGATTCGCGGAGCGTGACCAAAGAGAGGAATCCAAAAAGGTGCAAGAGGAGGTGTCTTTGATCCATCTTTTCTGACTGACGAAGGACTGCCGGTGAAGAGTCTCGTTGTGATGAAGAGGACTATTGTTGTGACGAGGATGGCTTGTAGGGGATAGCGCTGGGCGTGAGGAATGAGATTCTCATTGAGGTAAGCCCGGAGAGCCTCGAGGCTATCCATGATGGGCTACAGTAAGTAAAATAGCTACAGAAATGATTCAAGTTGGAAATATATGAAGAATTTGATGAAGCTGAGGTAATCTGTCAATTTTGTTGTTCAAGGTGCAAAGCTCGAGCTTGTATGGACCAGACCCGCCCTATGCTGACTGGCGTATATTGTAAGGCTATGTAGCGCTGTGCACTCTAGTGTTACAGTGGTCGGTGCAGCTCTACAGATTGGCCTGGAATTGTTATTTATATTCTGATGGAATACAAACGGGCAGTTCAAGTTGGAAGCATACAAGAGATTTAATTAGGTTGATCGAATATATCTTGTCTAAGAATTTGTCTCGTGTAGCATCTCCAATGTCAGATACCATAAAGATGCCTCTCCACTCCTTAGAAGAGCAATCTACAACTACAAATTGAATGTTTAAAGCGAATGCATATATCAAAGAAATACCAATACAATCCATTTGCTGTTGATGGAGTCGAAATGGAGTTGATCGAGGTCACGCGTGGCATAGGGCTAACCAGAAAGACAAAGAATGCACTTCAAGTCATGCGAGAGTTAGATCAAGCCCTCTATTGTTAATCTGAACCTTGTATACGTGTCTCCGAGATATTGCTGCTCATATCAAACTCATAGATATGAAGGAAACTTAATTTTAGTCAAATGGACTTGTTCTCTCGGTAACGGGACAAAACTTTAAGCTGATGTCGTACCTAAGTATCAAATGGTGTTAACGGATGTGCCCTTTCAGTCCCTTCTTATCTGCTGATTAGTGTTAACTCATGACTTGCGTCAGAAAATGGCTTGTCTACCGAAAGTGTATCTTGGGAATATTTGTAGAGCTAGAGGTTGTTGTGTGAAGCGAAGACCTGCAGAACAAGAGTATAAAATCTGCCAACTTTCTCTTAACATTCCAAGTGCCAACCATGAATGTCCCCCTCTGTACTTGCGGAAAGGAGATGAATTTATGTGAGCGCCAGGGCCAATAGAAATCATGGAAGTCGTGACATAACAGAAGCACAATGATGATATCCACGCACTGCATTCTCCGCAGGTTTAGGGGATTTGAGTCCATGACCTATATTCTGGGTAACAACGATGAAAAGCAGCCTAGCAGCGCAATGATGATATCTGAACCCTGACGTCTGCAGGGTCAGAGAAACTGAGCACTTTACAAGAAGTCCAAGTGGACTGTGGCACAGAATCCTTGCTTATTTGCTATTTGTCCCGTCGTTGCGTTGCGTTGCGTTGCGTTTCGTCTCGTCTCGTCTTGAATCTCCAAGAGTACAGGCATATCATGCTGTATACTCTGACACAAGATCTCTTTTCTTACGAACTTCAATCAATTTTCACACATAACAAAAATGTATAGTTATGCAAACAATATTCAAGATACTCCGGATACCTAAATAATATTAATTGTACTGGTTTGAAATGACTTGACTGGGAGACTTATAGTCGTCACCACCAACACCCCTCCAATCATCGGCTGCCTCAGGCCTCAATTGGTTGCATCATTTAGGTAGGACATTATGTGAGCTTCATCATTAGTCTATCTCTTGCTTATTAGAAACCCTTTGGGTTGCCAGACACCTTTTTGGTCAACTACATTAACCTACCGGACTGCAACCAGACAATCCTTCCTGAGGGCAGGTTCCTGGCAGCTCCGGTACCTTGTTGTCCCTCTTCTTTGTCTCCTACAGCTCCCCGCCATCCCACCAACCCCAAGACATCCCATGATGAGCTCGCGTTGAGCCCAAAAACCAACATGATCCCTCAATTGCTACAGCGCTCATCGAGGGCATGTCCCCGTTACAACCCAGCGCTATACCGACTATCCACGGCCTCTCACCAACGACCTGGTCTAACACAGACCTTCTGGACCTCTGCCCCGCGTCGCGAACAACCTCGGACACCCACAGACTCGAAATCCACGACTGGGAAGCCATCGGCCGTGTTTCCCGCAAACAAACAACCCACAAAACAAAATGATCCCCTTGCGACGGTCGAAAAGTCTGCCCCAGAGCAGCGCAAGGCTGACTGGGCTATCATGAAGGAGATGACTCGCTATTTGTGGCCCAAGGATGATTGGGGCACCAAGCTCCGAGTCAGTCTTGCTGTTTCCCTGTTGATTGGCGCCAAAGTCCTCAATGTTCAAGTTCCATTCTACTTCAAGAGCATTGTTGATTCAATGAACATCGATGTTGCTGCTGCTGGAGGTACTGCGACAACAATTGCTGGAGCCATGATCCTAGCATATGGCGCATCTCGAATTGGCGCGACGGTGTTTCAGGAAGTTCGAAACGCTGTTTTTGCTTCCGTCGCCCAGAACGCCATTCGAAAAGTCGCTTGCAATGTCTTTGATCACCTTTTGCGACTCGATCTCACATTCCACCTCTCCAAGCAAACCGGTGGGTTGACGAGGGCTCTCGATCGCGGCACCAAGGGCATCAGCTTTATCCTATCCAGCATGGTTTTCCATGTCATGCCAACTGCGCTTGAAATCAGCATGGTTTGCGGAATTCTCACTTACAACTATGGCGCCAAATTTGCTGCTCTTACTGTTTTGACAATGGTCAGCTACACGGCATTTACTATCTGGACTACTGCATGGCGAACAAAGTTTCGAAGACAAGCCAATGCAGCGGACAACAAGGCTTCCACTGTGGCGGTGGATTCGCTCATAAACTATGAGGCTGTCAAGTACTTCAATAACGAGAAGTTTGAGGTTGCAAGATACGACAAGGCTCTTGGGCAGTACGAAAAGAACTCCATCAAGGTTGCGACATCTCTGGCTTTTCTCAACAGCGGACAAAACATCATCTTCTCATCGGCACTCACTGGCATGATGTACCTTGCCGCCAACGGTGTGGCTGAGGGTACTTTGACGGTCGGTGATCTTGTTATGGTCAACCAGCTTGTCTTCCAACTCTCTGTCCCTCTTAACTTCCTTGGATCCGTCTACCGCGAGCTTCGACAGTCTCTGCTGGATATGGAGACTCTGTTCAACCTCCAAAAGGTCAACACCAACATCAAGGAGAAGGCCGATGCAAAGCCTTTGGTTCTCTCCAAGGGTGGCGAGATCAAGTTTGAGAACGTCAACTTTGCTTACCACCCTAGCCGTCCTATTCTCCGTGATTTATCCTTGACTATCCCCGCTGGTAAAAAGGTTGCTGTTGTCGGTCCCAGTGGATGTGGAAAGTCTACTCTCTTGCGCCTATTGTTCCGATCCTATGATGTCCAGAGTGGTCGAGTCTTGATTGATGACCAAGATATTCGTGACGTTAACGTCGAATCTCTACGTCGCTCCATCGGCGTTGTTCCTCAGGATACTCCTCTATTCAACGACACAGTTGAGCACAACATCCGATACGGTTCTATCAATGCTACTCACGACGAAGTTGTTGCTGTTGCGAAGCGAGCTCACGTCCACAACACCATCCAGTCTTTCCCCGAAGGTTACGATACCAAGGTCGGTGAGCGAGGACTCATGATTTCCGGCGGCGAGAAGCAGCGCCTTGCTGTCAGCCGTATCCTTCTAAAGGACCCTCCTCTGCTCTTCTTTGACGAGGCAACCAGTGCTTTGGACACCCACACCGAGCAGGCTCTCATGATGAACATTAACAGCATTCTTCGCGAAAAGGGACGAACAAGCGTCTTTGTCGCTCATCGTTTACGTACAATTTTTGATTCAGATCTTATCATTGTCCTCAAAGAGGGACATGTGGCGGAAATGGGCACACACCGGGAGTTGATTGACCGTGATGGCGTTTACGCTGAGTTGTGGAGTGGTAAGTTGATACTATCCGGCAATGATTTCTTATGCTAACCTTTCTTGTAGCCCAGGAAACGATGTTTGGAGAAGATGGAAATGAGAAGAATGAGGAACAGAATGGTGAACAAAAGAAGGACTAAGAAAAGGAGTATTTATTATGGCTATAGAAGGACGGCGTCTTGACTGGCCACTGATGTGGAAAATATCAGACTCTTGGGCATTATTATCGTACAATATCGATCTTGAGATATGATGAACGCACGAACACGCGCATGAAGACGGTCTTATATCTTGGAATACAGCATAGTTACTTTGTGGTCGAGATTAGAAGAAGAAAGCTTTCAATAACAAAAGAGTGCTTGCTTACCATACCGTGGACTATAGTCAATCCTACTGTTCCCAATGATGTGAACAAGCGCCTCTGCTATGTGAGAACGGGACAACGTCTGGTTCGATTGAGCCATGCCTCTCGAGGGCAGGTATTAAATAGGGGGTCAACGACAAGAACTCGTGCTTCGGAGGAACTAGTAACGGTGCTTGGTTCGTCTTGATCGCGAGAAGTCCTGTGTAATCCAACGTTAGTGCAAGTTATCATTGCTGGGAAGACTTCTGCTTAATAAATTCAAGATGACAAAGAAGACATCTTCTTAAAGCAGCCTGAAAAGCCCTTAGACGACAAGATATCGAACTCGGAAACTTCCAGGTGGTATTATCCAGATGAGCCCGTGTGCCCCTGGTTCCAGTACACCAGAACAGGTTATCAGAGGAGGCTTAATGTGATAAGTATGACTAGATGTCAGTATGTAGGAGTAAAATTGCAGAGCGTAACTCTCTCGCTTCTTTGATTGAGAGCGCGCATTCGAATCTGATCTCGACTGCGAGATTTCTTCGAGAAAGAGGATGGCTGGATTTTTGCACTCGACGAGAATTGAGGCTCATGAAACAGCTTTGGGTCGACAAGTTCTCGGTAGAATGATTCAAGATGTAGAGGCTACTCCAATATCAACATAAACAACCTCTGACGGAAGGCTTGTCATCAAGCAACCTACTAAGAGAACCAGTGAGAATTTCGCGTCCTGTAAAGCCATAGCCAACCATGTCGACCCGAAGGAGGCCGTGGATTCTGCACTGCTCTATTGCCAGTTTTGTGTTTAGGAAGCTGATTGCATTTCGGTCGGAGCTTGTAGCCGAGATGTTACCAAAAGAAGGTTTCTATTCCTTGAAGATATCCTTGCGTCGTTGTAATGTCCTGGTGGTCAAGCCTAGGCGTTAGAGACACTCATTGGCATGATTTCTGTTTTTCAAAAGAATCTTTGCCATTCCAGGATAGAGGTTGTTTAGTATAGCCCTCGATCTTGATGTACTGGGCAGCTTCGTTGGCAACGTTCCTCATTTGTTCCAGGAAGATGCTGACTAGCCGTGCTCTCTTCTTGTACATCTCCTCTCTCCGACTCAATCTGACTCTGCAAACGAAAGGCACTAAGATGCAAGTAAACTGACCAGTGCTGAGTCGGCATATCTGTTTCTGGACATTGCCGTCTGATCCTGTCCCCAGCGTCTTCGATCGTCGGGCTGTACTTTCCGAGGGGCTCTTGCCCGATGGTAGTCATCAAGAAATTGCGGACGTGGCTAATACTTCTTCCAGCGCTCCTTTCGGCCTTTCTTGCCCTCTTTGCTGGGCTGTCGAGTTTATGGCATCCTCATTGATTACTGGGTATTGATCGGTATGGCATCCCAAACTGGCTTGTCCAAGGTTACTTGCCTTGCGATATAGAAGCAGCGATCATGAATACCTCTCTGACGAATCAACGGCCTCGTATAAAGTGTTCATCAACGGTATTTCGCCGAGGCGGTCCTCCTCTTTGCTCTGTGTCTATGTGGCCAAGGTCAGTAAACGCCACTACTTTCAACGGTAATGCTAGTGACTAACGGTAGCTTGACACAAGTCAACCCCATAGACAAGGTTTCGGCACGTACCAGAGGAGCACTCAGTGCGAATTTTAGGCCCGTACCCTGGACTTCACACGCCGTACCGATTCGTCGCGTAAGGCTGTTCCCGAAGCCACTGTGGGAATAAGGAGATATTTCGGTGAGATGCCGAGGTAAATTATGGGGCGGTCAATAGAAAGAGGAAGGATATATGAGAGCAAACAGTGAAATTGTCTTGGGTAGAGTAGAATAAAGCGGTGTTGATGTTTTGTAGTAGTTGCTGTAGATGGCCCGTCTACACATGCTGAAATGTAGGAGGAAGCTGTGGATTTGCTTACTTCTGGATCTAGGACAAATATTTTGTATGCTCAAATGGACAATGCGACCATCAGATTCACGATTGAGATAGTCATTATATACTTGGTAATTATAGCAACGAATATTCATCTCTTTGTTGTTGTCCTTTTGTCTGTTTTGTAATGGATAAAAGGAAGTTGAGGCCATCGAAACGGGTTATTTCTCGGTATTCCGGACATTCAATGTTGTTCTCGAAAACCACGACAGTTTGAGCAGACCATGTTGTTCAACTCGGTTTAATTCAGAAATACTAGAGACTTGATATATTCTGTAACCTCAATAATTAAATTGAGAAGTACGAGTGATGAACAGATGCATCGTAATAGTTCTTCAGCTCATACAAACAACACAGTATAGGGTAGCCACAGTGGTGTCGGATATCCTGTATCAGAACCTTAAGCCCAACTTTAAAGAAACAGGGATAAGTTTCCTCAAACTTGATTTTGAACTGGACTAATGGTGTACTGTTGGTAAGTTCCTCCTGAGCGTCCAATTGATTCATCAATTGACTGCAAAATTAGACAAGATTCCGGCTACTGTTTACCCCATGTTCTGCTGGCCCCACGTAGTATAGAGTGCACTGTCACTAAAAGATGCCATGTAATCAAGCAACACCTCACCAAGAGACCCCCCAATTACAGACTCAACATTGCACAATCTCTACGTCGTCCAACATTTATTATTATATACATCATGAAAATACTTCTCCATTCTCACTTCCCAGCCGGTCACGCATATCCAATGCAAGCCGTGGCCCAATCCCTCGTCCGTCGAGGCCATCAAGTAGTATGGCTCACCAGCGCCGATAATGAAGTTCGCGTTCGAGCAGTGGGAGCCACCTTTGTTGCCACAGAAGCTATTGCCATTATTGATGAGCCCCTAATCAAGAACAACGAGACTGGGATCCTCGACAAGATGTATAATCGTCTGGAAATTCGACTACTCGCTCAAGTGAGCGATTATCGTCGGGTATTGCGAGGCGGCTTCAAACCAGATCTACTGCTGGTCGACGTGATGCCATACGGAGCGAGGGCTTTGTACGATCTCGGCGAAATTCCGGCCTATGTGACTCTTGGGGTGATTCCAATGTACGTGTCGAGCTGGGGAGCGCCGCAAGCCGTGTCGGGAGAGAGCCCTTCGACGTCGTTGCTCTGGCTGATCTGGAATTACCTGCATCATCTCATCAGCCAATGGATTCTCTTACCATATCTTTTGAGACCTGTGATAAACGCACAAAGACAAGTTTTAGGGCTAGAGAACTTGCCGTTTGGTGAACCTATTGAGTCTTTCAACTATAGCCCATTTCTTCACATCCAAGCTTCGTCTCCATCGCTGGAATTCAAACTACTCCCCAAGCCAGACGAGCAAAGGAGGCACACCAGATTCGTTGGACCGACAGTTACCCAGATCCAGACTGACTATGTTCAACTGCCTCTTCAATGGGATGAGATCATTGCCCACCCTCGTGTTGTCGGTATCACACAAGGAACACTGGCCATGGATCCGACATCGTTGATCATACCAGCCATCGAAGCCCTCTCGAACGACCCTCAACTTCTTTTGGTCGTGGCAACGCCTCACGTAGAAGAGGTAACATCCAGAGTGGGAGACCTACCAAACGTACGATACGTCAAGTGGATTCCATACCACCTCTTCCTACCGCAGCTCTGCCTTCTCATCACCAATGGCGGATATGGAAGCATAACACAGGCGCTTTCCCACAAGGTACCCCTGATATGTGCCGGACAATCGGAAGACAAGAAGGATACATCGGCCCGTGTCGACTGGGCTGGGGCAGGCATCGACTTGAAGACAGACTCGCCTTCGGCTGATCAGGTTCGGAAGGCAGCGAGAACGATATTATGCGATGGAGGATATGTCGAGAGAGCGGGGCGCTTGGGCGACGAACTAAACGAGCTTGGGGGTGCGGATAAAGCTTCTGAGCTTCTTGAGGGTCTCGTAGAATCTAAAGCGAGACAATAGGTTAGCAGAGTGCTATCTTGAGGGATGACTGTAAGAGGAGATCCATATACCACCTTGAAAAAATATTTACGCCATTTAGACGATCCGATTGAACTGGGAAGGAAACACTGGACAGCGAGCAATATTGTATAGAAGAACAGAGTCTGATTCTTGCTAATAATTAAAGCTACTTATCCCGTTCCAAACCCGTACATAATAGATCAAGCTATAGTTCCATTGACAATAGTCGTGGGGATTGTCCATCTTAAAGCAACACATAAAAAAATATTGGCCATGACTCGTTTCAAGTCCGTCTGCTAGTTGAAGAGTGTCACAACCACGACTAAAGATGTACTCTGCATCCTTCATGATGCAGATACGGCCTAGGATACGGTTAGTGGTGTCGTGGCGGAAGATGCTGTCGCTTGTGACGTACCAGATAAATGCGAGGATACAAATTAAAGATTGTAATCCTGGGGTGACCATCTCGCAAATCCAAGAAAGTTGAGGGAATACTGAGTGATCAGAACAATGGCCTTGTGAGTTGTACTGTCCACAGAACAAGTTGTATAATGTACTTACCAAGGATACATGGCCATATCTTATTTGCAAATTGACACAACTCTGCATCCAATGACTTAGATGAAGTCTTCCAAATAATTAATCATCCTCGAGTCGCAGGGAAAACTATTTAGAAGCACCGCGCGATGTAGGACTCTGGTATGATAGAGTCTTGCGAAACCCCCAACCAACGACATCAGCCCTTGCCAGTGGTCAAAGTAGTGGTAGTCGATGAGAATTCGATAAGGATTAAAATAGAGGACAAATGTGAAGCATCCTCGCGGTAGGAATGCGATGGCGGGTTCTCTCTTGGGGCCCGTAAAGCCAGACATTGTGAACGACGCAACCCTCTTGGTAATCTATGGTTTTGACCCAGCGTTGTGCGATGACAAGCAAGATACAGTAGACGAAAACAGCTTCGAAACCTCCCAGGTGTAGGGATATCTCACGACCCTCCTCAACGAGGAGTAGTATCCTGATAGACATGACGATGATCGGACGGCGGATATTAATTTTTGAGAATGAAAGTTGTAATAAGGACTGAAGTAAGCAGTAGATCGTTCCGGAAGAGCTGTAAAGTAGAATAGGTGTAGACTGGGAAGTTGTTAGAAACGCTGTTCGGTGTTCAGAATGTGAACAAGATAGGAGAACTGAACTGACTTGAATATATATTCTGACGAGAACAGCAAAGAAAGAAATATGTTCGAAACGAACGAAACAAAGAAATCAAAACGATACAGTATTTGGCGATGGCTTAAAGAGTGGGAGGGAGGAAAACAGAAAAAGAGAGAATGTTGCTGGAGCCTTGGTAGCTGTCAACGCGCGCAGAAGCGCCAGAGCTGCCCCTCTGAGGAAAACAACTGGAACGACTACACCATTTTTGACGCTTTGCAAGACGAAATACTCAAGAATATACCAGATTTGATATGTGTTATTATGCGCATGATAACTATCAAGAATATGTTTGTATTCTACGACGCATGGACTATGAACCATCTCGGGCGGTGCTACCTTCGGACTGCGATGCGAGCGAAAGACAACGAACAATAATAAACACGGTCGAAACGAAGGAAACCAAATATTCGAAACTTGTCATTAGTGTCTAGTAGCGATACTATCAAGGAGTGACATGTGAAGCCACGACGAAGCTAGGGGCAATACCCTCAGAGAAACGCGAATCATCTCGAGTGGAAACACCAAGATTCGCTATCGTGACTACGTCTAGCCACTCGATGACTACGATTGTCGGCTACGTTGGGCTTCTGGGCTGTACTATGGACACTAGAGGGCTACAAGAATACCAAACATCCGCACTCACGCGCGATGGGACGCTACAACATCATCACAAGATACGAGACTAGACTACAAGATGACAAGTACTAGAATAGAATGAAAAACATCAGCGAATACTGCATGCTTTCCCACACGTTGATCAAGACCATGTACTGCTCCATCGTAATGTCAATAAAACACAACACCCCACTAGATCTAGCCCACCAAGAAGGGTCGACACCAACGGATCACAAGTATCACAGAGCAGTTTCTTCTTCAAGTCCCGGCACAAGGCCAAGATCTCAATGAAAAAAGAGGGGGTTTGAAATCAAAAATTGGGTTGCCGCCTGCCCGATGAGAAGGCAGGTAAACACGAGAGTCCATGGGAAGGGACAACATGCGTCGCAGTCCTTTGGACTTTTCGATCTCCAAAGGACCACCGGTGGAATCAGTCCATGAAGAAGAAAAGGAAAAGAAAAAAGTTGGTGGTGGGAGAAAGGAAGGGCATTATATAGACGGACTGGCTAGGGCGGTGAGCCTCTGGCTGATCTGCCGCTCTGAGCTCCTCCGCCCTCCCAGCTGCCGGTCGATCCTCCACCTCTGTCAAACGGGGTGAAGAATATTCTGCAAGTCATGGATCGATCTACGGGGAGTGACAGCTGTCAGACCAGGGGAGTTGGTGGGTATCCTTGGTGGAGTGTGGGGGTGGATGGACGTTATATCAACGACTGCTCCGGACACTCAGCTGTGATCTTGCGAACCAGAGCACTAGGAAAAATCGACCACCATTTTTAGAACGATGAGTCGATTTTTAGCTTCCGAAGCATATCTGGAATGTCATTTTTAATTGTTGTGGTGGTTGCCCTGAGATTTTTAAAAGGGGCAGCTTGAGCCGCATCTACGTCCACCAGGTATTTTGATATAGCGAATGCCTCAGTAGTATCAAGTGTAACACCACATAAACTTCATCGTGAGAAGACACTCGGAACAGAACATCAGAGTGCAAATAGTAATGGATGTTGAGCAACTGATGAGTGTCTGGGGTGTGCATGTGTAATCGATAGAGCATCTACAATTTAATATTGTATTAACTACAACTACAATTCTACAATAAACGAATGCTACGAACATTTGAATCATCTGAAAAAAGCTTCAACATCAATTAATGTTGGTTGAGCATCGTGGTTGACGAGCAATGTCATTGTGGCTCGATTCAGGGGAATGCATCAGTCTGGCCGTCAACCCAGGCACCACCACCACACCACCACCGCGAATAAGATAACCATGCATCACCTCTCGGACTAACACTTGAATCTAGAATCTTCGATGCAAATCCCATTGGTTCGCTCTTTCGCTCTCCTCGCCCTCCGCGTCCATGGCAACGCGTCAGGGCTTCTGTCAGCTAGCCCTCCTTGTTGTTCGGCCATCGCACATAATCACTGCAAATTTGCCCCCACTTTTTGCCTACCATATATTCCCTCCTCCTCCAAATCTCTGTCTTCTCTTCTTCTTCCTTCCTCATACATCAGCACCTACAAACCATCCACTCCCCCCCACCCTATCACCCTACTATCATCGGGACTTCGCCCATCCCGGTGATAGACCTATTCATCACATTCATGACTTGGGGGGGTTTACGAGCTCACTACTCATTACTGGGGGATGGGCTCCCCAGAGGAAGGCTTCGGCTTTCAAGCCCAACAACGGGGTCGCGTTGAACAGACAAGCTTAGAATGTTAGTTTCTTTCTATCTCTTTTATCTAACCCCACTTCCATTATCCTCAGCTCTCCTAACAACTTTACACAGATGGGCCACTGGTCCTTGGCCTTCTTGGCCTAGGGGATGCTTCGAAGTATCCCCAACAAGGTTGATCAGCCGCTTTTAAAGCGGATTGTTGATGCTTCCTCTTTCGGGAAGTATGATTTTATGTATCTGCGAATTGACTTCGCAAACGACTGCAAGTAAGTATATTAACTAATCGTATATAAGGTCTTAACTAACTAGTAAAAAGTGTAGGCTATGCGTTTGTCAACTTCGTAAAGGCAGAATACATTATCGACGTAAGTTCTTACTTTTCTAACTCTATCGTACTACACTAACTATCTACTAGTTTGTCCAACCACTTGGCCATATGCGTTGAACAGACAAGCTTAGAATGTTAGTATCCTCCCATCACTTCTTTCCATCATCACCTTCTGACTGACATTTATATAGAAGGGCATTTCCCATCGAGAGCCCTGCGACACCCCTACCCCAGAGCGGGAGGAAGTCCAGGCGTTCATAAACGTAAGTCTAGACACCTATACTATTTGTATCTCGAGTTCATTCTAACATATAACTAGGAACTTGAGGCCGAAGGAGTAACCTTCTTCGGAGCACGTCACGTTGAGACCGATGGGTCTCACGTGTACGTTTGCTTTGAGGACCTTCGTGGAGCGATCAACTTCCATGACGAGAGGGCCTCTGGTCCTGGTTTTGAAAGGGCCCGTCTTCAGTCAAGTTTAGAATTGCTGCAGTGATCGTCTTGTTATGAACCTCAGGTTCATGGTAATATGGCCATTGCAGCAATTCTAAACTTGTCTGTTGGCGCGCCCTTTCACGACCAGTTCCGGAGCCTACGGGGGGCGGAGGCGGAGGCGGAGGCGGAAAGGTTTAGGATGGACTGGAAATTGGAAACGGGGCATTACCTGTTCATACCTAGAAACCAATCAACCACTTGACTACAAAACATGATGCCTGCTTCTTAGTGAATTAGTAGTAGAAGTGATAACCTTTCAGCTCCAAGGTATAAAGATAGATAGCCCAAGAAGTATGATCTAAGTGTCATAAACCGGCCTACTAACGCCATCTATCGTGCTCCTGTCACTAATGATGACCAAGTCATTTCCCGCATGGATCAGATCGCCCGCCTTCACCATCACCGCCAAACACTTCCCACTGATGGGGCTACAGACTTCCACTTCCATCTTACTAGACTCGACACACAACTTGAAGCAGGTCAGTAATCTTCATACCGGTTGTTTGGAAAAATAGACTTACAACGATCTCTCCCTTCTCAACAGTCTGCCCTTCTTTCACTGTTACGTTGTAACAACGTCCTGGCATCGTCGCCTTGATTCTCATACCAGAGACATCCGAAACGTCTGGACAGAGGTCCTGGATGTTCGAAACAGAATCGACTGGATACGGAAAAAGTAACTTTTCCAAAAATGATGCGCTGGAGATGGCCCTTTCTTGCTGAGAGGCAACGGCGGAAATGTCCTCTTTGTTCTCCTCAAGCCACGCCTCGTACTCAACTAAATCAAAAACACCGTCCATAATCTGAACAAGATCAGAACTCGCCGTGTGGTTAAGAACATGTTCGCTAACAGGATAAAAGGAAATACGATCGAAGTGGCGGAAGAACCAAGCATTGATGCCATTAGCATCTACAAGGCTGGAATTCCAGATCTCGACTGTGCGTCCGACGAGCTGGTAACCACCAGGCGAATCGGCAGCATAGATGCACATGTACTGCCCGCCGACACCCACAGCGCCACGAGGTGTGAAAGAGCGCGACGGATTGTACTTTGTTCCGAACAAACGGTGGCGCGGGTCCAAAGGCATTGCGCATGGGGAACCCAAGAACACGTCTCCGAGGCCGAGAACAAGGAAATCTGTATCAGTCAAGACATCTTTCAAGTCTTTGATACCATTCAACTTTTCTAGGAAGTCCATGTTGCTCGGAAGCCAGGGTGCATCACTTCGGATCGTCGCCGTGTATCGTTCGATGGCTGCGCGGTTGACACTATCGTCGAAAACGATAGGAAGGCGTATTCGTCTCGATGAGACCTTGGAAGAGACTGTATACGAGTGTATGCGCTCCCGAAGGCGTGTCAGTATGAGGGACGGAGAAAGGCCTTGACAATAGATAACGTGGAGGCTGAAGATTCCTGGGGTAAGTTCTACAACCCCAGTGATGGGCTCTTTCTGATGACTCTCGTAGAAAGCAAAGATTGCAAAGTTATGGCGAAGATTGAATACCGACCCATTCCCAAATTCCAACAGAAAAGCATGATCTCCAGCTTGGCGAACGGTTATTACTTCACCATCGTGCTCGATGATGCCGACGACAGACGGGATGGTTTCTAATATCTGTGCTACTGCACTTTCACTAGGAAGCACTTCATCGAAGACCGGGAGTGGGGAGAGAGTCTCAATGGCTTGGTCAAGTTGCTTCTTCAACTCAATAGCAAGTCCAACTTCAATCGGAATGAAGCGAATTTTATCTCCCAGTCGAACCTGTCCTATCTTCCACAAGTCCGCGGAACACACGACACAGAAAACCACGAAGCCACCGAGGCTAGGACCATCACAGCCCAAGACAACAGCTTCGTCTCCCGTGAAGCTGACGCTACCGATGGAGTAAGGGGCATCGTGGATGTTTGAAGGGTGCAAGCCGGCTTTGCCGCCAGTCTTGCGTGACCATTCAGGTTGAGGACCAGTGAGACGAACACCAAGACGATTACTGTTGTGGTGGACTTTCCATTCGCTCAAGTACAGACACTCGGCACCCTCCGGAGAGAAGTAGTCAGGAGAACCATGAGGACCTGGGATCACTCTTACAATCCAAGATCCCCTTGTGGACCACGGGTTCGCTCTACCGGGTTGCTTTGCTTCCCGGTATCTCTGCGGGTCACACATCCTGAAAGAGTCAGGCGGGGCTGAAATGGGATCTGAGAACATGAAATGTCGACGGTCGTTAACACCAATTGGAAGAATGTCACGCTGCTGAAGTTTGCGGCCACCAAGTCCGCCCAGTTTACCCAATTCAAAAGTCGATCTACTGCCCATCACGATTGGAACTTCGATTCCTCCTCGGATCGCAAGATAGACACGATGGCCCTCTTCGACCACTCCTATACTCAGAGTCTGATATGCATTGATACACAGGGCTTGGTTCTGAGGCATAGGTTCGCCGTCGACTGTAACAGGAGAAACCCCGCCAGAGACTGTAACGACAGTGTCACAATGGAACTTGAGAGTCGGTCCTTTGAGAGTACATTCGAGACCAGCAGCGCTAGTAGGATTGCCCACTATTCTATTCGCCAATCGAAAGGCGACGGAATCCATTGGACCACTAGGAGGAACACCGATGTTCCAATATCCGGTACGACCAGGGTAATCTTGAACTGTGGTCAAAGCACCTGGCTCGAGGACTTCGAGAGATGGTGATCTGAACCAGAAGGTATCTAGAGACTTGGTGGTGTACTGGCCGGACTTGAACATTGAAGATGACACGAGTTGATACAGATACTCGAGGTTGGTTTGAACACCTTTTATACGGGTAGCTGCAAGACCGTTGAGCATGTTGTCAGTAGCTTCGTCACGATCTGAACCGAATGAGATAAGCTTCGCTATCAATGGATCAAAGGAAGTGGTGATCTCGGTGCCAACTTTAACCCAAGTATCGACCCGAAGGCCAGAAGGAAACTCGAGCGCGGTAATACAACCGGAGCAAGGGCGGAAGTTTTGAAGAGGGCTTTCGGCGTATACACGGACCTCGATAGACGCCCCTGTGGTCGGAAAGCTCGTTTCGAACAGCTGAGTTGCATTCCCATTTGCAATGTTGATCATGCACTCCACTACATCTAAGCCAGTTACTGATTCGGTCACAGGATGTTCGACCTGCAATCGAGTGTTGACTTCGAGAAAATAATACTGATTCGTTCCAATGTCATATATGAACTCGACTGTACCAACGTTTCGATACCTGACTGAAGACGCAAGACGAATAGCAGATTCCCTCATCTGTAACAAAACATTGTCTTGTATGAAATTCACGGAGGTCTCCTCGATAACCTTCTGGTGTCGGCGTTGCAGCGAACAATCCCGTTCCCCTACTGAGACGACACGACCGGTGCCATCCCCAATAATTTGGAATTCAACATGCCGCGCTCGCGCGATGTATCGTTCAAGAAATACACCCCCGTTACCAAAGTTTGCAACGGCTTGCCGTTGGACGCTCTCAAACGTTGCTGATAGACTTTCAACATCTTCACAATAACCCAGACCAATACCACCACCTCCGGCGGTACTCTTCAACATGAGTGGAAACCCAATCTTGTTACTTTCCAGAACGGCTTCTTGAAGGGAGACGAGCAATCTCTCACAGCCGGGAATGACGGGAACACCAGCTTTGGTTGCAATTGAACGAGCGAGATGCTTGAGCCCAAGGTCAGCCATCTGTTGTGGGGTTGGACCAATCCAGATGATGCCTCTATCTTCAACGGCGGCGGCAAACTCTGAATTCTCAGAGAGGAAACCATAGCCCGGTATAATGGCATCGACAGAGGACTGTACAGCTAGTTCCAGTATTTGCTCCATATTTAGGTACGTGTCAGAGACCGAAGACCCATGAAGTCTTAGAGCAAGATGAGCCCTGCTAACATGGGCAGCATCCACATCCGAATCAGAGTAGATGGCAACAGCCCGAAGGCCCATATTGCGTATCGTCTTGATCATTCTGACTGCAATCTCGCCACGATTGGCGACGAGGATTGTCGAGATAGAGCGTTTTGGGATTGCATCTGATAATGACAACGAATTTATCTGCTTCTCCAATAATGTATGCCTTGCGCTCCAATTGTCATGTTTGGTTATATCGACAACGTTGTCAAAGCCACAAGACTCCAAAACAAACCCCTGAACCCAAAGTCCATCGCTGAGCTCGATCGAACCGAACGCAAGAGGATAGGGAATTCTCAAAATGAAGTCAGCGAGGGAAGATTTGGGGAGATGCCAGACCTCAATCTCTATCTCTGCGCCATCGTTGGGGGCCACTTGTTTCAACCCAAGCTCCTTGGCGCCTTGTGGCGTGCTAAATTCATAAAGGCGATATTTGGAGGAAGTTCTCTTCCTCTTCCAGAATTTGCCATCATACATTACAAGACCTTGATTGAGCGAAGAGTCGGAGAGCCGAGAACCAAAGGTGGCCAGAGGAATGAGATCTAGGGAAGCTGAAGGTTCTAGGATCTGCGGTTCCTGGGCTGTAAAGCCAGTTGCGCCCAAGTATCTTTGGCTGTCACCTAACCACACCCTAGCCCATGAAAAAAGGCAATGCTCCTTCCAACGATTCGAGATGAGAGTCACACCAAACGGAAGCTCATCCGATCGAAACCCAGCAGGGATGGCGAGTGCAGACCAGTCTAGGAAGTTGACAAAGTTGGTATATGTACCTAGGATGGAGTTCTCTTCCACAGGGCTCTTATGAACTTCCTCCAGAGTGGGAAATGTTGGGGAGGTTGGCACCAGCAGACCGTCAAAATCGGCAAATGCGTGTTCAATTTTATGTGTAAGTTCCTTGCGGAGGTATTCACCCCGGAAAACATCCGCTGCGGAAATAGATTTAGCACTGACAATGATATTTCGCACAACAGGGTCCATGTCTTCGGGAGAGCTTGCCTCTATAAAGTCGCGAATGGCTTCGTACCTCTCGGCAACCCACGGGCCGTCATATAGCAACCGTGCAAGTTGGAACAGGAACTCGAAGTCCATCGGGACAAGGCACCAGCCTAGAGCTTCTGCTTTTACCAGAGACTTTTCGTATGCTGTATACTGTTCATGATGGTCGAACCAGTTTGGCCAGCCACAAATTGCTAACTTTGGCTTTAGTGAGTTGGCCGAGCCTCCAAATCCATCAAATGAGGTGCTGTTCGGATTGGGCCGAGATCTCGAATATACATCGCTCGTATCATGCCCTTCGGCAATGGACAGTATGGTTTCCGCATCAGCGACATTGAGACTGAAGATAGAGATACAATCAAGAGTTCTGCAAGCAGGAAGAACCCCATGGGTACCTATCGCACCTCGAGTTGGTTTCAAGCCCACGATATTGTTTAGCCCAGCTGGAACTCTACCGGAACCAGCTGTGTCAGTGCCAAGTGAGAAAGGGACAATGCCACGCGCAACAACTACGGCACTACCAGAACTAGAACCACCACTGACTCGGGTAGGATCGAAAGAGTTTGGAACAGCACCATAAGGCGACCGAGTTCCGACAAGACCAGTAGCGAACTGGTCAAGATTCGTTTTTCCAATCAGGATTGCGCCGGCTGCTTTAAGTTTGGCTACGACCGTTGCATCTGAGACGGCTGGGGTAGAACTAAATGTTGGGCATGCTGCCGTTGTAACGAAACCTTCAGCGTCAATGTTGTCTTTTACAGCAAACGGGACGCCGTACAAGGGGAGTGATGTGGGTTGTGGACCAAGTGTTTCGAGATTTGTCCACTGTAATTTGATCTGCTCTGGGGTTGCTAACGAGATCCAGGCGTTGGTAGCATTGTTCGCTTCCCCCTCCGTTCTGACAATAGACAAAAGCCGTTCGAGACCACCTGCCGTGATCTGGGCAGCCTTCCACTGAGGGATCGTCAGAGGAGCTGGCGTATCCGTTCCTTTATCAGTGTTTTCGTAGGGTACATTGGCGGCCATGTCGGATAAGACAGGATGTGTAATAAGTTTGATCACTATAAAGCTTGTCTAGTTGCACTGACGCCTGACAGAAACGCACAGAATGGTAAGCCGCTAGGGTGATGCCTCTGCCGATACAAGACTATATGGTTCTCGAAGGCCGAGTCGGATTGAATGTATGTGGATGCAGCGTCCAACGTCTCAATTTGATCTGAAATCCAGCGATATACGCATTTGCTTGGTTGGGCGAGTCAAGAAGTGCAACTTGTTCATATTGTGTAGCATTGATAAGTTTGAACAAGAAACCCTCGTGGACCAAGCTACCTATGGAAGACAAACATGGCTGGACAGTAAAGGGAAGTCCTGGTCGTCTGGAATCACGTATGGAAGAAGGAACGAGAGTCAATGGGTAGAAAGTCCCGCTATCGCCGGGTCTAAACCGTTTACAAGTCGACCTTTCCTACTACTGGGTTGTGTCTGGGTATTGTGTGCGGGAATAAACGCCTCGTAAGCTAATTCTTCATTTACCGAACTTGATACATTCAATGAGATAATTAGAGATGTCTTTTGATAATCAACGATAAGAAGGATTCTAATCGACCAATCATGTAAGCGGCATATAACCAGGCGTCAGAGGACCTTGTGCACTGTAATAGACGGGTCGATTATTTTCAATGCTTAAAGAGTTACCAATTGGTTCAGTGTAAGACAAAAAAGCAAATGAAACCATGTTTCTATCGTATTTTGGACATTCATCTGAATACGTAGTTGGCTGGCACAGTGGCTGGCTGTCTTGGTGTCAGAACCAGAACTGTCGAGATGGCGGTATCCGGTACTTTTTCCCTTCAACACTTGGTCAGGAATATTAGCAATCTTATAACTTATAAGACCAGAGAGTATAGCAAAGGATGAATTGCTCAACATTCTTCTGGAAGAAAGAAAAATAAGAATAAAAACCCCACGGTTATTTATCCCCGATATGGATCCTTATCGCCCTGGCGTCTTAGCGCGTCAATGGCATTATGATAACGAATACCCTCCGATGGCGGCCATGCAACACGCTCCCTCTTCTCTGCGCCCGCTTCTTCAATAGCAAAACTTCTTTTGTATCGCCAATAAGTTCAAGATCAATTTGGCCCACAGACGATAATGGACCCCATGTCCCTTATCGTGGTGCAGATGCAGATGCAGACCCAGATCTAAAGCAAAGCTGACCCGACTGACAGTGTGGGGTCATGTTTTCTCAGCTACCTCAGCTTCAATCACCTCAAACCGACGCCGGCTCATCTGACCTAGTCTGGGCCGGCTCCGGAAGTGGTCAGTCTTTCATGACGATCGGTCCGAACGACAGAGGCGATGGTAACGGGAGCGGCGCCGGCTCATCGGCCCCGTCTGTCTCCAACGCTCGCTCAAGGCCCTGTGACACATGCCGTGTTAGGAAGACGCGCTGCGTAAAAGAAGAGGGCCATTCAAGATGTGTTCTGTGTACCTTTCACAACCAACCCTGTACATTCTTGCGCGGTCCAACGCCTCGTCAAAGAAGACAGAATCGAGAAAGAGATCGAGAAAAGCAGAATGAGTCTCGTGATGGCGTGGATGAAAACAACTCTACAACTTCACCTCCCTTTGTAGGAGGAGAGGCGGGAGTGTCTCCTTCAAGTCGGCATGGTGACACTGCCTATACTCCAGCAAGCGCGGAAAGCAATCCGCAGATGCAGCAAGTCATGGGGTTTGAGAACAACCTTGCTGAATCAACTCGACCCGGTATTCTCAGCAATACTCTCGGCTTAGACTTGAAAACTCATGCCGAGTATGTCGGGCCTACCGACTATCGCGATCCAGTCCTGCTCGGCTTACACCCTCCGAATCTTTCGAGCCAGGAACCTTCACCATTTCCCACAACTTCCACTTTTGCTCGACACTTGGACTACCAGACTGTTTTCCTCGTCCATCCCGATGAGTCTACTGCGTCAGAGAAGATGCGTATTGCAGACCTCGATGCTATTGAAGCGACAGTTCACCCACTTGGTCGCACGTTAGTCGACCTCTACTTCCGAATAGTTCATCCCAGTTTTCCCATCTTGCACAAAGATGTATTTATAAGCAAGCATCGTTTATCTCATCGACACTTTGCACCTTCTCTATTGGCCGCTGTCTATCTGATAGCTCTCGACTGGCAGATCTATGATAGTTCACTCGCTGGTCGCGAGGTTGAGTCAATACCAGACCCAACAGCTCTCGAGGCATTGGCTGAACGCACTATCGCCCAGGACATGCGAAGACCCAAACTCAGCACCCTCGAAGCTGGTTTACTATTGCTACAACGTAATAGGCGTATTGTTGACTCTAGGTCTCATACGCACCCTACCTCTAACCGAATATTCACAGCCCAAATTGTTGCCATGGCACAGGATTTGGGTATCCATATCGACTGCAGTAACTGGTCAATCCCGGCGTGGGAAGTCGGGCTTCGTAGGCGACTGGCTTGGGCCTTATACATGCAAGATCGCTGGGGCGCCTGCGTTCACGGACGACCATTCCTTATTCATGACAGTGATTGGGATGTCCGACCATGTACTGCGCCCGACTACCCCGAGCTTGACCAATTTGATCTGGAAACCAATCCCGAGCATAACTCACCAGTTGTTATTGGGTGGGAACTGTTTACACGCCATATCGAGTTGACTCAGATTTTGAGCGATGTGATTAACGCGTTTTACGGAGCAAAGGCTACTCGTGCTGGTGGGACGTTGGACCAGATGGGAGTTGTTGCTGCTGTTGAATTAGCAAAGCCCCTGGTGTTTCGTCTCAGGGAATGGCACGCCAATCTGCCTGTTCGACTTCAATTGCAGAGTACCCAACTCAGAGAGTTATGTGCCAATGGTGCTCTTCATCTAGCCCATGCAGCCATTGAGATTGCTCTACATCGAGCTCTAGTACGGATTACGACGCCAGACACACCTGCATCTTTGTATGAAGTTTTACGATCAACAGCCCGAGTCAAGCTACAATCAGCCATTGAGTTACTAGGGTCTCTGCGTCCCGAGCATACTGCTGCTTTCTGGGGTAGTGCTGCAGCATACCAAGCAGCTCAGATCGGATCACTGGCGGGACTCTTATGGGCAACCACAGACTCATTCGAGGAGATGGCATGGTGTGCTTCTCGAGTTGAGGAACTCAGATGGGCTCTGAGAGTTCGTGGTGCAGCGACTCCATTCGCTAGAGAGGCTTTACGACTTTTGGAGCGTGACATTGGTGGTCTTGGTATGGTGAAGTCAACGACAGAAGGTCCTACATAGACATGAGACATTGACGTCAACTCAAACGCTAGTTCTAACCGGGCAAAATGGCGACCCGGATTGGATTGCCCAGACGACGCGAAAACGGCACGAAATATATCGATGATGAATTAATGGAAGGTTAGTTCTATGACATCACCTGTGTGACAATTCACGCGACGCGTCCACTACGTCTCAGGCACCTTTCCATACTTGTACCGCTTCTTTCCTCACGTCTGACGTTTGTAAATTTCCCAATTGAATCTCTTACACTGTCATTAACAACCCAAAATGACTGACTCCAAGCCCGACAACGTCGATCAGACTGACAGCAACCAACAGACTGTCGCAGGGGACAAGCATCAAATCGAGCATGAAGCCCCCGATGCAAAGCGCCCCAAGACGGATGATGACCAAACCACTCTTGATGATATGGTGATCAGGTCCAACAAGGATATGAACGGCGAGTCGAATGATGATCCCAAGGACAAGTCTCAAGATGAGTCTAAGGATGATTCGAAGGATGAGCCTAGAAAAGAGTCCAAAGAAGAGTCCAAGAATGAGAAAAATGATGCTGAAAAGCAAGAGGACGATACTTCTAGGTCCACTGGCAAGCAAGACTCGAATAGCAAAGATGCTGTGCAACCTTCCGAGGAACCAGATGTTCCCTCGAGCATTCTGGAAAAGGGCATCATTTACTTCTTCATCCGCGGCCGTGTGAACCTTGAAGACCCTGAAAGCGTGGACGACATCGCCCGATCCTTCATCATGCTACGTCCCATTGCCAAAGACGCTCGTCTCGGCGATGGCGCTATTGCCGACGCCGGCAACACCCGAATCCTCGCTCTTCCCAAAAAGACCCTTCCCGAGAGCGGAAAAGAAAAATACATGGTATTTGTCGAGAAGTCGGGTGCCTCATTTGATGAGATCAAGAAGGAGTTCCTGGCCGCGGACGAGTATGATACCAAGAGTGCCGGCACACGTCGCACGCCACCTGCTAAGCCTGTCGGCGAGGGTGTTTATGCCATTACATCAACAGGCCGGGAGAGCCATTTGGCCTACTTGACAACCCTACCTGAGAAGCTTGATGAGGTGCAGAAGGAACTAGGTCTCAAGGAGAAGGGAAGCTTTATTATCAGCACCAAGAACCCGGAGTTTCCGGGACCTCAGAACGCCCAACTGCCAGAGGGGCCTGGTTTCTCCAAGGAGTAAGTACAATCCTGTTTTTTTTTCTATATGATCTACTCTAACATGGCCAGTATTATTGACGAATTCCGTTCTCTTCGCTGGCTACCCTCCAAGCCAGCCCATTTCGACTATGTCAACGCCCAGATCCTTCTCATTGGAGAGTCTGATGGTATCGAGAAAGCTGTTGAGCTCCAGAAGAAGGACCAGAAGGATGGAAAGGAAGAGCCTGAGACGGTTCTTGAGCACCTTGAGGATGATGACGTGAAGCGCATGAAGCACCTTGCTGATGACCAGTCAGCTGCCATTTATGCCGACTTGCATGTCCATGCTAAGGATTATCCCAAGTTACAAACGACTTTCTGAGGTTTTTTTTTATAGGCAAAGCCGCACTAGAAGGTATTATTGATGAACGAAATGAAGAGGTGCACCTTCCGGGAAGAGGCCTAGAAAGAAGATCTCTGCCTAGGCCGAGGCTTTGCTTTGTCTAGGATGACGGAGTCAGCATCAGGGTCGTGTTTATATACCCCGATTGCATTGATATAGAAGATTGTCGTACTGATAGATATTCTATAAAAAATTTCATGTTATATTGCAAATGTCGAGTCAGTGTTAAAGCGGTGATGTTGGACTTGAGGGTTCTTTGTAACTTATAACGTGGCATCTGCGTGAAAGATATGAGATTGGGACTTATGTGGGTAGCAGAAGAGTTGACTGATGTAACCAAGTCACTTTTGCCCTACAAAACGGATGTCGAATTGGTCCAACATGCCGATCGAGGTGTTAGCTCAAGCTTGAGGCTATAAAATAAATATCCTATGAAGTGTAATGTTTGATGGAGTCGGCCTGAAAGTATGGTATTCCTTAGGCGTGCAATTTGAAGTGCAGTGTAAGGAGCATAAACTGACCTACTAAAAAATCTAACAGCTCTGGGCGCGCGTCAACTTCGCTTCACGATTTCGGAGCTCTGAGCAATATCTCAACTCAACATACAACCGTTGGAACAACCCTGTTGATAGCAGAATGGATGTTCCTATCGCTGCTAATATTCTCGGCACGTTAGGAGCTGTACGTCACCATATCCTTAACGGAAAATACAATTTACTAACATATATAGGTGTGCTGGTCAATCCAGGTTGGTCACCTGTATCAAGACTTACTCAAGACAAACGTCACTAACAAGTTATAGCTAATTCCACAAATCATCGTTAATTATCGTCGTCATAATGCCACCGGCTTACAGCCATCAATGATGATGCTCTGGGCATGGGCGGGTGTACCATTAGGTGTCTACAATATCGTCAAAGAGTTCAACGTTGCGTTACGGATTCAGCCTCAGATTTTGACGCTTTTGAGTCTTGTTACGTGGATTCAGTGTTACTACTATGAAAGAGTGCGTATTTTACCTTATAAGCATCTGAGAAAACATGCTGATGATTGATAGAAATGGAGCATTTCGCGTTCTCTGCTCGTCGTCGTTCCTGTCGCACTCGTCATGAGCGGCATCCAGGCTTCTCTCATAATCGCGCTTCGCATCGCGAAATCCAAAGAGTTGGAGTGGCCTTTGATTCTAATGGCTTCACTTTCAGCAGCTCTTCTCGCGGCAGGCGTGCTGACACATTACTGGGACATTTGGACCTATCGAACCGTCCGTGGAATCTCGTTTCTCTTTGTCGCCATCGACGCAGCTGGTGATGTGTTCTCTCTAGCGTCCGTCCTTTTCCAGCCTGAAATTGATATTCTGGGTATTGTCATCTATGCCACCGAGTTTGTACTCTGGTGTGGCGTTTTTGCGTGTGGTGGGTATTATAACCTGTTGCCGTGGGTTAGGAAGATGTTTGGAGGTGACGAAAAGGTTGCTGGGTGTGAACAGGATATGCGGGAGGAGAGTGGAAGGAATGAAATTATGATGGGTAGTAATGTATCATCGAGTTCGGTATTTCGGACTGCATCAAGAGACGAGGGTATGAGGGCGAGGAATCCAAGGGGAGGTGATACTATGGATATTGAGCCATAGAATGTTTGGTGTATTGACTAGTACGGCTGTACTGGGCTCATCTATATGTATATATAATAATAGAAAGAGTCTGGGGAGGTCAAAGTATTCATGCTTTGCCACGGCTATTGAAGGCCAACCCTTCAGTTCTCAATACCATCAACCAAAGCACTCTTATAGCTGTCAGGAAGCTGGCCATTGCGATATTTCCACAATCTACTCAAATCTCCCATCTTTGGAACCTCATCCATCGCCATGAGTCCATTCCTCGCACCAGAATCCCGAGTCACTTTAAAACCTGAGGGAAGTTCAGCTCGCGTAGTCTCCTTGACTGTGCCGTCCTTTCTAACCCGAACATTCCTATCCATAAAATCTCCCTGTTCCGCATCCCGAGTCATACGAAGTGTCTTGTCCAGGGGGAACATGTCATCCAGATAGTTCTGGTTCAATTGATGCCCACCGCTTCGATTAATAAACACCTTGCCAGCGAACCGGTTTTCGTTTTGCGTGTAGTTCCTAGTAAAATTGAGAACACCAAAGCGACATGCGAAGTCCTTCTCGTTGACGTAGTGCTCGATATGCGGGATGACAGGAGTGTTTGGGTCGTTCCCCCGACATGGATTGCTGAAGTGGTTGGCGATGTTTCCGAAAGTGTACACTTCGAGCTTTTGAAGCTTATCGAAGGGCATCTCGTCGAGAAGCCAGTCTATAATCATTCCGCCTTCTATTCCACCCTGCGAATGAAGGATGAAGATGACCTTTTTCTTCTGTTCGTCTAGGAGGGCGTTTTTGACAAGGACGTAGCATTGTCTGACGTCTTGGGTTGCGTAAAGAAGAGCGCGTTGGACCAAGCATTGGATGAGATCAAAGACGACGCCGGCACTGGAGATTTTAGAAGACGTTACTGATAGGCATGGATGGAGCTCTTACGTTCTGTTGTGAACGCCAATCACTGGTCTGTGAAAGGTCCTGGAGATGCGATCAATGTTCTTCTGGAGCCAGTTCTTGCTAAACACCTGTCAGCTATGAAGCATCGAATAGTATGCATGACTTACCCGACGCAGATACCGTTGAGAAAGATCCAGGCTTCATCATCATGCCGAGGCCAACTCTGAGAGAGGGCATCTTCAGTCGAATTCAGGCCACTTCGAGGAATGCCTTTATTGAAATGCAAACAAACGAGTTCATTCAGAGCTAAGTACACAGCGATATAGCCAATGTAAGTAAGAGTTGGAAGGAATGCCAGTGAGAAGAGCGAGATAAGGAAACCCAGTTGTGTTATGGAAAGGATAACATGGAGTGCAATGTCAGTCAGGTTCTCCCGTGAAGGGTACAGCTCGCACAGTGTACCCGATTGCCAAGGGTAAAGAGGGATGAAGAGGTAAGGAAGGTAGAAGAAGTTCTTGAAGAAGAGCTTTATATCGGAGATGAAGATCTTGGAGGGTGTTCCTGTGTATGGAGGTGGCAACTCGATGGCTCTGAGGCCTTCTTGGGATGGAGGCTCAATGTAGGGGAGGTCGGCGTCGGAGTTGGTTCTGTGAGACATCTTGACCTGCAGCATCAGAGCTGTTTTACATGACAAGATGAAAAATCCTAGAGCGGTGGTTTATATATCCCACCTACCTGCCTTGATATGTTTCTCGGTTTACTGTCACACGGCCGAAGCAAGAGGTTCCGTCACAAGACGGCGTAGCCAAAGGCCGAATGACGGCAACTTCCTTGGCGAACAAGTTTTATTGATATAGTTGATTTCATATTAAAGCAAGAACAGACCATCAACAGTTCACATGTGAAAATTGAGCAAAAAGACAAAATAGAAAAAGTGGCTGAGAAAACTGCCTCTGGATAGCTTCTCGATGCATAGCAGCAGCCACATAGTGTATCCTGACGATTACTCCGACCATTCAGCAAAAGCCACATAGTAGATATAGAAGCGCTTTTGATTTTTGTTTCGCACATAAAAATATTTCTGCTATTGATCAAAATTCTATTTGACCAGTGTGATGATATATCCATTCAAACTGCAAAGGCTACCCTATTCTCGACTCAGTAGTATATCCTAGGGTTCAACCGTGACGTTTCGTTCTACAATGCTGAACACGATCTATAAGAAACCTTGTTCATGGGCTTAAAAATATCCCGATTGTCTTCATGTTAACATCTGGATTAGAATACCACTAAGACACTTCTCCTTCTAGCTCAGAAGCTCCCATCATGAGTCCATTCTCGCGACAGGGGATGTTTTTAGTGGACCTCTACCCCTAAGACAAATGCGTCACCCCTAGGAAATATCCTTGCTCTTCTCCTCCATCATGAATGTCTCTCTTAGCTTGCAACACCACATCTTCCGGAACTGACAGGACGAGCATCTCTAGCAGAAAAAAGGCCCCGAGTGCCATGCATGATCACCAACTGCGATGCCTTCAGTCTGGTCTTCCTCCAGCCGGCGACTGATGCTCAACAAACGCTTCAGTCGCATGGCCATCGCTGGTCTCTGCACCATCGTCTTTCTAATCCTCGTCTTCTGGAGTGTTATTCACGGCAGTTATGGAGTATCTGAATACTATTCCTTCTCGACGACGAGCTCCTTTTACCCCGTATCCGTCGATCCCGCCGGCAAGACGACTCAAGACCTCTGCGCTACCTTTCCCAAGCATATGCTCCAAACGATCCAGCCTGTTCTGAAGATGGGCCATGCCGATACAAAAGATAAACTCGATGCCCAATTTGGGAGTGTCAGCGCGTGCTTCGAAAAGGACGAGTTGCTAGTTTACTCGGATCTTGACGAGACTGTCCACGGCCATCAAGCGATCGATGTCCTCGCCGATTCCCCGTCCATTTACTACCACGATAATCCCGACTTCGTCAACTACATATGGCAGAAAGAGATGCGAGCGAATGGAACTCTAGATGTGGACAAGGAAGCCACTGCACGCATACAAGGCTGGAGAATGGACAAGTTTAAGTTCTTGCCCATGATTGAACGAGCGTGGAAGATGAAGCCCAACAAGGAGTTTTACTTTTTCTTCGAGACGGATACGTGAGTTTGCAGCAATCCTAAGGTTTTACCGTTCACCACTGACAAACGTCTATAGGTATGTCTTTTGGGACAATGCTTTCCGCTTCCTCCAAACCTTCGACCCCGACGCACCGCTGTACATGGGTTCTCCGTCACCTGGTAGACATGACGTGAAACAAGACATCAAGACATGGTTCGCGAACGGCGGGCCGGGTTTTGTGCTCAGTCGTGGTGCAATGAAGGCGCTTCTGGTTCGTAAAACCACACCGTACGGTCAGTACGTCGAACCTCCGGTCACGGAAAAGTGGCTTCCCATGCTACGGGACGATTGCTGCGGTGATAGCGTAACGGGCTGGGCTCTGTGGAACGTCAGTGTGCCGTTGCGTGGATATTGGCCGTTGTTCAACCCACATCCACTTCATAGCATCCCGTTCAGCGATAAATACTGGTGTCAGCCTGTCATGACGCTACACAAGACGCGGCCGGAAGACATGACTGGTGTCTGGCGATGGGAGTTTGGCCAACGGCAGTTGGGAGTAAGTCGTTTTCTTAAGAAGCTTTTATACACTGACTAATCTTCAACAGCGTCCGTTACTCTACTCTGATGTCTGGAAATTTCACCACCCAGGCGATCGTGAAGTCGCTGAGAACTGGGACAATGGGAAATGGGATTTTTGGGTTGCGCCACCCGAGGCAAGAATTGATTCCTTCGAAACATGCGGCAAGTACTGCAGAGACAGCAGCGATTGTCTGCAGTATAATTGGCGAGGCCGAGACGAGCAAAAATGTGTCCTCTCACGATCCTTCCGAGTCGGCGACCCAAGACAAGCAGAAAAGATTGAACAGCCTCTGGTGAAAGACGACAAGGGTAATGTTGCTCCCCCACCAGCGGATCTCAAAGATCGATGGGTAGACTTCAAGTCGGGCTGGTTGACGGACAGGATCGAGAGGTGGATGCAGGACCGGAATTGTACAGAAGTACAATGGGTTGGACCAAGTATCAAGAGAATCTTTTGATTTGATACCATTTGACAATCCCAAGCGAGGATTGTTGGACATAGCCAGGCGTTTGGGGCAACAGGCACTTTTCATTCGGGCTGGGTTATAGATAGATATGCATTATAGTTACATCTGGCCAAGTCAGCCAGTTTGTTGAATTGAGCATTATCGTCAAGTCTGCCATCATGAAGATTTAATCACGACCAAGGTGAAAAGCCTGTCTCCAAGGGGCTGGGCTGTCTTGGCTCAACAGAGCATGGCTAATATCAGAAAAGGCTCACTATTATCCAGCTAGATAACCAGCCAATCGACGAAACAGTTTGAATTAATCCCGGTTCACATCCGCAGAAAAAACTCTGTAGTTCACTTTAGCTCACGAACTACAAGGGTTCATACATGCACCTGAGGCTTAAAACGGCTATCAAAGGGTACAAAGATAGGTCGAGTTGCTCATAGCAATAAAATTCGCTCACTAGGGATGATGCCACTATATGGTGATAGTTTTCTTGGCTGGAGTTATTTATTGCTAAAATATTAAACAACCTATATTCTTTACGTGCTTGTTACAACACCACATCTTTATCCTCGTCACAGTCCGATATCGCAACAATGGGACAAGCAGATGAAAATGCACCGTCCCCAACGGGAAACAGAGACGAAGCCATCGCCATAGTAGGCGAAGAGCAACATGCCATCGATCCCGTCGTCGCGGCGCGCGCAGTTAGAAAGATTGACATATTTCTCATCCCCGCCATGATCGTCGGCTGTACGTTTCACTCAACATCACCTCTTCCAATTATAGTACTGATATACCACAACTAGATGGCCTCGTATACTACGACAAAGCTATTCTAGGCTCAGCAGTTCTCTTCGGCATGACAACAGATCTCGACCTCACAGTCGTAGATGCTTCAACTACACCACCAACAGTCGACACGCGACGTCTCAGCTGGGCTACATCGCTCTTCTACTTTGGCATGTTAGCGGGATTATATCCCATGACATTTGCCCTGCAGCGCTTCGATATAGGTCGTGTTCTTGGCGGCGTGGTCGTCGTCTGGGCTGCTATATGTATGCTCACAGCCGCAGTAACGTCCTACCAAGGTCTTTACGTACAGCGTTTCTTTCTTGGGTTCGTCGAGAGTATCATTCCCACTGGCTTCATGTGTATTGTCTCTGGTTACTACACCCAAGCAGAGCAGTCTTTGCGACAAAGCTGGTGGTTCTCGTCAACTGGGATATTTACTATCATCGGCGGAGCGCTCAACTATGGCTTTGCGCAGATCACGGGCGGTGGTTTGAAGAGATGGCAGTACATCTACCTCCTCGCAGGATCCTTAACGTTCCTTTTTGGACTTTTCTGCTTTGTCATGCCGAATTCGCCTGTTTCAGCGTGGTTTCTGTCTTCAGAGGAGAAATTCGCTGCCGTAGAGCGTTTAAGGCATGGACAAACTGGTGTGCGATGTACAAAATTCAAGGGATCACAACTGAAAGAGGCCCTCCTAGATATCAAGATCTGGCTCATCGCTCTTATGATGGCTTCGGCATACACAGTCAACGGCGCAGTTAGTGGTTTCGGACCTCTCATCGTGTCGACGTTTGGCTGGAGCACGCTTCACTCTATCCTCTTCCAGTTCCCCTTGGGTGGACTATGTTTCATCGTTATTCTTATGACGGGCTGGCTTGGATCCAAGTTCAACAACATCCGCATCTTCATGCTCATCTTTACATGCCTACCTGTAATTGCAGGCTGCGCCATAATCTGGAAGAGCGAGTGGTCGTATCGGGCTGCTGCGCCTGTGGTGGGATATTCCATCACTGGATTCTTTGGTGGCACGGTGAGTCTCATCATTACGATTGGCATGTCCAACGTAGCTGGGCACACCAAGAAGAGTTTCATGGCGGCTACGATCTTTGTAGCGTACTGCGTTGGAAACATTGTCGGCCCTCAACTTGTTTGGAGCCAGACCAAGAAAGATCATTATCCTGCTCTGTGGCTGGGCTTGATCATCTGGTAAGTTTTTACGTACATCAAATATTTGCATGATCTGACTTGACCTAGCTATATCATTTGCATTCTCGCATCAACCACACTGTACGTTGTACTTCGTAACGAAAACAGGAGGAGAGATGCGCTTGGCTTAGGAGATGAGAATGAGCGAGCCAAGTTGGCTTTTCAGGACTTGACGGATAAGGAGAACCCTTATTTCCGCTATGTTTACTAACTACCCTATGACGAAGTGATACGTGGGACAGATCTAACCGTTATTGAGCCATATTTAATACATCTCAGTCAGAATCAACATGCTGTCAAGTTGGTAATATGGGCAAACAACCAGTTGCAAGTGAACAGTCTCGTGAAATGTCATGATTTAATCATTATATACGTAAGGTATCTATCTCATGCCACAGCCGAATTCCATCTATGTAACCATGCCCTTCAACTTTCCCTTTCCACAGCATCTTATAACTTGGAGGGTGTGTCGTTGTGGTTCTTGATCTCGACAATAAGCTTGCCTGTGTTAATGCCCTTGTACAAGTCCACGAGAGCCTGCTCAGCAACCTTGAGACCACCGCGAACAACAGTCTCGGTCTTCTTGAGCTTGCCCTCAGCTATCCACTTGGCCAGCTCAGCACGAGCAGTGGCAAAGTCCTTGACGTGGTCGAGCACGATGAAGCCCTGCATCTTGATACGCATGGTGACGATCTGGGAGAAGGCTCGGGGACCCTGAGGCTTGGCGGCGTTGTACTGGCTGACGAGACCGCACTCGATGAAGCGTGCGTGCTCCTTTGCTCGCATGAGACACATGTCGAGAATGTCACCACCAACTGAGACATGTTAGTTGCGCCGTACTATTTTGAGACCAGGGAAAACTTACCGTTGTCGTAGTATACATCAATGTAGTTCTTTGTAGCCTCGTTGAACTTATCCTTGAAGTCATCGGCCTTGTAGTTGAGCGCGACATCAAAGCCGAGCTCCTCAGTGAGCCACTTGCACTTATCCTCGCCACCAGCGATACCAACGACTGTGGCGCCCTTGAGCTTGGCGATTTGGCCAGCAACACTGCCTGTGGCACCGGCAGCGCCGGAAACAACAACAAGCTCACCAGGCTGGGGATCGGCAATCTTGGACATGCCAACCCAAGCAGTAAGACTTGTCATGCCGAGGGCAGAGAGCATGTCCTTGGGGTCCTGGACACCAGGGTAGTACGAGGCAGGCTCGAAACGACCCTCAGGAACGATGGCAAACTCGGTCCAGCCGGGGGTACCAGCAACGATATCGCCCTCCTTGGCAAGCTTGCTCTTGGAGGCAAGGACGCGGCATGCGCATGAACCACGCATGGTCTCACCAATCTGAACAGGAGGGAGGTAAGATCGCATATCTGAGACATTGTGTTAGTTACTGACGATTCGGAAGTAGGAACTATTTACCTCGGAGCCAGCCTCGCATAGCGGGGTCTAGAGACAAGTAGAGAGTCTCAACGAGGATCTGGCCATCTTGAAGATCAGCGGGTGTGGGCGCTTTGCCAAGTTTCTGAGTAAAGGTGCGGCCTGGGATGATGTCTGTGGTAGGACGCTCAGCGAGCACGATCTCAAGGTTGTCGCGAGTCATTGTGAAACGGTAAAAGGACTGAGATCCGAGTCAGTTTTTGTCTCTTTTTTTGGTTTGTGTCGTGTTGAGAAACAGATTCTAATGTTGTGTTTCTGTAATTGCTGTGGAACAGAAGCAGATTGTTCTGCTGGGGGAGGGTTTTTGTACCTGTCAGAATTGAGGCGAGTGTCGTTGTTCACGATGTTTGGGAAAGAGCGTATCACTCGATAACTTGTGAAGAAATAGAGTATAAATCTGATTAAACGAATAAGCAAGTATCTATGTTATTGTGAATAATAGAGAAACTTATTAATTTATTTGATGGGCCTCAGCCTTTTTGTACTTGGTCTCCCAACGTTGGACTAGACTCCGTTAACTAACGTTAGTTTGACCCTCCCTTTGCGACGCCATGATCAATCGGCCTGTCTTGTCTTTCTGGGGTTGCTATCTCCGTCTCTAGACCCGGTCCAAAAGGCTATGAAACCTATGAAGACTTGTCAAAGCAAAACTAGGTCTGGCACTATTCCGCCACGGGGACGGGCGCTATTCCCATACGGATATATCCCCGGCCCCTCCAAGGTGTCATTCGGCACCGGCGTTCTCGGGGATCGACATTGTTTATGGCCCCGGCGTCCTTTTTCGATGGGGGAGCCTTTCAGCTCTAAACAGAGGAAACGGAAACGTGTCCGGCCGACAGTAGTAATCACTAAACGTTAGAGTGCCGAGGCTCGGTCATGGCTTACCAGAGGGGTAATTGGGGCCTTTTCTTGACTCAACGTAGGATTCTGTTGACGCAGACGCGGAACCTTTTCTTTTCTTTTTGGGTTTGTCATAAATGTCTATGACAATCCGTGTCTCGCTTCTTCTCCATTGGTATAGTCGCCCCGAAGCTGACGCAGCTGGAACCTTGAACTCCGTCAGAGCGTTGAAGTTTAACGCGCCAAGTCGGACGAGGCGTCGAATTCATGATCCTTCTTGTTCCATGATAGGAGTAGCCGTGGGCCTCGGGACCCCAGAGATTTCCGCGGCCGACCGTTGACAAAAGCTTCTTTGCTTCTGGAGTAGATTGCGGTTGTTGACCCGGACCCGGCTCGTTCGGCCGAAGATTATGTTGCAGGGGTTGTTTTGCAACGTCGGCATATGACATCCTTGACTATAGGCTCTGGCGATTTGATGACATGGCCGGGAATATAGTTAAACCTTCCCGCGGACAGCGAGATCAAAACGGCGAATAAGGGGCATGCGAGCTCTATCAATGACATAGTAGAATAACAGCCTACTTTGAACAATGGAAGAATGTAGGAGGAAAAGGCTGGTTGTGGGGAAGAAAACCATCTACCTACTAAGTTAGTAACAAAAATTCACCGCAAACATGGGAACATCATTTTGTACCTGATCCAACCGCCAATCCTCCAACTTCGCGCCTTGGCCACATGATGGAACTTAAGTTGTAATAAATTGCGACAAACGATTGGGTATTCACTCTTAATCATACACTATAATGCATCAATCAACACTCCTCTCAGGCAGTCTCGGCGTGTGTCGTCTCTAGCCCATCAGCGGTCCCCTTGAGTCCATCTGCGCGCTGAGCAGCCTCAAGCTTCTCCTCAAAACCCCCAGTAGCTTTGGCGCTTCGCCAAGCAGGAACGTTGCTATCGAACAGGACATCGATCTCCTCAAGGGTCTTGCGAGCCGTCTCGGGATATGTGAAGAAGGCGTGTACAGTCATGGCAATGCAAAAGGTTCCGAAGATCATGTATGTCTGCCATTGAATGTTGGTGAAAGATGGAGGGACAAAGAAGGCCAGGGCGAGATTGAAGCTAAAGGATCAATGTCAGTATGTTTGAGTTTGTCGTTGAAGAATTAGTTGCTTACATCCAGTTACCAGAGGCGGCGAGACCTACGCCCTTGGCTCGGTACTTTAGAGGAAAGACTTCGCTGGCGTAGATCCAGGCAACAGGTGCCCAGGTAAGGCCATACACCCCGACAAATATGTATGCCAGGGCAATGACGGCCTTGGCGGGAGCTCCTTGGATAGCCCAGGTCAAGATATCGTTACCTTGAAGGAGTTAGTCTTTGCGTGCTGGAGCACAAGATACATAACAACTCACCCTCGATACCATCGACAGGATAGCCATGGACGGCCATGACAGCTCCACTGGTAAAGTGTAGAACACCACAGATCAACGCTCCGCTGATCAGAAGAGGTCGGCGACCAAGACGATCGATATAAGGCAGGACAAGACCGGTAGTGACAAGGAAGATGACGTATTGAATAATGGAAGAGGTAAGAGCCGTGTTGCCAGTCATACCAGCCATGTTGAAGATGTAGACGAGATAGTACAACATTACGTTTCCACCACTAATTCCAAATCAGTATCAATTAGGCATTTAATAGTCGGGAAGTAAACTTACAGTAACTGCTGCCAGACCTGGACACTAACACCAACAACGGTACGCTTCCAGACGCCAGGCGCAAAGAGACCGAGGTACCCAATGTCCTTGGACTCGTTAGCGATTCGGACAGCTTCTCGAACTTCTTCCATTTCTGCGAGGACAACGGGGCTGTCGAGGTCACCACCGGCGTGAAGGTGAGCAAGGTTAAAGTGAGCCTCCTCCCAGCGGTCATGCTGAGCAAGCCATCGTGGTGACTCTGGGAAGAAGAACAGCGAGACGAGAAGAACGAATCCAGGAACAGCCTGGACACCCCAAGCAATTCTGAACGCAGAAGAATCATCAATACCGACGGAGCATCCGTACGAGACAAGATACATGATGAGAATACCTAAACTCTGTTAGTCAAGGACATTGGGATCGGGATGTGTGCAACATACCCCATTCGATAGCCCACTGCTGAATACCAACAATACGACCTCTAATCTGCGAGGGCGCCAGCTCAGCGAGGTAGACCAAGACCTGAGAACTGGTGATACCGACAGCAACACCACTGACGATACGACCAACGATAAGATGGGCGACGTTTTGAGCAGAGCATTGCAGAACAGCACCAGCAATCCAGAAGAGACAAGCGATCATGAGGGCTTTGCGACGACCCAGACGATCAGCAATGCCTCCTGCGACAAGAGCTCCGACGAAAGATCCTGCCGACATGGAAGCTGTGATACCGCCCTGTTCTGTTGAGCCAGGGTGGTTGAAGTAGTCGAGATACTGATCTGAGCCGATCCAGGCACTCATGGAGCTAATATCGAAACCAAAGAGCATGCCTCCAATGGTGCCAAAGGAGGCAAGGGCTGATATGTGTAAGTGACTGTCATTTAATAGACTGATTCTGAGATGAATGACATACCGTAGATGTTCCAAATTCGATACATTTTGACGAATTTGTGTAAGCAAACGCAATCAATGCTGTCTGTCTATCCAAGTTCAAGACTCACATGAGTCCCAGACACAGTCTTTATATAAAGACGATCTTCAACTTGACCATCAACTCCATGGGGTTGAAACAAGGGTGGACGTGGAGAACATGTTAGAAGCGCACGAGTGATGTTTTGTGAATTGGATGGGTCCGAGGCCCAACGTCATGCACTCTGTTGGAGGGAGGGAACTTTTAGGTTGCCCATGGGGAGGATCGTCAGAAGCTAACGGTTGAGGGTGATTTTGTCCGGGGTTTCTTCTTGGCTCGCTTGGGCCTTGTGGGTTGTGCGTCTTGGCTTGGGATGGTTTGTTTAGCTAGAGTTTTTATTGTACATGACCTCTGAACTAATTGCATCATGGCTTGATTAGTGTCAAGCCATGATAACGTATGCTGTAGCAGACGTACTCTTGTTAATTTGATAGTGAGTGTATACGCCTTGCCAGACTCAAGAGATATGTCGCTGTAAATAAATCATGAGCAACTTCTTAACGATGGAAGTCTGAGCGGCTCCGCGAGAGTAGAGGGTATTCCCGATGATGATATCATCTCTGTACAGGGGGGCCTGTAATGTCACCCTAAAGTACCTCGTTTGCTGGTGAGGAGCGCCATTACCGACCTGAATTGACTCGAGCGATACGATTCTTGGAATGTCTCTAGAAGGGTTTCTTGAAAAATGATTGGAGCGCATATACCAGCACACGGCAACTGGGAAGAATGTTAGCCAAGGCAGTGACAATACTCAAACGTTGAATGTCATCAGCTGCGGGGAAAGGGCCGAAATTGATTCTCCATTCCCCGAATTCTTCCTCCAAAATCCCCAAATTATTCGGGGTAAATGTGGACATATCAATCGTATGGGTGACTATGGCTATCGACAATTAAACACAGAGGATTGATCTTGTCATAGAGAAAATAGATCATGATTATACTCAGTAGAGCATCAGGTGTTACAGCCAACAGTAAAGAATCACATCATGTTGTTGAATTGGCGTGTACCAAGACTGTGTTCATCTTGGCTTCTTCTTCTTGGAGAAATACTCCCGCTCTTTAAATTCCATGATTGATCTTGCATGAAAAGAGACGTTTCTCGTCTTTCAGTCAAGGCTTGTCCCTCTGATCATTACCTCATTTATCCCCCCTTGGGCCAAACTCCCGGCTTGGCAAATTAACGCGTGGAGTTTTGAATGACAATTCCATTTACATTTAGGCAAAATACAAATACTCCACATAAATCTGCTATCAACTATATACACGAATGTGAAGTTCCATGTTCCTCGTCAATGAACGGTATGGCTCTTTGATGTTTTCATTGAGAAAAGCAGCCAGCTACTCGACTCATACACCAAAGCAACCATCTTCCTGCCTCATTCCGACAAGCATCACCAGACCAGTCTAAAAGTTGGACTTGGCCTTGTACTGAGCATCAGCAGTAACTCCAACCTTGTTAACAACAACAGTCTTGCCAGTGCTGCTAGTAACCTTGACATCAACAGATTCCTTGCCAAAACCAGAAGGGTTCTCAAAGAAGTTGTAGTCCTTGCGCTCAGTCTGTTTCCAGGTCTTGCCACCATCCACGGAGACCTCGACGCTCTTGACAGGCTCGTTGGCATTGACGACTTGCATGGAGAACCAGTTGGCAGAAGTACCAGACTTGTTGTGAAGAACAAGAGGAGTAGTAATTCCACATTCAACAAATTTGTACGAGGTCTTGACGATGCCGTTCGTGCCGCCAATGGCCTTGAATGCGTCGGGGAAGAGATCGAGATGGCCGGGTTCACACTCAGGACACTTGTCGACAATCTGGATGATATTAGTTGCTAATTTTTGATAAAGTCTGATGGATAAGACTTACCATGGCCTTGATAGTTCCGGAAGGGCCGGTGACTTCGACACAGGCACCACAGTTGGCGCTGTTATCCCACTTCTGACCAGAGAAAGCAGTCCCCAAGATACCAGCGGGGAGGGTGTAAGTCGTGAACATGCAGTTTCCGCCAGAGAGGTTACCGCCGTAAAAGGTAGATGAACCAGAGACAGATGCGCCATTGCCAAGAGCCTTGGACTGGGACTTGGTTGTAGTCTGAGATTTGGGCTTGGATTGAGATTTGGGCTTGGATTGAGATTTGGGCTTGGATTGAGATTTGGGCTTGGATTGAGATTTGGGCTTGGATTTGGGCTGGGCCTTAGAAGCAGCCTGGGCCTTGGACACAGCTTGAGGCTTGATTGCAGCTTGAGTAGGCTTACTAGAAGTAGCTACATGAGTTGCGAGAGTGGTATAAACAGGGACATCACCAGCGACATGCTTGGACATGACAGGCACAGCCTCGGGAGCAGAGTAGACTGGGGCAACAGCATCGGCACTCGGTTGCGGAGCCTTGCAAGCTCGACCCATGACAGCGGGAGCAGCCAGAAGAACGGGGAGAAGAAACTTCATAGTGATCGACGTAAGGAGTTTCAAATGTTCAAAAAGGGTGTGAATAGAGTCAACTTTAGACTTGCCAAGAGATGAACTCAACAGGGGTTTAAAAAAGTGAATGAATGGATGAGATCGTCTAGATTCTCAATAAAGAATGTGCAAATACTGAAACAAAAGAGTGTTGAGCTTCAAAACGAAAGGAACCAAGAGTGCGAGACTATGTCACTATTTAAACAATCCTCGTTGAGCAGATTTTTCGGCAACCCGGCACCAGTAATTTCGTCTCACATATGACAACTTCCAAGATTGAGGCCATTTCAATAGGGCTGATACACGGTTTACGATCCTTTTAATTTAACGTCTGGTTTGTCAGACTGGGGAATGTTGCAGGGATAACCACGTTAGCAACTGGTCAGTTAAGCCGAAAGAGGAAACTGGGATCCGTTCAGTGGTTCGATCAAGTTGACGATCGAGTGTTGATCGGGTTGTAGTATTAACATCCTTGAGTAGATTTAATAGATGGTGGCTTGATATGGGTTGCTGATAGGATCTGGGCCGGAAGAATTCGAGGACAGAACGTTGAGTGAGCAGGCCACGCAAGATCGTAGAGTTACATTGGCGATCGGGTTGAGATGAACTGTTTCCAGAGGGGCCACTTTCTATGAAACCTATATTACGGCAGTTCCTGGCATATGCATCGAGATTCGAAACTGTCCATGTTCGTGACTGCATGTCATGCACCACTTAGTACTGATTCTCACGAGAAACTAGTCTCGTAGCTATCAAAATGAATTCACCTATTTTTTATTCTTTTTTTTTTTTTTGACTCGGTTTCATTTCTTTTGCGTACCTATTTTGGGTAATAAAATGCATCACTAGAGGGCTTGTCTTGATGTATATGCTACATAAGTAGGTATCCGAGATATCGCAGAGGGTTGCCTGTTCCAAGCATAACCACACTTTCTCGGTACTATTCTAACAACCCTTGACCACATCAGCATATATAAAAGGGCAATTCAAATACCAAATGCCAATCGTAGGGTATAACAGCTACTCGAAGCGAGTGTTCTTTGTTGCTACATTCGAATAGAAACGTTGTGTGACGCAGGAATCCTAGCTCGATGCTATTCCTGGACCCTAGACATATTGTTTGTTCAAAAGCGAGATATTGGAGGTGTTACACTTATATCAAGTTGTTAATCCAACAGCCATTTAATATCTCTTACTGGTCAGTCTCTTTAATATGAATGGTAGCAGTTTGCGTCAGTGCTGGCAGGTGTTGCCAGCTGCCATAGACCTGCCAATGCTTCTTCACTTCCTCTCAACCATCTCTGCAGTAACCAAACAGCCTATAAATTCCCTTCATCTCTCCTCTCTCCCTCTTCTTCTTTCCTTCCTCATCATCCTCAATATCAGATCACTCTGCACTTCCACTTTCATCTACACATCCATCTGAACTGTACCTTCTGTTTTGAAGCTACCTACCTACCTTCATCAAACACTCGCAACCATGAAGATCGCTACCATCAGTAAGTCAAAAAATAATCATCCGCACCTACCTACCAAAACAGCCTACTGACCATGCATCTCCCAGCCCTCTTCCTCCTCGGTGCTGTCGCCGCTGTCCCCGCCAACAAGACCGCTTCTGCTGTCGAGATCGCGGCCAAAGACAAGGCATCCTGCAGCATCTCTTGCAGCCTTTGGTACAAGAAGTGCTACTTTCGTCCCTGGGCCTACACCTGCGATGATCGCGGTAACTTCGTCCGTCGCGGCTGGAACCCTGACTGTGACGCCAACTGCTGGTGCGTGTGCGACGGCAAGCTCTAAGAACAACGCAACTTGGTATGCGACAATCTGAACACCTCAATTTGGTCGGTGGAGCGCTTGGAATCGATTGCTGGATTGCTAGATAATCATGGGGGTGGTATTGGAATGGTTATATCTGGACTTGAGAATTATCAATCTTTGGTCTTGTGAAGCATCGTTTGTTTCTGCAGAGATAGCTAGCAAGTCAATCACCAATAACGCCTAACGAAGCGTATTAACACATAATTTCCTTGTCTAATGAATACTGCGCTTGAGTGAACAATTTATGTGTCAGCTCTGGCTTGTAGGTAATAAGTCCCAAGTACTTGTTAAAGCCTCTACGGTACATCACAGTACACTACATAGTTTGGATAAACATCCAAATGAGACTTAACGAGGAGGTTGGACTATGAGCATTGGGACACACAGAGTTTACAATAAAAGTGAGTAGTTCAAGGGGAAAGATGTGCCTGTGCCTCTATTAAAATGTGATATCCAAATAAATTACCATATATCCAATTCAATAATTCCTCGCTCATACAAACATCTAAGTACTTTTCGCCCAAAACTATTTCTCTACATCACTAGGCGACGATGCAGATATCTGTCTCGTAGCCTTGTCGTTAAAGACAAGTCCAGGATGTCCCACGCAGAGACAAAATACAGCAATGACAATAAGTCTAAGGATAGTTAGTTTGACTTCGACAGACTTTCAAGGGATACACAACTTACACTCCCTCAAGACCAATGAACAACCCCTCGTCCGTAATAAGGTCCGAGTCTTGATATCCTTCGCTCAACTCATAACATCTAAAGGCACATCGCGCAAGGATCAAGATAACAGAAGCGCTCACAAAGCCAAAGAAGACTCGCATCCGTTTGCTCAACGCCCCGGCCGATCCGCTGCGGAAGTATCGCCAGAGATAGTCCCCGAGAATAGCGCAGAAGAGGACGAGGATGACAACTTGTAGTGAAAGACCAGCTAGGGCGACGTCGATGCCCATCTGACTTGAGCCTTGGCTGATGGTTGACAAGGCGCCTCCAGTACCTTGTAGAGCGAGACAGATGATATCGGCAGGGATAAAGATCCACCAGACGAATTCTGGTCTAAAGCGAGATACTTCGGGGGCAAAGTGTTTGATACTGAAGGAGTGAGTTAGAAAGTCATGATCATCTGAGGAGAGTCAACTTACGTCTTGGATAACGTCACGTATATAGCAGCCGTGTAAAACACAGGGCCACTGGTGATAAAGACGATCTGTATCATGAAGCCTCCAAAGTTGAATGGGTTGTGATACAAAATAATACGACCGATATATCCAATAATCTCAAACAAGCAGCCGAGGATCATAAAGGACATGAAGAACCACTGTCTCCAGCGGATGCCCAGTATAATGTGCGTTATTATGGCAAGGGCATACAGAGCTATAAAAGTACCGTTGGCTGCAAGCGAGGGTCGGTATTGGTAGACGCTCCATTCTACCGGACAGAGGGCCAAGGTGCAGTTTGCATCTGGGCCAAAGATGACTAGGTTATTGGGCGGTTCTCTCGACATTGTGTTTATTGAGGATGATGTCTGTGGGAAACTGACAAGGACTGAGGAGAATAAAGAGGGATTGATATTAAGTCAATGATGTGACAGACCAAGACTGGAATAGCCTATCGATATATTGTTTGTCAAGGTTGTTTGCTTTAACCGCCTGGCGTCAGATTTTAACCTGATCAGAAACAGGCTTGTCTCTAGTATTTATCTTATAAATTCCTAGTTCCTCTCATCAGCACTCTAAGTCAGTAGTCATATCAACACTGCTAATTGAGCTTCCTGTCGCACTCGCTAAACAGATGCCAAGCTTCAGCTCTCCCCCTTCAGCCCTGTCACAAAGCGAATGCGAGCCAAGGACCCAATCAAGCAGTGTCAGCTCCAGTGAATTAGCTGTTCGGACACTAGAAAACCCCTGTAGACAGATCAGAGGCTAAACTCGTTCGAGGAAGCCTTTCGAGAAGGAATGTTGGAACTAGAACTATTTGGGAATCCTATTCGAGATGCATCGTCATTCCAAGGGTGGTAATGACAGCTTGATATTGATGAATGCGAGAGAGTGCTAGATGTTTAGGCTAAGATGATGGGTAAACGTATGTTATCAGTATCTAAACCATTCGATAATAGATATAAGTTGCATCGTCGATTGTCATGGCGTTTCTATTGGTTGTAGGTCAGTCAGCCATGATGTACCAGCATAGAATCGAGATATCCATGTTCTTAGTAGTCTAATACATCACACATCGTCTTACAGTAGACTGTCTATAGTCTCAACCGTCACTACAAATCTCGGGTCCGAAAAGACTGATTATCTACCCGAGCAAGTTTGAGTATGTTATCTCGACCAATGCATTCCTTCCCACACATCATCCTAAAACAGTTACATTGTAAAAAACGTGATTGACTTGAGCCTAACCCTCCAATTGCCCGAGACAACGTCATTCCGGTTCTACTCTACTCTACTGTGACGGCTTCAGCCTCTGCCGCAAATAGTGACGGGGACCGTTTACGCCATCTTCTGGCATGTGTCAGGGGCGTTCACACCATCATAAGTTTCGGCCACTACCTGATACTGACATAACTAAATGCCATATCTTCATAGTATATTCAACCATTCTATCAACTTCATGTTCCCACAATTACGAGGAAATTCCAGCATCCCTCTCAATCTCCTCTTTACTGGGACACCACTTATCCTGCAGCGCCTTATCCGTAGTCTTTTCAATCGTGGCCTTCTCCCACCACTCACCCCAACTGGTCAAGAAAATGCGATCGGGATCCTCGGGGAAGTCACTTCGTGTCAGGGCATCAAGCACGCTCGAGGCACCTATATCTCTGTCAGCAAAATAACATCAAGTCGGAGCCAGGTATAAAAGTTACGCACCCTCAGGAATAGACTTGGCATCAGGCATGTTACTCTGAATACCCATCTGCTTAGCAAGACCTGTGCCAGGAATTAGGCCAGGCGACACCGCAACAACGTCGTTGGTACCAGCTAGCTGACGACGCCACCAGTGCGCACCGAGGAGACCAGTGAATTTGGTGTTGGAGTACGTCGTGGGAGCATCCGCTCCAGAGCCTGCCTTGACCTCTTCATCAAGCTTACCTATACACAGTCAGAATGACAGCTCTCAAAAGCAGTATATTGGAGAAGAACAGGGAGGCTTACTAGGATCTGAAACCCTGCGCACAGCACCAGAAGATACAAAGACAATCCTGGACTTGGACTCGACCAACTTCTCCCTCAACAGATGCACAAGGTAAAACTGCGCTGTAACAGTAACACATTAGTCCTGCATTGTACTACCTGTCACACATGTTCAACGTACAGAGATGGTTCACAACATGTGGCTCGCACCACTTTGATCCGTGAGGTCCCGGTCCATCGGCGCTCGTGCCGCCGAGTCCTGCATTAAGAAGCAAGTAATCAATCTTTCCCTGGCCCAACTTTTCAAGGGTCTGGTTAGCGAACGACTTGACGCCCTTGAGATCGTTCAATTCAAGCGGAAGAATGGTAACGCCGCTGGAAGAGTGGTCATAGTTAAGCTCTTCATATGACTTTTGCGCCCTTTGGGTGTTGCGCGCACCGAGAATGACTTTGTATGGTTGACTTGTCTCGAGTAGCTGTTTGATAGCTTCCAGACCCTGTCTGCGTTAGCACGTGTTCGGCTAAAGATTAGGGAGGAACAGTGGTACAATTCCAGAAGACACGCCCGTAGCCACGACCGTTTTAGAGATTGACGCCATCATGCAAGTTATTACTCTGTATATTCGGTTGATTTGGCTGAGTTGAACTGAATACTCGTTCAAAGTGCCGATGACCCAGTCTTAAAGAGTGGCTTTCAGCGGGGTTAGCGGACATAGTAGGTGACGTAAACACTATCGAAGGATTTATTACAAGTAAGCAGTAGTAGAGATAGAGTCAAATATACTGCTACATATCTTTGAATCTGATGTAAGCAGTATTTGATTATTAATGTTATGGATGTATTTTCGTTTCATTCAATATTCATTCATCTGCATTACGTATTCTATACAAGGCAGATTTATCCCATGTAGTTTCCTTGTCTCAATCATATCCAAAAACCAATTCTTGATCAACCCAATGCCTACTTGGGAATACGTCCACTCCCCAGCCTGTCAAGTATCAGGGTCAATCCACAAAATCACAGATGATACATAAGGTTGTAATTTCTACCCAGCGATGGTGCTTCTGGGGATTTTAAAGTGATTCTCAGCATCCTGAGTAAAAGGATGCACTATTTCAACTAGACGCAAAACTCAGCGATGGACCAACCATGTAATGATTTCCTTCTTTTTCTGCTTTGAATAGCTATTCTCTTTACGAACGATTCGTATCGCGCGGAGAGGTTTGCGTTCCGATAGCGGCTGGGGCTTTGGTCCTCTCCTCTTCTTAGGTGAAGGACCTATAACCCATGTTGTCGTGCTTGAAGAAGAGGAAGGGTCAGGAGCAGGAGTTGATGCAATAAACCTTGAAGCTTGGGCTGAAGCGACGGATTGGGGAGCCGGAGTAGAGGGGTAGACTTGGGTGCAGGGGTCGAAGCAGCAGACCATTGAGGTTTAGCCACTGGCGTCAAGAGAGGAGATTGGAGAGGGACGTTTCCTGGCTGAGGAGCGACTCCTGTTTGGAGAGTAGCATTGTTTGTCTAAGAGACATTCCTGGGTTGATGGCCTCGTCCAGCTTGGGGAGCTTGCCCGGCCTGAGGAACATATCCAGGGTCGGGAGCATACCCCGGTGGAGGAGCATACTGAACGTGATGTCCCACATACGGATGAACTGCACGCTCCATGTGCGGATGAGGCCATTGAATCATCGGATTGTATGGATACTGAGCCATATGCTGTAAATGATGGTGAGGATAAGGCGGATGTTGTGCTATACGAGGATGAGGGTATATCCCATATGATAGTGCAGCCACTGAGGCAGCTAGGGATAAGCAGGAGCGTGAGTATGATGAGGGTCCGTAGCAGGAGCTATATGAACATGTCGAGCAGCTTGAGGTGGCGGCAGAGGAAACTCTTGAATCGTCTGTGTCACTTGATCTATTGTACGCGGTTCAGTAACGCCAGGTGGTTCAGCGGCTCTGGATGGCTCAGAAGCTTTAGATGGCTTATTCTCTCTTGAACTTCATGAATTTCTATGACCTCGGTCATCTATGTGTCTTCTGTCTCCGGAGATGCCATTATCTAGATCAAGATAATCGTGATGAAGGGAACCGGTTGAAGAATTGCAACAACCAACACCGCGGGGAACATCGAGCCATTGAACGGTGAAAAAAATGGATATTCCCTATGTAACAGTCTGCTGAATTTAGACTTTTGAGAAGGCTGATTGGTAGATGCTGTCATGAAAAGGGCGATAGTCCACTTTCATCTCCTCTTTCATCTTCATCCGAGAAAGGTAGGTTCGCGTTAAGCTGGCTATGTTTGTCGAGTTTTATCAGCTGAGTTGATGAATACGTGACACTTCCAATTGATGGAATTTCGGCTCTTTAGGATAGTCTCAAAGGGAACTCTGTTAGCTGTTGACGGTTTCATCAAAGGCGCGTAGATGTATAGTTGATAGGCCAATATTCCATTGTTTCTTGATGAACCAGGCCGTGTTAGTGAAAAAGGTCGTTAACGTTTTGCTATTTCACTAGACATCAGATCATACGGTACCCGAAGCTTGTTTCGGTCAACTCAAGTATAAAACGACACCACTTTGCAAAGTTCACAAGTAAAGGCGGATGTCTGAGCAGTTCTGATGCTGGTCTTTGCAGCTTTCTATTCCGTTCGTTCTAATCAATCATTTCAACTTTATCATAAATTCCACTTTTAAACTCTCTTGGTTCGCAGAGACTCAGGAAGCAGAGCAACCTTCTCATTGAAAAGCTTCTCAGCATCAGCCCACACCCGCGAAGTCTTGCGGTCCTTGAGTGTGAGGAGAGACTCCTTGAGACCCTCACTAAAGGCCTCACTGGCCTCACGAGGAAGCATTGAGGGGAGATGGTCAATGCTGATAACGGAGAGAGGGAGGGAGTTCTGATCGTTCTTGATCTCGACGGGAACGGTGGGTTCCTCGAAAGTGGTGTTGATAGAGTAGATTGGGATGGGGTTGTGAGGGTTGGTGGTGTCGCAGGATACGTCGATAACAACGGCTAGGTTGCGGCCAGACTTGGCGAGGAGCTCTTCGTTGATGAAAGGAGGGATGGGCTTGGAAAGGTAGATAGCGTTAAGGAAGACATCAGCCTGGGCAATCTCCTCATAGGGACCTTGTAATAGTTAGTTTGAAGCTACCAATTATCATCCATAAGGGTCATACCATCTCGGTCCTTGGTCTCGTTCAAGTCCCAGCGGGTGATGTTCTCATCGGCCATGCCAGCCTTAAGGAACAGGTCAACAGCACCCTTACCACATCGTCCAAGGGCACCAAGGACGAGAGCAGTGGGCTTGCGTCCAAGAGACTTCTCAGCCTTGGCAAGGTCCTCTCGAATCTGGTTAACGAGCTCCTCCTCGTTCAGGTAGTATCCACGGCCATCGGTGAAAGTCTCCACTGAGGGGAGCTTGGAGGAGGGGTCCTGGAGCTGGTGGGCAAGGGTCTTGATACCGAGCGCAGCGCCAGCAAATCCAGCGTGGAAACCGAAACTGTTAAGTTTGTTAGGAAAATGCTGTTCTGGCTTTTTGTCTTCGTGATCTACTTACGCAGAGACTCGGCGGCCCTGCTCATCGACGAGGAACTCCAAATCATATAGAACGCTGCCTCCTTGGGGGAAGCGTCCAAGAACCTTTTCCCATCCACCTTGGTTCTAGGATGTGTCAGTGAAAATCCCCCAGAATTCAACTTAAAGATTATACCTTGTAGCAGTGGGCAAAAGACTAAACCATGTTAGCAAACAGCCAAGGGCTATTTTCGGGAGTAGAGCATACAATGTGGTCGTTCTTAAGAGGGAAGTCGTCCTCGGGAATCTCCTTGAGGCCAAGAATCAAAGTTCCGGCCTCAGCATTGGGCCAGGTGCCCTCAGCGACAAGGCGGGCACCAGCAGCCTCGTACTCGGAGTCCTCAAAGATGCGCTTGAACTTGGGGTCTGTAGATGATCGCTCGACAGAGACGGGGTATCCGGCCTCGACAAGGGTCTTGATAATTGAGGGAGAGAAAGATCGGTGCTCGAGGGGCTTCTCCTCAGCGCGCAGAAGGATGTGAGGGTATTGAGACATGATTGCGACGGTTCTAAAGCTTCTAAAGCTGTCGATTCTGGAATTTCGAAAAGAATTAGCGAATTGGTTCGAATATTGCGACTGAATTGTAGATGCAGGGTATAAATGATGGAGAGCTGTGCAGCGGCTGAAAAGACTCAACCGCGACCCAATGGTCGCTGACGGAAACATGAACATAGCTGCATAGCAAGAAACGTACAATAACAACAGTTGTTTGTTTTGGATATGGATACAATGAAAGCTTGTCAGATGGATTGAACTTACCTTTTGTCTTTTTAGAGTATCGGATGATGTTTTAATCTGAGTCACAAAAAAGTAAAGATCTGAATGTCGCCTGCTCCTGCATCGGCGTCAAGAAAGTGACCCCGGCGAAAAATGGCCCCGCTCCCGCAGCAGCATACAGTCCCTACAACCCCGCGGTGGGGACGGGAAGAAAAGTTGACTTCTTTTTAAGGCTTAGCGAGGGGGAGTTTCGATTGCATCATTCCAGTCTCGGAGGTCTAAGCTCATAAGGGTGAGGATGAAGATGCGGACAGCCATCTTGAGCTAAGTTGCTTAGACATCTCAAGAGTGAACATGGTAGTCGTTGAATAATTTGGTATGGATTTCGATCTCTAACCAAGCTATTTGAGTATCCAGTTTCTCAAGGATTGGTCCTCTCGTCTATCCTCTTACTCACAAGCTCCGATCGGTCAAACCTTAACAGTGGAATGGGGACCTGGATTATGACCTAGAAAGAAAAATCAGACCAGTTACAGGAAAAGGATCCGACGTTTGTATCCGTGACTCTATCATCAGAACCGTTTATTCCAATTGATGTTACATTGCTACTGGTTGAAAAGATACGTTTATACGACTTAGTGCGTAGTTATTTACCTACTGACCTGCTCATATATAGGTACTTACACCTAACAATTTCTATATCATCACATCCAACCTTACATATAGCTGGCAGTAACTCAGGTAGCGAGATACATGTTGTTACATCACATTTTTTGTAATTGAAAACTTAAAACATAATAGCTCAGCATCGCATACGCATAATACCCGGTAATAAACAGTTGAAGCCCCAGCATTTGTACATGACGTGGGTTATGGAGCTTCAACTGCCCGTCTTGTAACTCAATGTAGACTGGAACCTGACAGCAGGGCGAAGAAAGGCAGGTTCTTCAGCCTGGGCGTACCGTCATAATTCCCCCTGAACTTAACGCATTAATTAATCTCTAGCTTGAATAAAACCATCGATCCGTTGATCGGGTTCCTGGCCCACTTCCCAGCCGCCCAACCACCATCTTGGGGATCGCCGCAAAATGATGCGTTCATTGATGAGATCGGATCGCGTTCCTTGGACGACAGCCCAGTCCAGCCCAGCCCAGATCGCGCTTTGTTCAGGTCCAGCTGAACCCCTGCAGGCACTTAAACGCCAGAATCGATCACGGCAAGCTACTTTACGCCAAAGGACCGAGCTCCAACCCATCTTGACGCGACAGCTCAGGGCTCTTCTATGACGCTGAGACAGCATCCGTAAGCTGGCTGCCATGACGACACGGCGCAAGCCAAAAGCAATAACAATGTACATAAACTCGGTTGATGGATCGCGTAAATTTCTAGTTGGTCAATTGAATTTCTCATTTAAGAAAATTGCAAGACATAGTACACCTTCTCACTTATACCAATAAAGTAAATCAACACCATCGCTATCATGAAGGGCAACGACGAGGTCATCCAAGAGTTTAACGAGGTTGTCAACATGACGGCCTCTGAACTTGAAAAGTGGCTCAAGTCGGACGATTCCAACAGCGCAGGTTGGCCAAAGGAGGATGAGAATGGTGAATCTGTCGGACATGACAGTGGTCGCAAAATTGTCGAGATCCTCAAGGAGAACCCAAAGAAGGAACCCAGCAAGTACACTGATGAGCAGGTTCAGCACATGCGCAAAGTCGTCTCCTACTGGTAAGTACTCTACGCGTACCGTTACGGCAGACATGAACGATTTGCAACTTGACACTGACAATAAACAGCAAACGTCATCTAGCTCAAGAAACAAAGGCCAACAACAACAAGTCCCCTGAGGAGGTCAAGAAGACCAAGTCCTATGCTTCGCTCAAGAACTGGGGGCACGACTTCCTCAAAGCCCAGGGCAAGGAGAATGACAGTGACAAGAAACAAGAGGAAGAGGAGGAAGCAAATGACGATGCCAAGGAGGAACAAGACGAAGATGACGATGATGAGAAACACACCGGCGAGAAGCGAAGAGCGACACGAAGCCAGACTGGCTCGAACAAGAAGCGAGAGACTCGCAAGGGAGAGTCTACAAAGTCCAATGATGAGGAAGAGGAGGAGGATGCCGAAGAAGACGGCGATGATGCTGAGGAGAAGCCCCAGAAGAAGCAGTCCAATGGCAAAAAGACCAATGGCGCTGCAAAGAAGTCTGAAGAGAAGGAAAACGACGAGGAGGACGATGAGGGTGGTGATGACTCTGGTGCAAAGAAGGGCCCAAATAAAGGTGAGACTGTCAGTTGGAACTGGGGCGAAGGACAGCCCAAGGGTAAGGTCCTAGATGTCAAGGCCGAAGAGTAAGTCCCACCATAAATGCACTTATAAGTCAAAATGCTAACACCAATCCAAGTACCTCCATCACAACAAAGAATGGTAACACTGTTTCGAGAAAGGGAGATGAAGAAGATCCCGCGGTGGTGTTGGATACGGGCAAGAACAAGGCCATCAAGAAGGCTCATGAGTTGAACTAGGACCTTGAGTTCAATTGTGGTTTTTCTGTATCCGTAATACCGTTATACTTTAACATTAATATCCCAATATCAGAATCTGCTTGATTTGCCAGTCTGGACCACGTAGTCTCCCATTAAACACCACCACCATATCTCCATTTCACAAAAATAATATGCAAAACGCCAAAAAGAAAGCACATCTCAATCAATGAATATGTATTATAGGAACAGCCCGATGCGGGGGTCGAACCCGCAACCTTGAGATCGCGTACTCGTAAGAGTCTCACGCTCTACCGATTGAGCTAACCGGGCGTGCTTACGATTTGTTGAAAGAAGAGGTTCAATGTTGAGATTATCTTCAGAAGCCAATTCACTTCTCCTCTTGACAGATCATGATAAGCCCCTGGTGATATGCCACGTACGATGGCAGCGACGCAAAGGGAGATCATGCTCGCGTGCCAAAAGGTTTTGGGTTTTGGCCATTAGTATTTTATTCCAAGGGTAGGGTACCTTGTTCTCTATAGTCTGGGCTGTTGAGAAAGGCTCGGGTTGGGAATAGGGACGTTGGTTGCTGTGTTGTCGTGTTGTTTCGCGAGATGAGGCGTAATAACAGCATTGGATAGATTGCAGTTTTCGCCAGTTGTCGGCCTTTTCTTTTTCGATCAAGAAGTGATAGAAGAGGCTCCCCTTACCCAAGGATTGATACGTCATCTGATGGTACAAAATCCATCATTTGATGTGTTGGTGTTGAAATGAGGTGAATACCACGATCATCTATAGGGTAAAACTGATGTCACGGAGACTCCATCGTGAGAAGCGAAGCGCAGAAAGAGGTGACAGCGCTTAGAATTGTGGGGTTTAGCTTCCATGAGCTTCATCATCCACTAGGCCCACAATGACAATCATGACTATGATAAGGCAGATCGTACACAACGTTGCTGCAGTAATGACAAAAAAAAGTATTCTGTAGATGTATTCCTCGTTATCGTGATTTCTCCCAGTTTCGATTTCAAGACAAATCTTTGTCATGGATATCAAAACATAGCGGCCGGGAGCTCCTGGGAACACCAGAGAAGCATGTGGGGTGCACTGTTTCATGACAGGAAGCTGCCGGTCTTCCCTCCTAGAGCTGAAAGCGGGCACTTGCACTTGCGTACACTTTAAGCTTTCGTTCACTTATCGTCAACAACACTTTGTTGCTTCGTTCCCCCTCTTTTATTCTTGTTTCTTATATTTCATTCAGCGTTTTGTTTCATACTAAAGCTCTTCCTTTTGTGTTTGATCTCTATACACTCTTTTCCTTTGTTCTTCTATAGCGAATCTCGTTTTTTCGCGACAGCGTCATATGCTCTTGGTCCAACTGCAACCGTCATGACCAGCCATCCACCATGTAAGATGCACCCGAACATCAATCGCACTGGACTAACAAACCTCAGGATTGAACCATCTATTCGTGTCCGTCGAGCAATTCACGCCAACGATGCGACCCTACTGCACCGAATCCTCAAGACACACCCAAACTATCTCCTAAACCCCGATTCGTCTCCTTCCGGCCAGTCCAATTCGAATATGCACCTAGCAGCTTCGCTAGGTCATCGCGAAGTCTGCGAAGTACTGTTGAAGCTAGGCCACGAAGATCCATGCCCTGCTCTCAATGAAAGCCACCAAACTGCCTTGATGCTTGCTGCAGCTGGCGGCCATACCGAAGTCGTCCAAATTATCTGCGAACACGACAAAACATGCATTCTTCGTCGCGATGTCAGAGGCCGCGATGCAGTCATGGAAGCTAGTCTCGGAGGACACGACACTATACTACAACTCCTCCTTACCTACGTTCCCGGCGGACCTTATGAAGCAGTTCGTCGCGCGGATATCGAAGGAAATACAGCACTCCATTTTGCGAGCGGAAATGGAAACCTGCTGGTACTACGAACGCTGCTGGCAGCGGGCGCCGACATACACAAACGAAACATCTGGAGTTGGACTCCAGCTGCATACAGCGCTACTGTTCAGGCCGAAGTCTACTTGAAGGGCTTGGTCAACGAGGTCGGGAAGCTCCAACAGCAGCAACAAAAACGAGAGATTGAATCGGCCAAGAAGGGTGGTGGAGTTCGAGTTGTTGAATCCACAAGCGATGAGGAATGATGCCGGGCAGAATGTATCATTGGAAATTCACTCAATATCGAGGCTTTTGCATATCGTATGGCAGCCCTGTCGCCATGGCCTACGTTGACATCAGACCATATACGGGTTTCTACAGAACCAAATCTGTTCTACGATTTTCCTCGACTACGTTGAATATTTTTTGCTGTTTTTACCAGATTACTGTACTGACGAAGCAGCAAAGAATTCCTGAATTGAACTACTATTTCATTTTGACTTCCAAAAAGTAACTGGACCTGCGTTATTCACAGTCGATGCTGCCTGAGCTCGAGTGTTGCATGTTCACGTGCGATATGACTCGTCCATCTGATACATTCGTTGAATCAGACAATCACTGTTGTTGGCAGGCTGACAATCATTCAAATCCCAGTCAAGTGATTGGGTACCAGACAGACGTTGAGGCTGTGTATCATGTTCGCGTGTAACACATGACACACGAACTGGGTGTACTGCCATGAAGTCCCGTTTGCATTCTTAGCGCATCACAGCTGATTGTCCTGGCCGTTCCTGACAGCTTTGTTCCAGGACGCTTCGATTTATACAAACCCTGCATCACAGTTTGCCTTGCAACATGCCCATTTTCTACGCCATGGCTGGTGACTCAGTCTCAGTAAACGGGACTGCTGGCCGTTTGTTAATCGTTTGTAGACGTCTGATCAGGACTATTCAGACGATCACATGTCGTAGACTATGGCTAGGATCTGATTCATAGTCAAGCACTTAGAGTTATTCATGTCAAGACTTCAGCCAACCAATAGCATAAATAACAGAGGTTGCTGTCATACGAACTTCTGCTTGTTAACCAACCGTCCACCAACTTGCCCAGCTCGTCGTCAGGGTCGTCGTATTGCATAAAGATCCTCCATGTCTAACAACGGGCCTATCAATTGTCGGACAATCGAGGACGTCGACCTTCCTGCACCTGCAACCAAGCTCATCATCACGCAGCATCTCGCAGCATCTCGAGATTCTCCTTTCTGGGCCTGGATCATTGTAGGCGCATTCTACGACCGTCACGGCAACACCCTTTGGAGCACCAAGATCTTTCTTGGCTACCTGGGTGTCGACACGGACTCTGACGACGAGACCACTGATAGCGAGGGCAGCGTTTCAGTGACAGAAAGCGAAGTTGAAGAGGCAACCGGTACATCAAGTAAGTACAGGATCTGCTGTTTGTAGCAGTTATTCATTTACATATTTGTCTATATAAATCCTACTGTCTCGCCCATTCTCTAACCTCTTCCAGACATCCATCTCCCATATCGACCAAGCACTTTCGGTAGTGACAACGCCTTTGCCTACCAATACCACAACCAGACACTCCAAGCCCAACAGTTCTATCCTTATTGGAACCAGGCTTTGGCAAATAACGCTCCACCCGTTTGGGATCCAGCTCGTCAAGGTCAAGTTCCTGGTTATTGGAACGCTTCTTTCGACCCTCAAGTTCGTCGCTGGGTACATACCTGGCAGCCATTTTACTGAATCTTTTCCCTAATACCCCCATCCCACGAACACCCATCATGTCTGGCGGATGGAACCCCATGAGTGGCCGTGATTCCAGAGGAACTCGGCCCAACGGTGCTCCTGCAGGTGCTCCCATTCCTACACAAGGTCAACCCTACATCCCTCACGTCGGCGGGCCCGGCTATAACTTTGGTTTAGTTCCTACTCCTTACGGAATCATGTATGCTGGCGGTGCAGCATATGGCCAGCCTGCCTATGTCCTCCCTCAAGGGCCGGTTGCTGGGTTTCAGACACCACTGACCTATGCAAACCAACCTAACGGTAACGGAAATATCTTGGGGCGACAGGCACAGCCTTACCCACAGATCGATACCCAAATGCCTGCCGCGCAGATGACCAATTCTACAGGCGGCGTGGGCTGTGAACCAGGTTATAACTACTTTTTCCCTGCTGAGCACACCAAAATCCACGTCTTCAAGAGTGAGACCCCGCCCTGGCAACTCGATGCCAACGCGCAAATCCCATTCATTGCCTCTCATGTCCCCACCAGCACCAAGTTGGGAGACCTACTCAAGGGTTTCGGCTGCACTAATCCAAACCCTAAGAAGAATAAGTGTTTCGAACTCTACAGCGGTGGAAATGGTAAGTGGTACAAGGGATATTCCTTCAACGGAGATGAGGAGAAGGAGATCGAGAAGAGCCTGAATGAGGTGGGATGGACTTCTGATCGCACCGGCAGTGAGAATGGCAAACCTGTCGTCTGCCTCTGGTTCTGCAAGAGCTGAAGATGGGTGATACAATGGAGACTCGAATTGACTTTGGGTCTGATGAACATTGCCTCGGTTGTATTTTGATATTCTGGAGGACTGAATGTGATTCTGGGAGCAATGCATCTTGCGGCGCAAGGACCAATAATATTTGGGCGTTGATGGCGTCTAGGACAAATTTGCTTTCTCGATGGCTAGAGTTAGGAGTTACTCTAATATCACTGTTAAATTTTGTTAAACCCTCTGTGCCAATGCTACTTGATTCCCTGCGCTACGATATGAAGGAAGAGAGATCTACGTTTCCTCTGTGATGAGCAAAGGACTCATCCATTAGCAAGCCAAGTGTATCTACTCAAATTTGCGGGACAAGGCTAAAGCATAATGGCAAAGAGGCGTGATGGAAACACTAATTCAGAATGAACTCTTCGGCATACGTTTGCGTATGTCGTCAATCTGCTCCTTACACAAGGGTCTTTTGTGCCACAATGGCGATCATCAGATACCGATAGGCTTTACAGATAGTTATGCAGTGCGACAAAGCCACAAGGTAATCGAACACTGGGTAACTCAATGATATCAAGAATTAACCGGAGTTGACAGGACTGATATCTGGAATAGCTGCTGTTCTTTTGAGAGCAATGTAGGTCAATCAACACAGATAGTTTATACAACTATCACATGTCAGTTATGCTTTTCTGTTGTACTCCCGGTGCTTAAGCTTGGAGGCGTTATTTACAGTTGTGAGCTGATGTCGAATCTCAAATCAATCAGGTATGTGTACCTTCTATTCAAGGTAGACGGTAGAATTCAGCGTATGGTAACATTATTAGACAGGATCTTTGAGTGTATCTTGCTGGAGAACAAGTTGTGTTGTTCCATCCAGAAAGAAATTTGAACCACCACAGTCGATGCTCGCTCAAGATATACTGTTGTTTGAAAGATAGAATTAAGCAACCGTTATTGGTCTTCAATATGAGGTATCGGACCGAAGTAGAATACACCCAATTGCTGATATCAATTACAGAGGGAAATTGATGAACCAACTCCAATTAGAGCGCTGATGATGCATAAATTGCACTACTCATCGGATGATAACGACATCATCTATCAAGCCTCTTATTAATAGCAAGCTCTGTAAGAAGATTCGGCAATGAAGCGAACCATTCTGAAGCCTTCCACTGATCTATGGCGCGATAATAGGGTTAGCCAGTGTCACTGTAGATAAACTCGACGTAATGGCATTTTCGTACCCATGAGAGTGATGACATAAAAGCAGGGACTCTTGTGGTTTCTTTATCGTGCGATTACCTGTGGAATTTGTTCAGATCTTTGGCTATCCGTTTATCCCAACGAATGCTTCAAGCAAAGTCTGTCAGAAGTTACCCACCATGGCAGAAGAGATCGAGTACGCAGACGTGGCCCCTACCATTTCCACGATGAAACACACGCAAGACAAAGACAAATCCCATGATCAAATGACAGGAATAGACACCAATGATAACACCGAGATCAGCCTCGAATCCAAGTACGTCCATCTACCCGCTCAAAGCTACAGGATCTAAAAGTCTCAGGGTCAAGAACCCTCTCCACGGAATCCCAAGAGATCAACTCTTATCCGACGTCGAAGAATGGGCTCAAAAGAAGAATCTCACAGAACACATCGCACTCCTCAAGAAAGGTGCTCTATTAGCCCAAAACCCTAGCGGAGCAGCTCTTCTCGACGGCGAATACGCACTCACGGCAAAAGAACTAAACCACCTCGATCGTGAAACAACGCATCGCTGGGATCTACCTCGCCGTCTTATCCTCACCATATTGACATGCTCCATCGGCGCCGCGGTGCAAGGCTGGGATCAAACAGGTTCCAATGGCGCGAATATCTTCTTCCCCAAAGTCTTTGGGATAGGAAGTGAGAGCACGAGAGATAAACTCCTTGTTGGTCTCGTGAATGCAGGTCCGTATCTTGGTTCTGCATTGATAGGGTGTTGGTTATGTGATCCTATCAATAACCTCTTAGGTCGTCGAGGTGTCATTTTCGTTGCAGCGCATTTTTGTATATGGCCTACTATCGGCTCTACGTTCTGTCAGACATGGCAGCAGTTCTTCGCCTGTCGTATCTTAATGGGTATCGGTATGGGTGTTAAAGGCTCTACAGTTCCTATATACGCCGCTGAAAACGCCCCGGCAGCTGTCCGCGGTGCACTCGTTATGTCATGGCAGATGTGGACAGCCTTTGGCATCTTCCTCGGAACAGCATTTAACCTGGCAATCTTTCACCTCGAGGGCGGCCTAAATTGGCGTTTCATGCTGGGAGCTCCATTCATTCCCGCCGTTCCCCTCATGCTTCTCATCTATCTCTGCCCCGAGTCGCCACGCTGGTATATGAAGAAAAACCGTTACCCAGAAGCCTGGTCCGCAATGCTGAAACTTCGACACGATCCTATTCAAGTTGCGCGGGACATGTATTACATCAGTTGCCAGCTCGAAATTGAGGAGCACTTGGCTAGAAAGACGAATTATGCCACGCGCTTTACACAGTTATTTACAGTCCCGCGGGTCAGAAGGGCGACGCTTGCTGCGTTTACGGTTATGATTGCACAGCAGATGTGTGGTATCAATATAATCGCGTTCTACTCTACTACTGTGTTTAAAGAGGCTGGTATGTCTGACTTTAAAGCTATGGTGGGTTCTTTTGGGTTTGGTCTTGTCAACTGGTTGTTTTCTTTCCCTGCATTCTGGACTATCGATACTGTGAGTTGCTACTCCTGATCCATCTGTAGGATATACTCACTAACATATTTTAGTTCGGTCGTCGGAGTTTGCTTCTCTTTACATTCCCTCAAATGACTTGGACACTGCTTGCTGCCGGTCTCTGTACTCTCATCTCCAAAGACGCAGGCGATCTTCGCACCGCTCTCGTGTGTCTCTTCGTTTTCCTCTTCGGAGCCTTTTATTCCCCTGGTGCAGGACCTGTCCCATTCACATATGCCGCCGAAGTCTTCCCTCTCTCCCATCGTGAGACAGGGATGGGATTTGCAGTCGCAACTTGTTTCTTCTGGGCATCTGTTCTTGGGATATCGTTCCCTTTTATCCTCGAGCGTCTGCAGACTGTTGGTGCATTTGGATTGTACGCAGCATTTAACATGGCCGCTTTCATCATGATCTTATTCTGGGTTCCTGAGACAAAACAACGTACTCTTGAGGAACTGGATTGGGTATTTGCTTTGCCTACAGGAAAGTTTGCTTCGTATCAGCTTCGAGTTGCTATTCCGTATTGGTTTAAGCGATGGGTGCTTTTGAAGAAAGATGTTACCAAGGAACCTCTTTATGAGTTTGAGATTGTCGGTGATGCTGGTAACTCTGATGCTAAAAAGCCCGAAGAGGAAGCTTAAGTAGAGGAATAGGGAGAATGCTTCCATTTTGATGATTACATAATGGTTGTTTCAAACTGTTAATTGAAGTTAATGGAATGCTCCGAGTACTGAATTTGTTCCCGAGATATAGAGGACTAGTGGGTAGTAGAGAAAATTGCCTCCTAAATCTTATGGTATAAAAATAAGTAGTCTAAAAGCCATAGTCTAAAGAGCATAAAGTGATCGACTAATTTTATCTCTCCTGCCCACGGCGGTTAATTTTTCTAGTACCCTGAGGAGGACATTGTGAAACAACAACATCTAAGCTCAGTCAACAGCCCATTCTCATTTACATTCGTTCTTGCCTATATCTCAGACTACCTGTGATATATGATTTTGGCAATTGTGTTACAATATCTAGGAGGAAAAAGAAGGATAAGATTAAAAGTAGTAAAAGGCAAAAAACATACAACACCGGGGATTCGCTGGTCGTCACCGACCCAACTACTAATCCAGCGCTTCGCAGCTTATCTATGGGAGAGCGGACGGGATCCCGAGTTCTCTGCGAGCTGTGGTCGTATGTACAAATCTAGGAGAGATTGATAGTTATAAAGGCAAAATCTTGAAATAAGGTAAGTGTGTTGAGGGCCATATTTAACATTGTTAAAAGGACAGGGATAGGTAGTTGCCCTTTGGGTTACAGAGAGGTTATTAATGGACATTGTAATACAGATATCTATTATGTATCAGTTGGTAATAATAGTATATTCCTGCCTCCTTTTCTCTGTTGGCCTGTGTCTGTCTTCCTTATCCCTCTTTTCCTGTCCTTCATAACAAAGCTGCACGCCGAACAAATCATGGTACTTTGAAGCCAAACCCACCAAGTACATATTTATGACTTTCTTTGATGCGGGGTTGCTATGATCCGTTGACGGATCATTAGCTGTACCCTACTTGCAATCTTAGGCTAATGGAGCATTATAGGTCGTTCCCATCCATATAAGGCTGAGTGCTTCATACAAGGTTGCCTAGACTGTTCAATCTAATATGTGGCTTTCGCGATATCTTCTTCTGTAACCCGAAAAGTGATTTTTGAGGAAGGAAACCCGTCTCAACATGGGCTGATATGCTGTGTTAGTATTCTGATACATGGATGCATTGAAACGAGAGTCCCTCGACACACACCATTGTGCATCGATCCTCTTGGAAGGTGTTATTAAACAAGAGAGCATACAAAATAGAAGGACTCTCGGCATATATCTCACTATCATTCATATAAGCCCGCTATAACAGTACCATTCTCTTAAACACTTAGATATCATCCACTCATTTTGAAAAACATCATCAACAAGATATACTTTGTTAACTTCCAGTTCTGCGACTTTCTGACTTGCCTGTATATCAATCTGCGGCTGACGAAGGAAGTCCCTACGATAACGCAATCCTTGAAATGCATAATAACAGATTTCGACTTGTGATCTGTGTTGGTGGCTGAATGTTGTGCAACCAATAATCCGTACAGCCCCCACTGGATATAATCAGGCTCCCCCGATTGCAGTCCCATGGTTTCCTTCTTTACAACATTCATTTGGTCTCAGCCGAAACCTCATATTCTGTTCTCATGGTGTTTTGAAATCCCAGGCAGTCTCATTTCGATTCCTACTACTGCATACAGATATGAGTTCATCGACCATTTCTGAAGCGCAGCCTCTAGTTCCCTCCCCATCCGAATCGCAAGCCACGTTGTCTAGTTCCAAACACAATGGGAATGAACATCCTACTCTGGGACAAGTTTCTCCTTCATGGTTCAGGAGAGTTGGCGTGGCCGTAGCGTTACTGACAGTCCCTATCGTGTATTTGGGTAAGTTGATAACATCTGTTTACTAGTCAAGCTGATCATTTCTTAGTACTTATTGAATTGGTCTCGCACCTTTCTGGAAAAGAGCAGAGTTCATTCGGTGATAACACGCTTGAGATTCTCCAACTTGCTGCTACTCTTTGGCCTATCTCATTCGCAGCGGTCATCGGGCCTTTCCTTAGAACCCTGGCTCTCTATTGCGCCGAACGAGGGTCGACCCTTGGTTCTCTCGAGTTCTTGCTGACCAGCCAGACTACTGTTGCCGCTGTCAAGAATCTATTTGCTTTTCGTCATATACATATATGGACTCTTGGTATCATAGCGATATGGACATTCAGTCCATTAGGCGGCCAAGCAGCTGTTCGATCTTTATACCTCCAGCCACTAAGACAAACCGAGAAACTCGACGCTGTGCATTACTTCTCGCAAGTCCCTCTTGGGAAGTTATGCGATAATCTCAGAACAGGCGAATCTGCGTACTATGCATGTGGAAGCGCATTTGTTCAAGACAGATCTTTACCAGGATTACTTCCCGCTTTTCGGAGGGCTGTTAACGCTGCTCTCTCAAGACCTGACGTTCTGGTATCTCACCCCCATGATTCTGCTGGTAATTACAAAACTGTGATAGAGCAGCTAGGAGGGGCCTCCCAGGCAGCTAGTCTTGGCAAGCAAGACATATGGCGTAACGTCCGTGTTCCATTCATGGAACTCCTGCCCGAATATAGTCACAATGGTTCTGAGTCATGGATTCAAATACCTTCTGATACTGTTGTGCCATACTCATCATTCATCGGGGTACCTGTCCGCAGAGGATCTCGTCCTGAAGTGGCGGGAAACTCGAGCATGATTTTGCATACTCGTTATCAAACTCTCAACTGCAGCGATGCACTCCCATTGAAGTCTTGGCTGAAAAAGAACGCGTTGCTTTTTCGCGAGGCAAACTTCACAAGTTTTAAGCCCAAGGAACATCAGAGCGTCAAATTCGGACTGGCTACCGAGCCAAACCTTTGGATGGATTTTGTCAGAAACAATGTAACAGATTCGCATTTCAACAGCACACATGATTCAACATTCAAGTCTCCATTGCAGTTGATAGTTGGCGGAGAATGTGATGATGGTCATATGATTCGCGTTTGCAATATCTCCACATCATATGTAGATGTTGACGTTGGTTGCAAACGGTCGAGTAGCACGGATGGCCTCAATTGTCAGGCCGATCGAATCCGACGGACTACTGACCCACGATATTCGATATACTTGTCAGACTTGTCGTACGAGCCCGTGTCTAGTCGTCTTATAAACGAGATGCCCTTCACAACAGCAACCTACGCCTCATCCACACCCAGTCTCCTGGAACTATACATTCATCAACCTTCATCAACCTTCAATACTGGTAGTCTCTTGTCAAAAGTCGGTTACCCAGCCTGTTATTCAAATTTATCCCAAGAACTCTTCGAGGCCAGGTTCGCCACAGCTCTCAATACATTCCTCATGGCCTCTTATGATAGTACTGTTCTGACAGGTGCCGAAGGTGCCCTTGAATATGACATCAACACATATGGCGACTATACACCCTCAAACAATACAGTTGACAACTACACCTATGATAACGACATGTGGAAGAATACCACTGCCACTTGGACCGAGTTTAAACATAGCATCTATTTCATCGATATAGCATGGTTTTGCACTTTTGTTATATCAACAATCATACTATTAGGTTGCGCTATTGCCAATACTGTTATTCGGGAGCTAATCTTGGCTCCCGACTTTCTAGACAGTGTCGATGGGCTAACGCGGGATTCTCCCTTTATCAAGATCTCCAACGAGTCTTGGGCAACAGGAAGAGGAGTTAGTTCGAAGGATCGATTGCAGGCAACGAACAACATTCGAGTTCAAATAAGAGATGTCGATCCGGACGCAGATGTTGGGAGAATCGTGCTGACGACCGATACAACTGACAAGAGACTCAATTGGCATAGGGCATATGTGTAGACATGTCGGTACTCTTGAATAAACCTTGGCTGTAGCCTTTTCCCTTGATAAAAGAGCATAAAGAATTCTATCGCTTACAATCGGCTACCTCAAGTATAATCTATCTAACACGCGCCTATCTCCTGTTGTGAGATTCTTTCTCAACTTCCACTTATAACGCCTTCTTTCTAGTCTCAGCAGCCTGCACCTTTACAAAAGCCCTCTTGGTAGCCACGACGCTGTGCACCACCAACACGGAAGGAATAACGATCCAGATGGCATTGCAGAAGACATAATACATGTAAAAGTAAAACTGCTCCGGGCGGCAGTAGACAATGCTGTGCACTACCTCGTTAAAGTAGCAAGTCGCAAAGTAAAGCACGTCGCCGTACAGTTGACCAACGCTGATGATGAGCTGGATGGGGTGTCGCAGAGGGTGTTCCTTGACGATGCTCCACGCGCAAAAGAACGACATTGGACCCCAGAGAATAGCGGTGATAGCCTCCATAGGGACAAGGAATGAGTCTTGGGTCAAGTAGCGCGAGTCAGAGAGGGAGTATTCTTTCCAGAGCTGGGCAAAGAGGCTGAGTCTGCTGGAAAGATCGGTAAAGTTGGCAACATAGTAACCTGCCGTAGTTAGCATCATGCATATATCCAGATAAACATGGGACTTACCCTCGAAGAAAAAATGGATGCATCCGCAGAGAGCGAACCATAACGTCACAAAGGTCTCTCCTTTGGATAGCTTCCGTGGCGCTGAGTTGATGAATAGCAGCGTTACTGCGAAAATGGCAATCGAGCCAAGGACAAAACTGCCCACGAGAGTGCGGGAGGATAGTGTGTTGGTGACATATTCTGGAAGAACTGCGCTTAGAGGCGAATATGGATGAAGGGGGATTTTCGCAGTTGCGTTGACAGCCTCTACAAGAGTATCCATTGTGTTAATTATGAGTATTGTCAAGTTCAAGTTAAAGAATTATAGAGCTGCAGAGTTGGTGTAAGACAAAACCTGGGCGGCAGCATTGAGTTAAGTACCTTTTCCCCCAACAACAACAATGACACAACGTATCAGCCTTATTCCTTCCATGACAATCGTAATTACCACAAATTACACATCATCTTCAATGCGCAAATCTTGGCATCGGAAATCTGAGATCCGGAGTCGTACCATTCAAAACATCAGCATAAAACAAGTAATTCCATTGGCTGCTTAGCAATAATTCAGATCAAAAGAGAAATGTGTATAAAGCGGTGGACACTTTTGCTGTGTTGATCTGGAGGTTCGGGCGTCCCGGTCTCCGTTGGCGATGGATGGCATTATTGAAGTATGCGAATACGAACGCGAAAAATAATCCTTCACCTAGACAAACCATCACCGAATACGCCAAATTGCTGACTGCTAATATGCTATCGATTCTGTCCGTACTTCACCATAAGTCCCCAGTTCATCTCCAGCACTCATTATGAGCGACAACTCAATCCTTCTCTCCTCTGTAAAAACCATCACCATCGTCTCGCGCATCCTCTTCTCTTCAGGGACTTTCTCGATACCCGCCCAACTCGTTCTGGCAGGCAAATCTTTAATGTTGACAGTCGCCCACGCTTCCCAGGGAATATCTCCCGAAGCAAGACCCGGTGATGCATTCTCATCATCATCATTGGCAAGATCGCTTTTGAAATATGTCTGTCCTTCAAGTTCCATTATCTTCTTACTCACTGCTGCTGCCCCGTCACTGAGCCACATGCCTTCTTGTCGTTTGAGCTTGTAGAGAAGTGTAATTGCACGACGACGCAGCCATGGGTGACGACAGCGTTGGGCGACCATAAAGACTGGTACGATAACTCCTGGTTCGAGGGATAGAGGTGAGTTGACATGGAAACTCTGTGTGTCGGCACATAAAGTTTCTGCGAGCATGAGGATCCTCTCGTAAAGACTGACAAGATTGTCCCATCGCGTTTCTGGTCCAAATGCACCGCCCGCCAGAAATGTACGCATAAGAGTGTGATACAGTCTGATAGATACCGCTCCTCTCTGATCATGCGGACTGGCTTGATTCCTCTCAAACTCTGCCATCTTGTACTCCCAAGATGCAAGATCCCTTTTCGTAGTCGCCAACATGTCGCGATTTTCACCCATGATTTCTTGATCTTCATCGTATCCTTTCTGACCCATCATCATAAGTCTTCTCATGACTCCAAAAAGTGCCGTCCCTGCCTGTGCGTAACTCTTAAAACCAGCAATGCGCTGTAGATCTTCATCGATCCATACTCTACTCGGAACGCTCTTGTAAGGATACGGTGCACTCGAGTCGGAGAATGTCATGGCATGCAGATCCAGGCGTGTTAACATCTCAGCTGCGCTGGACGTCTCTACACTATACCCTGCTTGGTTCAATAACCTATGAGCAGCCATAATGTGTACCTGGCTATCAGACCAGCGCCCTATGAGATGCGCGATGGATACGAGAGCGAGGCATAGCGACAACAACTTGGCAGGATCCTTCACTTGTTGTGCATGAGATATCGCGCGTCCATAGCTCACGTTTGCCTCGAGCCACATCTCCTCGCTCTTGTTATTGCAACCCTGAAAGTACAACTCATGTCTTTGATGAATCGCCCCTAGCGCAAGCGTTGCGTGCCATACCGCAGGCTCACTATGCGCCAGCTGTAGAATCTCCCTCGTCCAAAACTGCGACGGTATGAATGAAGCCGTCGAAGGTGCCGTAAGTGTACGAAACACGTCAAAAAGCGGCAAGTTCGCAGATTTAGTGCCTGCACTCATGGGATACTGGCACAGAGCTTGTGAAATAGGCCCCACGACTGAGATTTGACGAGCTACCTCGGCGAGTTGGCGACGTGTTATTGTCGAACCCTCTGGGAGATAACCATCGCATTTTCGTTTGACGGATAAGCAGCGCTGGCATGCGGGTTTGGCCATGTCGCATTTGACACGGCGTATGCTGGTGAAATGAATTAGTGAGTGTCACTGGCTGGGAAGAGCCATGACTTACCGACAAGTGATGCACCCATTACCAGCTTTTCGCGCCATTATATTGTAGTTTGTTAAAAGTAAAAGTTTCTTCCTTGAGAAATAGACAGATGATGAATGACTCTATCGCAACATCTGCGCCCTTAGTTTCACTTATCACCATAAGCACAGCCACCTTATAGCCAGGGTAATATGCTGAGGATCGCTCGATGCTACCTGCGTTCTAGCCATGAACCATACCTACCAAGACATCGACCTAGATTCTTTCCAAGTTCGTTCAAATGCAGGAAAAGAAATGTCGGAAAACATATTTACCAGACACTTCTTCTCGGGTGCCACAAACAAGAAAACAACCATGATCGACATTAGTTCGCTCGGCTCAGCCCTATTACCAGGGTCCTGTCCTTTTCTGTAAGGCAAATAGGATCCAATTCCACCAATGACGGCCAACTTGGCTCAACTCAGAGCATTAAAGACAGATGCTTCAATACAGGCTTCCTTTGCATACAGATACATCAAGTCGCATAAACACACAGTATTGAAGGTAGGACATCGCATCATTATTCATAAACAGGGTATCAGATCTTATAATTCATTCTCTTTTTCCTTTCTCCTCGCCCGCAAAACTGCTGCATGCTGCTTCGTATGAAACTTGACATCATCGGGATACAGCGGATTCCAAACAGTATTGCACACCTTGCACTCAGAAAATGCCGCCTGAGATGAAAGATTGAGGGTTGTTTGTACAGTAGATGCTTTCGCCTTTCCCCTTTTGCCTGCTTTTACATCGCTGCTAGACTCTCGATTCAGCGAACTCTCCCCTAGAGCTGGTGTTGTAGGTTTCGCGCTACTGCCTTCTTTCGACTCTTCCGTACGATTATCATCTTCGGCATTCTCGCCGTCTAGTAGAGGTAGCGAAGTGCCGCGAAATCGCAACAGTCGTGGTTTCTTTCGTATTTCTATTCTGGGTGGCGGGGAAGATGGAGGTGACTCGGGTTGCTGCTCATCGCTCTTTGGACTTGACGCAGCTGTGGATGAAGAAGAAATAGGTTTGAAGAAGCTCAAGATCGATCCCTTCTTGACGGGGTCGCTAGTAGACTCGGCCGCGTTCTTGGTTTCCTCTGGGATTATCTTTGGCAAAGATTGTGCTTCTTTATCTGTGTCTTTGGACGCCAATGTTTCGGCATGACTTGTTTCAGTCGAGATGCGTCGCTTCTTTAGACTCGTTTCGCGCGCAGAATCGTCCCTTGTGCTTCGTTTGCCATATGTGCGGAGTGGTTTGGCACGCGGTCGCGATGTTGAGGGTGTTGGAGTTTCAGACCTGCTCCAGTCAGTTCCATATATCGTTTGTGCATGAGATTCGGACCTACATGTTTAGCTATTTGTACTTCAACAGGTTCTTGTGCCTTATTCTAGAGGTTGACAATATCGTCGCTGTCGTGGTATGTGATGGTGTGCCTATGTAAACAAACGGCGTGAATTCTGTACAGAAAGGTGATTATGTAGGAGGCGATTAATTAATTACAATATCAATAGAAGAAGGATAAGAAAGAACGCGAAGAACAATCTCGACCTCGGATTTGCGTCTTGGTAGAGAAAGAAAGCCATTTAATGCGACAAGGATCCCCCACCAGAAGAAGTCGCGTTGAGACGCGTCTGTCGCGCAGTCACATGTCATCACTATCCTCTAAAATGAGCCATGATATCACTACCAAAGTATTGGGAAATATGGATGCTTTCGGTTTCGTTATGCTGATAATTGGACCAATGTAGAGCTTTGCAACCTGATTTATCTTGCCGTTTTGCAATATGTTCGGCATGGTTATAGCCAAAGCAAGTGCCAATGCCTAGCACTACTAGTATTATTATTAATATTCTGTATCTTGTCGATGTCTCGACCTTTTGTTCAAACCTCCATTCGCTGACTTGCTGATACCCACATCATCCTTTTCTTTAAGGAGTATTGTCTTCTCATTCTCATCATCGAGCTTATTCACAGTCCAACTCTCCACAACTTCTCTCACCTCCTTAACCTTGCCAAGCTTCTTCCTCCCCTCATCCATCTTCCATAAGTACGCATTATAAACCACTACCTCTGCGATAGCAACGAGTATGCTCCCACCCATAGTCAGGAATAATCTCGCTGGCAAACTCCACCATCGCGCTGTAACCCACAGTGTTCCAGCAACGCCAGCTATACTGACCAAGAAGTTGATGATCAGCGTCACTTGTTTGTGCACTTCCTCCATCGCAATATCTTCATCGCCGATATCCGAAGCTGATGTAGGACGGTTGACCTCTGCAAAGGCAGCGGCGCTGGAAGGAAAGCGGTCTTTAAAGGTTTCGAGTTTGGGGGCAGGGTTCATCATTCGTTCATAGGAGCGGGCTTCTTCTTGGCGGCGGAGACGAGCCATAAGGGCTTTATATTCGGGAGACTGGCACATTGTTAGCTTTTTAAGATGAGAGCTGCATCGACGGGCGTACAGGTTCAGGTTTCGGAGGTGGAGGAGGAATGTAAATGGATGCGCCGCGAAGGAGTTGTTCGAGAGAGTAGTTTGCATCGTCTTGTGCTTGTGAGCGCTTCCATAGGTCGACAATTTGGCCATGAGATATGGGCTTTCCGATTTGGGGATTGTCTAGAGAAGGTTCGTTTGTAGGTTGTGGTGATTCTTGGGTCTCGTTTTCGCTGTCATGATCTTCGCTGTCTGGTGTTTTTGATGGTTGAACAGTTGACATTGCCTCCACGATGGAGGATGTCATTGTAAGTAGCACCATGCTGAGGTTATAGAGTGAAGAACTTATAGGGAGAGAGAACGGCGATCGCTGATATAAACAATCGTAATATATGTTGATTGATGATGTTGCTTCATCTAAAGATTAAAGTCATCAATTAACATTTACAGGCCAGTTGCTCAGAGTTGGTAGCGATTCATCCGCTGACAACCTAGCTTAAACGGCCCCATATCTCATCCCCACCAATGATATGAACGGCCTGCCATGGTGTCATGGCCGGACGGACCCGCTAACATCCCGGCTTAGCAGAACACAGCTAGAGCTGGAAAAGTTTAGAGGTCCATCCATCGGATCAAATCGAGAACCAGAGGCGAGGCTCAAAAATCCATTCTCGACAAAATTATTTCCCTCGCGATCCCGATATCGCCTGACGCTTGCCATTGACGACTAGAACAATCTACGACTGACTTTTACCGATATACTAAAGCGAATGTGGTTGTGATATTCGACATCTACACCCACCGAATTTCCCTCTTTCTCTCCATATAAATCGACCCAAGTGTGCGCAGGCGATGATGCTCCGTCCGGGGGCCTCGGTGGTGCGCGGCACCATGGCTAGACAGTCGATGTTGACGAGGACGAACTTGGCAGCCGCACCTGCTTGTGCTCTGTGCAGACAATTGACCGTCAGTCGAGGTCCTACAAGGATACACAGCGCCTCGCTGTACACCACCCCGCGAAGAGATTCAGCGTGGGGTGCTGCCGTGCAGGTCGCTTCCAACGTCGTAAGCAATGTTGTCAAGAAGGCTTCCAAGGATGCGATGCACATCGATCCTCTGCGAAGCGTAGCCAAGGAAATGAAGTTTCTCACGGGAAACATTCGAAAACTTCTTGGCTCCGGACATCCGTCGCTCGACCGTGCTGCCAAATATTATACCCAGGCTGAGGGCAAGCATGTCAGACCATTGATCGTCCTCCTCATGAGCAGAGCAACCTATCTCTGCCCCAAGACACCTGCTACGGCTCCTACAGTTACTCACCGTGGTGTCGACACTTCGTTATCACCAGCTCAGATCCTCGCCGACGTAAACCCTGCAGCTCACCCTCTCTCTTCCCCCGAACAAGAGATTCCCGACGCCAACTCAGACATTCTTCCCAGCCAGCGACGGCTAGCCGAAATTGCAGAGCTCATTCATACGGCCTCACTTCTTCATGACGATGTTATCGACCACTCTGTCTCCCGACGAGGATCGCCATCGGCAAACTTGGAATTCGGCAACAAGATGGCCGTTTTGGCAGGCGATTTTTTGCTCGGCAGGGCATCCGTTGCGCTGGCTCGTCTGCGCAACCCCGAGGTTGTTGAGCTGTTGGCTACTGTCATCGCCAACTTGGTCGAGGGCGAGTTCATGCAGCTCAAGAACACAGAGCGCGATGAGCGCAACCCTAAGTGGTCCGAGGAGACAGTCACATATTACCTCCAGAAGACCTACCTCAAGACCGCCTCTCTGATTTCCAAATCATGCCGGGCTGCGGCTCTTCTAGGCAACACCGATGCTGTTACAGTGGACGCAGCATACTCGTACGGGCGAAACCTGGGACTGGCCTTCCAGCTGGTGGACGACCTTTTAGATTATACGCAAAGCGGATCAGATCTCGGAAAGCCTGCGGGGGCTGACTTGGAGTTGGGTCTTGCGACAGCACCACTGTTATTTGCCTGGAAGCAGATGCCGGAGCTCGGAGCCCTCGTCGGCCGCAAGTTCGCCCAGGAGGGTGACGTACAAAGGGTAAGTTGGTTGCATCCTTCTTGACGAATCACATTTATTGGAGACGCCCCATGCTAATTATATCGCTACAGGCACGTGAGTTGGTTCTTCAAAGCGACGGCATTGAGCAGACACGAGCTCTCGCGCAAGACTACGTGGACAAGGCCATTGCCTCGATCGCGGACTTTCCCGAAAGCGAGGCCAAGGATGGATTGATTGAGATGGCACACAAGTCTCTCAAGCGACAGAAGTAAATGTCACCCAAGGAAGAAACAAAACAGAGGTGCGAAGATCTGGATGATAGTGGTCCAGTATCGTCTGCCGTGTACAAATACAACATCAAATCACATCATTTCACTATTATTTAACGATGGAAAAGAGAAAAGAAGAAAAAGTCGGATATCTCAAAACGACGATCAGGCCAGCTGGGATTCAGGGAGTTGGTGGCATTGAGCCTAGCATGGGCGGTGTATGATTTGTGTTTTCAGGCTTGCTTTGTCTCGTCTTTTGAACAAACTAAAACCGCGGGCATCTAGACGGATTGGGAAAAAGGGAAAGTGATGCATGTATGATTATACATACTATACCTGCGCTACTCGTTTTTTTCTATTTTGTTTCTCACTACTTGTAACATCACGATGATAAGATTCTTGACGCCGCTTACAGCCGCTTATTTGGGATAATTGCATCTTACCAAACTTCAATTCTCGAGTTGCTTTAGGATTAAGAGGGTGTGATGACGACAGCTAAATTATTGATTAATGATAGCTTGGCAAAAGAATAGAATTGGATGACGCCTTAGACTTTTTGGCTTTGCAGGCGATATTGCAACCTCGGCATGCAATGCACAAACAACGACGTCTCAACTTGGTGTTTTGATCGAGTAATACCTACTTCTGTGATCGAATAAGCCTCAGGAAAATAAAACAAAGCTAGCTGGATCTGAAAAATGGTCAGCCATAGAGTGGACTGTTTCCGCGGGGTGTGCCAGACTCAGACTAGGACCAAAACACCACGATTGCATTACTCGATAGAAACTCATTGAAGGATGGCCGAGGTAGAGGGGCAAGTCATCCGTCAAAGACACGAGAACAACAATCATGTAAAACTGCTCTAGAATTGTCATCGGCTGACTTTTTTTTCTTGACAATGGAATTGCCTCATGGGAACATTCCTGTCTCAAAGTCTCCAACAGGTGTTGGTTACGGGCATCGTCGACCCCGAATAGCCTCAGACTCAAGCTATTCTTACCAAGACAAGAGAAGTATGAATACACGACGCCTTTCTACAACTGTGATATTATGCAAGCCAATGAATTGCTCCTCTAACCTTGCAGCTGTAAACCCGTTCATCGTATTACTCGATATTTACTCGATTCAATCACCCACTGCGGCATTCGGCTTATAGATTCAAGACTCTGATTGGTCCCGAGTCGTGAGAAACCGGCATCCGGCTGTGTCCGATGCGAGGACCCTGGAAATTCCAGAGTTTTTCTTTCTGTTATCGGTGATAGGCAAACTAAGTTAGTTATAGTCTAAGCTTTTTGTCCCAAGTCCGTGTAAGTGGGACCCGAGGCCATCCATGGGTACAAAAAGTCATACGCACAAAGGGTGAACAACACATCGGATTTGCCTAGAGTGGAATGTAAAGGGGAGGCAAATCATTGATTGGAAGGAATAGTTTTTTCATCGAATAATGGATATAGCATAGACCAGAAGTGTCAGAAAGAATACCGAGCCGAAGAGTCAGGATAAGAAGAAAGCCGTAGCCGAATCCTGGGGGTGGCTTTTTCCCTCTCTTTTTCCCTCTCTGTTCCTCATAGTAACAACACTCGTTGAGAACCCAATTGCTCGTCCTTTTTTGTCCCTCTGTTGATAAGATCTCTTGGATAAGATCGGCTTCACCACTTGATAAAGCTTCCCTTATCAGAACTGTACCGCTTGACTTGGCTCCGTCTGACTTCTCTTATCTTTGAGTCGCAACCCCACCAATTGGGCTAATCTGTGAGCCACACCTCCAAGACGGAGCAGAGAGATAAGGATAAGAAGAGTATCCCCAGAAAGAACTGAAATAGCTAGGGAAAACGAGTGAACCAGCTTTCCCCAGATTTCGGACATATCCTTGCAGTAGCTCTGTTTGACACCTTTCTTTTTGTTTCTTTATTTTTGTTTCTTTCCATCTTTTCCTTTTCCTTATTCTTTTCCCCTTCCTCCTGATTCATATCACTCATATCACCCATCATGGCATCTCCCAGCGCTGAGCAGTACCCCGAGGGTCCTCTTTCAGTCCTCGTATCATCCCGAGTTGTCGTCACTCTTCCTGATGATTCCCTTGTTACCACGCCCGCTTCAGTCGTTGTCAGCCCCGTCACTGGCAAGATCGTATCAATCATTCCCGAAGTCCTCCCCTCATCCAGTTTCCCAGCTGGCACAAACTATGTCGATCATGGTTCCAGGCTTCTCATTCCCGGTCTTGTCGATGCTCATGTTCACTTGAACGAGCCTGGTCGAACTGAATGGGAGGGCTTCTGGACTGGTACTCGTGCTGCTGCCAGTGGTGGTGTCACCACTGTGGTTGACATGCCTCTCAATGCCATTCCCCCCACCACTACCCTCCATGGCTTCGAGGAGAAACTTCGAGCAAGCCAGGGTCAGTGCTGGGTTGATGTTGGTTTCTACGGTGGTGTCATTCCAGGTAACTCAAATGAGCTGCTACCTCTCATCGAGGCTGGTGTTCGAGGATTCAAGGGATTCTTGATCGAGTCTGGTGTAAGTCGTATCTGTATCTTGTAAGCCAAATCGTAAGCTGACAGTCATTAGGTTGACGAGTTCCCCGCCGTCTCTTCTCAGGATATCGCCCTAGCCATGGAAACTCTCAAGGATAGCAAGACCACTCTCATGTTCCATGCCGAGATGATACCTCCCATCACTGAATCCGTCGGCGACACAGTCCAGGCCTCAGAAGCACCCCTCGCTCCAACTGGTCAGCTCGACGCCTACAAGACATTCCTCGAGTCTCGACCTCCTGCTTTCGAAACATACGCCGTCGATGAGATTCTAAGCCAGGCGCACATTGCTCCTCAACTCCACCTCCACATCGTTCACCTTTCTGCTACCCAGTGCATCCCTCTCCTTAAGGCGGCTCGCCAATCCGGAATCAACATCACTGCTGAGACCTGCTTCCACTACCTCGGGTTGACCGCCGAGGAGATCGAGAAGGGCGACACTCGACACAAGTGTTGCCCACCCATCCGAGAGGGCAAGAACCGTGATGGCCTTTGGGAGGAACTTGTCGCGGAGGATTCATGCATCAGGACTGTTGTGTCGGATCACTCTCCTTGCACACCACAGCTCAAGCTCCTCCCTCAGCACCTGGAGACAGCGCGACCTGACTTGCCACACAACGATTCAGGTATCGTGATTCCTGCTCCCGAGATCGAAAACCCTATCGCCGAAGGAAAGGGTCGTGGCGACTTCTTCGCAGCCTGGGGCGGTATCTCATCCGTCGGACTCGGCCTCCCCATTCTGCACTCCGCCGCCAAGAAGCGCGCCGAATTCTCCAAGACACCCAGAATTACCGATATCGTTCGTCTCTGCTGTCAAGCCACTGCCGTTCAAGTCGGTCTCGCGCACCGCAAGGGCGCTATCAAGGTCGGCATGGATGCAGACATTTGCGTGTTCGACGATACCGAGGAGTGGACGTTTACCCAGGGCGACATGCGATGGAAGAACCGTTGCTCGCCATGGGAAGGCCACGAGTTCACAGGTCGAGTCAAGGAGACGTGGCTGCGCGGTAACAAGGTGTTTGAGCTCGGTGCTCCCAACGCTGGATTCGTGGTCAGCAAGCCAATTGGCGAGTCCATCACGGAAAAGCGAACTGTCTAGAACGATAATGACATGTGAAACGAAAATGATTGATGATTATTAGACAACATATGCAGAGAAAGGCGTTTTATTAGGATGGGGTATTTGTTATTGTATAATCTGTCATTTCTTCATTTATCAACTATAGCATGAGTAATGTTAAGAGATTCGATGATAAAGTGGCGTCATTGGATGTTTCTGTTTGTGCATGTGAGGAGTCGTCTATGGTCTTGGGACACGGGAGAGGAGAAAAGTGTGAGCTTTCTTGGATGTTGATTTGGAGAAATTGTGGGAGTCAGATGAGTCTCATTGGTATTGACAAGATTTGGTGTGAGGCATTTGGGAGCATCTTCTCCGCTCGAGATTATTATGCCCGATGTAGGTGTGCTCTATTGTATCCATATAGTAAGCTGTATGAGACCTTGAACATCACCAACTCATCACCAACATCACCTTGAACGTCACCAACAGGCATAATGGCATATGTAGTGTCGGCCAAGGTTTGCCGTGTCATCAGGTAAATACGAAATAGCCAACCCTGTCTTGCGAAAAACGGTATATGCATAGACGTCGCTTAGACCAAAACGGGAGTCAAAGCGAGAGACCGTTGCATCGTTTCGCAAGCGACCCTTTTTCTTGCCAAAGCCGAGACCAGGGATCGATAAGCGAGGCATACTTCAACTGGTGGGATTAGTTGATGGTCATGATTCAGTTAAAGGAGAGGATGGTTTCTACTAGAGTCACGTTAATTAATTAATTAATTAATTAGTTGGTTGAAATAATATCACGACTTGAATCTGTTAATGAGTGCATTGTGGAGGGAGTTAGTAATTCGAGGTAACCATCATCATGTAGTGCTGGCACCTGCCAAGTCTATCATTCGCATCCTCTTTCTTCAAAGACAAACCCATGCCTCGGAATCGAAGGCTTCCGACAGCATCCACTAATCAAAACCCATCTCTCATTACTTCTGGATCAATTCTTTCTTCAATCTAACCAGTCTAGGGTGAGAACAAGCTCGTCTCCCCGCCGTTGGTGGCTCGCTTTTACCCCCCGCAAACCTCGCAAACCTCGCATCGAGGGTGCTAAACTGAGCTGAATCTCCACTGGAACCCCCAACACAAATCAATCGAGACCACTCACTTCATTTTCACCTCTACTTTGCCTCTTACGCGGCGGCCGAACCGATCTGAATTTGGCATCCACTTCGGGTAACAACCATGATCTCGTTTATATTACTCTGGGGCCGGTGTTGGCTCGAGGGCATCCAGTGACAATGACTCTTAAGATGCTCCTATCCCTACGACTTTAGACATTTTCTTTGTCAAGCCATATGATCGTGGCTTTACCAACTGGCTATTTCACATACACACCTCGGCGTCATAGATGACCACCGACTTTCAAGGAGGATCATAATCTCACTCACACCACAGCCTAAACGGAATCATCTGCAGCCATACATAATGTCCCGGGCCTGGGCCAACAGATAATATCGCCTTACAACAGCGCTCAACTCAAGTTCATAAACATTCCAGGCTGCAGCCATGTCGCAACATGGAAATCCCTCGGATAACATCGACATCGAAAAGATGGACAGACCAAACTCGTTGGATATCTCAATAGATCCTCGTGTTGAACAGAATGACATGTCGCGGCTCTCCATGTCCGGCGGTGGAAACCTATCTCTCGCCGATGTCCAGGCTGTTCATGTTCAAATTCATGACTTGGCGGTCTCAGTCGATACAGCCCCATCATGGTTTGCACCTTCAACATACGGCGATCTGGTCTCGTCAAAATTCAACACTGCGCCAAAAACGAAACCGCTTCTTCATTCTGTAAGCGCTAATCTTCCACCAGGAACTTTGACGGCTATCATTGGAGGAAGCGGATCTGGCAAGACGACCCTTCTCAACACCGTGGCTGAGAGAGTATTGAGTTCCAGATTGAGTCAAAAGGGGATCGCTACTTTCAATGGCAAGGTTGGAGTGCATAGTGTTCGTCATGCCTATGTTATGCAGCAAGATATCCTACTTCCAACTCTGACCGTTAGAGAAACCCTTCGATACTCGGCCGACTTGCGATTACCGCCATCGACCACTTCTCAAGAACGACAAAGAATTGTCGAAGAGGTCATTCTCGAACTTGGTCTCAAGGAGTGCGCTGATACGAGAATTGGAAATTCTCAACATCATGGATGTTCAGGTGGAGAGAAGCGACGCACCAGCATTGGTGTTCAACTACTAGCTAACCCTTCTGTTCTCTTCCTCGATGAACCCACCACCGGTCTTGACGCGACAAGCGCCTATCAGCTTGTTCGAACACTAAAGACGCTTGCGCAAAAGGGACGAACCATCATTACGACAATCCATCAGCCTCGATCCGAAATCTGGGATTTGTTCGACAACTTGATCGTTCTTACCAAGGGTAGCCCTGTCTACTCAGGTGCAATCAAGGACTCTGTTCCATGGTTTGGAGAATTAGGATATCAACTTCCACCTTTTGTCAATCCTGCCGAGTTCATTATCGACATTGCAGCTGTCGATAATCGTACACCCGAGTTGGAACAGGAGACCACGGCCAAGGTTGAGCGTTTAAAGGGTGCTTGGAATCAGGAGACTTTGAAGCGATATCCTCCCCCCGACAAAACCATTGATATCAGCGATGGAAAGAAAAAGGGGGATAAGAAGACGAAAGAGCATGCCGGTTTCCTACGACAGGTTACGGTGCTTACCGATCGGACACTCAAAGTGACATATCGCGATCCTCTCGGTATGGCATCTTCCATCACAGAAGCTATCTTCATGGGTCTCGTAACGGGCTACATGTTCTACAATCTTGGGCGTGATCAAGCTGGTATTCGATCTCGACAGGGTGGTCTCTACACAGCAGCTGGTCTTCAAGGCTACCTGATCCTCATTTTCGAAGTCTACCGCATGACATTTGATATCCCAACCTTTGATCGTGAGAACTCGGAAGGATGTGTCGACGCCCTCCCCTTTGTCCTTTCACGCCGAATCGCTCGCATGATCACCGAAGATGTCGCCGCACCGTTTCTCTTTTCTGTCCTCTTCTTTTTTATGGCTGGTTTCGAGCGAGACGTGGAGCGGTTCTTCACATTCTTCGCTATCACGCTTTTGAACCAGTATATTGCTGTTACCTGTGCCATGGTTTGCGTAGCAACAGTCAGGCATTTTGCTGGTGCAAGTGTGATTGCCAACTTGATTTTCACACTACAAAGTATGGCTTGCGGCATGTTTATTAATGTCAACAGTCTTCCTGTTTACGTTCGTTGGTTAAAGTGGCTTACTTACACGGTACGATCCTCTCACTAAACATGTAGCTGATAGACACTAACGTTAGCAGTTCTACGTCTTTAGCGCATACTGTGGTAACGAATTCGAAGGGAGCTTTTACGACTGTCCTGTCTCGAACGATAAGTCTGATCCGAGATGTAAGCAGTACACGGGATCATATATCATGGAATCTCTCGGTTTTCCAAAAGATTGGGTTGCCAAGCCAATCCTCGTCTGCCTAGCTTTTGTCGTGTTCTTTTTCGTGCTATCGATTATTGGACTGCGTATCCTCAAGGTCGAGATGACGATTGCTCGAGCTCGTGTTTCAGATACTGATTTATCGGCTGGTAAGGAGAAAATGACTGCTCGCTCTGTTGCTGATGTGCGCACCATCGACTTGGAACTGAACGACTTTTCGTTGGCTTTGGATAAAAGAACGCAGTTGGGAAAGAAATTACCGACAAAGACTATCTTGAACCCTGTCAATGCAACCTTCAGTGCCGGAGTGTTGAACGTCATCATGGGACCTTCAGGAAGTGGAAAGACGTCGCTGCTCAACGCCATGGCTCTTCGACTCCGCGATTCTGTAGGGACAAAGTATCGACCAGCTGGACAACTCACCTTTAATGGAGCTCGTCCTTCAGACACGGTCATCCGATCAGTGTGCTCTTATGTCTGCCAGGATGATGACGCCCTGTTGCCGTCTCTTACTGTTCGTGAGACTCTTCGCTTTGCGGCTGGACTTCGTCTCCCATCATTCATGGGCAAAGATGAAAAGAACCGCCGAGCAGAGGAAGTTCTCCTTAAGATGGGTCTCAAGGATTGTGCTGATAACCTCGTTGGAGGCGAACTCGTAAAGGGAATTTCTGGAGGAGAAAAGCGTCGTGTTTCAATCGCGGTCCAGGTTTTGACCGATCCTCGTATTCTTCTTCTCGACGAGCCGACATCAGGGCTCGATGCATTCACTGCAAACTCCATCATGGAAGTCCTCCAGGGTCTCGCCAACGAAGGCCGAACACTCATCCTCACAATCCACCAAGCTCGATCCGATCTGTTTAGGGAATTTGGGAATGTGTTGCTTTTGGCACGCGGTGGTTCGCAGGTTTACTCTGGCCCTGGAAGAGACATGCTTGGATATTTGGCGCGTCATGGGTACGAGTGTCCCCAACACACTAATCCTGCGGATTTCGCCTTGGACATGATCACGATTGATTTGCAGCAAGAAGGAAAAGAGCTTGAGTCTCGTAAACGGGTTCAGAAAATGATTGATAACTGGAAAGCGGAGAGTGCATCGACAAAGGACGAGAAACTCTCTGATGTACAGGAGAAGGATGAGGTTCAGAACACAGACTCTGTGGGCCAAACACACACTCCTCAAGAGAGCGCGACTCTTCCGCCCTCACCACCACAAAAACGTCGATCCTTCAACAAGGCCAACCTCTCGACACCCGCCGAACTAGGTGCCCTCATCCGTAAACGCGCCCCTGTCACTACCGCACTTCCTCTCCTTCTCCACCGGGCCCTCATCAACACCTACCGCCAACCAGAGCTCATCGTCGCTCGTCTCATGCAAGTCATCGGTCTTGCTCTCATCCTGGCTCTATTCTTTGCTCCCCTTGACAACGACTACTACTCTGTTCAAAGTCGTATGGGTTTCGTCCAGGAGATTGGTGCGTTCTACTTTGTCGGCATGTTACAAAACACAGCTATCTACCCCAGCGAGCGCGATGTGTTTTACAGAGAGGACGACGATGGCGTCTACAGTGTCAATGCCTTTCTCGCTTCCTACACCATCCTTGAGGTCCCTTTCGAGGTGATAAGCTGCATGATATTCGGTGTTCTGGGTGTGATTGCGGTAGACCTCCCTCGAACGGCAACGCTCTACTTCACCGCTGTCTTTGCGTGCTTCGGCATCGTGTCCTGCGGTGAGAGTCTCGGTATCATGTTCAACACCCTCTTCGGACATACTGGTTTCGCTGTCAACATAATGGGTGTATTCCTCGCTCTTGCTAACACCATGGCTGGCGTGCTATCCATCGACATGCCCGAGCTGTTCAACGCCTTCAACTACCTCTCGCCCATCCGGTACGGCACGCGCGCCGTGGCGCCTTATTCCCTCCGTGGCATCGAGTTTACGTGCAATAACAACCAGAGGCTTGAGAATGGAAACTGTCCAATTCAGACAGGCCAAGAGGTCCTGGAGTTGTATAACTTTGATGTCGATCCTGTTGTCAACATTGCGTGTTTAGCAGCTTGTGTGGTTGTGTACAGGCTTTTGGCTTGGGGGTTGTTGAAAATTGCGAGAACGCATTGGAAGGGGAAGAAAAATGATAATCAGGACAGAAATAAGGCATAGATGAAATTCATTTTCACGAAGAATCTTGTCAGTTAAACATTATGAATCAGGTTTATTCAATTTTTGAAATATATTTGTCACAAAGATGATAGCATTAATGCATCAATATATGAAGCCACAATAACGAACCAGCGCCATAATCGTGTTCTTCTGATTCTCAATCCTGGGTGCAATGTTTCTTACTTTTCTTGTCCCACCTCTTGTCCTTCTTTTCTTTTGCAATGATGATGAAACAACCGGACGATTCAAATTCAACCTTGCACTTGGTTGTTGGCGGGTGAGGATCCAGGCTCTTGGAGTCTTGTCTGCTTCATTCGTTGTCTAATCAGGGATGGCTTAACGGCAACGTCTGGAATGGGAAAATGCACCCCTAAACTCCAGATGCCCCCTTTGCACTGGGGTCTGAGACAGAATTATTTGTAAGGCGTTCTTTCTAGTCCTAATTGGCGATCTCCTTGCCGTCAGACTCCATGCATTGGCGCCGTTGCCCTTTGTTAGATCGATATCCTGCTCTGAGACATTGTGTCACCTTTGGTAGCTTATAGCCAACTCAAGGGAACACGTTCAACAATCCAATCCTTGAATTCTATCTCATCCCTTGCCTTCCTATTTCCTGTAATAATCTCACGATGCTGTCGAATATCTTTCTGATTTCTTTTCCCCACTGCTTTTGTCTTCATTTCGGACTGGCCTAAAACCAATTTTCATAATGGGTGAGGCATCATCGTTCGTCGCGGTGCGTTTGGCGAGAATCATTCCCATCATTGCAATCCTCGGCGCTTCTTATTATGTATTCATTACCTGCTTTACCTCTTTCCACGCTACAGATGTTTCTGTTCCCGAAGAATTGAATAATCACGATCTATTCCTCAACGTGGTGGACGAAACTGAAGAGTCGCTCACTCCCAATCCTAACGCTACACCCGCTTCTCATGTCCTCTCTCACGCGGAGATTGAGGCGCTTGAAAATAAGGGAGAGATCACGGGCTTCGAAGATGAGGATGAAATTGATGTCTTTATCGACTTGGACGATGAAGACAACGAGGAGGAAGAGGATCCCGAAATGGAACTCGATGGGGAGCATGAAGAAGAGTTTCGTGATGTGAATGATGATGACGATGACTACTACGACGACGACGGTGATGAAGATGCCGATGATGCTGATGATGCTGATGATGCTGATGATGCCGATGATGTCGATTGGTCGCGATTTGCCTATATTCAGTATGTCACCAATGAGGACTATCTCTGCAACTCGGTCATGATCTTTGAGCAGTTGCATCGTCTTGGTAGTAAGGCTGATCGCCTACTCATGTATCCCAAGCAGATGCTTGAGCCAGATGCTACGTACTCAAACAAACGTGGTGGACAGCTTCTTATCAGAGCTCGCGACGAGTACAATGTTACTCTCCAACCGATTGAGATTCAACACCGTGACGGACAAGACGGTATACTCTCTACTATCGACCATTTATCCTTCAATGTCTAACTCTTCTCTAGAAACGTGGGCCGACTCCTTCACCAAGCTTCTCGCCTTCAACCAAACCCAATACCACAGAGTTCTCTCCCTTGACTCAGATAGCATGGTCCTCCAACACATGGACGAGCTCTTCCAACTACCCCCTTGCCCCGTCGCCATGCCACGCGCCTACTGGCTGTACAACGAGAACCCTCCCAAGAGAATTCTCTCATCGCAGGTCATGCTTATTGAACCCGACGACGTAGAATTTGAGCGCATTGTGCAAAAGATGAACAGCATCGGACCCAATGACTACGACATGGAGATTGTAAACAGCTTGTACCTCGACAGTGCTCTCATCTTGCCGCATCGGAAGTATGACATGCTCACAGCCGAATTCAGAAACAAAGACCACACCGCGTACTTGGGCAGTGAGCGTGAGAAGTGGGATCCCACTGTTGCGCTTAGTGAGGCCAAGTTTGTGCACTTTTCGGATTGGCCTGTTCCGAAACCGTGGATTCATGATGTTGAGACTAGACTGAAGAATCAGCCTGAATGTCCCGAAGATGAGACGAGTTGTCCTGATAGAGATATATGGAATAGCTTCTACACTGACTTTGCGGACAATAAAGAGGTAAGCGCAGAAGATGATGAAGATTGAATCTTTCTAACTGTGGTTTGCAGAGAGTTTGTGAATCCGTGGGCAAGACTGGACAGAAATGGATACATTGGAGGAGAATGTAAAGATTTGTGTTTAGGAGATTCGTTTGTCGAGGGTTTTTCAAGGCTTTAGTACTTTCACAAATGAATACACGATTAAAGAGAAAACGTCATAATAGGAGGAGCACGACACAATATAATTCAAGATCTAAGGCTTGAAAAGTTCCAATTCATATTACTACTTGACAGCAGCGACTTCTACACTGCACGTTGTGGGTATCTACACTACATTATTCATGGGCTCCTTTCTCGCGATCTGGTACTGAAGGTCTCAACCACCGACGCTTTATACCTTTCAACATCGGAATCATTACCACCATTAGCTCCCCTCATGCTCTCATACTTGACAGAGGGCGATACCTCCCCATCAACAGCCAGCGTGAACCTGCCAGCTCCAGTCTCACCCACCCTCACATTAATCTTGCCCAATTTATCTTTGTTGGCAAATCCCACCTGTGCGAGATTCGCACCGCCTTCAGACGCAGCGATCATCACATGGCGAATGTCTGAAGGATCAAACTCGGTTATTCCCTTCCAACCTCTTGTCCTAATAGCCTCAAGTAGGAACAGCGCTACAACGGCCATGTTTAGCGCAAATGCGGCTATGGCAAATTTCTTTTCGCCGATGATGATGGCTGTGACTCGAATGGATCCTGGTACTTCGTCTTTGAATTCCCCGACCATGAATTGTGCCGAGGCATATGCTACCAACATATCGTCTACCATGGCCGTGATGGCATTTTGGACACCTTCGAGAGTGATGTTTGTGGATGTTCTTGAAGTGAGCGTGTTGTTCATCTCAAGACGAAGACGATGGTCGGTGATGGATGCGTTGAAGGCTGTACCAACGGTAGATACGTACAGATTTGTCTCGTCATTGGCAATCAGCTCAAACTGGCGAAGGACGGTGCCTTTTACCCAGCGAGTTGGATCCAGATCGCGAACTCTGGTGTCGTTTGTTGGCACTACAGTAATGTTCTTTCCTCGACTGCTGACCGTGACATTGAACCTTGTAGGCTCAAAGTCGACTTCGCACTGCGTTGTGTTCAAGAACTCATAGAAGCCTCCCGCCGCGAAGCCGATGTACTTTCTTTCAGGGGCGACTATTGCATCTTTGTCCTTGAAGTGCGCAACCCCAATGGCGACAACAGCGTTACCATCACCAAAGCCGATGTAAGTGGAATGTTCGTAGCCGTCATCGCTATCGGGGAGCTCTCCGTGTGCAGCCCAACGCAAAGCAGAGTCCTCCTGATAGAGATTGAAGTCGGTAGACGCGTTGTAAATACAGTTGACTTTGGCGCGGTAACCTACTTCCTGGTATTCCCATCCGAGTACACTGCGTCCGGTTTGGAAGTGGACTTCGCCTAGGCCTGGGGAAGAGCCAACGCCGTATGATCTACCAACGTAGCTGTAGCCTGTTTGGTCCAGCTTCTCATGGTTGCGTGTTGAGTTGTGGATTGGTGATGCCGAAGCAGCAGAGGCGAGGAGACTGCCCAGCATCTGGATGCCCACCGAGTATGTGAATTTTCCAAGGGCAGTATGCTTTGTAGGTCCTACTGAGCCAACTTCTGAAGGATATTCTTTAACATGTGTGATGTTATCCCAGCTTGGAATCTGGACAGTTCCTTCAATGTACTCAAAGGTCTCGACGGGTGTCATGGCAGCAGCCCAGATAGCGCTGAACACCATGGAGACCGAAACCAAGAGACCCAGCAGAAAGATGTATATAAAGGGCAAATCCCAGTTGATACGTGGTATCATAGCGTCCATCCACGCTCGCAGCTGATTAAGACTCATACTCTTAGTCTTGAGGTGTCTGCGAACACCAAGGTTGATAACCCTGCAGATAACAACTATCTGCAGAGCAGACATAACGTTTGCCAAGATCTGAACGGCGAATTGAACTGAAGGACGGTTGTCGTTGACAAACTTGAGGAACGCTCCGGAGAAGAGCGTCTCGTTGAGAGAAAGACATAATAGCGCTGTAGCAATAGGTGTAGTGAAAACGAGAGAAATAAAAGTGTTGTAATCAGAAGAGAAAAAGCCGATGAAACCATTACTTTTAGCCATGTTTGGAAATAAAACGAAAGAATAGAGTTGCTATAATCTATGCGCAGCACAGGCGAGAGGATACGATAATACGAAGCATACCAAAAGTCAGATCAGAGGAAGCGAAAGATCGCCATTAAGAAGGATTCCCATCCTGTCCATCCATCCTTGTTTGATGCTGTTGGTTCTAGGATGATATAGTGAAACCTGTGCCTTTTTGACATCATGTACGGCAGTGGATTCATGGTAAGGCGTAGCCGCCAGAGGGTGGTGAGTTGTCGAATCATGATTGAGCGGTACATGTTGGAAGCGCGTAGGAAGCGGACTCTATTCTTCAACTCACAGCCGGGGAAGATTGTACATGGTTCCCCGGCGCTTAATGTGAAACAAATGGGACAGACACGGGAGGGGAAGGCAGATTCTTTATGATTAAATGACTGTTATAAATAAATATACGACAAGTTCCAGATGTAGGAATAATATGGATCTGGTTGTAAAAGACTGTGCGGATAGAGGAATGAGCAGCAATGTCGAGTATTGGTTAAAGATGGTGCAATTAGGTCCACATGATTCAAGCTCATGGCGTTGTTTGTGTCAGGGTATTATCTTGGAACGAATCCATGGACATTGAGCTGTGTAACATCGCTGATGGGAATATCCCGATCTATTCAAATTCTATCCTAAAGAATTTACCCTCTTTTCTAAATTGTGGTCCAGACTGTTGTCTAAACTATTGTCTAAGCTATTGTCTAAACTGGGTATTATCTATCAGCTGGACAATCAACGTTCGATGATCCGTTTGGATCAGTGAGGTCGCCTGTCAACATCCCCCACGTGCGCTGTGCACTCGACCATTAACCCCCGAGCTTGCAGGGTCTTCAGCACATGTCGCTCGCTAATCAAAGCTCCTGGTTCGCTTGAAGTCCCAACCGACGTCATTTCTCAGGTCTCACGAACACCTCACCTTACCCGATTCTCGGCTTATACGCAAATTAACTTTTTAAATATAAAGAAACTCTCTTTCACAAAAGTCCAGTCCTATGGGGCGACGACGACCAGCAAATCATGTTTCGAAGGCTTTCTCTCCTCTCTTCAAAGACATCGCGGGCAGAGTACCAGCCTCTTCCTCAAAATGACAATAGTAACGAGTCGCAAAACACCATGGAGGATGCTGAGAGGACTCGAGATGTAAGAACTGAGCCGTATCGCGATGCCGCGGCCATGCTTCTCATCAAGATGGGTCGTTCACCAGATGAGCATATCACTGTTTCACCAGCCGACGATGCCCGCATCCTTCGTCGCATAGATCTCGCTCTGCTTCCTTTGATGTTATCGGTCTACTTCCTCCAAGCTCTCGACAAAGCAACGTTATCGTACGCTTCAATATTCGGGCTCATTGAGGACACCAATCTTGAAGGCGACCAGTACTCATGGCTCGGAAGTATTGTTTTCCTTGCGCAGCTGATCATGCAGCCTCCGCTTGCGCTTGCGCTGGTCAAGCTGCCCATTGGAAAACTGACAAGTGCCATGGTGCTAGCCTGGGGAACAACACTAATCCTCATGACTTGGGCGAAGGAATTCCGAACGTTAATGGTTGCGCGGTTCTTTCTGGGTGCGTTTGAGGCTAGTATTGGGCCGAGCTTCATCGCCATTACCCAGATGTGGTGGAGAAGAAGGTATGGTTGATATCTTGTGAATAGAGTCGTGTCTAACGTTTCCAAGAGAACAAACACTGAGGATTGGATCGTGGTACTGTATGAATGGGTTAACATGGGTGGTCAGTATACCTTCCTCTAGTTCGTGACCTCGCTAACATTGCTTGTCAGCTCGGTAGTCTTATCACATATGGACTTGCAAGTATCGAGTCCACGATGAAGCCTTATCAGGTACGCCAAACATGACTGGATAGATCCGGCTGGATAGGGTCAACTGGCTAACACGAAAAGATCATTTTTCTCTTCTTTGGTGCCATCACAGTGGGAGTCGCCTTTGTCATGTTCTTCTGGATGCCAGATTCACCTACCGAAGCCAAATTCCTCACCGATGAAGACAAGATCATTGCAATCGAGCGCCTTCGCAACAACCAGATGGGTGTCATGTCTCGTGAATGGAGGACTGCTCATGTCGTCGAGGCATTAAAGGACCTCAAAACTTGGTGTTGGGTCGCCATGATATTCTGCATATCAGTCCCTTCCAATGGCATTTCGACTTTCGGTCCTCTGATCATCAAGTCCTTTGTGTCAGACCCCTTTGAGACCATGTTGTTCAACGTGCCTGTTGGCATATCGCACATCATTGCCGTCTCTGCGAGTGCTTATGTATCAATGAAGTGGAAGCTCAAGGGTCCAGTCATCGCTATGCTGTGTGTGCCACCAATTGTTGGATGTGCTATCCTCTTGCATTTTGCGCATAGCCTTGAGAATAAGGCAGCTTGTCTTGCTGGGTACTTTTGCTTATGTACCTTTACTGGTATCAGTAAGTGCTGGCGATGGTGCTCTCGACACTGATGTCTTGGCTAACACATTGCAGCCCCATTAATATATTCATGGTCAGCACAAAACACAGCAGGCGACACAAAACGCAAGACCACTTCGGCGCTCATCTTCATCAGTGCCTCGGCCGGCAATATCGTTGGTCCTCTGCTCTACTCGCCTGACGAAGCGCCGGCCTATAGTCGTGGTCTAAGAGCGAACCTCGCACTCTATGTTCTCGTCATTGCCCTCGTCGCAGGCACATCTGTGCATCTTTCTCGGCTGAACCGGCTTCATAGCCAACGGAGAGTCGCACTCGGAAAGAACGCCGTCCTAGTTGATCGGAGTCTTGAGACAGCAGAAGAGGTGGAAAGGATAGAGCACATGGAGAGGACACTGCGAGGGGGTGCTGCGCTTCGCGAAGCAACGGATGGTGAACATGACAGAATATCACAAGCGCATGATGTGGAAGGCGAGAGGACGGAACAGAAGGACGGTGATAAAGGGTTTGGAGATACCACTGACTTAGAGAATGAGGATTTCCTTTTTGTGTTTTGAAGAGTCCTGTACGGCTGGGCCAATGGAGGGACTTGCGATGATTCATAGATACCTTGCTTAGAATGACTTTAATGATTCGCGGCTTTTTTCTTACGCATGATTGTCTTACAAGATTCTGATATGCATTACTACTTGCCTCACTTTATCTTTTGAATGACAAGTATTAGAATAATTGAATACAGTTATGCTATTCCTGGATATAATCTGCCAAGGTGCCAATGCCATGGGAAGCTGTGTTGTCATGCAACTAATAAGGTACGACGCAGGTAGTATTGCCACGTTTGAGCACCGCCACTCTTGGCCGCTCAGACGCAAATCAGCGCCGCAGATGACGACGCAAAAGCATGGGTTGTTTGAGCTGAAGGATGGCGGCTGAGTAAGAGACCTGGATGCCTCCGCGTTTATTGTATCTCACTCATTGTTTGTTAATAACACACTTGTCTTTGATATATTTATCTGCTTCATAGTCCACTCTTGATTCCCTACAAACTGAAAGTGATTCATTCTCCACTCAAAACCCCTCCAAGTGCCCCTCCATCATCACGAATCCTCAACAGAGACAACCAAGACTACGCCTTGGAAATTGTACCAGGGCTAGTCTTTTACTTATAACCGCCGTTTTCGCCGGATTAGTCGCAGTATTTCTATCAAATACATCTTTGTCTATTCTATCCACTTCAATCAAAATGGGTGGTGGACCCGAAGGTTTCCGCACCGTTGCGTATTTCGTCAACTGGTACGAAGCTACCCTGTATGCATCACATTGACAACTCAGCTAACGCAGAACAGGGCTATCTATGCACGAAAGCACCGCCCTCAGGATCTTCCCGTGGAGAACCTGACACATATTCTTTACTCGTTCGCTAATATTCGTAGCGACTCTGGCGAAGTGTAAGTTGTATTCTTTCAGTCTAATTGTGGAACCGTCCAGCTCACATATACCAGCCATCTCACCGACTCATGGGCTGATACCGATATTCACTGGGATGGTGATTCCTGGAATGATGTCGGCACCAACCTGTACGGTTGCATGAAGCAGCTTAACCTCTTGAAAAGACGTAACCGAAACCTCAAGGTTCTTCTCAGTATTGGAGGATGGACCTTCAGCAGCAACTTTAAGGGCCCCGCTAGCACGCCCCAAGGACGTGACACGTTCGCTAAGAGCTGCGTCGATTTGATCAAGAACCTCGGTTTTGACGGCATCGATATCGATTGGGAGTACCCTCAGGATGCCAACGAGGCTAGAAACTATGTCGAACTTCTGGGCGCTGTGCGTCACGAGATGGACGCATATGCTCAAACTCTGAGCCAGCCTTATCACTTTGAGTTGACTGTGGCCTGTCCAGCTGGAGCAACGAATTTCCAGAAGCTCGACATCCGTGGAATGGATCAATATCTCGACTTCTGGAACTTGATGGCCTACGACTACGCTGGTTCTTGGGATCAGACTGCGGGTCATCAGGCCAACTTGTACCCATCCCACGACAACCCAGTATCGACCCCATTCTCTACTTCCGCCGCCATTGACTTTTATGTCCGTAGCGGCGTAAACCCTTCCAAGATAGTCCTCGGTATGCCGCTCTACGGCCGAGCCTTTGAGAACACCGACGGTCCCGGCCGCCCGTACCAAGGCGTTGGGCAAGGTAGTTGGGAGCAGGGAGTCTACGATTACAAGGCGCTTCCTCTAGAGGGCGCTCAAGAGTACGGCGATAGAGGATGCTGTGCCAGCTACTGCTATAACCCTCAGACACGAACCATGGTTACCTACGACACGCCGCGGGTCGCCTGGGATAAGGCCGAGTACGTGAGAAGGTGGAAGCTGGGAGGCGCTATGTGGTGGGAGAGCAGCGCGGATAAGCAGGGTGAACAGAGTTTGATCACAACGGTTGTGAATGGATTCGGAGGTCAGGGAGCGCTCATGAGACAAGACAATTGCATTGAGTATCCCGCGACCAAGTACGATAACTTGAGAAATGGGTTCCCGGACAATTGAGGCGCCAAAGTGGAGTTGGTGGGTCAAAAGAATGAGAAACATTGATGATAGTCTACAACAACTCTATTCTCATGGTGATAACATGGGTAAATGAATAGTAAAAAAATCCATTGCCAGTTACATAATTTTAATCAATTATATTGAACTGTAATAAGAGGTCAAAACCCCATTTTGATACATCTTGACTTTACGGATAGTCGCGTCACGTGTTTGCTCTCTAGCCACATGAGCCACATTGGTCCGTGCGCAAGCTGCCAGAAAATTTCCACCTGCAAAAAAAGTGCAAAAATCTCAAGTCTCGAGCCATCACCAAACCCATCCGACGCGGAATCATTCCCAATTGCGGCACCACCAGGGAACGAAATCATGTCGCACATCGACTACGCCCTTTACGAAAGCCCCGTGGGCTATGCCATCTTCAAGGTGGTGCATCAGCAAGATGCGGTTGGCTTGAAGTTGAAGGATACCCAGGCTGCTACCAACGATCTCGCCAAGTTCGGCAAGATGGTTCAGCTGGCCAACTTCAGCCCTTTCAGGTATTTTTAACTCGGTTTCGTGATGCCAGTCAATGCGCGATTACTGACTGTGTGCAAAGGGGTCACGTCGAGGCTCTTGAGAACATCAACCTCGTCACTGAGGGTATTGTCTCTGACTACCTCAAGTCTGTCCTCGAACTCAACCTTCCCCAGACGAGCGGCAAGAAAACCAAGGTTGTCCTTGGTGTTTCCGAGAAGAACCTTGCTGGTGCGATCAAGGCTCAGTTCCCCGGCCTCGAGTGCGAGACCGCCGATACCTCTGAGATTGTTGGCGACGTGATTCGCGGTATCCGACTGCACGCCGACAAGCTTCTCGGTGGGCTCAAGTACGGTGATGTCGAGAAGGCCGGTCTGGGTATGGGTCACGCCTACTCCCGTGCCAAGGTAAAGTTCAGCGTCACCCGCAACGACAACCACATCATCCAGGCCAGCGCGACCATCGACTTCCAGGACAAGGGTGTCAACCAGTTCTACATGCGCGTTCGCGAATGGTACGGATGGCACTTCCCTGAGCTCGTCAAGATTGTCTCCGACAACTACACCTACTGCAAGCTCGTCCTCGCCATCGGCGACAAGAAGAGCTTGACCGACGACAAGCTCCACGACATTGCTGCCCTCGTGGAGGAGGACGGTGAGAAGGCCCAGGCCATCATTGACGCCGCCAAGGTCTCCATGGGTATCGAAATCTCCGAGGCCGACTTCGAGAGCATCAAGGGATTCGCCGAGGCCGTCGTCAAGCAGGCCGACAACCGCAAGTCCACCAACCTCTACCTTGAGAAGAAGATGGGCGACATCGCCCCCAACCTGCAGACCCTCATCGGCACTCCTGTCGCCGCCCGCCTCATCTCTCACGCTGGTTCTTTGACCAACCTTTCCAAGTACCCTGCCTCTACTCTTCAGATTCTCGGTGCTGAGAAGGCTCTCTTCCGCGCTCTCAAGACCAAGAGCAACACCCCCAAGTACGGTCTTATCTACCACAGCAGCTTCATCGGCAAGGCCGGCGTCCGCAACAAGGGTCGCATCTCTCGTTACCTCGCCAACAAGTGCAGTATGGCCAGCCGTATCGACAACTTCTCCGAGGAGCCCTCCACCCGATTCGGTGAGGCTCTCAAGCAGCAGGTTGAGGACCGACTAGAGTTCTACGCCACTGGCAAGAAGCCCGCCAAGAACGCCGACGTTATGGTACGTTAAACTCGATATGCGATTACTGATCAAATGCTAACAATCTATGCAGAAGGACGTTATGGACCTTATGGACGGCGGTGACAATGCTGGCTCCGACGAGGAGATGGTCGACGCTCCTGTTGTTGAGAAGAAGTCCAAGAAGGACAAGAAGGAAAAGAAAGAGAAGAAAGACAAAAAGGAGAAGAAGGAGAAGAAGCGCAAGGTAGAGGAGGATGATGCCCCCGCCGAGAAGGAAGATGATGGTGAGAAGAAAAAGAAGAAGAAGAGAAAGTCCAAGGCTGCGGATGACGAGTAGAGCTCTTCCAATCGTTTGCCAGCGTCTGGACATGCCTTCGTGTCTCGTAGACACTAATTTGCTTCAGCGCTGAGAACGTTGGGCACGAGGATAACGGGAGATGCATCTTCAGTCATGATAGACGTTGCGCCAGGGTGGTCGGACTCGGGATTATAAAGCCAGCATCTCCCGCCAAGTACGCAGCGATGTCAACTTACGGTGTGCCAGACCATGGTCACCTCTACAGTTCTACATCGCGAGGACATCAAACTGTCCTGGGCGGGTGATTGGCATCCCCAGGGGCCCTTGCGCAATTGTTTGAGGAGTTTTTGTAGGATCTGATCTGGCTTCTGGCTTTTGGGCGTTTGAGGGCATTTGGCTTGATGTAAAACTGTTTTTCACTACGAGGGAAAACTCATACCCTTTGTTTACAAAAACACGCAATTCACTGAAGACTGAGCATTGAACTGTGACTGTTGATGAATGTCAAGATTATACCAACAGTTGAACAATGCAAGACAGTGAAGCATCCTGCAGAAATAGTGTCTACTGATTTTATTCCCGTATACCGAGTATACCCGACTTTCCATAGCCTGCACGATCTCAAGGACGTTCTCCACTCCCCTCCGTGGTGTTTCGTACTCCACCAGGGCAAACAAGGCTCTGGCAAGAGGAAATTTTTGCCAGAAGACGCGAACAAACTCCTGCGAGGCTACGAAATTCAATCAACAAAGTAGAGGGAACGATTCATCTGAACCGCCGTGAACGGTAGTCAGATTAGCGTGTCGTATGCCGTAGCAAGTTTTGTTGCAGCTGGCTATTAAATCGTGAATTCCACGAATGTGGAGTGGCGAATATTCTTGTGCACAATTTCTACAACAATATCAAGATTCACAGGGACAGAGTGTGGTATCATGTTTTTTGTCTTCTTAAGCGTGAATGCATAATTTCAGAAACCGGATGTGCTTTGTGCTACAGCCTTTCAACGCCCATTTTTGGCACCCAATCCGTTCCGTCATCAATCAATCCCAATCCCGTGTTGATACATTTACTGCTTGTCGAAGACGTAGGTGAGGTGGCAACGACCACAGTACTGGCGGTCCTGCATGGCAGCCATGAAGACACCGGCACCGCACTGAGAAAGGAGTTAGCAATTGATAGTTGTGATATGAGAGTGAAGTGATGCTTACAGTGTCGCTGGGGCACTCGCGTCGAAGGCGCTCGATCTTGCCATCAGAGTCGACCTTGTAGTACTTGAGGACGGCCAGCTTGGTCTTCTTGCGCTTGTGCTTGATCTTCTTGGGGGTGGTGTAGACCTTCTTCTTGCGCTTCTTACCACCACCACGGAGGCGGAGGACCAGGTGGAGAGTAGACTCCTTCTGGATGTTGTAGTCGCTCAGGGTGCGGCCATCCTCGAGCTGCTTACCAGCAAAGATAAGTCGCTGCTGGTCCGGGGGAATGCCCTCCTTGTCCTGGATCTTGGACTTGACGTTGTCAATGGTGTCGGAAGACTCCACCTCAAGGGTGATCGTCTTCCCCGTGAGGGTCTTGACGAAAATCTGCATGATGCCTAACTGAGACGGTTAGAATCCTTGTCCATGAACGTTTGAAGCAATTCGCCGTCTCGTCTCTATTGTCTCCGCCCGAGTGCGGTCTCTCTCTAGGATTCGAAAATGAGGGGATGCTCAAAGTCCGAAGCGTCGAGGGTGCGTGCGCAGAGCGGGAAGAATTGCGATCGTGTGATATTGAACAAAAAAGGAAAAATACGACAATTCTCAAGTGAAAGGCAATGAAGCCTTCACAACAGAGACAGAGACAGAGACGGGTATTTGCAGCATCTTTCAGACGTACCTCGACAATAAGATTATTGCCTTCCTAAGCAATCCTCAGATGGTGCGAATGGGTTGAAGAAGATCTTGTGGTGGAGGTGGCGCCGGCTCAGAAGTTCTCAAACCCTCCGTAAAGTGGGTCACATGACCTAGGGTTTTTGGAGGTAGCGGCCCTGCCTCGCTCCTGCAGTTTGGCTGGTGCAGTGGGGTCAAGCAAGCGCTCCTGCAAGCGATTCCTGCCCTACCTCCAACCCACCAAACATTCGGAAAAGTGGACTGCTGTGATCGTCAACGCCTTTTTGTCAAACGCACATTCTAGTGAGTCTCTTCTTCTCTTCTTTCTTTCTTCACTTGCGTGGACCTGAATTAACATCAGCAGCAACCGTCAAAATGGTCAAGAAGAGAAAGAACAAGTACGACTCTCCCCTCCCTCGCCTGCCTCTACAATCACATCGCAATACTGCCGACGACGATGCTCTCTAGCCCGTGTCGCGATATTCTGCTCGACAACGATTGAACGGCACTGGCACTTTCACATATTGAATCAAGTGCTAACAAGCTTTCCAGCGGCCGAAACAAGAAGGGCCGCGGCCACGTCAAGCCCATCCGATGCAGCAACTGCTCGCGATGCACTCCCAAGGATAAGGCCATCAAGAGATTCACCATCCGCAACATGGTTGAGTCTGCTGCTATCCGTACGTTCACACACCCGACACTCGTTTCGATCAATTGCTTACAATTCCAAAGGTGACATCTCCGATGCCTCCGTCTTCGCGGAGTACACCGTCCCCAAGATGTACCTGAAGCTGCAGTACTGTGTCTCTTGCGCTATCCACGGCAAGATTGTCCGGTATGTTGTCCTCCTATCCAGGAGTGTGACGACTGCGCCATGGTTGCGTATGTGCTTTTAGATGAACCTTGGCGGTACCATGTGAAACATATTCCAGCCTGCCCCAGCGCAGTTGCATACTCCTGGTACGTAATTAATGATTTATGAAAACTGACATGAATATTACAGTGTCCGATCCGTTGTCGGTCGACGCAACCGTGCCCCTCCTCCTCGCGTCCGCTACAACAAGGACGGCAAGAAGATCGTTCCCACTGCCCCTAAGGCTTAGATGGGTTGATACTTGGGATGGAGTCCGGTTATGATAGCAGCATTCAAAAAATGGATGGGATGAATACCTTTGGGATTATGAAACTAAGAAATTCCAAAAATCAACTGGACGACGTTTGATGTCTACGCGTCTTTGACAAAATTACTCTGGTTCCTATCTTGTGTGTGATGTGCTGTGACTTTCAATATGATTGTGTACTTCATGGACCCTGTCTACCAAGGGCTCGACAGCCTTTTAATTGCGTCATGTCAACTGTTTAATTTTACTCTAGCTGTCTGTCATGTCCACTTTTTGTGATATCATTAGAATAGTGATATATGCTTGGAAAGTAGATTGGATCTTTAGTCGTGACATCAAGAATCTGTAGAACTTGTGCCTCTGCTCAATTTTGTGATTAATTATGGATTGTGATTAATGCGAACATAAAATGAAGATTGTGTTGTGCGTGATGCTTCACATTACTTATTCCATGCATGGGTCAATCTTTACGTTATCAACGAAACCAACCTCCCCAAGTCTACAGAAAGATAACTTTGCAAACAAGGACAAGAACAATGAAATAAAATATTGAATAATCTTTTCTACGTTGTCTCCGATTAATCAATCCAATATCCGTCGTGTACTGGTCTTGCTTCGTGTTCGACATAATTTATAGTGTAGCTACCCTAAAACCCGCCATCGAATTGTACCAAAGCTGTCCCATTCTCCGAACAAGCATATGCGTCAACACAAACTCCCCCACCACAGCAACTTCCTGTCAAGCAAAGATATCCATCACCACAATCTCCATCGGCTTCGCAACTGCCTGCAAAGTTCCCGCACTCAGTCCACTCGAATGCGATACCTTCACCTCCAGCAGTTGTGCCACAAACGCATCCCGTTCCTGGTATGATGGCTTCTCGGGGGTATGCGCACGTAGCACCGTCGCCTTCTGCAACTCTGGCATCAAGACAGCATGCCATTCGTGTCGAATCTTGAACCGTGATGTTGTAGGTTCGTGGTGATTCTGGCGCCCAGTTAAGAGTTGTGATGGCAGGGATCTTGGTTGCACCAGCGATAAGAGTCAAGTTGAGAGGGATCTCGCCTTCATGAAGAGCCTGACAGATGTCGTTCTCAAAACTACGCTGGGAATTGTACACGTCGATGTACTTCTCTAAAGCGCCCTTGGAAGAACCTGCGCTTGTAGAGAACATGCCCCCGAGAGCTTGCCATAGAAGAGTGTAGGCACTGACAGCCTCATCAGCCTCTTGTCTCGCTCTCTCAGTCCGTAAACCTTGGTTGGCAAGATCATTTCGAAGCTGGGATGGATCGACGATGTCTTGTCCCGACTCTTTCAGTGTGGTAACGACCGTAGACAAGTCAGGACAGGAGCCTGCGAACGGATCGATGCTGATGAAGTCGATGATGCTATTCTTGACAGCCCACTGGCATCTCATAGGCCCAGACTGAGAACCGGGAAATGTGCAGTCAAAATCCCAACGTCCCGTATCTTCGTCAACGGCGACGTCTGCACAGGCTGTGTCACCAACTAGAAGCTGAGGATACTGTCTCAGTGACTTGTCAACGACATTGCCGCATTGGTCATGCAGGTACAAAATCTGGCTGAAGTCCAGATCATTGGCGCGCTTCTGCCGTCTGAGAGCAGCGCATTGTACACCAGCGAGCTCGGCTATCTGCGTGTACATGTTGTCAATTGTGATGGATACGTCGTACGTGCAGTTACTTCCCGAGAAGTGAATACCCTGGGCGTCAAGTGTCACCAGGTATCCAGCAGGATCCACGACTGAAAGCCGCCCGCGGTGGGAAATGTCGACAAAGTATGTCCCGCCTTCTTCATCACGAACTGTGAGATACAAAGGGTTCACGCCGTTGCTCTCAAACTCTACAGACTCTATATATGGCATGGGAATCGAGACATTATCTTCCCGAAGTCTGGAGTTGAATAGTAACGCTCGGCGGGTTGCGTCGCCCTCTGGATCGTCTGGCAGAGTATAGCATGTCTCTTGAGAGAGGGAAGCGGTTCGCGTGACATGTGTGAAATTGGCCGCGGGGAATTCAGGGACGCCAGTGGTCGTTGCGTTACCAACAGATTCAGAGCCGTCGGAACCACCACTGGGTGCTGAAGTCGTGGCCACAGGACTCGAGAAGGATGTAACGGCTTCGGTACTCTCTGGCACAGAAGCTGTTGTGTTACCACCAGTAACATCACTCCTACTTTCAGTACTGGTAGGGACTTCAAATGAATCTGTTGGGAAAGGCAGACTTGGAATAGGAACGGGAATCTCCGACGCTGGGACACTGATAGTCGGCAGAGAGACGACACCTGAAATGGACGATGTGAGGTTGAACCCGACACTGCTGCTTTGAGTAACACTGGGAGGTATACCGGAGGACCCAGTAATTTGATCAGAAATAATGCTTCCAGATATATCAGCTGTGGTGTTCCAGCCACTTCCGTTGTGACTTGACATGGAAATATCTTCAGACAGCGTCGGAAAAGATGTAATTGAGGATGAAATAGTCGGAAAAGGCAATGAATTGCCAGACTGTGTTAGACTGATTGTCGGCACAGATGCATTGCCTGTCGGAAGCGTGGTACCATTCTGGCTGGGAGGTGCAGTAATATTTGACGCCGAGCTTGTTGACTCAGAGGTGATGGAAAGAGAACCACTCGGAAGCGATAGGGTTGGAAGCGGCACGAAGGTCCCAGTCTGGGGGATGCTGATTGTTGGTACTGAGGCGTTCCCACCTGGCGGAGAAGCAGTCATGTTCCAACTCGGTACCACGCTGTCGCTCCGTCCGGTGCTTGCTATGGATGACTGACTTGGCGAAGGTAAAGTTGTAGTAGAAAACGGGAGGAGCGTTTCGGATTGGGATATGCTAATGGTCGGCACAGAAACATTGCCACTGGGAGGCAAAGAAGTGCTATTCCAACTGGGGGAAGACCTACTGCCTGGAGTAGTACCTGGAGTTGCTTCCTCGGAGGATGATAGACTCGGTGATGACAATGTAGGGAGAGGGACAAACGTACCACTCGATATGCTGGTAGTCGGCGTTGAACTATTACCTCTGGAAGCAGACGTAGTGCTATTCCAAACCAAAGTTACACTGCGACTAGTCGAGGATACAGAGTCCGTAGTGAGTGGCGTTGTAGGAAGCGTGACACTGGGAAAAGGAGCGAGTGTTTCGCTGGGTAGACTGAGGGTCGGTATCGTACCATTGCCTCCCGATGTAGTTCCATTCCAGCCAGAGGCCGCAGTGCCGCTCGAAAAACCCTCAGAGCTTGTGAGCGCCAAGGTTGTCGGAAGGGACAAAGTTGGAAAAGACGTCAGTGTCACACTGGGTATACTGACTGTCGGCACGGAAACATTACCAGCTGATGGAGAAACAGTGGCATTCCAACCTGGGTCAGCACTGAAGCTCGACGAGATAGCAGTATCCGTGGCCACTGAAGTTGCCGATAATGGTATACTGGGGAAAGGTAATCCTGTCCCAGGAAGACTGTTACTCGTAGTAGACAAACTTGAATTCCATCCTGTGGACTTTGGCCCAGTCGGACGTGTGCCACTCCCCGAAGGACTCGACGTTGTGTTTCCGGGAATAGACCACGGTAGTGAACCGCTTGTGGTCCCAGATAGCGTCATTCCAGGTTTACTGGTATTCGTATTTGAAGGTTGAGGCGTTACACCCGTGCTGGACTGTCGAGACTGGGTCTGGTTGCCAGATTGAGTCAAGGGAAAAGTAGGCTGTATACTGGACGTTTGGTTCTGGAATCCTGACGATGATTCTGAAACAGAACTGAGCGCGCTCGTTGCTAATCCAGTCCCTGTGCTGGGGCTGCTTGTGTTGGTAAACGGACTTGGCCTTGGAACATCTTCTGTTGTCTCCACGGAAGATGTCAAAGCAGATCGAGTTTGATTCCGTGATTTGGATGTCATTGTCGATACTTCAGTTGTTGTTATATCAGGATAGGTTCCTGAAGCAGGCTGTCCTATAGATGCTGATGTCTGCTCCCCAGTAGTCCACGTATCCGAATACTCAGCCGTAAAAGACTCGTCCCGCGTTGTCGCTCCAGATGACTCGCTCGATGTCATTATAGCGTCCGAAATCGTGATGATACACGCGCACTGTATCGAATAAGCATTCCGTAAAAACCTCAAACGAGAAACCCGCTTACGTAGGAAGCTATTCGCGTCTGGTTATACCGCACATACTCAGCAGGAGTACTATAACCTGCGCCGCAGTGGTTTCCCTCCAAGACACTCGAGCAGAACCCACCGCCATCTTCAACGAGGGAAGAGTAAAGTGCATCGCGAGGACAAGAAACCGTCTCGTTCCAGTTGGCGGGAAAGGCAAACGCTAAGTGAGCGACGAAGAGGAGTAGCATCCACATGATGCTGAACAAACGAGTGTATTTGGGATGATGATGAGTGAAAGTAGCGCTTGACTGATTGCTTGGACGTTACTTATAGGACGTACAGAAACTCCTGTATCCATGAAGGCCACTTCTCTCACCGTAGGCGTCAAAGGAGCACAACAAGGTTGTCTGAGCCTCTGGTCTCTCCCCTGAACATCATCGCGCTGAAGAGTGTCCAAGACAAGAACAACTCTCAAAACAATGCAGAATCTGCCGAGACATGATAGTGACATCCAAGACACACATCCTGAGCCGAGAAGACCCCCAAACCCGCGGTACTTCTGCATCTGGATGTGTACCACAGCATGTGCGTCTGCCAAATCGAGCGGGTATCTGCATCGTGTCAAAGAAACACCCAAGTTCGCGAGTCTGGTTGAAGGTGAGTGGCTTGAGAGCTACTCAATGTCCCAAATTCTGGCCTAGAACGCAGTCGGTGAGGTAGTACGGGAGGGAGTTGAGTTCCTGGATCGTGGGACGCGAGCGTGATACAAGTGGCGGCCCTGGGAGGACAACTTCAGGTTGAGTCGTGGTGAGTTGTCATAACGGCTTGTTGGATAGACGTGGCATGGCTGACCAACTGAACCCCTTGACATAAACGTTTTGACAAGGCTTATCGAGTTCTGGTATAGTGAGTCCGGTCTTCAAAGTAATGCTGCAAACGGGAACATATGCAAGAAGCATCAAACATCTGGATATAATCATAAATCTAGTCTCCATCCATATCATTAACGTATCCCCGACCATGCCCAAACCCATATTCATCAGCGTCGTCATATACAAGACCCAGGTGCCTTTTATCTACCTTTCCTCCCCTTTACCGAAAGGGCAATATCGTGGCGGTGTTCCCTCCTTGGCTTCGTTGAGATGATTGCTGCTGCACTTGCGGTCTCACGATAAAGTCCTTGTTCTCGATCGTAACACTCTTGGTCATATGATTGACCTTGTACACTCCCACCAGCCGCGCCGCGAGCTCAAACATGTTGTTGCGCAGCGAGATGACGATGAACTGGGCGTTCTTGGTACGCTCCTTGATGTAGTTTGCAACGATCGAGACCTGGGTGGCGTGTTAGCAAGAACCATAATACGAAGGATGAGAGCTTCGATGTGGAATGCCCACGCGAATGTGAACATTGGTGGTCGACTCATAACCGAGTGTCTCAGGGTCAGGGTGGTACTTACGTTTCTGAAATCCAACGCGGCATCGATCTCGTCCATGACATACAGGGGAGTTGGCTTGTAGTGGTGCAGGGCGAAAACGAGCGCCAGACTGCTGAGTGTCTTTTCACCACCCGAAAGGTTGCTGATGTTCTTCCAACTCTTCTTGGGAGGCATAACACTGAATAGGATACCTTCGCTGAAAGGGTCCAGACTGTCAACAAGTTCCAGTTCTGCGTTTCCTCCCATAGTGATCATCTGGTACATTTCCTTCAGTCGAAGTGAGATAGCACTGAAGCCTTCCATAAAACCTTCCAAGCGCAGGCGGCGCAAGTCGTCGCATCGCTTCTTGGCAGAATCTCGCTGTTCAATAGCAGTCTGAAGATCGGAGGCTCGAGCGGCGTGCTCTTCCACTCGTCTTCGGTACTCAGAAAGGACACCAAGATCAACGTTGACATTCTGAGTCTTTTCTTCCAGGGCCGCGATCTCGCCCTTGAGTGTTCTCTCATTCATATCAGCGAGCTCATCAGGTGTGTATCTCGGAAGCTCGTTAGGCTGCCCGTCGACTTGCTCATCTTCCTCTTCCTCCTCGTCTCCTTCTCCCTCTTCCTCTTCCTCTTCGTCAGCATCTCCCTGACCCTCCTCTTCAGGGACGTCTGTCATGTCCACATCATCTTGAGGAGCATCATCCATGTCGATGTCTCCATCGTCATCATCATTCTGCTGAGGCTTAGGCTGCGATCGAGGCTTGCGCTTACTATTAGCAGAGCCACCAACAAGGTCGTCAATGTTTTGCAAAACAATCTTTGACAGCTTGTCGTTCCAGTGGCGGAGTCGTTGTTGGTTTTCAGCGAGAGCCTTCTGGTTCTCCTCAAGCTTGTTGCGCATCTCAATCTCCATTGCTCTTGTCTCGTTTAGTTCGTCTGTCTTCTCGTCGAGTTCGGCCTTGAGTGCCTTAAGTTCTTGTTTCTTGGCAGCCAATCCTTCTTCAGCCACTGCAACTTGAGCTTGAAGCTCTTCGGCCCTCTCGCCTTGGTTGCTGATGTCGTCTTCTAGCTTTTCAAGGTCACGAGTAGCGGCCGCAAGTTCCTTGGAGGACTTGGCATGATCCTTTTCGAGCTTGACTTTCTGCTTCTCCGCCTTAACCTTGCGGACCTCAGCGTTTGAGATTTCCTCGTTATTGGAGGAAATCTCTTCCTTGATGGCGTCGACTTTGGTCCTCTGCGCACGAAGCTTCTCACCACCAACTTCCATGATTTTGTTTTGCAGAGCCTTGATCTCTTCCTCAACGCTGGATGTCTCTCCATGGAGCTTTTCGATGTCTCTGTTAAGCTTGGCGATCTCCTTCTGCAGAGCAGCAATGCGGCTGTTGTCTGAAGCAGAGGGCTGGTGCTCCTTGCTGACCTCCTTGATGCGTCGTTGCATATCGGTGATGTTCCTCTCAGCGCTCTCAATCTCGAGGCCGATCTTTTGCATCTTGGTCTCGAGCTGGGGAATCTTCTCGTTCAGCTCCTTGAGGCGAGTTTCACACTCTCGCTGGTACTCCTGGAATTCTTGGAACTTTGCCTCCCAGCCATCTCGGTCGTTCTCATACTTAGCAACCTGCTCCTTCGTGACATCTGAAACGAGCTTGGAAGACATAAGACCTCGCTTGACAGTTGTACCACCACCAGACATGGTACCAGACTTGTCAATCAGCTCACCAGCGAGAGTGACAACTCGCCATCGCTTAGCACCATACGCAATCCTGTTCGCCTGAGCAAGATCCGCGGCGACAAGGGTATCCTGCATAGCGTGGTAAAAGGCAGGGCGGAACTTGTCCTCCTTGGCAGTGACGAGATCGAACAGTCGAGGGGCGTTCTCAGGAGTCTGGATTGCCGAAAGGTCCCGTCTCCTCAGCTTGTCCAAGCAGATAAAGTTACCTCGTCCAACATTGTTCTGTCGGAGATACTCGATACACTGCTGACCAGCCTCGACGGTTTCGGTGACAAAGTTGTCAAGAGAACCGCAGGCTGTAGAAATGGCGACGTCGTACTTAGGATCAATTGTACCAAGGTTGCCCAGTCGGCCATGGAAACCATCGATTCGACCGGACTCCTTCATGCGCATCAAAGCAGAAAGCACATTACCTCTGACTTGTGTATTAGACAAGTTTGAGCGTGCTTCATCAGCCTTTTGACGCGCGTTTGAGATCTTGGAGCGTATCTTGGGTTCCTGCTCAGCAAGAACTGACAGCTCAGACTTCATGTTCTCCGCCTCTTTGAGAAGCTCTGCCTTCTCAGCATGGCAAGCCTTGAGCTCAGCTCGCTTGGCAGATTTGTTTTCTTCGTTGGAAGCGATCTTCGACTGGAGCTCCTCAAGGGCCACGGCACCAGCATTGGCCTTTTCCTGGAGGATGTTGAGTTCACTCTCAGCGACAGCCACAGCCGATTGCTTCTGGTTGATCTTCTCGTTCCAAGGCTCAAGAGACTTTTGCAGCGCAGCAATCTGATCAGAAAACTCTTGTGTCTTGCCCTTGAGACTCTCTCTAATCTGGGTAAGCTCAGCTTCAGCAGTCTGAACCTGTTCTTCAAGCTCGGCGATTTCTTGAGTTCGTGTCTCAATCTCCTCCCCACACTGCTCGATGGTTTCATCTGCTTCGACTGATGTTTTTTCGGCGTTGGCGATTGACTTCTCGAGCTTCTTGCGCTTGTCATCAAGGAACTTTCGCTTCTCGTCAAACTTGACACGCTCCTGCTCGAACTTTGCCATCTCCTTGACCAAAGCCTGTGTCGACTTTGACTTGATCTCAAATTCCTTGGAACCCACATCGTACTCCTGTTTGAGGGTCTTGATGATTTGCTCGCTGCCGTGGTGTTTCTCAAGTTCATCATCCAGCTGTGCTTGCATCTGTGTAATCGCTTCTCCCGTGACAGTAAGGTTCTCGTTGCACTTGTGAATAAAAAGTTGGTAGAGAGCGGACTGCTTCATAGCCAACTCATTTTCGTCCCGGATAAAAGCGATGGCCTTATCCTTCTTATCTTCGAGGCTGTTCTTCTCCTTTTCAACGTGTTGAACACGGCCACTCTTTTCCATGCACACATCATTAAGAGTTTCGACCTCGGCGGCCGACTCTTCGATTGGAGTCTTGTACTTGGATGTTCCGATAATGTCTTCGAGGTATTCAAGTAGGCCATCTTCGTGTTCGTTGCCGGCCTTGGCCTTCATTTGGGCAATGGACTCGACCTCACCCTGAAGAATCAGGAAACGCTTGTGGTCTAAATCGACACCCCGATCGCGGAGGAGAGTTGTGACTGTTGTGAAGTTGGATTCTTTTCCGTTGATGTAGTATTTGCTCGAGTTGTTCTTGAACGCTCTTCGTGAAATGACAAGATCGGATTTGGGAATAACCTCGTGGCCACCACCAGGCTAAGCAAGTTAGTTTGCGCTTATATCCAGAAATTATTGTTCTCACCTGGTCCATAACCTCCTGGAAGTAGACAGCTACTTCGCAGTGGTCCAGATTCGGGTGTTGAGCCGAGTTATGAATCAGGGCAGAAATTTTGCCCTGTCGCATTTTGCTGGCTCTGAAACCGAAGACGAAGAGCAGCGAGTCGATAACGTTTGACTTTCCCGAACCGTTGGGTCCCACCACGGAGGAAAACGAGGCATGGAAAGGACCGACTTCTTGTCGACCAGCGTAACTCTTGAAATTGTTGAGGACAAGATGTGTCAGGACGATTCGGGACTTCGGTGTTGTGTCTTCAACAGCGGGGATGACCATTGTCCGCGACTTTAACACAATATCCATAGGCTTTTCCATAATGGTATCCATGGGTTTGATTGGCTTAATCATAGGCTGTGTATCGTCGGCGTTTGAGGTATTCATAGTGGCATCGGTGATGTCGGCTAAAGCCGCCAATGGCTTTTGCGAAGACTCTGGAGTTTTCGGGGCTTTCGGTTGCGGTGTGGGAGGAATATCAGACGCAGATGCAATAGAGCTTCGAGCCACACTCTTGCGCTTCCTGGGTGGAGGCATGGCCGCTGGTGAAGAAACTGGTTCGGGCTTAATTGTTGAATCACCCTCGAAAACCTCGCTGGTATCTGTCGCAGGGCCGCTTGGGGTAGCGGCTGGTGTAGCTGTCTTTCTGGGACGACCTCGGGGTTTAGGGGTAGAAGCGATAGATGGCGCTGGTGTTGTTGACTTGCGCCCACTTCTAGTTGACTTTCTGGCTGGCTGAGGCTCTGGCTCAAAGTCCTCTTCCTCGTCTTGGACTCGGGAGCGGTTGGAAACATCGTCTTCATCGTCAGAATCAATAATGGCGGTGCGCCTTGCGCGCCGAGGCCTAACGGGGGTAGACATTTTGAAAGATTGTTCTTGTCACAGACAAGACAAAATTGCGACAAATTTTATAGAAAGAAATGTTAATATAAACAAAACAACCCTTTGACCGTTGTGCTTCAAGGCCGGCCTTTGTTGTGTGAAAGGAAGTTGTACAAATTCAACGGTTGCGCCCCGCGTTTGTTTAGAAATGTCCCAACCTGGAATCGGCCATGTAAACAACGAGTACGTACCGGCTGACCGCCCCGCAGGTAGGCTTCACGTGATGTCGCGACGGAGCCTCACTTTTTGGCTTGGCCGGTTTCGCGATAGCTTTCTGAAGCTTTTAAGCTATCAATCAAAACATTGCTTTACTGCGGCATTGATCTATTATTTGATCATAACAGAATAGCCAAAGATGTTCGACTACCTCAATCTTCACGATGTTTTCCCAGAAGGGATAGCGAACCCCTACGATCGCGATACTCAGCGAGAAACCGAGGCGTCTCGCAAGAGTTTTGATGGCGCTTTGTTTATTGATCGTGTTCTCAGAGCGGTTGGGATTACAAAGGGTAAGAAACCCGTCATCAGATAAATGTCAAATAGCACTTACTAAATTTATGGCAACAGCGAAAATCTATCCTCCCAAGACTGATAATGCTCTAAAGCAGCTTCACCACCAAGTCTGTGAAGCCAACATGTCTACACACCACAGATTCTCCATTTTCTACTACATCCTCCTTGACTTTGACCAAACATCAGGTCGCGACAGTGTTTCCGATGCTTTCGTGGATGCATCTGGCATGCCTAAGAAGTACCAGATCTTCATGAAGGGCCTGTGGTATCTGGATCACCGAGACTTTTCGGTAAGATTTGCAACTGCGTTGGCTGATACCACTGCTAACAATATTCGTATAGAGAGCGCTGGAGTATATCTCGCACCCTTCTCTTATCCCCGACTTTGCAGACGACATCATCACCGTCCTTGTTCGATCCGCCGAGGACCACGACTACAGCATCGCGCTATCATACTTTTACGCCGTGCAGCCTATACTTAAGACGTCGGCTGCTCTCGAGCTTCTCTTCAACGCGATGGCGCACACAAACATTTCAGAGGCATTGTTCTATTCTCGAACCTATCCTCCTCATACCCGCGAGCTGCTTTTTCAAAATCTGATTGCTGCTGTCTTGGACGGTCGAAGTGAGGACTTTTCGGACCGGGCCACTGAACTGGCCTTCTTGCCCTTCGACAAGGCAGAGGAAGCGTGGTTCGAAGAGTATTTGCTTCACGGTAATGGAAAGAACCATAAGAAGGCCAAGGATACACTCGTGATTCGGAAGATTGCTTGTGATCAGTTTTCTGAGGTATCAAAGATTCGACACGGCGGTCAATGGTCTGGGATTCTAGATGGAATTAAGGGCGGAATCAGTGGTCACGCGGAGTAGGTTTGTTGATCTGGAACATGGAATCGCAGTAGATGGTGGTTGTGCATAGCGTAGGCGTCTAAGGCTGGATGATGAATGTTCGAGACTTTCGGACTTGTAAATTAGTAATTGCTTTTTCCTGGTTCTATGTCAGACCCGCATAGTTCAGTGTATACTTGCTGCTGGGACACAGAAGATGCATCCACGCCGCTGAATCGTTATCCTAAGGCAACGTGTTTTATTGCCGAGATCAGAACAATAACATTACCAATACCTCAGCAAAGACGACTGTTCCGAGTAAGGCAAACTCTGAATCGATAGGTTCATGAATAGATATCGAGCCGAAACATCCAATGAAGAATTGCCGGAAACTAAGCGGATTTGCCAGGGGGCCATGTATCCGGTGAGAGGGATATGTAGATCCTCCACAAGTCCTCGATTGTGGAACTCGAGATAAGCTCAGTGGAACTCGTTGACATGGACTTGTTCTCAGGAGAGAATCGTCCGGGATATGACACATTTGATACTGGCCCTAGGTTTTGGCAAACCTTGTTGTTTACGACGTTGAGAGCGGCAGAGACGCTATCGGTCGCGTGTCAACCACGCTTTGTCCCTTCTCCCGGACGATTATCTGAGACACTTGTATTAAGGTTCAACGGCTCGCAACCCTTCCTCTACTAGGTAGTATAGATTTTAATCATGGCGGCATATCCGTATTGACTTTGGGTTTGTGAAGATATTTCTTGTCGTCGGATGATTAATCTCGGTGCCCTCGGGATTTGCACTTGCAACATTGATAACACCCCCAATTAAGCGCATGTCATAGCCCTGGATCCATAATATCTAAAGGTCCGAATAGCGCTCCTTGGCTGTTGTTCCTATGCACGTCGGTAATTTGAGATAAGCAATAATAAGCTGAATATGACCAGGACCCCTAAGATTCTCAAGGCGAGCGTCCTGACAAAGAGGAATGGTTCTTCATGCATGACAGACTGGTTCTAAACACCATCATTTTCGAGCGCAGTCTATTATTTTAGCTCACACCATCTTCTGGTCCTTGCGGTTCAGCATTTCATTGGGTTGATTAGAGCAGGATACTGGCTACTCCCAAATAGGTAGGTTGTTTGATGCTTCTTAGAAGCCCCTGGAAGCCGCAGCTGAAAACAAGGCGCACGTTGATCAATGCGTGACATAGCAGGTGCAGTATTACCTAGAATTGGCAGTTGAATGTCAGACGAGACGTTGTTGACAAGGGCATCTAACAGAGCAACAATTGCCGCAAACTCACGGACGACGAAAGTGAAGCAGAAAAGGGCTTTGCCACTGTGATCACCATTTAATACTCCCAAACAAGAATGTAGAGGATGATCGACTTCTTCAGCGCATGACCTGGGTCAAATCAAGAGCCTAAACATTTGGTATCAGTGGGGTCTTCAAGGGACCCGATCCGCTACCGCATCATCACAAAACCTTGAGGCCTTGTTCATCCCCCCCATGGGGCCTAGAGGCGCCAGGAGTTGATAGTGCCACCAACCATTTCCAAGCCTGGCCGTTGGCTCTAGTTTCGACGATGGCCCGTTTTTCTACGAGTTTCCCGGGTCTGGGGAAGAGGGAAAAAATGGTTCAATGGCCTGTCTAGATGGGTCCCCCCAGATAAGGTCGAGTCATTACTCCTCCAGTTTCGCCCCATTCTCTTTAATACTTCCCCATTTCTCTCTTCTGTTTTTGGATCTCTGCTTCGCTTGTGTACCTGAACCATTGCTCTGGTTTCTGCATGTCATCGATCGTGGGGTTACAGAGAAACTCCATGTCCCAGCGAAAATCCTGATGATGCATCATGAGGAATGATACCCCCAATATCATTGCTTCGGCCGCCATAACACTCCCTCTCGCGACTTTGGCTCTTATTGCTCGACTTTTTGCGCGTCGAATCACAAAGGCTGGATATGGAATTGACGATGCCTTTTCCGTTGTTGGCTGGGTACGTCTTCTACTCGAATGTCTCTGCGCAAATGATATGTTCTAATATTGCCTGAAGTTGGGTTCACTGGCCTTGTTGACGAATGGTATGATATGGATTAAAGATGGATTGGGAAAGCCCATGGAGGTTGGACTTACAGACGACTTTACTTTTTACGACAAGAACCGACTGGCGTGGATTCATATGTGGACGACGAGTTTTACCTACAGCTTCGCCATAGGCTTTTCGAAGTTCGCCATCCTCGCTTTTTACTGGCGCCTCTTCCAGTTTTCCGATATTCGAATACCCATCCAAGTACTGTCGTGTATCACCGTTGCTTGGTTCCTATTGCGACTTTTGATGGTGTGTTTGCAATGCCTCCCTCTAACAGCATTGTGGGACGGAACCCAAGAGGAACGGGCAGCAAAATGTCACATCAAAGAATCGACCTTTTTCTTCTCAACAGTACTGACGCATGTCTTGATCGACGGCGCTATCCTTATTCTCCCCGCTATCGAGGTTGGGAAACTTCACCTACCAAAAGGCCAGAAGGTCGCTGTCATCGCGCTGTTTGCGTTTGGTGCTATGACTTGTCTTGCGTCCATTTTCGTTCTTATCGAATCGTTCAAATTTGAGTCGGACTCTAAGGAGATGACGCTGCAAATGGGACTTCATTACGCTTGGTCTATTGCCGAGTGTAATTTTGCCGTAATTGCTGGTATGTGCTTGTCATGTTTGTCGATATTGATCATGTACTGACTAATGCACAGCTTGTCTTCCAATGCTTCGACCAGTAGCTCGCAAAGTCCTGCCAGGATCTTTCCTCACCTCCAACAGTGGTGGCCAGTCGACTCAGTTCAGCGCTCCTTTTAGCACCCCCTTTAGCAACGGCATACGACTCACAGGCGTATCCAAGACGAACTCTCGTGAGAATGACGGAGCCAGCTCAACGCGCGAATTGGCGTCAAGTAGTGGTGGTCAACCAGATATATACGATATGGCGGAATGGCCACAAGGCACGCAAACAACGATATCAAGCCCCTTCCGAAAATATGCGTCTGCAAAAGACTATGAAGGAAGTGAAACAGGAATCCGTGTCGACCAAGAGACCGATGTTTCTGTACAACGTGGTGATGACAAGGTATAAAGAGGGCGGCGACCCAAGGCGTTTTTGGATATCATATCAGCGATGAAAGCTTTACCTTAGATACCACTGGATAATATCAAACCCATCATAATTCTGTTAGACCTGACCGTCAGTTGTGTTGTGAGATGTACTCGAATAGCATGTTGTTGTATTTAACCCTCTGTGCCATGGCTGAATAGGGTTTTGTACCAGCACCACGGCATCGGCCCGCCAGCTTTAATACTGTTACATTCCAGCATGCATCAACAGGTCCACGGAGATATCCAGGACCACTAATCTGGGAATAACACAACTATATATCATGAACAAAAAATGCACATGCCTGAGGCACAAACTCCAGTTAAAGTGTCATGTTTCGCTATGCCGAACATTGCCGCGTCTTGTTGCTCACCTCGACCAAGCTAACTTCAACTTGCTCCGCAAAGTACGGAGCATCGTACCCCAAATGAGAAATTGTATGGATTGTGAGTCTGTTTTAGTCTTGAACTATCGGTTTGCAATTGTTAAGCCGATGGGACTACTAGGATTGGGAATTAAAGCTGGACTGAGTGCCCATTGTCCCTACAAAGATATGAACAACTTGCAGCAGCTCAAACGGAAAGACCCGAGGCGTTGCGCCGGACATTGAAGACCGCAGTGAACTTCACCATCCACGATAGTCTTCCCGCGGGACAGTTACAATGGCACATTTCATCTTGACTTTCAGTAATCAGACCAGTAGAGGCATTTCAAAGTTAACATTATAATGCAAGACATTGCATTCAAAGCTGAGGTGGTGAGGTTGAATCGGTCAAGTGACGTACTAAACCCATCTCCAAATCGGAGGCTCTGCTAGCTAGACGCATAAGGTATTACCATCGAATGAGGAGCTATCAATCCACATAGAAAAATACCCATACAGCTGTGAAACGTCCTCAGCATCAGTTGACCGTTCGTGTCTTATTTGTTGTATCCTTGTACATATTATTCTCCTCTTCTGATCGTACAACACCTCTCAAGGTAGTACAAGTCCGTGCGATACCCTCAGTGTATCTTGGCCCGCTTAATTCAGAACCTGTTTTCGTTCCCCACGATCTTTCCCGTCTCCATCCTTTCTCACCTCCAATCACCTTCCAGTCAATTCCTCCCCTCGACAAACCCTCACAATGGCTTCATTACTACGCATGAAGGCTGCCACAGGCCTCTCCGGCCTATCACGAGTCGCCGTCTCTCGAGTCGCCCTCTCCCACAGCGCAACCCTCTGCCAACGCGGCGCCATCGACCCCCAACGTCGCCTATTCAGCAACACTGGCTTCCTCAATGGCTCTTATATCGTATCCGTGCCTCCTATGGCCGAGTCCATCACCGAAGGAACATTGGCTAGCTTGGCTAAGAAGGTCGGCGAGGCTGTCGAGCAGGATGAGGAGATTGCTAGCATCGAGACTGACAAGATCGACGTTCTTGTCAACGCGAACGAGGCCGGTGCCATTGCTGAATACTTTGTTGAAGAGGGCGATACCGTTGTTGTCGGACAAGATCTTGCGCGTATCGTGACCGGCGAGGATGCTGGTTCCGCTAAGAAGAGCGACGGAGGAGAGCAAAAGCCAGCCAAGGAGGAGCCCAAGAAGGAGGAACCCAAGCCTTCCGAGGAGCCCGCCAAGGCTGAGGAGAAGAAGTCTTCTCCCGCTCAAGAGGCTCCCAAGCCTTCAAAGCCCGCCGAGTCTAAGCCTGCGCCCAAGGAGTCCAAGCCTGCTGCTCCCGCCCAGAGCACAGGTGCCCCTAACCGAGGCGAGCGAGTTGTAAGTATTCATAGTATGTGGCGTAATGCACGACTGACCGAATTCCGCAGGAGAAAATGTCCCGTATGCGACGAACCATCGCCGGCCGTCTCAAGCAATCCCAAAACACCTGCGCCTCCCTCACTACCATCCAAGAAGTCGACATGACCAACCTCATCGCCTGGCGAGCCAAGTACAAGGAGGAGGTCGCCGAGGAGCACGGCGTGCGCCTGGGTTACATGGGTGCTTTCACCAAGGCTACCACCATGGCTGCACAGAAGGTTCCCCAGATCAACGCTCAGATCGACACTGAGAAGGAGATCATCACATACCACGATTATGTCGATGTCAGCATTGCTGTGTCAGCACCCAAGGGTCTCGTTACACCTGTGTTGAGAAACACCGAGTCTCTCAGCATTGTTGAGCTCGAGCGTGAGGTCGCTGCTGCTGCCAAGAAGGTGAGTCTAGCTGTGATTCAATGAATGTTTTAAATGCTAACAAGTGCAGGCTCGTGATGGTAAGCTCACCATGGAGGACATGGAGGGCGGAAGCTTCTCCATCAGCAATCCCGGTATCTTCGGTTCCATGTTCGGAACCCCCGTCATCAACTACCCCCAGGCTGCTGTCTTCAACATGAACGGCATTCGTCAGGAGGTCGTTGCCATTAACGGCGAGGCTGTCATCCGACCTGTAAGTGACTTACTCCGCTATCTAACTATCTAACCCACCGCCATCGACTAACACTTGTAAAGATGATGTACATCAGCTTGACCTACGACCACCGTCTCATTGATGGCAGAGAGGCTTCCGCTTTCTTGAACACCGTCAAGAAGTACATTGAGGATCCTTCTCGCATGCTCCTTGCCTAAAAAGTTGTGGATTCATTTGTATTCTAGCGTGAATGGGATGTGTTGATTGGGTTAGATGGGAGGTAATGTACATTGTTTGGCATTATTGGCTACAATCATTGGCGCTTGTGTAGAGTCGGAACTATAACAGGCGTTTCGTTATCCTACCCACCGGCCCAACTGTTATCCGTACAATGCTCCAGCATTGGTCCGTATCAAAGTATCTTATAGGCGTCTTGACATATCTTTTTTAAGAGGTGATCTCGCTCTTCATACAGGTTGTTCCGTCTTTTTCGACGAGAATATCCCACGTCTCTCCATTTTCTGTGTCCCGAATGGCGTCAGTTCGGATATTGTATATCTGACCAGCATACAGCGGCGACAAGGCTCTATATGAGATTCCTCGAGGGCTTTCGCCGTTACCGTGGATGTCCCGCCAGTAGTCCAGCAGATTAATCAGGTTCAGAGGTCCATGGACGACTTCGCCAGGATGGCCCTCTACATTCCGCGTCCAATCCTGGTTATAGTGTATCATGTGGCCGTTGAATGTCAAGGCAGAGAATCTGAAGAGACCAACTGGTGACCAGTGAAGTTCTCTAATAGGGTGACCTGGGCCTGTGAGCTGGGATCTTCTCGCCGTATCAGGATACTTACCCGCACTCGGAGCATCGATATCTCTAATTGTAGATGGGCCCCGGGTAATGTTCTTGAGGGGTTTTGGCGCCTCTTTCACAGCGTCGAGATCGATCTGAGGCCTAAACACCCATGATCGACGATCCGTCAAAGCCAAACCTTTCGGACCCCAGAACTCTTTCTCAACTTCCACGAGAACCATTTCGCCAACGGATCGGCTCTTTTTTGGGGTTGCGCTCAAAAGCTTTGTTCTCTCTTCAACTTGCTCACCCACACGAAGTGACACATCGGTTGCCCAAGTCATCTTGCCACCAGCCCACATCCTCCTTGTAAATGGCGCAGAAGCATTGAACGTCGTATCACTCCCATCATTACCGAGTTCTGGTTCCGTGCCATTTGGAGTAAAATACACGAGGTGATATCCAGGCGGCACAGGCGTTCCGTCGACAGGTGGTTGCTCAGAGACGTCTTGGCCGTTCAAGCTGGGCCGATTCAGGGTGAGGGCTAATTTTTGTAGTTGGTTTCCATCGATGAGTTGACGCCGAGTAATTGATTTATTGGAGAATGTTTGCAACAAGTGTGATGCTGCATCTGAAGCAGTGGCTTTGAGATGAGGAAGTCGCGAGGACATTGTGAGATGTTGTAAGTGATGCGGGGCTTAAGAAAAGTATGGGGAGGGGAAGTTATGTATATAGTGTTCGACAGGGTCAAGTCGTCGACTTGCAGATGATTTGTAAGATCTCTGGGGATCGCTCTCACGATCCTGGCAAAGGGGTTGTTCAATTGCTACATAATACTGAATTTCCTATGAGATGCTTTCGGACTTATATTGCCCGCAGGTATTCAGCCTAGTCAAGGCTACCATGGGTCCTGCCAGAACCCTCCCCAGCTTCTCTCTACTACAGCTCTAGCTTACTTCAAAGGATAAAATGTGATTTATTAACTTCATATTATATGTTAGCTCTGAGGTTTTTTATGACCTACTTCATCAGTAACATAAGTTTTGGAGTTTCTGACATTCCCTAATGTGCGCAATGATACTGTTTGAACATTCAAAATACAGTTAGAATTATTAAGAACATCAAATTACCAACCGCAAGATAGATATTAAGAGCCAAAAAGTGATATTATAACTTTGTAAAACTTATAGATAACTGCATATTGAGTCTCCAACGGCCTCTTTCGTTCACTTTTATTCACATGGCTTTCCTTTAGCAACAATTGGTATTCTCATATACACTCATTTCTTCATCATGACTCACACTACATTTTATCCTTTTATACGACTCCCAATCGAGCTTCGGATAATGATCTGGGGCGAAGCATGCTTTAAGCTGTGCAGACTATATCGTCAAGGCTTCCGCGTGATCCAATATATGACAGTATATAAAGGTAACATTCACGCACTGAATCACGATAGTGATGACTTAAAGACAAAGGACAAGTCAGTCTGCTACTGGCACGCGGGTCTGTGGGCGGCATGCCGAGAATCAAGAGGGGTTCTTGTCACTCATGGCATAGAATACTTGCGACTAGAAGAAGAGGACTCAGCAGCCCTTGCGTTGTCTTCTCAAGTTCATCCTAAAAACTGGCGCCAGATTGTCTTTTCCAAAGATTTATTTTGTATATCCGGAAATAATAAGAAGCCATCAGATCTTGATTGGCCTTGTCTGGTTGATGAGTCTCTAGAAACCCCGCCCAAGAACGTTGCGTTTGAGTTCGACCCGTCCTGGGCCGTTGCTCTTACGAGCAAGCCTAAAGACCTTTTCATCTGGGACAATCATCTCGCGCCCTTCGAGTTCGCCCTTTGAGTTGGCCCTTCTATCAAAGCTAATTTTCGACTGGGTGTTGAAGGGAAGGGCGATGAGTATCCATCTCATTGACAAAGATGCAAAATGGGGTTCGAGAAAACCCGGTCTCAAACCTACGAGTTTTGATCTTGATGAACAGTTTATTGAGATTCCACTCAGCGATGTTGACGCCTATCTTGTCAAGGGAAGCGCTGTGTTGAGTTCCTAGCCCTTCTTGAGAAAGTGCATTCCCGTGTCAGGCAAGAATCACACCAACCAACCAACTTCAGTCTCGGAAATGTCCTATCCATCATCGTTAGTTGGGACAATCGAGTCGGGTGTTAAGTAACTGAGACAATCTCTCAACCTGTGTTATAGGTTAGTACCTTGAGGCTAAGCGATGCCCGGTATTCGCAAGGCCAAGAACATCTTTTTATACAAGTCAGAAATAGTTTTCAGTCCCTTTTTTCTCTTTTTCTTAGGATGCTATCTGTAAAGATATTTGGTTTAATTTTACGAATGACATGGTGAAAGAGACGGTTGGAGACGCTGTGGTTCTCTAATACTACGGCAATATCACAGAGGGTGCTCCACCTTCGGCAGGCGATCATGTTCCGGGAACAGAGGAATCAATTTCCGACCAATCACATTATTGATATTAAAATTCCGTCCGTTTTCCCCAGAAATTTTTGTGACCCATCTCCGAGGCCGGCTTCAAGGAAAGAACATGAAGCTATCCCCAATCTAAAACTTAAACTCTCACTTTTTGTTATTACCACCCGACATTGTCGCATATCTTCCAGAATTTATTTTCTGGCATGATCTTTTTCTCTTAGTTACGCAATTGATCATTCATAATGGTTGTTCTTGTATGTATGGCCCATTTTCGTTTTGTCTTTCCATAACGCCAGTGGAACTTGGAGACTTGCCCCTCCATGTTAATCAAGACCCTTGGCTAACTCGTGTCTCTAGAGGAGAGCTGCCGCTCTCAATGCCGTCGCTATCGCGCGGCTACAAACCCGGGCATTGACTGCCCGCACTCGATCCCTCGCCCTCGCCTCATCTCAGTACCGTACCTACAAGACGAGTCCTCGACAACATGCGTTCCACTCCCAGCTTGAGAACACCCCCACCCCTTCTGCTTTCCAGTACCAGAAGCCTCCTACTGTCGAGAACCCCCAAACTCTGGTTGAGAAGATCGCCCAACAGTATGCCGTAGGACTTGCTCCCGGAAAGAAGATCAAGGCAGGAGACTATATCGCACTTGCTCCCCACCATTGTATGAGCCATGACAACACATGGCCCATCGCAAAGAAGTTCCTCGACATCGGCGCTTCCAAGATTCACAACAACCGTCAAGTGGGTGAGTAGACATCCCGGGCCCCAGTCAGGTTGACGTCGATGCTAACGTGCAAAAAAGTATTCACCCTGGACCACGACGTCCAAAACAAATCCGAAGCCAATCTCAAGAAATACTCTCTTATCCACGAATTCGCCGAGAAGCATGGAGTTACACACTATCCCGCCGGTCGGGGTATTGGTCACCAGATCATGGTCGAGGAAGGTAAAGGCACCATAATTCGCAATGGGTAAGCGGTATGCTAACTGCACCACAGGATATGCCTGGCCAGGAACCGTCTCTGTCGCAAGTGACAGCCACAGCAACATGTACGGTGGAATTGGATGTCTAGGAACTGCTGTCGTTCGTACAGATGCCGCTTCCATTTGGGCTACTGGTCAAACCTGGTGGCAAGTTCCTCCCGTCGCCAAGGTCACTTTCACCGGAATTCTCCCTCCTGGTGTTACTGGAAAGGATGTTATCATTGCTCTCTGCGGTCTTTTCCGAGACGACCAGGTTCTAAACCACGCTGTCGAGTTTGCTGGTGGAGAGAGCCTCCCTATCGACGACCGCCTGACAATCAGTAACATGACCACTGAATGGGGTGCTCTCGCTGGTGTCTTCCCTGTCGACGACATGCTCATCTCCTGGTACCGCGGCAAGGCCACCACCAACGCCATGTTCGGTGGTTCCTCCAAGGACCGCATCAACCACAAGCGCGTCGATGAGTTGGAGCAGAACAGATTGGAGGCCGATCCGAACGCCAAGTACGCCAAGGAGCTCTACCTCAACCTGTCTACTCTCTCCCCCATTGTTGCTGGTCCCAACTCTGTCAAGATCGCCACGCCCCTGAAGAACCTCGAGGCTGAGGATATCCCCGTCAATAAGGCCTACCTTGTTTCCTGCACTAACTCTCGAGCTTCTGATATCGCCGCCGCTGCCCGCGTCTTCCGCGAGGCTGCTAAAGAGAACAAGGACGTTAAGATCGCTCCCGGTGTTAACTTTTACATTGCCGCGGCTTCGATTCCCGAACAGGAGATCGCTGAAGAGGCTGGTGATTGGCAAGTTCTGCAAAATGCTGGTGCGCAAGTTTTGCCAGCAGGGTGTGGGCCTTGTATCGGGCTCGGTACAGGTCTTCTTGAGCCTGGTGAGGTTGGTATTAGTGCCAGTAACCGTAACTTTAAGGTATGTTGTTACCGCTCCAATGGGCAGACAAAGCTAACAAACAGTAGGGACGTATGGGTTCCACCTCTGCCAAGGCATACCTTGCCAGTCCTGAGATCGTTGCTGCCAGTGCTCTCAAGGGTAAGATTGCTGGCCCTGGCTGGTACCAGAAACCTGAGGGTGTTGAGAAGGTCATCATTGGCGAGGGTAGCGGTGACTATGTCGCTGACAAGGCTCTGTCTATCGAGGATGCTCTTGACAAGCTCATCAACGAGGCTGATGCCTTGATTGCTGCTGCTGAGACTTCAGAGGGTAGCGCTGAGCAGACTGCCAGCCCCGCTGCTGCCGAAGGAGAAGAGTCTCTGACCGAGATTCTTCCCGGTTTCCCTGAAAAGGTTGAGGGCGAGATTGTCTTCTGTGACAGCGACAACATCAACACTGATGGCATCTACCCTGGTGGGTTACCCCGATAACGATATTCCAGTGACTCTACTAACAATAGCTTAGGCAAGTACACATACCAAGACAATGTCTCAGTGGAGAAGATGGCCGAAGTGTGCATGGAGAACTACGACACAGAGTTCGGCAAGGTTGCCAAGGCCGGTGACATCCTCGTCACAGGTTTCAACTTTGGTTGTGGTAGCTCTCGAGAACAGGCCGCCACCGCCCTGCTGGCCAAGAAGATCCCCCTCGTTGTCTCAGGCAGCTTTGGTAACATCTTCAGCCGAAACAGTATCAACAACGCCCTCATGGGTGTCGAAGTCCCTCGTCTCGTCGAGCGTCTCCGCGAGACATACAAGAACGATACCGAGAAGCCCTTGACCCGCCGCACTGGATGGAAGCTTATCTGGGATGTTCGCCGCTCCAAGGTTGTTGTCACTGAAAAGAATGGCTCATCATGGGAGCAAAAGGTTGGCGAGTTGCCCGCCAACGTGCAGGAGATTATTGCTCGCGGTGGTCTCGAAAAGTGGGTTAAGGCTAAGATTGATGCTTAAGACTCGGTGTTTGTTGCTTTTTTGATGTAATATAGAGGGTATATAGAAGTTGGAAATGGTAAAAGTCCGCATATTCTTTGCTTTCGCAAGCAACGCTGCATCATCGTTTGCTGTGGGCAATACTGAGACATTGACAGCAGGACAAGATAAGCCGCACATTTACTCTCCGCATTTCGTCATCCATCATTGAACAACAATATTCCAACACATCTAGAGCCGACACGGCAAGGCGCCTCTTTAAGCCATTTCGTCCATTTCCAAGCCTGCCGAGGCGGAATAAATTAACAACCATGATTTTGCGACCGCTGGCACGGTGCTTCAACCGTATGCGACGCCCTAGTCTGACGCCTATCCTCCATCTTCAAAGTCCCTCCTCAATAGCAAACACGCGCCACATTATGAGCCTGGCTGGCTTCACGGAGAACCAACTTATGGTCCGCGATGCCGTCGGTCAGATATGCGCTGAATTTCCCAACACGTACTGGCAAGAGCATGACCAGAATGAACAAGATCCGAAAGAGTTCCATGCCGCCCTCGCCAAGGCTGGTTGGTTAGGTATCGCTCTTCCGGAATCATTGGGTGGCTCAGATCTGGGTATCTCAGAAGCGACCATGATGATGCAGACCATCACCGAGTCTGGTGCTGGCATGGCAGGTGCACAGTCCGTACATGCCAATGTTTACGCGACACAACCCCTCGCAAAGTTCGGCACCAAAGAACAACTTGCAACGACAATTCCAAAGATTGTATCCGGGGATTATCGTGCATGCTTTGGTGTTACAGAGCCGAATTCTGGGCTTGACACTCTTCGTCTTGGAACAGCAGCGAAGCAGAACTCAGACGGGTCTTACAGCGTAACGGGACAAAAGATCTGGATCACTTGCGCCCAAGTCGCTTCCAAAATGAGTCTTCTTGCCCGAACGACACCACTAGATCAGGTCAAGAAGCCCAGTGAAGGTCTTTCGCTTTTTTGTATCGATCTGGATCGCAGTCAACCAGGCCTCGAGATGCGCAAGATCAAGAAAATGGGTAGTCGCGCAGTGGATGCTAATGAGGTATTCTTCGACAATTACCGCATCCCGCCCTCCTCTCTTATCGGGGAACAAGGCAAAGGCTTCAAGATGATCCTCCACGGGATGAACGCCGAGCGCTGCCTCCTAGCCGGCGAGGCCCTCGGTCTCGGTTACATAGCCCTCACGAAAGCCAGCGAATACGCCCGCGAACGTGTCGTTTTCAAGCGGCAAATCGGCATGAACCAAGCCATTGCTCATCCTCTCGCAGACGCATACATGAAGCTCGAGGGCGCGAAGTTGGCTACGTACCACGCTGCTAGATTATACGACCAAAGTAAAACAGATGCAACAGTCAGACAAGATGACATTGGCGTTGCGGCGAACAGTGCAAAGTACATGGCCGCTGAAGCGGCGTTTACAGCTTGTGAGAGAGCAGTTCTGACGCATGGGGGGATGGGCTATGCGATGGAGTATGACGTTGAGAGGTGGTTCAGGGAATGTCTTGTTCCGAGGATTGCACCCGTTAGTAGGGAGATGATATTAAACTACGTCAGTGAGAAGGTACTCGAGCTACCCAGGAGTTATTAAGACCTGTTTCAGTCACTTGACAAACGGGGACATGTATAGCGGGTAGCAGAAACAATGGTCTCTAGCTAAAAAAGTCTGACCTAAATAGCATAAGCTGTTCTACAAATTTCGTCTGGTATGCTACCACACCGTAGGTCTTAACTGGACCAGTTTGACTAAAGTCAAATGAAGGAAACACCATCAGTGACTCTACCTTTATCATCATGAAACTTGTGAATTGGTCCTTTAGGAGTGTAAAAAGATACTTCAACAATCGATTTATCTTGTATTGCATCTTGAGTTCCAAGGAACAGAGTTAATCTTTGAGTCCTGTGTCTTTGAGTTTCGTTTAACAACCCAACAAAAGCATGATATGCGGCCAGAGCGCATCAATAGTAGAGACGATATAAATCTGTCCCTACATTCCATTTTCTTTCTAATTCTCTATACATTTCTTCCACACAACAACGTATTACTTCTTCACGCCATGGCTCACACTACTTTCCACTATTTTCCAAGGCTTCCATTGGAACTCCGGACGCAAATCTGAGAAGAAGCATGCCGCAGACCCCAAAAACTTCAAGCAATTCACTATGTCACATTTGATAGATCTCCCCAAATGGTTTCATTAAGCCATAACTGGGACGACTCAAAACCAAAAAACAAGTCAGTCTACCTTTCGAACGCTGGCCTTTGGACGGCTTGTCAAGAGTCAAGAGATGTTGTCACCAAAGACTGGAATAAGCACCCTCGACCAGAAAACGATGTCGACATATTTGATTGCTGCTCAGTACAAGAAGCCGTCTACTATTTTGACCATTTTTGGACAAGGCAAGAGATGTCGGAAACCTTCATGTTTTACTCTAGAGTTGATGACGAGCACTGGCGTCAAACTGTTTATCCTGTACAAGATCTATTCTGCATTGCCGCAGACGATTGGGACATCGTGGCCCGCAATTGGGAAAGTTGCATTATCTCGTGCCCTTATTCCATAGGCATTAGCAACATTGCCATCGAATTTGATCCGTCCTGGAACATCGCCCTTGAAAACAAGACGAGCACATGGTTCATTGAGGACGTGCCTGCTTCATTGGAGTTCCTGCTAAAGTTACTTTTCGGCCATATACGGGAAAATAGGAGTCAGATAATCAAGCTTATTGTCAGGGACGTGGAGTGGATCTTGTTGAATTCTACCACTAGATCACAAGCTTTCGATTCTGATGACGAGTATCTCGAAGTGTCAGCTGACGAGGTTGAACCTTACTATGATCTAAACCGAAGACGAATACATATTCCACGCAACAGAGCCCTTCGAGATTTCTTTAATTATCTTGATGAAGTGTATTACGAAAGACTACTAGACATCTACTGCGAGGAGAACTATGAGCACAGAGAAGATTACGAAATACTGGCAAATGGGAGTTTCGACATTCGGCATAGCTTCTCTGTACTCGTTCCTCGGGCCAATCAAATTGAAAAGTGATAGTCAACCCTATTAGAGGTAGTTGGTGGACCTAGCATTGGTACACTTGCCTGTGGTGGTCTCAGGGTGTCAGGAAACTTGATTACTACAAGGTTTAGGAACAAAATTAGTAGAGCAGTTTATGCTCCTTAGATCACACCTATTAGGCAGTTTATTTTGTACCCTGAGTCTCAGAGGCAAACCCATTTGTTGCCAAGTCTATCTAGGTCATCCTTGATTCGTAACTTGACGGCAGAGGCCAAAGTCGTTAAGAAATAGTTTAACCAAATAAAAAAAAATACACAGATTGATTTCATCATCCAACCGCTAAACAGTTCCACTTCCATCCCTCGCAAAGTCTGCAAGCTAAATCATTGACGAACACTTCGCCCTCATTGTCAAGACTACGTAACAGGGTCGCCTCCAAGTGTATGGCACGTAAGAGTTCTTCAAGACGTCAGCCACCATCAAGATCCAGCTTCAACAGCCCGTTAGAGAGCTTTTACATAACCTTCCATTCGAAATATCACTGAAAAGAATAAAGACTAATGGTTGAATATTGGCCCCCTCGCCCATTGTTATTGATGTTTGCTGTTCGATTTAAAAATATGATAGTAATAGTCATCATCCTCCTGTTTCAAGATCGTTAGCATGTATCGACAGTGGTTAGGCACGTTTCAACAATACTAACCAAAGAACAAAACCTACTCCTCCTTCTTGGGCTCCTCCTTCTTCTCTTTGGCCTTTGCGGCCAATTCCTCCTTGCGCTCTGTCCAGTCCTGTAATTCTATTAGCATATATTCTCAGCATGATATCGACATTGAGAGAGAAAAGGTTATTCTCACGGCTAGTTTCTCAAAGGCCAACTATAAATAGTTGTTAGTTAGAGCTATAGTTTATACATAGGGCAGACGGCTTACCTTGATGTCTTCTTCAACCTTCTGTAATAAGAACCAAGAATCAGTATTTGTAAAGTACGATCAAGGAGCCATTTTAGAATTACTTACAGCTCTTTCGGCCACTTTGGCCTATCCAAGGCAAGGCCCTACAGTCAGCTATCATGATCCGCGGAGAAAGGTAGGGTGATATTTAGTTCGTACGAGGATACGGTCATTCAAGTACTATTGCATCATTAGCAGCAGTAACAAAATAGGGTGCCAGGGTATACATACAGCAACTTTTTGTTCAGCTTCCTATAGAGAAATTCGTATCAGTGTGTTGGTGGAATCTTTCGATAGTATGACTGTTAACTTACCGCGACGGAGCCCGGCTGTTACAAGAAACGTCAATATGTTTGTCATTCAAGCCTATATGCTGCATTGTGAAATAACGTACAGGAGCGCGTGATCGCTGCTATACTGTTAGTGATCTATAGAATGCTAGATAAAAAGGTGCTGCACTTACTGTCATTTTGAAGTGAGTTTCTATGTAACCATGGCAGTTAGTATCACAATCAGAAGCGGGCGGAACCAGTAACACGAAAGGGTCAAAGGAACTTACAGTTGTGTGAAAAAGTTGAAACTGAAAAGTCACAAAGACAAAAGGGTTAGTAAAACTCAAACCAAGGTGTTCAAACAGCAGACTCATTCGTACAGTTGGGAAATCGTGGGCTCTGTGATAGTATGATTAGCACTCATATTGACCAGCAGAGACAGGGGCGATGGTATGGCTCACCAAATGTACTGGGACAGCTAAAGACACGATGTCAGCATTATTCAAAAGTTGATAAGACCGTGTAGGATAGCATATGGTGACTTACCAGTGTGAGTAGATGGGTTTGGAGAAAGGAAAACTAAATCGGATCCCCAATGTCCAAGATATGGTATCAGCCAGCCGACATTAGTAACTTCCGTTTTATACTGACACTTGCCTGACATCAAGATGGGCATGTCTCTCATTGATCAAGAGGAAGGAACAGGAGTTTTTTGTTTTGTTTTCAGAAATGGATACTGTGTTTTGGTGGTAAGCACGCTACTACCTGGACAGAGTCGTGCTCTTGCTTATAGATGAAATTATATCACCAGACAGCGAGGCGACATGTGCTTCTTGATGATTAACTGGAAGTAGTATTTTGGAAATGAACACGTTGTATGGCAACGTGAATGATGATGTTTATTGAGTTGACTTGCTACGATCGACTACCTGTAATACGATAAATTCCACCAATGGCATCTTATAACTGCATCTGAGTTACGTGAAGACTGAAGCGCCGCCATGACATGTGCAAGGAAGCCCTGAAACGAACTTCTAATATGGTAATCGAGTATCTGTAAGGACCGTATCCTAGACAAGAACAAGACCTCTATTAAAGCAGTGATGTTCAACAATCCAGTAGAATAGGTTGTCGGGCTTTTAAAGCCAATAGGAACATGAATCAAGTTGGCCCAGCTTCAGGCACGGTAGTGTACATATCAACCAAGAATGCAACACCAATTAAGTCGATTTTTGAATTAACCTTTTGGAATCCAGGTGCACAGATACCAGATTGAGCGGGAAATAGGTGTTGAAAATGGGCCACGCTCCCTTTCATACTGATGTTTGGTCATTATAAAAATACCATAATGACACTGTTTGTGGTTTTCCTGTTTCAAATCATTAGCATGCGTCAATTGTGATGAAGCTCCAAATACTGACACGAACAAGATTTTTTTTACTCCTCATCCTACTTCTCTCTTCTTTCTCCTTTTTGGCCAATGCGTCCTTTGCATCTTATATCAGCAGTGTGACAACGGTATGTATGAAGTGGATGGACTTACGTCAATGACAGACTGCCCATGGGGCTCGCACGGCGCTCCCCAAGCGTTCGATCCAGTCTCCCTTTGGGGTCCCTCTGAGGAGGCTCATCAAGCGGAGGGCAACTCAGTCCGTCTTTTGCCGTTTTGTGAAAGTCAAGGATTGTATAATTCGTATGATTGTATAGTCGTACCAATTTTCGGCTTCAGCGACCTAACAAATAGGAGACTTTGGTGGCTGTTATATTGTTAGTTATCGATAGAGTATCGTTTGAAGATGCAAGTTTACTAACCTTTGCCACCGGAGCGGCCTCAAGCAGTAGCTGCTGCTGCTGTTGCCCCGAGGGGGCACGAGAACTGCTCGCCTAGACGAGAATCAATACCTTGTATTTTTGCTGTAAGAAGATTGAGACATGGGCTCACCTGCTATGACGTGTTAGCCAGCGATCATTTATGCCCCCTGTTTGTTTCTACTTACCTGATACGGGGTCGACATTGCCCGGGGCTTCTTGCCCTTCTTGTTATTTTGTTGCTTCTGTTCCGGTTAGTAAAACTAAACATCCACCTAAAGACAGAGGTTATACTTGCGGTCATTTTGTTGAATGATTCTACGAAATCATTGTAGTTAAGGGAACTTACTCGTAAAAAGAAGTTGAAAATTATAAGTAAGCTACCTCCAGGGTCATGATCCTACTTATGGAGGTAGCTGCATTACCAAGTTGCAGTTCAACATGTGCTTGTTGATGATGTTCATTGAGTTAACCTGCTACGGTCGGGTACAGGGAGGAAAGCGCCGCTCTATGGACCTCTAAGCCTGCAAAATCCACCATCCTGCAGGTACAACCGAGGGTTGCAGGTATTCATCAGGGTCACGTGAATACCCAAAGGCAGCAAACGCGGGCAGGTACTAGGTTCATCTCCTATGGCCACTCAACATACATACAAGAGACGAAATCAATGTGTCTTTTTATGCTATCTGGACTAAGATCTTAGGACATTAATTTTCGGATCGTAAAGCTTTAGTAGAGGTCATTTTATCTGCCATCCACTAACTACTAGGTACCTACCAGGCCAGGGACCTTCGGATGTCAGATCTATACCCCGCTATCGGCGTCAACAAACGACATGTCCGTAGCTAGATAGTAATTAGTACTTATCAACCATACAAACCTAAACATCTTGACCGAGACAAACGACCAGGAAAATGACGCGAACACCAGTATCCACAAAGAATGCGCCGGCAGTGCCTTCAAATCTGATGAACCAGGCCATCATCGCCAATGGCTTCGTTTTCACTTCGGGCGGAGTCGCGATGGATCCCAAGACTGGAAAGATTATTGACGGTGACATTGAGGCCCATACTGTAAATCAACGTCTTAATATATCTAGGTGTACAAAAACTAATCTGGAGGCTTTGCCGTTCTAGCGTCAAATTATCCGCAACCTCGGTGCCATCCTTGACGAGGCTGGTTCAAGCCTAAACGACGTGGTCGAAGTCAACATTTACCTATCCGACATGAAGTACTACGCCAAGATGAACGAGGTGTATTCTGAGTACTGGGGTGATTTGAAGCCTGCCCGAACGTGAGTCTATCTCCAACACTAGATATGATCCATACCAACTGACGCTTGCCAGATGTGTCGCTGTCAAGACTTTACCTATGAATGCCAACATCGAGATCAAATGTGTCGGAATTGTTACCAAGCCAAAGTCCAAGCTGTGAAAACGGTGCCAAGAGTCAATTTTGAGTCAGATTGCCTACAGAATAGAACCAAGTATCATGTCGAATCTGTTTCAGGGAAATATCTGTCTAGTTTGAGTCTATACATCTATAATTGTGTGACCCTTGATTCTTCCATCTGTGCCGCTTTTCTGCTTCTTTTCGAAAACCTTGCAGGGACATATCGGGAACATTGCTTCATTAAACTGCAATTGGGACGACCCAAAGCAAAACGATGGGTTAATATATCTCTGGAGCGCTAGTCTTTGATTGGCTTGTGAAGAATCAAGAGAGATTGTTCACAAACATTAAAAATGGAATCCCATACCGAATTATGAAGCTAATACTTTTGCTACCTACGAAGAATGGATGGCAGGTAACTCATTAGTTCCAATTGACATATTGACTTACTGACATATGATCATGATCGCCATCACCATCAAGCCCATGATCAATCCTGATAATCCTGGCGTGGTAGCAGCGCTGTTCTCTCCCGGAACGTTGGATGTCTTCTCTTTTGCGTCGATCGTGGAGAACATGGCAGACGCATTCAAAGTCAAGCCACTCACTCCTCCTTTGATCTCATCCAGCGGTGCAACAAACGCCATCTGACTCCAACTAAACTGTGTATTCCGTCCTCCGTAGACAAAAACTTCAAATCTTCCAATCAATTTTGAGCCATTCAACACAACTGTTCCGTGAAGGACATCTGTCATCAGAGTTATCTCAGAAGGCACTGATATCTTGACAGTCTTGTGTGTGGATGAGGAGGCGTTGACCCAGATACGACCAGGATGACCCGGGTCCAGTTTCAGAGCATCATCTTTGCTGACATGACGGAGAGGGTATTCCCAACCATCTGCCTCGAATACAAGATTGCCGCTTTTGTCAAGAGACAAAGAGTTGTCGGGGCCGGAGAGAGTGAAGGGCCCGTCGAAAGATAGGGTCAATGTGTAATTCATGCCTTTGCTTCCGTGACCCAGATTTATCTTGTCGTCATCGTTGCTCGATCGAGACCACGATAGTAAAGTTACATTATTGTCGGAACTTGATAAGACGCGGTCGAGATTCTGACCAGGAGCTCGAGAAGAATAAAGGTTTATGCTCGTATCTGTTGTCTCCTCGAGTAGCTTAGGACCACGGCTTCCGCTCCAGGCACGAGCTCCCACCAAAGCGATACCACGACGCATGGAATAATACGCTTCCAACTGTGTCGAAGCATCGGGGCCGTTATCGTTCCACGCCGCCAAGGTAGCACCCCGAAGTCGTGACTCGTCTCCGTCAAGTTGCATGCTGGTGTTGAAAGGATTGAAATCTGCGGGTGTCCACTGCCATCCATCTTCGTCGGCGAAGTTGAACACACGGTTTTCGTTGAAGAACTGTGGGTATCTAGCTGGTAGAATCGGCATATGATCGTTCTTCAAGCTCGTGTATGCCCACCAGTCCTCCGAGTTGATTACGTCGTAGCCGTCCTTGACGAGCTGCACAGGGTCTGATTGACCGTACTGCCAGTGTTGAATGACGACATCTTTGTCAATGGTCTGGTTCTTCTTGGACGGTTCGTATGTACCCCAGATGCGACTTCGTTTGTCAGACGTGGCGTTGATGAAGCGACTCATCTTGTTGACAAAGGTGATGTAGTCGTCTGCAAGTTCAGCGTCGTACTCATCTGCACCGATGTGAACCTCCTTCGTCTTGAACCATGGGAGGAACTCTTTCCAGATTTTTTGCACTGTCGGTAAGGTGTCGGGATGGGTCAGGTTCAACAGATCCTTTTTGGGAAGGGCGAGCTCCGGCTTCCACTTGGTGAGATATAGTGAATGCCCTGGTGCTTCGATTTCTGGGATAACAGTGACACCGCGAGAAGCGCAGTGTTTCTGTAGATCGTCAAAGTCGCCCTTGGACAGAGTCTCGTTCTCGCGACCGTGGAGGATGCCTCGCAGATCCTCGTCCTCCGGTAGCAGAGAAAAATGCGAGTAAACGTCCTGCCAAGTCTCGTTCTTTCCACGATTGAGTGGGTAATTGTCGCTAAGATGGTAATGGAACTCGTTCATCTTGAAGAAAGAGGCATAGCTGCAGAGCTCCTTGAGGAAGTCCTTGGAGTACCATTTTCGACCAGCATCAAGCATGTATGCTCTCGTCGCGTAAGCTGGTGCATCTCTTGCATACTTGGTCGTCAGAGTGCCTTTTTCAGAGAGAGAAAGAAGCTGGAGAAGGGTTCTGGTCCCCCACCACATGCCCCGAGCACCATTTCCGCCGATGGTGATACGCGCCGAGTTGATTGATATTTCGTAACCCTCAGAACTGGATTTTCCGTTCTCGTATGTGAGATCAGAAGTTTCTCCGGTATAAGCGCCAAGGAAAATACCACTGGCATTACTGGGAGTGTTGTCCGCTTGCTTAAGCGTCCAGTTAAGGCCCGTGATCTGATTGAGATCATCTCGAAAGGTTGTTGCAAAGTCAAACGCAGTGGGTGGGATCAGAGTCAGACCATCTTTATCGGACACGGAAGCAAATTCATTGTCGATGTAGATTATCTTTTCGCTTTGATCCAGTAACCAGATATCCTGTGTAAAAGTATCGGCTGTCTCGAGGAGAGGAGGGATAAGGTCCTGGGCCAGTGTCAAGACGGGTGCCGCCAGTAAGATTGCCGTCTGACAATATCGTTGGGTCAACATGGCACCTCTATCGCAATATTTACGAATGCGATACGAAACTAGATTTTAGAGATCTGACACGTTTATATTTTCCTCCCTTCTTATCTTTTTACCGTATCTCGATTGTCGATCTTTGTCAAGAAACAGCTGCTCCGCAGTCAAGTGCGGGGGATGTTGCAAATGTAACATTGGATGAACAAACGTAACATGAACTTGTACACTGACCTGCCAAAAGCATCCAAGAGTAATTCCTAGTGTTGAAAGTGCCTGACGTACATGTTGGTGACAATCACGGCTTACAATAACTGCATAAACTTTGAACAAAAAACCACAACATTTCTTTTTCTTACTATGTAATCTTTTCCATAACTTATTAATCCCACTCAACATTCTACTCGATTATCCCAACGAACAAGAATAGAGAGGCTATCCAGGAGCTTGAATTCATGCATTGCTGGACTCGTGTGCTGTCTTAGGTGGTATAAGTACGACAGACAGTCGGAAAACTCGGTGTCGAGATAAGACAGGGTTTGCAAAATAGCGCTACCCTGAACCAAGCGTGTGGGAGAAGATGTATAAGTATTACCGGCTGGTATCTCGAAATATTGCTCCTCGAGGTCGAAAATCGTAGGCTTGATACCAGGTTCTCCAGATATCCATTTTGAATACCGGTCGATAATCTTGATTTTGCCCCCTCTGCGCCTACCTATCCGTTCGGCAAGTAAGGAATTTATCAAATTCAACTGGACTTCCGTATGAGACGCGTACCCTCTGTTAAGGAATGAGGGATTGTGGCGTCTTGATAGATGGATGTTCCAAGACGGATGCCATTCGATCGCAATGTTTTTGGGCCATGTTGCCAAAGTATAGTTGAATCTTGTAGGCCAACTGGGTGCCAAAGCCTTCTTGTCATATGCGCTTAGGCAAAATATATCTTGTTCAGGGTACAGAATCTGGCGCCACTGCTCGCGTTGGCCATCAAAAGATTGCATAAGGGCCGTTGGATACCGGCTTCCTTCTCCTGCCTGGACGAGATCCATGTAGTAGCCTGTTTCTTCTTCTTTGTGAATGCAGCGCATACACATGTAGATCTCATCTACCGACCTAGGCTGATTTCTCCAATATCGAAAAACAATCTCCCTTGATTCTCGACATGCCTTCCAAAGGCCAGCATGCCAAAGATAGACAGAATTATCTCTTGTTGAGTCATTCTGATTTGGGTTGAGATCGCCGGCTCCGTCTACAGCCATGTAGTGGATTGCATGGTATCCTTTTTTATGCTCAAGACATGCTTCTTTCCAAATCATAAGCCGAAGCTCGATCGGGAGTCCTATAAAGCAGTGGAATTTTGTGCAAGCCATGATACGATGATGGTTGATGAAGTTGATCGCTGCTGAAGGGAAATGATAAGAAGTGAGAAACAAAGGGAAGTGACAGGTTTGGGATGTTATTAAAGAAAACCAAATAAACTTTTATCTTCCCAACAAACTATGGATTTAAGTTTTGAATTATATTTAGCATTTATCTTCAGTTTATGATTTTGAACTGTATATGAATTTAATGCATTTAATAGAAGTTACAGGTCCTATGCTCAGAAGCAAAAAAAACTTAAATATCCTGTTCAACATGTCGACAGCCTGGGACTTATATGGACTCTGGACAAGAATTCGAATCACACATTTACTATCATTTTTTGATAATTAGATAATATTTCTATACTGTCCGTGGTGGAGTAGTATCTATGGCGCAGGTCAAGAAATGGCCTCTTATGAATGCTTGGGCGCCGAGCAACTGTCGTCTCCTTATTCCACGACCCAATCCCCCTTGGCATACTGGCCAGCTTATCAAATTCTATTTTAACGTTCGTGCCAATGAGGACCAATCTTTCGTTAAATGAAACAAGATTTAGCATGATTTAAGCGCCGGGCTACGCCTTATGCTTACAGTTTCAGCCACAGGGCGGTCCTGCAAGCGCTTGATGACATACATAATCTCAATGGAATGCTACATTAAGTCTCTTGGTACGTATCAGGTTTATTCGACACCAGAGACCAACTTATCTCTTTACAGGTTTCAAATGCTGTAGGTCTCGTATCAGGCTTGTAACTTCACATCTTGGATTCGAGACCTGCCAGAGTCGTACACTCGTAAAGCGTTGGCACATTTGCTGATTGAATAAACCGCTCGAGCCTGTGCCTCTGTCACAGCAGTATTTTGAAATTGTAATTTTCTATTAAACCTATTAGGGTATACTTGGCCCAAGAACATTGGAAGCTTGAACTTTGTATTGACGCTAGTATATTTATCTCACGCGCTTTGGCGTATCTATTATCTAATTTTCAAATGGAATGGCACTTTCACCGCATTGAGAATATCACCAGTTCTTCCCACAAACCTCCTGTATAATGTCAGAACATGAGCAACTAAATAATAACTAATATAATGACTTACCTTGCGCTTCAGCCTAAAGTCTGTGTAGAAAGAATTCCATATCATTCTCGATGTGCAGTCTTCCGTACCATTTATGGATTTACATGGAGGCTGTATCTCAAGACGAAGGTCTTCAGGTGTCGGTATCCATGGCTTTGGGATTGGCCAGTCAGAGAAGTGAACAAGTTTGGCCTCATTGTAAGCAGCGACAGGGTCCCAGGGTTCAGCATCGGAACCGAGATACTTCGCATGGTTTTCCTCCCGGTATTCACCGGTAATCATATCGTAAGGACGATGTGGAAGCACAAGTGCGCTATTTCCATAGAGATCGTTGACGATCTCCATATCGTATTCGTTCTTGGAAGCTGATTCTATCTTGGCCTTGATCCGAGAGAACTCTGTCGACGAAGGTTGGATGAGAATGACCTGTGATGAGAGCATATCTTCGTCTGGGAGCATCCAGTAAGCTCTAGGCATCGCTACTGGCGCCGGCGGTAAAAGAAACAATTCATCCATATTTTGAAGTATCAAAGAGTCTGAGTCAATGGATAGGACGCGACTGTATTGAGTCTGATTGAAGGCCAGAAGCTTGGTGAATGAATCAGCCCATGTAGCTACATATGCACGAATTAGCCTTGCCATGCAGTAAGGTTTGTGTTGAGCTAGTTGCGAAATCATGCTTACCATCAGTGTTGTCCTTGTGTTGAACTGTGATGGGAACAAGCTTGACGTTGTACTCATCACGGGCTTTGACCAGTAGTTCTATGTCGAGAGACGTATCATTTTCAGACTTGAACATCTTTGACGGATACATCATGACACGATCGGCTTGACTAGAGAGACGATCCAACGCCTCGAAGAACATAACCGAGTTACAAAGATACTCGCTATTCGTGACATATTGGGTGTATGCAAACTGTGACCAATCAACTGCGATCGACGTGTCAGAGTCCGCAATCTTCAACGACTCTGTGGAAATAAAGTCATGGCTGAGAAGAAGATAGAAGACGATAATCGTGAAAGCCAAGGCTCCTGTCCAGCGGTATCGTCTTGGTGCAAGGGTGCTTGATAGGAATGGAGATGTTTGCTCTGGTAGCAGATCTTTCGTCCAACCTGTAAAACGAGACATTGGAGTATAGAACCACTGTCGTAGTAGCATTTGGTGGAAGGTGTTGACAATTAGGATATGACTGAGTAAACAGGTGATTGATACGATTCATTGGGTTGATAGAATATCATGCGAGAAAAAAACAGGAACCAGCCTTAACGATTGAGCTTTCCAAACACAAACACGAGAGATCCAAGAAAAAGAAAGGAACTAAAACCTCGCTTCAAAAAGCATAGCCAGCCTTTGTCCTGATAACTGCGGCGTGGCGGCCTTAGCTGTCAAAGATCCCTACCGAATACCACCTGTTGGTCGTGCAAATGGAGCCGCTCAGCGAAAGCATAATGTTATTTTAGCAAATATATGCGTGTTGGTCACACTTTTAATATGAAACATTGCTTCTTGGTTAGCCGACCTGCACAGCTGACAGGGATCGTCCATTGACTGGGCGGCTAGGAGGCTTTTCGCGACTGCCCACCAATCAACCCATGGAAATGATTTTGTTTGTTTTTCTTCTCTGGGAAAAGAGAGCATTATGGAATGACTCTTGATGACAGATGAATTATTGAGCCCGCTTAGTTCTCTGTTACCAAACTCGAGTGGCACACAAGTCGTACGCAACCACATTCTCTTCCTGATATATGCAATGCTGCTGGAGACCAACTACTTGCTACATAGTCATGTTCTACCAGACTCTCACTTTTTATGTTGAAATCATGTAAACGATACCATCTCCGTTTACTGCTGAAGACTCATTTGTAGGTGAAGAGAAAACAAGACGGGATATTCGATCGCAACTTTCTATTGACCGCCACGATGCGGCCTGGACTTCGAAAGTAGGGGTTGTCTCAGTCTTGCAAGTTATCTTGTCGTGATCCATTGGAAGGATTTTATTTAGCGTCCTTGGAACCATGTACCAACGCCTCTTTCAAATGCATGTTGGTTGTTACTAACACACGACAAATGGGCCAAGCTGAAATACCCATGTCGACTGTTGGTTGAATGTTGCCCAAGCGAGATTTCTCGATTCTGCGGACTCTGATGAGAGCCTTGTTGAGTTGTCCATCGGATGTCTTCGCTCTATCCCAGCTTCTTTGCCCTTCGTCGCCTTCTCTCGTTTTTCGCCGACGGTCGGACGTTTCTACTCCATCCAAATAATTCAATTGTTGACACTCCGAATTTATTGCCTCTTTGGAGGTTGTCTATGTTGTCATCTTAGTGCTTTCTACTGTTTCTTTCAGCATTCCGATCATGCTCGCCTCCTTTACCGCATTTACACTGATACTGGCGCGGATCGTCACTATCTCGGCCGAGCGTACTCCTAGAGAAGTCCCTTGGTCAGACAAGACATATGGACCCGACGGACCATGGCGAGCTATACATGCCAAAATCGGCGAACACAAGCAAGATGTCGATCTATTTCCTGGAAGTGACTGGGAGACATGGTTAATCGAAGATGCATACTGTGGAAAGGGTACCTGTTCTGCTTCAAGAGCTGGTACCTACGACACGTCTGCTGCCACTACAGGGGGTATCCAGTGGAAAGCAGCCCTCGAGAATTATATGCGTGGTGTCAACTTGGAAGGTGAAGGTGGGACAGCGTATCAGGACGATATCGAGTTGGGCGGGACAACAGTGAAGAATGCAAGTCTTGCAGTCCTTGGAACACCAACGCCACAAAAGATCAAGTACTCGGGTGGTAAGACAGCAGGGTTCACTGCTGGTTGTCTAAGTCTAGGAGGGAGAAGAGAAACGAACCAGAGCTTCTTCGTTGGTGATAATTACCCAAACATCAATGCAAGTATTCCATCAGGATGGCTATGGGACAATGGGTATACGGAGTCATATTCGTTCGGCATGCATATCGGATCAGCGCAACCTGCTACTAGGGTTCCTGGTTCACTTTGGTTCGGAGGCTATGATCAGAACCGTGTTGTGGGGGAGATTCTCAGCATGAATGGCGGTCCAAGAGATGGTATCACACTGCGGGATATCAGCATCGATGTCGTTGGAAGCAAATCCCCATTTGAGTTCCGGTCCAAAGGAGGTTTACTTGCCGAGGGAAACTCCACGATTGGACCCTCCTTCAAGGTATTAGTTGACGGTTGTTCGCCATACTTAACACTCCCCGAGTCCACCTGCAACAATATCGCGTCCCACCTCCCTGTCAAGTACAGCAAGGGCCTCGGTCTATACCTTTGGGATACCGACTCGGATAAATACAAGGAGATCATCTCATCAGCCACGACACTTACCTTCGAGTTCATCTCGACATCCAATACCAACCCAGTCAAAATTCGTGTTCCGTTTATGCACCTCAACTTAACCCTCGAAGCACCTCTCGTCGATGATCCGATACCGTACTTCCCATGCCACGTCAACGGTGGTGACCGATGGGTTCTAGGACGCGCGTTCCTCCAAGATGCTTTCATCGGGGCCAATATGCGACGTGGTGTAGACACTTGGTGGTTAGCTCAGGCTCCGGGTCCCAACATCCAGGCAACAGCAAACCCTGTCACTATTGGGGAGATGGACAATACAGTTAAGAAAGGAGGAAATGACTGGAATCAATCTTGGACAGGATTCTGGAACGATGAAGTGCCTTCGAGTACTCCAAGTTCCAAAGCAGACGCGACCGACGATGTTGATGAACCAATGGAGGACGAGGAAGGCGTTGAGATGTCTATAGCTGCAAAGGCTGGTATCGGTGCTGGAATTGCTGCTGCTGTGATAGCCCTTGCGGTGGGCGCCTTTCTGTATTGGCGTCGACGTCGAAGTCAGACTACACCAACCCCTGAGGTCCCGGCCTATGGACAGAACGCCATGCAACAACACTACATCGATACAAAGCCTCAAGAGCTAGCCCAGCAGTCACCCCAAGAACTAAATGGAAACGAGGTCTTCATACAGAGGTCTTATCAACGGTTTGAGCTTCCTTGATGGATGGTGGATGATTTCAACATGAGAGGTGCCTTTTTCTTTTCTTATTGGACTCATGTAAAATTATGATTATGACTTTACTTTCTTCTATAGCAAAGCACCATACTATTATTTTAGATAATATCATGACAATAATAATTTAAAATGTGATCTTGACACGTCAATAGCGAATCATAGGTACGTTCAACCCCCCATGGGTAGGAAGACCTACATCTATCTTACCAACCATCCTTCTCAAATTCATCTATAACTGAAGCTCTTTCACCAGTGTCCGCTCCATACATTCCAAGTAAATATTTATATCCTCGGCCTTCTGAAATCCATCATTGAAACTATACAGCAGCCTCAACTTGCCTTGAAAGGTGTAGAAAAATAACATAGACATGCCCAGCACAATGTCCGCCCCAAACTTGAAATCCTTAACCTTGATATTATCCCCATACCTGCGATTGATGAAATTTTCGACAATTCCCAGACTACTCACAAGAGCGTCTTTGGGTGCAGGGGCCTTGAGAAACTCAGGGTTCGAAACAACCTGGTGCATACCACGTTTGAAAGCACCCATCATCTCCAAAGCATCTGGATTTTGCTTGAATGTAGTCTTATAGTACCTAGTGAATGATTCGACAAGATCCCAATAAGAGGCAGGCAAATTGATGATGTGTGGATGAGGAGCGTAGTACACTGATGCGGCATACTTGCTGGAGTTATACGGCGTGGGAAGATAAGGACGAAGGTCAAATTGGTTCATCGACGTATATCGAGACTTTCCCGACTCGGGGTCTGCATGTTCCATGAGTGTAGTAACATATGCTGCGTGGATTGCCGAAGTGACTGCTATGCCTTTACGATGGCAGGCCTTAACCAAGTGATCAGTCATCTCAGGTGAGAAGACAAGCTCCGCGTTTTGACAGTTTCCGGATGGTACTGAGCCGAGATTTGAGATTGGACCGATGGCGGGTTGGCTGTGCAAATAGCTACCGAGTAACTCTTCGGCCTTTTCTCTAGCTTGGGTAGAAGGTTCGGAGAAGCCGAGGACTTCTTCCATGACTGGAGCCAAACGTATCGATTCATCTCCAAAGTTAATATCTTTGTTAGGATTCTCCAGCGCGTTCAGAAAGCTGTGACAGAGTAACTCCATCCCTGTGCCATCGATGGTATAGTGATGTCCACGGATCACAAGTTCCGAAGACTTGGGGACGTAGTAGAGTGTAGTTTGTCTGATAGGCTTGATAACTTTTTGCATTTCTTCGGCATTTGAGGATTCAGAAATAATGAAGGTTTCGGTGAGCCAACGATTCAAGTCGTCTTCATTCGGGGTGGTGTAAACTCTCCTCATGTCTTGGATCGTAGTAGCGATCTGGGGCTGTTCGTAACGCAATTGCTTCCAAGCATGTCGAAGCTCCGATTCAACATCCTTAGAGTCGATTTCGAGTTTGAGGGAGGTGAAGAGTGTATAGTGTTCTCTCCCGTCGCAAAGACTGGCAGACATGTTGGCAGTGACGACGAAGAAAGCTTCCAGTCCATCCAGTGGACGCTCCCACTGATCATTAGATATTTTTTCCCATCCCATTTTGGAAAATGCCTACAAATTCGAAGGTAGTTTGAAAAATACAGAAATCAAGGACGGGATAATGCGTTTAGCTTTATAGCCTGGTTTTCCTGCCTAGTCTACTTTGTAGATCAGTCCTACGCTATTCCTAAAGAGTCTCGATGGTGCGCTGAGAAACTGCCGAGACATTGTCTTACTGGAAGAAGCGCAACATTTATGTGCTTTGGGAAGTAGTACAGCTTATGGCCAAGAGTCAGTTTTCAAACTTGTATCACTTCTGGGAAACAAGAAAATGGCTATTGAGAGAATTAGGTCAACCGGAAGTAACGGTATACTTACATAATTATCTTCTAGCGCGGACGTCATATATAAATATGGCTTCGTGTTAGTATCGCTTACATAAGTAATATGTTCCTGAATAACATGATAACATTGGGGTCATCCAAGCCATACATTACTATGTAACATTATACTCTATACATGGGCTCTCATACCCTCTACATGCAAATCTTGATCTGTTCCTGGTGATGCATCCTTTTGAATTTGTGTAAGTCATCATACTGGCGACTGCGCATAAATTGATGTGTTTGATCGCGCATGATGATGCCCCCGCCATCCATCGTAGTGTTCGTGCTGAACATGATACGACCTCTCGACAACAATATCAGCCAGCTTGCCAACTTTTGGATTCAACGACTCCTCGCTCTGTTCATGGCTTTTCCACCCACCACTCCCATCAAAGATTTTCTTCATTCCATACGGTGTTGAAATGTTTTGCTTAGTGAGCTTGTTACGCACGCTTCCTGACGAACACTGGTACGACGAGCAAATCTCGCTTGGCGTTTTTCCTTTCCAGAATGATGGTGAAAAGAGTGATCGTAAGATCGGAATGTTGACTGTTGCGATGCCGACGATGGTTTCGCGGATTCCCCAGGCGTTGATGGTGAGTGCTGATGGGTTGGCTGAGAGGGTGAGGACGACGCGGACCAAGGCAGCTGCCATGACGAATACTCCTGATGAAAGCAGTAGCCCGATGACGAATTTTCTGTTTTCATTAGTCAAGCTATGGATGCCCGGTGTAAGAACTTACTTGTAGAATGGAAGTTGTAGTTTCCAAAGAAGTGGTAGTGGGATGCAGAGAATGAGGCCATCAGTTCTACAATAGTCAGTCAGTGAGTTTTATTCATACATTGCTTCGCAACATACAGAACATTGAGTACGGTAGTAACCAAAAAGTTTTGGATTTTGAAACTGCATCTCGCTGAAGAAATCTGTTAGTTCCATTCATCCAATTGTGGTATAATCAACACGAACCTGGAGGATCAGGCACAACTCTGTAATGTCTGTTAGTAATGTAAAAGTACTAAAGTTGATTGGGATACATACTGCCAGTTTGCTTTGTAGGGAAGGCATCCGACCGAAATCTAACCAGTTAGTCAAGGCCAAGACTTGGTAGAAAAGAAGGCATACCGTAAGAACAACAGCAGCATAAGTTATACCGCACAGAATCGATACTATCTTGATAAATGATTTGTGCCATGTTCCAATTGTCATGCGGGCAAAGAAGCAGAGCATAGTACCCTTGAGACTCCAGATGAGTGCTGTGTAAGAGTACCAAGCGACAAGTTGAAACATTGAGCCTAGCTCATATTGACGAATATCAGACTCGCTGAGTTCTTTCAAAGAGTTAGGTTACGTTTCTTGTCAAGTAAGCTTTGTTATAACGTACTATGGTCAAGTGCTGCAACTCCAGCTTCGATGTTGGTGCCAAGATAGTCTGAGCGTGTGTTAGCTGCTGAGTGACAGACATGCAAGAGATATAGTGAACTCACATATTAAATGCACTGTGATGGCATCCGTAGTATAAAACAACATAACAAGAAAAGAAAATGCATCATCGCCTCGGAGGCCCCGCCATCCAACAGTTCTCAATCGCACAAAGAAACGAGCGAGTAGAATGATGAGACCTAAAGCATAAAGACCCCACGACTCATAAAGGAACTGGAACCTTGTCAGCCAATTTTCCTCGGGGGCTGATTTTATAGACTTACAGCAGGCTTGTCTTCAATTTGAGGCATTGTTCCAGACAATGAGACACCCAATAAACAAAAGAAATAAAGGAAAGGAAAGTAAACAAAACCTCAGCACGTATCACGAGCTCGCGCGCGGAAGCGAAACAAGTAGGATATTCATGCTACTTATCACATGGTTGATGGAATCGTTTGTTTACAAGAAACGTCAAAGCACCGTAATTACACACAGGAGGTCCGCATTACGTGAAACTATCAAACTCCAAATAAAGAAGTCCTTCGCGCCCGCTTAAACTAACTAGTAGAGCCTCGTTACCCAAGAAGGGTTAATATGTTGGAGGCTAAACCCGATGTAAATAGGGCTGATCTAAAATCCAGCTCTTGGTTTGGTTTCACCAGGGCTAATGTCATGCTGCAAGTGGGCAGACGGTGAACAGTGTGGTGAAGCTAGAGATTGCTTTTGTGAGGGTCGTCGTTTTTCTCAGCTTGAGCACGAGATGAAACGTTGAAACGTTGAACATCCATGTATTTTTTTCGACATACCCTTGTCGTTTGCGGACTTGCTGTCGCCTCAACTGAAGCTATGATCTTCACTGGGGTAACTAGCTACATATTTTATTTACGGATTGTTGAAGCGGTTAATTGGGGTCTATTGATAATTCATCTCGGTCAAAAGTTCGTGTTTCTACCAAAACATGTGAATATATGCCATCTGAACTAAACGCGCATCGGCTGAACCTCTCTATCTCAAACTTGCCACTAGCCTCGTACTCGTCGTTGGAGCAATCAGCAGAGACCCGAATAGATTGCTTCATGTTTTATATTAATTTGGTGCCCCACCGGACAATACTCGCGCCATCGGCGGAACGTTGAGCCTGCTGTCGCCGATGAACTCTGGACCGAAACTCAAAACTCTTCGGAAACTGCACGTCTTCACTTATACTTTCCTTGTTTATCTCGAAGGATTTCTTGAGGCCATCATTGGTTCATTGCAGATGACCTGATACTGCCGATCACTCAGTCTGACTGTACCATGCCAAAAAGCATCAAGGTAAGCTTAATAGAGCCTGCTCCCATACATCCGAGTGAGGCGAAGTAAGTCAGCCACTCAATACCTAGTACACAGTCTGGTGGGGACATGCTATGGGCCAAACCATAGAACACTGGGAAATCAATACGGGTATGAACGACGGAAAATGTAGATAAGACCATGAATAGTTCTATCTATAAAAGAGGTTGGAAGAAGTTAAAAAATACTGAAAAACCACGCTACACCCATGTATGCCCAACGAATACCAGACCGACCGATGCCAGATCCCAATCACTTAGAGCCCGAATGCCTCCTTGGCGACACCAAAGACACCCAATCTGGGCTCAACCTCAGTGCCAACGCACTCCTCAATGTAGACCTTGAATCCCTCATCGGCATCCTTCTTGAAAGCATCCTTCACGTCCTGCTTACACTGGGTAGCAAGGAACCAGGCACCAGAGGCAAAGTTGTACTTGTCAACGGTGACAGCATCCAACAGCTTGTTGAGGTCATCATCCGACATGCCCTCAACGGAGTCAACTCCCTCAAACTTGGGTGCGAGCTCAGGAATGTCCTTTGCGTAGAGAAGGTTGAAGTTGGCCATTTGCATGTTGGCTGTACCCTGGCCGGGCCTGCCGGGGACTTGGTTACGCTTGTACTGGAAGTCGCCTGACTCAAAGGCCATGAGGGCAAGTACAGCAGCCATCATCTTGGGGTCGTAGATGTCGTAGTCCTTGAAAGCATTGATGAGGAAGGGAGCGGCTTGCTCGGCGGTGCGGCAGTCGGTGTTGCTGGAGGGGCAACTCTTTGACTTGGGGGCGATTTTCTCGATGATGGGGACTGCAGTGAGGGCAGCTGCCGAGGCGCCAGCGAGGCCGAGAATGGTGGATAGAGTAATGAACTTCATGTTTTCGCGTGTAAAGTATAGTGTTTGTGGTGGTAGTGATTGCTGATAATGATAAAAAGTGGTTGAAAAGGGTATTTAAATATCCTCCAGGGACTTGAGAACAAAGGCAGTGAAGGACTGCGGTCAGGTTGTACAGCGCAGCTGTAAGCAAAAGATCAAAAATAGAGTAAAAGGAACGTAAGCACAGCAAGGCTGAGAAGTGCAGATGCAAGTAGGTAAAAACCACGGATGATGTTTAAAACACGAAAAGTAAAGTCTTGGCTCGAAATATATACATTTTCATCTACTCTTAATTGTTTCCGTCAATACCAGATGATCAGTCCAATTGTGTTCCTTGTAAATGCGCAGGGAAAAGGATCGTGAAACATTTGGAACGAACTGCCTTTGCCCAAACAGGTTTAGATCAGTCGATCGTTGACCAATTGATCGACCCGACGGGACCGCAACTCGGCAGTGCGGCACCTGAAAAGATGGATTTGGGGGGTTCAGCTCAGGGGGTTCTAGTGATGAAATTACTGAGGGAGGCTGAAGGATGCCCCAACAGAGCATCATCCATCACCTGCTACATTCATGGAATCCCTCACTCCATCAACTCATGACAGACAAACAAGATATTAATTACTACTAAATGCATCATCCATGATATCATCCATATTTCATCTTATTCATCCCAAGTCACCTTCATGCTGGTAGGGAACGGCCAAATGCTACCCCAGTCCTCAGTCATGTAGACAAAGAAACCACCAGGTCGAGGCACTTTCTTGAGCTCTCCCTGCGCACCCGCCACCCTCCTAAGACCCTTCTTCCTGAACAGCGCCCTGAACAGCTCCGTCAGCGCAACCTGGCTAATGTCCCTTCCAAGGCAAGCGTGAGGGCCTACGCCGTAGTGGATATACGAGTCCAAAGGACGGCGAGGATCGACTTCCTCAGGGTTGGGGAAAATGCTGGCGTCTTTGGCAGCTGTAACGAAGGAAACAAAGACTCTATCGCCAGCCTTGACGGGCACTTCGCGACCGTCATCTTCATGGATGACATCGGCAGTTGTAGCCTCTCGGTACAGACCAAATGTACCAGCCATGCGAATACCTTCCATCGCATAACCGAGCAGAAGGGCATCTGTCTCGTCGCCTGTCTCCAGAGCGGCAATACGATGAAGCTCGGGGCGATACTTCTCACCAGCGGGAGAGAGATACCAATCCAGTGTTTGGGCGAACTATACACAATTTGTTAGTCAACTTGTTCTCTCATCAATCTCAAAATAGAGCATGACTTACCACCTGAGCCTGATTCGGCACCATAGCCCCAGCTGTGGGCAAGATCTGGCTCCACACGATGTCGTCAATGCTCAGACCAGCCTTCTTCAGACCCTTGGCCATGTTCTCGCCGTACGCAGCAAGCGGATCATCGTTCTTGTTGGGCTTGCTGGTGAACAGTCCCTTGATACCAACGCTGGTAGCAAGCTTGACGTTCATCTCCACAATCTTACCCAACTGCTGCGCAACCTCTCTCGCACCTTGTCTTAGAGGGAAAGACTTGGCGGGGTCAATGTCGAAGAAGATGCACACAAAGATGACCGCAAGGATCATGTACAGCTCCTGCTCAGAAAAGACACCCTTGGGGTTCTGCTTTGTCTTGAGGGGAAGGTTGAACATCCTCGCGACAAAGTGTGTGTGTGCAACGTTGCCCACGTCGCGCACGACATCAACCTGTGTCTTACCTGCAAGCTTGTACGACTTTTCCTTCAAAAGCATCTCGGCCGTTGTTGAGTAGAACGACTTAACCGCGTTACGCCATGTGTCGTTGTACAGCAGACGACCCATGCACTTGCGTTGTTGTGCGTGCAGTTCTGTGTCACCAGACAGCATGAAGCGGCCACCACCCTCGCCCATGAGGTGCTTGAGGCCCTCCTCCCAACAGACACGGTACTTGGCTTGGTCTTCGAGGATGTACTTGGCGGCCTTGTAGCCCACAATGTTGATGCGTGTTGCTGTGGGCGCAGGACGGCCGTAATCGAAGCGATCCGCGCGCTTCAGGTCTGTGAGAATCTTCTTGTTCTCTGAGGGGATGACCATGGGGTAGTGCGCGTACACAGAGTTACCCTTGAAGTGCTGAGGGAACGCGCGCAGGAAGAGCTTGTAAAAGACACAACCATGGTTGATGTTGAGGTCGTAATCAACCTCCTTGTAGCCCCAGTTGGTCAAGTTGCGGGGATGGTAGTCTGTTGTGTAGTACCTGTCACCACGAACAAGAGCCACAGCATCCGAGAGAACCACTCGGGAGATTGTATACGTGGGAGCGATACCGACACCTGGAACCATAGGCGTCTTTGCCTCCTCTGCGACGATACCCGGGTATAATTCGACATAGTCGGGGTGCTGGTACAGATTTCGCAGAGACTCGGCAATTTCAGGGTCTGAGTTGATATCCTCAAAGGTGTCGTACGCCTTGAGGCCGAAGTGCTTTCGGAACTCGTTGAGACCAGCCAGGTTCCACTTGCGACCGCGCACGATACCCAGCATCTCGACGGGCTTCATGATACGCGGCACGTTACGGCCACCGAAGGCACCGCCAGGCTGCTCAATCGCTGTGGCAAGAGCCTCGACAAGCTCGTCATCGTTGAACTTGCCATCGGGGCCTCTCTTGAAGCCGCCAAAGGTTCGCTCAGAAGGCTCCTCAGCAACGGAGGCCTCGAACGCTTTGAGAGCCCTCATCATGGTCTGCAGGTTCATAGGACCGTAATTCTCACCGAGAAGTTGGGTGTAGAAATCCTCAACCCACTTCTCATCCATCTCTGAGAGACAAGAGTGCCATCGGTAGCAGAGGTTGAACTCGGCCGAGACAACGTTTCCGGTACCACTCTCAGACAGATTCTTTGTGCCGACAGAGACACCCATCTCCTGACGGGGGTCAAGAGTCCAAGTGGTATCAACACGGTTCAGGTTGATGATGTTACGGACATAGTCGATCAGAGTGATGTTGATGTATAATCCACTTGTGACCAATCTTGCTGTCTCAAAAAGCTCCTCATCACGCTTCTTCCACGCCGCAGCAGCAGCGTCGGCATCGAGGTGGGCGCCAGGCTTGCTGAATCGACCACCCTCGTTGATGTCGGCGAGGTTAGTCGCGACGTGGTTATGGAAGCGGTTGAACATGATGAGGAGGATGGGAACACCGGGAGGGTTGCCGATGAGACGCTTGTCAGCGAAGCAGTCGGGCTTAAGCTGGCCATCCTTGAATGTACGGATCGAGTCGCGGTCTTTCTCGGTTGAGCCGTAGAGAGGGGCAAGATCGAGGTAGGAGGATGAGTCGTTCTGATTCGGGTCTTTCATGTTTGTCCAGAAGAGGTCTGCGTTATATTAGTCACCGCACGAGGCGCATTGAGAGTGAAGGAGACATACCATGAATGATGATGGTGGCCCAGTACCAGAGGATACTGGAGACATTGTTGGGGTTCTTGCGGAAGATACCTCTGGCAAAGACAGACTCAAAGATAGCCTCTGGATCAGGCTGAGCACCCAAGCTCATACCCTTGGGGCGTACTGTTCTCGAATATGGTGTTCGAGCGGCACCAAGCTGAGGAAGATAAGGGTTCTACACAGGTCAGTCAACTGCTTCTCACGAGCCCAATTAGTGAAAACTCACGTTCCACGATCCATCAGGCTGGCGGAAACGGAACTTGTCTCCCATGTACAGCATAGGTGGGTGATCAATCGAGTTCCAAAGCTGCGCGATGAAGCTGTTTGTCAAAGCTTCCTGGACTTTGGAATGATCGCTCAGGTTCGCAACGAGTTGGATCGTTCGCTCCATGATCATGGTCTTGTCATCCTGCTGCATTTCTCCCTTGAGCTTACTTGAGATGATCTCGAGTAATGTCTTGAAATCTGTTCCTCGTCAGCACTCATTACTCTCCCACATCAACTCGATCACTCACCTTTTGCGCGAAGACGGCGAACATCTTGCTTCAACCCCGGGCGAGTCGCAACCTGTCGGTACGATCCATCACCCATCTCTGTAGGGAGCGGTCTCTTCGAAGCCAAGCGGAGCTTCTTGATGCTCTTGACCAGACCCTCACTTTTGTTATGGGGTGGAGCAGGAACCTCATTCTTCTGGCTTGAAGAAGCCGAAGATGACTTCTCATTATGGTACCCATTCGTGGCGACAGCGCCGTTCTTTGCTTGGTTCGACGCCATGATTATTGTCAATTACTAGAAATGCAGATTTGAAAGCGCAACAAGTGGGCGTGAGCTCATCTTTATGGCTTGCCTTTTTCTTCGCCGCACATGCTGCCAAGCTACCAAGCTACCAAGCTAGAGCTATCTCTCAAAGTGAGACATTATCATTCCACTTTCTCCTCCTCGGGGATCATGGTTGGACAAAACAATGCGGTGGAACAAAATTGATCAGCGCGCGCGGAGCAAGAGCAGAATGGTGTGCACGCGAGGCCCTTTCACGATGCAAAGCTCGGCATCAACAAGGGCAGATCTGCATTGACCTCCTGGTCCAGGGCGGCGCCACTTTGTACTGTACCTTTAGGGTCACCGGGTCAATCCAATGTCTAGAACTCTAGATAGTCATACTATTGGGCTGAGATAAAAGGAGGAGGAGGTTGAGCAGGGTATGATTTGACACTGTATCAGCGCTTAGTGTACATAACTCTCCGCTTTGTCTGAGATCTTGACTTGATAGATGAGACATGAATTGATATCTGAGCGATTCAGTAGGTGAGCAACTCAATCATTCTTACTCTAATTCCAATAGCATTATATACCTTCTATGTGTCAATGTCAATTCATCCATCACCACAAAACAAAAAGCCCAACACAGAATCCCCAAAGCTCAGTCCTCTAGCGGTCCGGGCCTCCCTTGGCTCTACTCATCCATGGCTCCCGTCTGAAGATCTGCAGTGCCACTAGTCAGGCTAAGTACCGGCATTTTGTTCAGCTCCCCTACGTACTACGTAGTAGCAGTAAACCTTGTCTCTTTTTTTTTGCCGATCACCTCTGCTTCAACTGAGACACTGTGGACTGCGTTTGTGTAATCAGCTTGAACCTGAATGGTCAGTTGAATCACAGCTGAAAGGCCCTTTTGGGAATGGTGCAGGCCGCGTCGTAAATTGAGGTGAGGGAGAGTTCAAGAGACAATGACGTGGTTTATCGTAGTTGGTTGAAATAGGATCATGAATTGTTTTCGATAAAATTTCCGGTAGTTTGTCAATAGCCTAGTGCTGCCATTGAGGTTGTTGTGATGGCATACCGAAACAACAGCATCCTTTCATCTCCCTGTATGTGTGAGTATCTCCATCTTGCCGACTAGAAAAGTAAGACTAATAAAATTCCTTGCTCATCCGTCTCAACTCCCACCCAGTCACCCGGTCAGAGACATAATCCATATCCTCAGCTTGCTGATCGCTACCCTGATGCCCATCATCAACCCTTTTGGGTTCTCAACTAACCTAGACTATCGATGTGCCCCCTGGTCACTGAGCTAGGAAGAAAAGGGAACAACAAGAGGCCCTCTGTTGCCGGAAACCGGGGGGTATGTAATCTCATCTGCTCTCCACAGCGGGACGAGAGATCGACAAGATCCACTGGGTCACTCACCAACTTGTACTGTATTGCACTGTTGAAACTGTTTAAGGCGCTGGACAATGTCGCAGGCGTCGTGTACAAAGTACTAACTTCGTAAGCTCACAACTCACTTGCCATCAACTCGCAGATCCTGTCTCACGGTGGCTACTTAGCCATTTATCAGAGTCATATCTTGTCTTTGTAAGTCTACTGTAATGAAAACAAGCACACCATCGCCTGTAAAACTCCAGCGCTATGCATGCATGGCCGCCCTCCACCTCGTTCATTCTTAGTACCGTGACAATCACTCTATTTGGTTCGCAGATCGTGTACATAAAAGTCCAACTTATCGCTTTCATACACATGGCCCGTGGGTTGACCCGCACCACGATAGATGTTGTCAATCGAGTGCTGGTGAAATGTATCCTGATGGTTACAATTCAGGATGTGATCCAGTCCCGGAGGATGAGTCAGGCGAAAGATTCCATACCTTGACATGTTAGCTTGAACAAACAACAATAGATGGAAATAACTCACGAAGGTTGGAACTTTGGCGCGCACACAATGGCCACGCTCTCAGGCATCATAACCTGGTATCCAGCATGAGTATGGAGATCTCGAGAACTCATGAAACAGGTCTGTGTTGGATGCGTATGAATCCACCCCAGAAGAAGCAAATCCTCATTCATACAATAGTCAAACATGACCTCCTCATTTTCTGTCTCACACGTATCCGACGTACACTTTTGATCCGGGATCAAGAGACACCTCACAAACAGTGCATTATTGATAGGCGTTCCACACAGCATGCCACACATCTCAAGCCCTCGACGTGTGTTATCAGCAGCAATCTCGAGGAATTTCTGTCGCAGGTTTTTGGGTAGGAATAGAGATCGTATTGGATCGCCGTTCTCAAGGTATGCGCCTGGTTTAAATGTGAGACGCTCTTTTTGGGGAATTGCTGGTGGGCCAGCGTCTCCAGTTGGGCTGAGCGCCTCTTTGCGAGGGACTTGGGGTCGGTCATCAGCAGTTTGAGGTGACGGAGATGGTATAAGAGGTGCGTATCCTGATAGAGGCACCTTTTGCGGAAGGCTTGGGGGTAGCGGTTGTGATAGAGTTGGGTGTAGGGGTTCTTTCGGTGGTAGAGCGACAGGCTCTTTAGGCGGTCGGCTTGGCTGTATTGATGGAGCGGTCGGTGTTGTACTTCTCTCGTACTCGAGTGGTCGAGGTCTCGAGATAGACGGGTAGTTGTAAGTATGCGATGTCGGTCGGAAATCATCGTCGTTGCGTCTCTCGTGCGCTGAGTCGAGGGCTTGCCTAGTCGCCTCCATCTGCCGGCGTAGATCCTCATCGTCTCCGATTCGCACGCCATCCCATTGATCCCATTTACCTCCTCTTCTTCTCGACATGATGTCCTCGTCGGAAATCCCAGAATGTCTCGTTGCTCTCCTCGCTGTATCCCTCCGTGTCAATTCTCTCTGTGCCAGATCAACCGCCAATTCTTGATGATCAGATGCATCTAAAATCCTAGCATTGCCTGATAATGTCGGATCGCGAGCTGCGAATTGTTCGTATCGTGACGCAGGGGCCGGTGCTTCGCCAGTCGCCTTTGGCGAAAGCGCCATTCGCTCCCACTCTTTGACAGCATTTTCGATTTCGGGTTTGAGTTGTTCAAGATCTTGGATCACGCGCTGTATGCGCTTTGATAGGACCAGATAAGCCTTCTTGTGCTCGGGCTCTTTGAACTTGGGGTGTGACGGAAGGTATTTGAGGATGAGGAGGGAGTGTCGATACAGCATCATGTAAGCTCGGCCGAAATCGCCATCTGAAACCGCAAAAGAAGCCTGAACAAATTAGCTGACATGTCAAATAGGATTAGAAGGAACACACCTCTTGATACAGCGTTTCGGCTGCACGTATCCAGTGCTTAAAAGGAATGTTTATATTGAAGTCGAAATTCTCCGCTTGGGCAACCAGCTCTTTGACGGTTTGCGGCCGAGTTGGCCGCATCACTATTCTCGAGTCCATTTCGAAAGATTAAGAGGTGATGTTTGAAAGATGACTGTCGCAAAGTCGTCAGAATCACTTATATCCAGTTCATGGTCGTCAAATTGAACTGCCGCGTGGCTCGTTAGGCGACAACTTTAAGATGTTGCCTGGAGGTGGGAAACTTGAGTATGAAGATTAATGGATCTGGTCCTGTGACGACGCGTAGCGTCTCATGGCAGGTGTCGGTACCTTGATTGCCCCTCCATGCCCAATGGCGGGGAAGGGGATGGCTCTATGCAGTATAGAATGACATAGAGAGATATATGCAGATAAGCCAAAATGATGAAACACTCATTCAACTATTTGTGGCGTAACGCCTCATCATGATGAGCCACACTTTTTTGTCCTGTATCATGCATACATTGATGGCGTGTTTTCTTTATGAGAATCGTACAATTGGCAATGTCCATGCAATGCACTCCTAATTCTGTCTCACCGAGTCGGAACTTCCTTGGCAAGGTTTCTCAGTAACTTTAGGCCTTACATGAGCTCTCTTCCGATTTCTTCCGAGGACTTGGAGTCAAGGCCGGGACAATTCGCCTTGGAAATACACCCATCATCCATGTATGGAAGCTTGAGGTTGGGTTCGGGGAACTCGGATCACAATCCCTAATAAACCACCACAATAGGAAATACGACAAGACGGAAACTCTAGGACCGGCGGTAGATGCAGATTTCAATCTCACGCCTAGCCTCCAAACTTGGTAGTGGAATCTGATCATGACTGTTAAGGTGTGACTACCAAGAGATAACAAAGTCTTGGGCTGGGGTCATCATGATTATCATCATGATCGCGTCGCATTGAATCGCCGCCACTACACCCAGTCGGCCATCTCACGGTGAAAGAGGCCCCCCAATGGTCCCACGGTCATCGGCCCATCTATCCACGCCCATGACACCTCACCTCAGGTAAGGGGGCATTGACCACGGTGTGGCCATGAGGACCTTATTATGAGGTTGCCAGGATATGTCGGATCCTCAACAAGTTGGGCATCTAAGTAAAACTTTTTCAAGGGGCGATCAAGTTCAAAAGGTGGCCTCCCCCAGGTCTCGTGCCTCAATTGTTTAGAATTAAATTTCACATTATAATCATAATCTCAATTTGTTCTGAGTTCACTGTACTTCATCATATCTCATCAAATACTCAACTCACCATACCCTTCTACCTTACTTGCGACATCATGGATACCATCAAGAACAACTCCACCGTATCCGCTGCCGAAGTCAAGTCCTTCGACGTCAACGCTGCTCGCGGATGTATGTAGCAACAGACACGCCCCATGGTTCAGCAAACTAACATGTACAGCCGCCGTAAACACTGCCGTCGAGATCTTCATAATTGATCAGGGGCACGTCAATCTCCCCAGCAACCTCAACCCTCTCGACGCCCTCTCCAGCATCCTCCGTAATATCTCATCAGTCTTTGAGCTCGACGTCTGCGCCGACCTTGACCTCAACTGCCGCAACATCCTCCATCGCATTCTTCAATCCATCTTCGACACAAACACACAATTGCTTCTGGAACAGGAGACATCCGAGTTCATTGCGAACCTTAGCTCGAAGCAAAAGACTCGCATCGTGGCCCAAGCCATTGCTGCTTTCACCGTCATCTTCCAGCGCCTGGCGCAGACAGGTGAGAAGGTCAACTATGGCGTTCTCAACCGTGAGGCCCAATTGTTTACTGAGAGCGATCAGCGAGCTTTGATGCAGAGCCTTATTGAGGGCGACAGTGTGTTTGAGACTTGTACGAAAAGGAGCGACATCGCTGAGGCCATCCTCGCTGCCATGGACGCTGATGAGGACGCCGTGACGCCTCAGCCTATTGCCGCTGACGACAAGCAAGATTTCATGTTCTCACCCAGCGCCGCTCTGGAACACAAGAATATGGGCGTTCCCTGGGGCTTCAGCATCATGACGATCAACTAGATCACTTCACGAATCACGACTGGCGTTTTTGGACGGGCAACAGACGACTCTCTCCCATTGGTATCATTTAGCGCGGCATTTATAAAGTGCCAGGTATTTGTCTAATTTGTATTATCTTCATCAATGTTTTTTGTAGAAATATAACTCAACTCATGGTCTATTTTTTGTCAATCCACTCATGTCACTCTCTGTGTGAAATCACTTGGATGCTTCCTTGCCCTTGCCTTGAGCAGCTGCTTGGGCGCTTTGTTGAAGCTGGATGATCTCTGTCCTCTTCCTCTCAAGCTTTCCTTGGGTTTCCTTGATTGTGTCTTCTAGTCGGTTGCTAAATCGGGCCAGTCAGACAAGGGTACAAACCTTGGAAGGAGGTATGACACTCACATTTCACTACCAATGTAGTCTAGACGGCCCTTGACTGTGTTCTCGGCCTCAAACTTGTCTTGCTTCAGTAGCACGGGACCAGAAAGCTTGTAGATGGTCTCGCCCTCTTGTAGGCGATCAAACTCCTGAGTTTTGGGTTAGAAGGCCGTTGTACTGTGATGCTTATGTCAAGATGACCAACCTGTTTCACACCAACATTCTCCTGCTTCTGACCTTCAAGCTTTTGTCGCGACTCGACAGCACTCTGTAGTTCTGTTTTTCGCATTAGCACGTGTCTTTTTCTCACTAAAAGATGGAATTCAACATACCGCCTTGAAGCTTCTGGAAGTCCTCAGACAGGGCCTGGAGCTGGGCTTGAGGGTCCGACATGGTGTTAAGAAGATGATGAGTGATGGTGTATAATGTGGTAAAATATCGCTAAGCAGGTAGAATTGCTTCTGCCTATTTTGAATCGTTCTAGTATTTCTCCTTTCAGTTATCGTCTAAACTGCCAAGTCATCGAGGGACGATACAGTAAAGTTGTGCAGCCCCTCTCTGCCCCGCTATAAGCATCATTTGAGGTCCATATGGATCTGGGCCATGTTTCCCCGCCAATCGGTCTCAGTACTGTACCCAGCGCAATTGACTGTTGCCTCAACCAAACCCTCCACCATCTCTATAGCGACTTGACACTTTACAAGTGACTGTTGCTACTCCATCCTCCGTCTTTGTCACCTCCTTATCCCGCTGGGGAGTTGCACAAGACCTGACGACACCTTCACCCACCGACATTTCAACAAAACCTCCTCCCCCACGTCTCCTCGATCGACCAACATCACCATGTCGACCAATTTTCGCGACCGCGCCATCGCAGAAGTGCAAAAGGCCATCACGGCCGACCACAACAAGGAGTACCAAAAAGCTTTCGACCTCTACATGTCCTCCATGGAACTCTGGGTCAAGGCGCTCAAGTGGGAGAAGAACAAGGCTCTCAAAGTCACCATGCAGGAGAAGATGGCCACCTACCTCGACCGCGCAGAGAAGCTCAAGCAATTCCTCGCCAACGAGAACGATGCCAGCGCAAATGGAAACGGAAAGGCAGCTATGGGCGCTAACGGTGCCTCCACTAGCAAAGGCAAGCCTGCAGCGAGTGAGGACGACGATAGCAAAAAGTTGCGCAACGCATTGTCAGGTGCCATTCTCCAAGAAAGGCCTAACGTGCGGTGGGAGGATATCGCTGGTCTTGAGGGTGCCAAGGAGACATTAAAGGAGGCTGTTGTGTTGCCCATCAAGTTCCCCAGTCTGTTCCAGGGTAAGCGACAGGCGTGGAAAGGTATCCTGCTGTACGGTCCTCCAGGTACAGGTAAAAGTTACCTCGCCAAGGCTGTTGCGACGGAAGCAAACAGTACCTTTTTTAGTATCAGCAGTTCCGATCTGGTCAGCAAATGGATGGGTGAGAGTGAAAGGTGAGTTTTCCCCGCAGCGATTAGTGACATGCTCTATCTAACCACGGTCGCGCAGGTTGGTCAAGCTCCTCTTTTCCATGGCACGCGAAAATAAGCCTTCGGTTATCTTTATCGACGAGATCGATGCCCTGTGCGGTCCCCGTGGTGAAGGCGAGTCCGAGGCCTCGCGTCGTATAAAGACCGAGATCCTGGTTCAAATGGACGGTGTGGGCAATGACAGCAAGGGTATTTTAGTCTTGGGAGCTACCAACATTCCCTGGCAACTCGATGCTGCTATCCGACGACGATTCCAGCGTCGTGTGCATATTGGTCTTCCCGACCTAAATGGCCGAGCACGCATGTTTAAGCTTGCCATTGGCGACACCGATACTGCTCTCGTGGCGAGCGACTACAACATTCTCGCTGCCAAATCGGATGGAATGTCTGGTAGTGATATCGCCAACGTTGTCCAATCTGCTCTGATGAGGCCTGTTCGAAAGATTCTACAAGCTACCCATTTCAAGCCTGTAAGTTCGATTTATTCTTTTACAAACCTCTACTAATAATTCCAGGTTATGAAAGATGGCAAGCGCATGTTGACGCCTTGCTCGCCCGGCGACCCAGAAAAGATTGAGATGACGTACGACGACGTTTCATCGGAGGAACTATTGGCTCCAGACGTGCAGCTTAAGGATTTTGAGATGGCGCTCGACGACTCGCATCCAACTGTGTCCAAGGACGATATTGCAAGGCAGATCGAGTGGACCAACGAGTTTGGTAGCGAAGGTGCATGATGGAGACATGAATCGAGTTACAGCAGTCACTTGTCGTAGATACATAAGGGGGGGAGGGATTGGGAGGCAGCGAGTTTCCAGAATTGTCTCTTACAGCATGGCGGCGTCTCGTGGAGTTTTATTTATCTTGTAGCTTGGGTACCTTGGTGTGGAAATGAATGGAAGAAATGCCTATATGTAAGCTGTTGGTATGACTATTTACACGACTTGAATGCACCCTTACAGCATATTATGTTTGATCAATTGACATAGGGTAAGCGATATGTTTTTCTGATGTTTTGTGATCGAAATTGTTTAAATCCAGTGCTATTATAGCTAAAATCCTGGCATGGTCTCCTGTAAGTGACTAAGGGATGACTTGCACAAGCGTTCCAGTTCGATTTCTGGGTGGATTGTTGGAAGAAGGCTTGATGCATGTTGATGATGCATCTGACCTAACTCGGACAGCTTTATTTGACTACTTGATGTGGAACTTGTGTCAACGACCTGATCTCAAAGTGACGATAGAGCTCTCACCGTAATTTCAGATGTTATAAGATATGAACTAACATAAACCAAACCAAGGTAGATATTATAGGAGTAGCTAATAACCCAGGTCATTAATCCTGCAGTCCATCTGCTCATTAAACCCCCGCCTCACATCCCAGCTTAATCTTATCTTATCCATCTAATCTCAGCGGTCAATCGCGGCAAAACCTAGAATTTCCCATCTTCCATCCAAGCATGCCATCGTTTCGCCCACTTTCGACAACCGCTGTACGGTTGAAACAAAGCAAACTTTGCAGAACCAAATGTTTGTCGCTAGGCAACATGCGCGACCGACTCTTATGCGGCCGTTCGGACGCACGACGTCATCCGTTAAACCTCAAACCCAACTCCGTTACCTCGCCGCAAGACTCATGAACGATCAGCTCTTACCAGGTAATGAATTAGCACAGCATCTCAAGGACACGGGTATTTGGACCCCTACTGCCCAAGGAAAGAAGAGTACACTTGGTGATAGACATCGTGTTAGTATTGTTAGCCAAGACCTTTGTGGTGAGTTTATCTGTCTGCAACCCAAGTGATTTCACAGCTCATCAATTGTTAAGACGATGTCGCCAACTATATCGGTCCTTCCCTCGATCGCCACCGCGGTTGCGATCTCGTCGATATAAACCCCGGCGCTGGCGTTTGGAGCAAGACTCTTCACGAACTCGTCCAGCCTCGAAAACACATCCTCATGGAACCAGATATTGGAGCCTACAAGCCCTTCCTCGGCGACTTCCTAGACAAACCCAATGTCGAAGTCGTACCCAAAGCAGGTATCCTCTGGAAAGAACTACAAGAGGTACTCGAAAGCGTCGTCAAACAAAAAGTCCGCGATCCTGCCGCCGAACCAGAACGCAACGATACATTACTCGTCAACATCAATTTATGTTACTGCCCACCTAAGAAGTACCAGATGTTCGAGTGCGTTAGTACAATGGTTCTCTACCAGCTCATGTCTAGTATTCGTACCGCCTCTCTCTTCCAACAATATGGACTCGTGCGCATGCTCATCTGGATCTCCGACGACGGCAAGCGTAGACTCCTACCACGAAGCGCAATTCGTCGTAAACGCAGCGCCTTCGAAGCTGAACTCGCCCTCGAATGGCTCCACGAAATCGCAGGCCATGATACCGAGATCGAAGACCGCTTCGAACTTCGCGATGAGTGGATCAACATGGAATCGGGCTATCGCACCCTCGACCGCATGAAGAAAGCTGGCCTTACCATGCCCTCTGGCCGCGAAACAGCCGTCTACAGGAACCTTACTGAGAACCGCGAGTACGCAGATCGACCTCTCGCAGGTGTTGAGCGTCCAATCCACAGTCGCCCTTTCCGCCAAGAGCTCGCAGATGCTGAGGAAGCCTTCGCAAAATCTAGGAAAGAGGCGCCATCCGAGCGTCTTAAAGCGTTGCGCTTCCGTCAAAAGTACGACCTCGCGGATTCAACGCTTTACCTCGAACTTTTACAAGAGCGCGATCGTCTCATGAAGATCGGCTTTAAATCTCCGTCTAAGCTCGCCGCCGCCGAAAAGGCTTTCGACATGCGTCTCGATAACATCAAGAAGAACACACGGAAAGAATGGGCAATGGTTCGTGATAACTACCAACTTTGGAAACAAAAAGAGCCCACTCTGTTCTGGGATCGTCGCCCCTTCGAACCGCTCGCCACGCGCCCCGAGGAATTCTTCCCCAGAATGCCCGGCGCTCTTCTCGACCTTCAGCCCAAAGCCATGAACCCATATATTCGCCAGCACGGCCCTACTGCCCGTAATGGCACCATCTCAGATACTATGCTGCGCTACTGGTGGCAGCACATGCTTCTCCCCGTCCCCGCTGCGATGGACGGCCTATGGCCTGGTTTCGGTGATCAAGCACCTAGCGTGACTTCCATTTATGATCCAGCGCAGGGAGGCTCACCCCTAACGAAGCACGGAGCGTTGGCCGCAAGATGCGTGACGGAACAGCACTGGGCGGATATCATCAAGGCTTGGCTCGAATGGCCATTTGCTCCCAGCTACACAACCCTCGTAGGACGCTTAATGGACGAGCACGACTTCGCCGTCCCCACGGACGAAGAGGATGCAGTAAGAAGCGGTATAATGGGGGTAAGTACCTCATAAATGAATAAAAGGACTCAATTGCACAACTAAGCATTTCTACCAAAAGTCCAATACAGAGTTCTATGACAATGACAGGATATTCCAATCATTATGGTAAAAGACCAACTCGTGTCATGATTTAATTGATGTAATAAAGGCAGATAGTTCAGATTCCCACCAAGTATGATGTCTTTTACTTGGCACTTGCTGTTCATGCATGCCCATTGTGTAGTTGTATATGTACTTTGAAATGCATCCCCCGCTCAATCTCGCCGGTCCAGAGTCCGTAGACTGTCGACATGCCATCATCACAGATAAATATCGCACACCGTAACGCCATCGCCCACCCTTAAACCAAGGCCAAACTCCGTAATGATGATAACACACTTGTCTGGTTGTTTCTTCACAAGTTGAAGCTCTCCCATGTCTTTTCGATGGAAGGATCCTTCAGGGCGTCGTCTACCCAGCCCATTTTATCTCTATCGTCTGCAATGACACGTCCGTACTCGAGGAGCAGTCTCAGGACGTAGATCTGCATATCCTCCTTTCTCAACACCTTGTTCGCCCACTCCTTGCCAGCATTCGCAATCTTTTCGGCAGCCTTGTCGTGACCGGCAGTGTCAGCATAGCCACGGAAGTATTCCATGATGCCATAAAAGTCCTGGAAACGGTTGTCCATAGGGACGAAGTGCACCCAAGGTACAAGTCTGCTGTCGTGCCATTCGCGGAAGAGGGTAGCCTTTATGGGAAGGGAGGTTGAGTTGAGGAAGCCGAGGTAGCGACCTGAGAAGGAGTTCCCGTCGATATCGGGAACAAACTTGTAGGCGAACTGCTCGTGCATGTCCATCCCGTCGACCTTGGCGAAGTAGTGGTCTGTGTACCAACATCTACCCTCGTCTTCGCTGGGCGAGCACATAAGATCAACGAAGCCGGCATCGGACCATTCGCCTACCCAGTCGCCAAGTCGTCCTTGAGCTTGCGCTTGGAGGCGGTACTGCTCTGATGGAAGGACAAAGTTCTCTGGCTTCGCAGTACCCTTTTCCGCTGCTGTAAGCTTGGTAGAATTGAGCATCGACACAAAACGATGACGATGGAACCCGCGCCAGTTTTCTGGCTTGTTCTTTCCTCCAGTCGCAACACCTCTCCACACCACAGTGCTGCCCTTGTCGTGCCATTGAATGTTGTCCTCGCCACCTGTGAATCGTTCTTCCGCCTGCCAGTAGATCGGAGGAGGGAGGAGAATCTCGTTGTTGATGGCAAGCTTGGAACCGCCAAACATGGGAAACAGAATCTTGGTGGACGATACGGAAATAGGGTTGATCAAGAGTCCATTAAGACCTTGAAGATCGGGTTGGTGACAGATCTCGCTCGATTGGGTAAAGTTAGACACAAAGCCGGCGTAAGAGTGTGGTTCGGCATTCGACATATCAATATTCGGGGGTTCGTTAAAGGAATCCTTCAAAGGGGCCTGGCGGGCTGGACTATCGGGTGGGCATCCTCGACTGGCAATGGGCCAATAAGGACCTGTAGCATGTTAGCAATGTTAAAACATGAGGCTATTTGAAAGGCGCGTACTGGTCTTTTCCCACCGTTTGAACGGAATTCTGACGTTCCTGTCATGCCGTCCAGCTGTGGGCAGCTTCTGAAAATCCGAGACTACTTCCTTGGCTGACCAAAGTTTGCGTGATTCCGCTCCTTTTGTCATATAGCCATTGATATCCTCCCAAGGCACGACAAGACGAGGCTCATCCATGGCGTTCAGTGGCATATCCAAATCCGGGACCATGTGCTCAATCGAACGAATCATGTCGAGCCAAATAAGCGTCCAGAACCAATCACTCGTGGAATTGGCCTTGCCGTTTCGAATGTGAATCGACATCTCAAAGCTGTACGCCTCCTTGCGAATCACGGGCTGAGGAACACCCCAGAAGGGATCGATATCATGGTAAACCTGATCCCAGAATTCTTCAACAACAACAGCGTTGTGCTGCTTAGCGAAATCCCACCATTTATCGAAACCTGGAGGCGGATGACGTCCACGCCGCTTGCGATAAGCTTGCGCAGCATCTTCTAGAGTATGCGACTCTCTGGAGAGCTGCTCCTTGTGTCGTTTTCCAGCATCATGTATGAGTTTGTCAATTGGGTGAGGGCCCTGTACGGGTTTCTGGTTTGCTAACTTTACGGCAGACAGTTAGCAAGTAGCATACTTAAGGGGCATCTGTTCTCTTTCACATACAGTCTGTTGCACTCCCTTTTTAGGAGGCGGGGGAGGAATTGAGTTCGAGCTATCAGAAGGCTGTTGTTGGGACTTGTGGAGAGGAAGAAGTTGCGGCGTAGGAGCGCGACTGCTAAAACTCCAGAAAGCAAAGACAAGGAGAGTAGCAAGGGCGCCGAATCGTATGAAGGAGGAGCTGCGCCGTGTCCTGAATCCAGGCGCAAGCATATTGGGCATGTCGTCGGATTGATTATTATGCGATACTATGTGCCCGAATTACGGCGTAGCGCAAGAGGGAATTCTGACGCCAGCGACAGAATACGTATGCGCGGCCAAGTTTTTCGAATCGAGGGCGAGGTGACGAATTCGGTCGATCGCGGGGCAGAAAGTCGTTCCAAAGACGATAACCGTTATGTGATGGAAATTCGCGAGGGAAAGAAAAAAGACTTTTCGATATAATTAATACAGTTCGCTTCTTCACCGCATGATTAAATCGTCTTTGTCGGGTGCGTTGCTCGCAGGCAAGAGATAATGTCGAGCTGTCGTTTTGCTGTACTATAGGTGCAATGCTGGGAAGGGTAAAACGTGGGGAGAGTGGGTTAGAGAGGTAATAGAGAACGGACAGACAAGGATTGTCAAATAAAGGGGGTCGAGAAAAAAAGAGAGAAGAGGTCGAGAATCGAGGATATTCCCACAGGAAGTTGGTAGAGAGAGGAAAGAAGGTGAAGGTGAGGTTTGATAAGGAGGAGATTTATTAAACAGGGAGAAATGGAAAGCATGAGTCGTACCTGAGCAGAAGAAGAAGGAGTAGCTCCTCAAAGATTTGCTAGGCTTGTCCGTCATATCAAAAATCCATTCTAGACTAAACACTTCAGTTGCAGTTACAGGCACAAAACAGCTCCAGGTTCAGACTAGCACAACCTAAAATGTGGGATCACCAATTTAGCTGCCGGACAATACATTCTTGATCATTGCCAACTGGTGAGAGGTAAAGTACTCTCTCAGGGGCTTCAAAATGCAACCAGGGCGGGCGATTTTGGAGAAAAGGCCTTGATCGGTGGGGCATGGGCCCTGCTATCGGGGTCCTCCTACAGGGGACGTAGCCGCTTAGATTTGGGAATTGGGGACAGTCAGGGGCCGATCAGACACTTTCCACGCGTCAACTTGATTGCGTTTACAACAGTTGCACTGTATTTCTTTTGTGTGACAAAAGACGTTGCTGATCAACGTCACTCCCGTATTTAACCGTTGAAGAATAAGTTCTCCTATGGCATATATTCTTATCATATGAGAGTTATCGAGAGACAAAATCAAGGGAGAGAGGCTGAATAGAGTAAAAGGGTACAGTGTCCTCTCCAACTCTGAGACACTATTTTCCTTGGAACATCCCATGAGGGGACGCGTGTCAGATGGGTTACAGATTACAGGGATCACAATCAAGCTCAAGCTCAAAGTAAGCCTTGGACAAACCAAGTAGAAAAGTCTTGGCTAACGATTAAGGTCTTGTTTCAAGGCTGGTAGTCCCAATTTATCACATATTGACTCTCAATACATTTTACTTTGTACTCACAGTTGCAACCAAATATCCTAATTCACTCTGGCGCCAGGGAGTAATTACGCCGAATGTTGTGCCTTGCTTCTACTCTAATTATCGAATCCGCAATCCAACGTTCTGTCCCACAAACGATGCATTGCCCCATGCAAGGTACAACATAGTCAGCCAAGTCGACGTCAGACTAAAGTGATTATGTTTTCAAATGTCTACTCTAAAATAAACCCAAATTGTTTCAATCTCTGGCCAAGACGGGAGGATCATTTCTCTTGTCTCGAATAGACTTGGTCGTGAGCCATAAATAACTTGACATGTAATCTTCTCCTGTTCCCGGCGGCGCAGATGCAGTACTTTACTCCAAGGGGGTAATTGCCGTGAGTGGTGTGGCTGCTAGACCTAGCCCGTCTCGTCTTCAACAAATAGATAAATTTATGGATCTTGAATGAGATCTTCGCAGTGGTGGATATCACATTTAATTAACATAGCGACTGTTTACAAGCCCCTCCCTTGCTTGGGAATGTGAATAGTCGGCAATTTACATTTAATTCTCGCCATGGTACAGAGATGTTTGTCTGAATGGTCGTCAAACACAATCTCAATGATTTGTTTCACTAGATACCCAAGCATCCCGCGCGAAGCAAATACTCTGCTCGTAACAAACTCTGATATGTAGACAGAGTACAGGTACAGGAGACACGGATAGCCCATATATCCTTGCATGACTCACATTTGTTGTGACACGGAAACTGACAGCTTGACGTCCTCGTCGCTGGTGGGACAAGAAACAAACCAAGCAACTACTAGTGACGTTTGTCAACATCTGTCTCGCAATCCAGACCATTCCTCTACGAAAAATGATCATCTCAAGGTCTCGAACACTGTCGGGGTTTAACATGATAAGCTTTTGCAGTGGAGAACCCGCCCGTTTAGACTTTAGCCGTTCCGAAACAGAGGCGAGATCTAAAATTCGCGGCGCGATTACGTTACGATCTCAATACGAGCTGCTCTGGTATTCCAGTCAGCTGACATTTAGACACTGTACTGACCCAACTGAGAGTTGATCATGACTCCGATTCGGTAGGAAAAGAGAAGGCCGAAATGTTGTCAAGATAGGTCTGGGTTAAGGAAACTCGAGATGTGAGTTGTTGGACAGATCGAGTAACTTTTCCGGCACGATCCGATAAGCCAACGTATACTCGATTCGTCGTTGAACAAAACAAGTAAAGGAAAACGTTGCGAAGACTTGCTCTCATGACCTCGAAGCTTGTCCTACCCCAATGTCAACAATTGCAACCATTCGCTTATGACATCGCCCAAGTTGTCAATTTTCTTTCCACATTTTTGTGCGACAAAACGAGCTGTCAGTTTCGCCAACAATTGCCATAATTACAAAGTCTTTGTGACCTGCCTTATCCGTCTCGAGATCCGTGTTTTGTCAGACTGGAGGTCATGCCTGTACTGCCAAGCCTATGCGCCTAGTCATTCTATGATCCCAGTCTCGAGATTTTTCCGCTATATGTTTGTTATTTTGAAGCAAATGAGAGGATTGTGCGAGCGTGATTATTCGAAGCCCTCTTTCTCGATAGATTTTGAGAGAATAGAACTGGTGGGGTTCAGAATTGCGGCTCCGGACCCTTTCCCCAGCTCGCAGGAAATAAACCGGTCAATGAGTAAAGAAGGTGAACTCCGAGCTATGCCATGGTACGCAATGTGCAGTTTTGGAAGATTCCAAGATTCAAAGAGTTATAACAAGGGAATGCCTGTCGGCGAAAATGTTCGGTGAGGAATGTAGGTTTCGTGGTGATCCATCTCGACGGGTCATCTCGGCCCAACTGCATTCATATTTGGTAAAACAACAGAAACAAAAGATAACAGAAAAGCTGGCTTTTGCGCTGCGGGCGTCACAGCGTGGGACACTTTTCACAAAAAGACCCAGAAACCTGAGCATAGGCGGGTTGGCAATATATAAAGCTAGTAACTTAGGGGTAGGTTGCAGCGACAGCTAGTAACTTAGGGGAAGGCAGACCCGCGACTCTTATGCCCGTTGGCTCCGAGGATCCAGCGAGGAAAATACAGCTAGTAACTTAGGGGTAAGGAGTGCCGTCGTCACCCATGAGCATGACCATGGACAAGAGTCGGAGAGAGAGATGGCTGTTTGCCATTACCTAACATTACCTAAGATGAAAAGAGGGTTATCTGCGGTTTGAGACGGTCATCCCACGCTTTTTGCAAGAAGACGGGCGTTGAGGTTCATACACAAAAGAGAGCGAGGACGATTGTTCTATAGACATGTTCTGTACAACTTCACATGGCAAAAAACATAGGACGGTTGACAGCCGGCACTTGACCATAAGTGGAGGGGGAAACGAGCTGAGCTGCCGTTTGGGGCTGGGATTTTGGTACGAGAGGGAAAGCAAAATAGGGCAAATTGAATGGATTGGATGCGTAACAGAAAACCCCAGGACCCAGATCAGCGGGACCACACTATCTCTTGGTTGTTGACAGCCAACCAAAGGGCGTTGGGTCTAAACTACTTTTGTCAAGTGACTGGGTTGTCTGATGACCACCATTGCTCCATCTCCAAGCTGTTGTTGACAAAGAGAGCAACTCATGACATGGAGCTCTCTTATTGATACGGTGGCAGTCAAGTAAAGTTTGACTTTGGTAGGTATCTTGTATGTAAGAGAAACCCCCGCCCGCTTGCAACCGAAAAGCCGACGCTATTACTGTATCTTATCCATCGTATTCCGCTCTCAGGTACGGGGACCGGCTGATTGCAGCCTATCGAGAAGGTCAAAGACGCCGAGAAAGATGAAGGCCAGTGCCATTAACGGTCAAATACAAAATGGAGGCTTATTTCTCTCAAACTTTCCTTTGATCTTTTCTTCTTTTCCTCTTCATCTTTTATCAATCTCTTCTCTTCTTCACTCTCTGTTCTCTTATCTCTTATCGTAAATCTACGTCATCTCTCACTCCCCCACATTCCGCCGCTTCACTTCCACTTACACCAAACCGCCAAAATGAACACTGGTCTTGTCAATAGCCGTTTCCTCTCCAAGCCCGATGAGGTCGGCGTCGTCGCTGTCGGTTTCTCAGGCGGTCAGCCCAAAGCTGGTGTTGATATTGGCCCCGCTGCTCTGATCCAGTCCGGTCTTCTCACTGAGATCCGCGATGAGCTCGGTTATAAGCTCTTTGGTGACGAGAGCGTCCAGCAATTCGAGGATCTGATCCCTGAGTCAGACCCTGACTACCGTGGTATGAAGAAGCCCCGCCACGCCTCCGCGGTGACTCGCAAGATCGCTTCGCACACCTATGAGCACTCACGCGAGGGACGCATGACTCTCACCCTCGGCGGTGACCACAGCATTGCCATTGGTACTATCGCTGGAACTGCCAAGGCTACCCGGGAGCGTCTGAACCGCGAGATCGCTGTTATCTGGGTTGATGCGCACGCCGACATCAACACTCCTGAGAGCAGTGACAGTGGCAACATCCATGGCATGCCCGTTGCTTTCTTGACTGGTCTGGCCAAGGAGGAGAAGGAGGAATATTTTGGCTGGCTCGAGGATGATATGCGCCTGAGCGTTAAGAAGCTGGTGTACATCGGTCTTCGATCCGTCGACATTGGCGAGAAGAAGATTCTCCGTGAGCACGGCATCAAGGCTTTCAGCATGCACGATGTTGATCGGTATGTGTTTTTACACTTTTATACGTGATGTTTGCTGACTTTTGATTTACAGTCACGGTATTGGCCGCGTCGTCGAGATGGCCCTCGCTCACATCGGCAACGACACCCCCATCCATCTCTCCTTCGATGTTGATGCCCTCGACCCCATGTGGGCCCCTAGCACCGGTACACCCGTTAGAGGCGGTCTTACTCTCCGTGAAGGTGACTTTATCTGCGAGAGCGTACACGAGACTGGCAACCTTGTTGCCATTGACCTGGTCGAGGTGAACCCTCACCTGGCTGACACCAAGCAAGCCGAGCAAAACACAATCCACGCTGGATGCTCACTTGTGCGATGCGCGCTGGGCGAGACCCTTCTATAAACATATGGGACAGTGCTTTCTTTTGTGATTCTGGAAAAGGCATGATGATTGGGACAAATGCATTGATATGGAGTACTTCTGTATTTGAGGGCGGAAGATTGATGATATCCTTGAGTTGAATGAATGATTGATTGGGCCAGCGCCTACCATACATCTATATATAAGCGGACTGCGAGATCACTCTCGAAATAAATGCCTTCTTTCATCTGCAGTGCTTGTTTCATGTGAAGTTTAATCCCATGAGCCAATCCAGCACCCAAAGATAATTAATACCCATGGTCTCTCAAGTAGTGCAGATTGATTACGATCTTCTGATCGATCAGTCATAAAAGAAGGCATCTCGAGGGCAGGGCTGGATCCGTTAGGTACTTTTTGACGTGTATCCATTCAGAAGCTATTGCAGTGTCACTGGCCCCTGTTGTGCCGTGTTCCCAGCCACGCACCCAACCTCCTCACGAAAGCCTCACCAAAAATGCATTGGGAGTAATTTCACATGGGCTCGTCGATTGGATGAATTCTCTGGCGTCAGAACATCCCTTGTCTACTGAACTTTGACCTTTTTCAATTTATTCCTTCGTTGCTTTTTCCACATTTATCTCTGAACGCCAACGTTGGATAAGACGTTGGCCAAGACTCGGTATCGTCCACCGTTATTGATTACGACATAATCCGACAATTAATGCCCAACACCTAAATTGACATCTAATGTCATATTACTCCTTCATCGATAGTATAAAGGGCCTCAATTCAATTCCTCTTACAATCGACGCCCGACGTCAAATCTTCTTTTGGCAGCGTACCTGGCCAACACAACAGAATCTCCACTCCCAGATCTTCCACTAAACACGACGCGAAAAACCACTCTCCAACCAACATAGTGAAACGTGAACCATCGACGCAGAATCCGCTTTGTGAGGCATCCGATCTCGAACATCCTTCTCTGCAAGTCACTTCGAATCGACAGGGCGATTAATACGTGCCGCGATCGGCGGGACTGCGGGCGAAGTGGCAGTCTTTTGCAGAGTCAACGCAAGGAAGCAGCGTTAACAAGCAACGCGTCCGATAAGCGACCAAGGGAACAACTCTGTTGAATTCTCGATTACCGAAAGAAACAGATCAAACTGCAGATTCAAGTCTACATACCTGGGAGACCAAATCTGCAAGCATGGTCGCCAAATCAACACTTACCGGTTTGACCGGTACGACGGGATGGACCGGAACTACAGGAATGACTGGAACGACAGGATGGACTGGAACAAGCCATACCAGGACGTCAATGACCTACGATGGTCCTCCTCCTTCTACCCATGTGCGAACATACAACTGGCCGCCTCTGCAGCTGAACTTTTGGATCTTTGTGATCCTCCTCGCATCAACGAGCATCATTGGTGTTTTTGCGACATTTATCCAGATTCAAACTCAACTCGAACTCGGCATTCCATGGTACAGCCTTATATAATTATCCTCGATGATAAAATGCTAACAAATCACAGGTACTTCCCCTACTTTATCACGGTCGGCTCCCTCTCGATCCTCTTCATCCTCGGTATTTTCTGGCTCATTAGCCAGCGACGATTACTACCCGCGATAGTCATGGTTGGCGGCTTCATGTTCTTTATACTGTGGCTTGTTGGACTTGTCGTGGTTGCGATACAACTGTTTGGGCCTGATGGGTCTATCCAGAGTGTTTGCGATGTACAAGTTTTTGGAAGAAATCCCAAGGGCACGAGCGAAGCTACCATGGCGTGGCTCCAGCAGCGAAGTATCTGTATGTGTTTTCTCTACCACTTTATTCTGCCCACGATCCCATGCTAATAGTTGCAGGCCAATCTTGGCAGCTCGTCTTTGCAATGGCTCTAACCGGAACCGTCTTCTTCATCTGGGTCATGATCATGGCCTACCAAGTGTTTGTGAACTCATAAGCCAGCACGAGTTATTTATATCGTTTTGTTTCATTTGACTCTAACCTGAAGCCTGGGCCTTCTCTGTTAGGTTGAGGGAGGACCCAAACAGAATTGAGGAGGCTCAGGCTTCAGCACGACTTGTACACATTGTTTGCTTTTTATAATGAAATAACGACGCATGGCTATTGAGCCAAGGAGTTGAACGGTTTGATATGAGAGGACGGGGTTTGCATTTGTATGGAGTAGTTAATGATTGAACAAAACAAGAGTGCATGTATGGGCACGATTTGCATAATTGGACTGCATAGACAGGATTTGATGACTAGTTTGGTAATATAGAGTTACTATTCATATCAGATATACCCGGTCACTTTACCTGCCCTTGCACTCATGATAATATGCTGCCTTGTTCACTTGGCACTCTGCCTCGGTATGATAAGAAGCTGCATTGGTGTTGAGCTTCTTCGATAACGGGCCGAGACCTTGCGTTGCATGGCACCTTTCTTGTTCTTGTTTAGTTTTTGAATCACAAGCTGCGACGATTCCCCTAGCTGCAAAACCGTCCCTGCAAGCGTAGTTGATTCAGCTCCCTTAGCATGGCGGTGTCGCTAGCTTCTGTATTTCAGCTTCCATGGTCGAGGTCCAGAACCAACAAGTCTTGGTTCTCCACTTTAGCTTTGAGTGGAGCTATTGTATCATGGTGACAATCATTGAAGCTTTCCGGCCAAGAAATAAGACTAAAAGTAATGAAAAAGCTGTAAAGTTGAAATGATGAAACGTCCATGATGAAAGCCCAGCGATCGGGTCTGCCGAGATTCCCGGGATTGACGTGCCGGTCGGCAGAGTAAAATGGGAGGAAAGAGTTGGTATCTGGTAGTTCAGGGTCTAGAGTGACGTAGCTTGTGCCCCGATCGAGTGTGGGATGACGAAAGAGGGTTGGCATGAGATCCAGGGGATCTGCGGTTTATTCCACCATTTCTGAATCTTGGACGAGTTGGCAGGTTTGGACTATTCTTAGACCGGAAGCTAAGAGGTATAAGAAGGACGAGTGCTGCTGTTCTAGATTGCTATTCATCATCAACATCTACAACAACTTTGCACTACACTACTCTACAAACCAAATCTACTTCTCTTTACCCTTCACTACAAAACTTCACAATGGATTTCGTCAAGAACGCTATGGGTGGTAAGAAGGAGGGTACTTCTAGCAGCAACAACGGCGGCGCCCAGAACCAGGACTACGTCGACAAGGGTATGATACTCTGTTCCATCTTATATCACTTTGATCAGTGTACTGACTTTACAAGCTTTCTCCGCCATCAACGACAAGGCTGGCACCAACCTCTCCGCCAGCAACCAAGAGAAGATCACCGACTACGGCCGCAGCGCTTACGAGAAGAAGACTGGGTAAGTAATGCCTGAGCTGGTGGCTTAAACCTACAACAGATCTGTGGCTAATGATGTGTAGCAACAAGGTCGATCCCAAGATCTCCAACTAAGAGAGAAATAATATGTAATGAGATAAATGGACGAAAGCTCTCAAAAGCGATAAAGAGCTAGTATGAATTAATATGAAATAATTATTGATCCGCATAATGACTGAGCACGATCAGTGACGCTGTGTTTATTAGCATGTGAATGAGTGATTGTTGGAGTTGGAGCGACGGCGATAAGCTCTTGTAATAAACCCACAAAAGTACCGCGATGTACCTTGCATTTGGGAATGCGGCACATTTACGAATACTGGATCTTTTACGAGCTGGAAAGCCTACCCCAGATCTCATACTGGCACGTCTCATGTTGTAGAATCGGTTCTCAAGACGTTTTAGCTGTAGATGCTGACGCTATCAACCTGAAACCTTTGGCCTTCGGCAGGAATACATAGAATTGTAGTTCCGACGTTCAACTCGATTAGAAACAATTAACATTTCCTACACAAACTCAATTGCGATATTCGACGATATCCGAATCATAGACCCAAGCTAGTCTTTGTTAGCAATGGTTGTCCCCAGCAACCAGCCTTGAACCAAACTCAAGCCACGAGTAAGCCCCGCTTCCCCCTCTGTCGCTAAGCAGCCTTCGAGATTGAAGGAGGACATCTTATTGGCGGATTTCACCAACCATTCAACGTTGTCGATACCAATCTAGTGCTGTCAGGTCCTGTCAGGCTTTGCCTTTTAGTGGGAGGTGACGCCTAAAACAACCATAACATTCAGCAATAGAGTCTAGGCCAGCAGGGGACCCGGGCAAGATCCAATCCAATACCCGGCCATTTCCATTTCTCCCTCCCTTCCGTGGGTTGACATCCACTGTATTTCTTTGACATCACCAACCACAGACAGCCACGCATCGCATCGCATCGCATCGCACGCATCTCACGCATCCGCGGTCGCCGCAATGCATCATGGCCAACGATGAGCAAGACCACAGCTTAGGCCTAGGCCACAGCAGCCCGCCTTCGACCCCAACCCAAACCAACAGTACCAACGACGGTTCGCGTCCACCGACGGCCCATCGCGTCTCACACAGAGATGACTACCCCGAGGGTGCTACATCAGACATAGCAGACGACACCATCGGTGATACTTTACAGGCCCAACAAGAGGAACAAGACCAACCCGATTCTTTCGCAGCGCCATCTCCCCACGATATTGCTATAAACATTGACGATACACATGCAAAATCCTTGAACAGAAAAAGCTCCAACAATAACCACCCTACAACCCATCAGGAGTCTTTGCTACACCGTCCTGGACGTTCAGCCCCTGACAACAGCTATTTTGACCCTATCTCTGTCGATCTGACCCGTGCCCACGACGATTCATTAACCGAGGAGGACGTTAGGCGCCACTTAGGAGACGTGGAGTCTAGCTTTCTGCCCGCATTATCGCCTATTCCCACCGCTCACACGAACCAGCAGGGAGGCATCGACGACACCTTTCAGTTCGACTCGCCTACCAAAAAGCCTGCTCCTCAGCCAATTCAGCAGCGACAGCAACCGCAGCAGATACCGGAGCAGGAATACGAAGATGACCACGATGTGACGACCTCGTCTGCAAATACTTCTGGATTCGAAAACTTTTCTTCTTCACCGACCGCTGCGGCCACTAGGAGGACCATATCGCGTGCTGTTAGCATGGCAAGCCAGCGAACGCAAGACCAAAGCGCAACATATGACGAGACCGAGAATCAAGAAACCGAACAGGAGAGCTCACAAGTGTCCAGTGCTGGCGATAACGACGCCTCCATATCGACAGCACATTCGCAATCCGAGCAGGCTGATATTGGAGATACTTCTGGACAATCCTCACGAAGCCGCCGACCTAAGTACTTGCGCAGCCGTTTTGGAAGCCAGAGATCGTCTACATCTTCATTCGCGACCAATCCCGAATCGCAGGAGGGCAGTGACATGACCGTTGGCCTTGGCGCTGATTACGCTCTCCAATCTGGAGGCGCAGTTCCAGCCATGGGCATGTTACGGAACCCAAGCAACCCGATGTTACGGTCTATCAGTATAGGAAGCATGGGCAGCGTTGGCTCAGCTTTTGGCGCCGAAGACTATACTGATAATTCGCTACCGCAACTTGAGCCCTTACCCGAAGTCGAAAGTCCCGAACGAAGGCGAACACAAGATGTGCTCTCAACACCAAGACCCTCTAAGGAAGGGTTTACCACAGCTCCAACAGATACCGTTATAGCACGACATGTTAGGAACGTCCAGGTCCCGGAATCTTTAGCTAAGGAGTACAAGTTCAAGGGCGGCCTGGAAACTCCTCAAAAGCCCCCCTCAGTTGCTATGGGCGCCTCGGTGAATACAGCTCGGTCTGGTAGGAACCTGACCTTGAAGGAGCAGAGCAGCACAATCGAAAGACTGTCAAAGGAAAATTTCGATCTTAAACTCAAAGTTATGTTCTTGAGTGATCGCCTTGACAAGCTATCGGAAGAGGGTATCAAAGAAATGATCTCGGAAAATGTTGACCTCAAGACTGGTCTTGCAGTGTTACAACGCGACAATAAGGTTTTACGAAGAAGGGTCAAAGAGTTGGAGAAGCAAGTTAGGGACGAAGGAGAGCGACCAAGCACGGCGCATAGTGGCACATCATCGACAGATCAAACCGCCAGGGGAGAAGAGGAAGCACAGGAGCGGGAGGAAGAGCTTATTTTCCTACGTGAACGGGTTGAAGAATACGCTACCGAGATTGAGCGGCTACGGTCGGAAAGCTTAATCAAGGAAAATGAGAGGCGCAAGTTTACCGACATCGTCAGATCGATGGGCGAAAGGAACAGCGAGAACATGGACCGACAAGAAGAGGCCGATGTATGGAAAGATCTCCTCGAGCAAGAAACCGCCCGTAGAGAACAGGCTGATGACGAAAATAAGAGGCTGCGAGAGGAGATGTTTAAGCTGAAGCAGGACTTGTCTGGTGGAGTGGGAGGCATGCACCACACCACAAACATATATAACATCACTAAGAAACACCGGGATGGCAACATGTCACCAGGACGACCTATTTCTGGTCTTTCTGGCGATATGGAGAGCTCAAACGGCAACTTCAGCCAGGCTACTACCCTAGTTGATGAACTCCGCCGAGAGAGCGAGCAACTCCGTCATGAGAACGCCGAGCTCAGACGCGAGGTTGGTGCGCAGACATCCATGCTGACGTCGAGGAACCGCGAGAAGGAGCGTCTCTACCAGGAGATTGAGGATCTCAAGATGGCTCAGCGACGAGGTCGGCCGGCTCCCTCGACCATTGATAGTCTCCTTGAGCGATCAGCCTCGCAGGTCGGTGGCCGTGACAGGCCTCAGTCACGCGGAAGTTTCAAGACACAGACGCAGATTGACGAGGATGTCGAGCGAGAGGAGCTTGAAAATAGAATGGCAGAGATGCGCGACAAGATCAACGAGGTCAAGCTGCAGAATCAAGAGTTGCAGCGCGAGCTTGAGATTTGTATGGAGGACTTTGAGACAGCCGTGGATGGCAAGCGACAAGCTGAAGATGCGGCTCTGACACTTCAGGAGGATCTCAACAACGCTATGAACGATCTGGTGGCCCTGCAATCTGAACGCGACGAAGCTCTCCGTGAACAAAGCGAGATGGAGAACGAGTTCGAGTCGCTGAGGAAGGAGGCTCAGGAGGAGATCGATGCGTTGGAAGCAGAGGCCGATCAACAAACCGAAGAGATGCAGCGAGTACAAGCTGATCTCCAAGACCGCTCAGAGAACTTTGACGCCTTGCAGGAAGAGATGCGCAAGATGAGTGAGGCCTTGATTCGACTTGAAGACGACCAAGAGAACAAGCTACGGCGAATCCAACAACTCGAGCAAGAGTTAGACTCATCTAACAAGGAGCTTGAGGATTTGGAGCAGAAGCTCATGGAAGCCAACGACAAGAACCAACGTCTCTCTGTGCAGCAGGAATCTTCTCAGGGAGAGATTGCATTCTTGCGGGAAGAGCAGGAGACGGACAAGATTCGAATCGGAGACCTTGAGGCTGCCGTTGCCAACGCTGAGCAGAGCATACACGATGAGAAGGAACGAGTCAAGGAGTTGGAGAACCGTCTCCAGCAAGAGCGTCACCAGCGTGAGATTGTGGCAGACCAAGAGAAGGAAGAAGTGCAACAGTTCGTCAATGAACTCAACAGAGAGGCATCAGCGGCCAAGGACGAGGCTCGTCGTCTGCGTAAGCAGCTGACATCGAGGGAGGTTGAGGCTACAGAGTGGAAGGAGAGGCTGATGGAGCTGGAGAATAACCTTCGTGAAGCTCTGGGTGATCTCAACGGTACCCGATCCTCGCTTCTCAAGGTATGTTGTTTTGTGGCTGAAGAAGAATGTTTGCTAATACTGTGCAGTCTATTGCTAAGCTACAACGTGAGCTTGAGAACACAATTCGTGACCTCGACGCCAGCAAAGCAGCGCTGGTCGAGAAGGATCGCATCATCAAACAGCGCGATTCTCTACTTGAGTCGCATGCTCTGGAGAGCCGCAAACTTTCTGAGCTGCTCGAAAAGGAGCGCATCGCTCACCGAAACACCAAGTCTCAGTATGACACGTTCCAGAAATCACACCAGCATCTCACCCGCACTGCGAGTAGCCAGGATCTTCGCATCGCTGAGCTGGAGACCAATAAGAGTCAGGACCGCAGGAGGATTGCCGTGCTTGAACAAACGGCTCGTGATCAACTTCAGGAGCGCAATGAGCTGTTGCTGCAGTTGTGGCATAAGCTTAGCCATCTGTGTGGCAGAGAATGGGTTCACGGGAACTCACTCATCGACCGTCAGGTCCTGCCATCGGTTGAAGTCATTGCCAACCGATTGCCTAGTTTCACCAAGAACCTACTTGCTGCTGTCAAGTCCATTGAGAATATGGTTGCATCTTTCGAAACCCGCATTAAGTCTGTGGAGCGAGACCTGCACCGTGAGTATCAGACTCTGGAGAGCAATCTTGAAGTGCGGACCAAGAAGCTGGATCGACTGGAGACGATGGTTAGAAATTCCATCTCTTCTGGGTCGCTAAGTCACGATTCTCGTTACAACCGTCTGGAAGAGGCGTACCGCCAACTCAAGGTTGAAAACGCGACTCTGCGCACAGCTAACGACGTGCGAGCGCGTGCAGCACACTCGTCGAGAGAAAGTTCCGACGCTCTCGTCCCCCACTCACCATCACCGTCTGTACCCCGCGGCCCAGGTGAACAACGCAACAGCCGTTCCAAGTCACGTTCCTCCACCATGACAAGAGCACACACGACAACGGCATTACCAGGCTCTTCGGCCGGCGGTCTTGGTCTACGAGACATGACGGCACTCAACGAAGAGAACAGCAACGGTGGTGCCGCCAACGACAACAGATGGCTCTTCCGCCTTCGCGATATGGAGTACAAGCTCAAGATGGAGCGTGAAGGACGAAACCAGGACCGGCATGCAGCCAGGCAGAGGCTAGGCGGCCTAGAGATGGAGAACAGGGACTTGAAGGAACGGATGAAGAGGGCTTTGGGGGATATTGATTGATAGGAAAAGCAACATAAGCGTAGGAGTTGGGGGATTAGGTGATGGAATTGAAACCATGAACAAAAAAAGAGAGGAATTAATCATAGATGGAGCTAGGGTGTTTTATTGTGTTTGGGAGTTGTTTGTTTATATATGTATCTTGTATAAATACCGACACGGGTAAGGTATTCTTGTATTTAACTTGCTATGAAGCGGCGTGGGTGGGAATGGAAGCATTTATTCTAGTAGAATTGACTTGGGTAACTTTCCTTTAATTTTGTTTGTTCCCCAATGCTCTAGATATAAATGATTGAGTATTGGCGTCCAGTGTTGGTGTTGACGCATCTCGTGAGTTGATCAGTTACTTGGTGGTGAAGCGATCACGATCGAGCGGGGTTTCGGACTGTGAACCATGTCCAGATGTTTCAGCACTCGTAAAGCTCCGGTAGCGTCAGGTACATAATCTCTCCTTATCGTCAATACACGACACAGGGCCTATCACCGTGTGAAGAATAGAGCATACATCAGAAAGAGTCCGGTTGGGACTTGATGAAGCTGTCAAGGAAGACCCAATGTTCTTTGGTGACAGATGTTGTACAGCGCCAAGAGTATGTCGTACAGTAGCGAGCAAGCAAGCGAGCCAGAGCAAAAACTTGGTAATTCTCCGAGGCTGGGGTGATCAATTAAGCATTCTCTCGTGAGCGGACTTTCCCAATGGGGTAGGACCGCGCCCTCCCTCCATGACGAAGAGTATAAGTAAGATGTGAAATTACAACGAGGGGTCAGTTCAATTCATCCTACTCTATTCTATATCCTCATCTACTTGTACTTTATCTTCTATTATTTCTTGTTAGTTTATGCACAATGCTGCGCGTTTCACTAGCGAGATGCAAGACTCCTAGTCCTCCTAGTCTAGGTTTAAAGCGACACATGGCCGTCGCTGCAGCTGCAGCCAAGAAAGAAGGTGACATCTCCGATGCATTCACTTCTCTCTCCGGTGCTCAAAGGGAGCCTCTTCCAGATCGTTTTCGCTTGAGAAAACTTGATCTTGTAAGAGGTCGGGAAGACCAGATTGAGAAAAGTTGGAAGTCATTGCTGCGTGAACTTCGCAGAGAAAATGATGTCGTTGCCAGCAAGGGGCCAAGTGTCATTCCTCAAATCAAGTACGATGAGTTCGAAAAGAGTGCTGAAGGTCTGAAAGAAGAGATTCGGAAAAGAGGTGTTGTCGTTGTCAAGGGTGTTATTCCAGAGGATGAGGCTCGGGCTTGGAAAGGTGAAGTTGAGGACTACGTTCACAAGAACCCTTCTACAAGAGGTATGTTCACTTGACACATTCTGATACTACATATTATTGACATCAAGTCTGCAGCATTTCCTCCTCACGATCCCCAAGTCTACGAACTTTACTGGTCCGCCCCTCAACTCAAAGCCCGCTCCCATCCCAACTTCCTCCACGTCCAACAACGTCTCATGTCTCTCCTCTGGCACTCCTCCAACCCATCCACTCCTATCTCCCTCTCCCAACCCTTCAGTTACGTCGATAGACTTCGCATCCGCCAACCAGGCGACGCCTCATTCGCTCTCGGTCCACACATCGACGGCGGGAGTGTAGAGCGATGGGAAGCAGAAGGCTATGGCCGCGGAGGTGTGTACGATGCTGTACTAGCTGGCAAATGGGACGAATACGATCCCTGGGATGCAAGCGGACGAGTACACGCTGTGAATAACCTCTACGATGGACTAGGTGCGTGCTCCATGTTTAGAATGTGGCAGGGTTGGATGAGCATGAGTCACACAAAGCCTGGCGAAGGAACATTGTTGGTGAATCCGCTGGTTAAGTTGTCCATGGCATATGTTTTGCTGCGGCCCTTCTTTCGTGCAAAGAATATGGGCGCGACAGACTTTTTGGGCGTGGATAATTGGGAGTTTATGGGAGGAGAGATGGATAGTGAGTTACAGGGCGCAACGCCGGGAACAGGGCAAGAGTTGACGGATGAGTTGCATCCTCACTTGGAGTTGGAGAAGACCATGGTACACGTCCCAGAAATACGACCTGGTGATTTTGTAGCATGGCACTGCGACAGTAAGTTTTCGCTTCTCTCTTCTTGGTAACTCGTAACTAACAAATATAGCAATTCACGCAGTTGACAAAGTACACGGAGGAAAGACAGACTCAAGTGTCTTGTACATCCCAGTGTGTCCTATTACGGAACTGAATGCTGAGTACATGGTTCGGCAGCGGGAGGCATTTAGACGGGGCACGCCGGGTCCGGATTTCCCGGGTGGGGCGGGGGAGTCGGGGCATGTGGATCGGCCTACAGAGGACATTCTGGACGGAGCAGGAAAGAGAGCGTTTGGTCTAGAGGAGTTAGAGGTGAAGGGTCTGAGGAGTGATGGGGAAAAAGAGGCGGTGGAGAGTGCTAACAGGATCTTGGGGTTCTAGGCGGGACTATCTATCTAGTCATACTACAGCTTGCCTTGTTGTTCTTGTTCCAACTTTGAGGGGAGCCCCTGTGCCGCGTTTCTTTTTCTTTCTTTCTTTTTTTGTCTTTACATCTTACAAGGTCTATGGTCCATGATAATTGGTATAGTTGGTTCCTCTTATTTTATTTTATTACACCCAAAATGGTAACTAGTCAAAACTATTGAATCTAGCTCCAAGTAGTTTGGTAGCCGGATACCATTTAGGGCAATTATCTCAATTTGTTGTTAGACTGTTCCTACTTGTTCATATACGAATCGAGATCTATAAATATAAGTGCAAGAGATGTCTTGCTGTATACTCTGTTGCAGTTCCTTTCCACCACCCTCCACACTCGTTTTCGTCGATTGCTTTCCGAGATGATCGCCAAGACACTCGTTACTGCTTTTACCGCAGCTTCCTTCTTGGTAGGCTCTCATGCCAGTCCATGCAAGGTCAGTTCTGGAACAATCTACACTTCTACCACAATTGGCGTCACATCAACTTCTGCTGAAGCTCCGGGTAGTACAGAGACTATTGCCTCAACTACTGGTGTTTCTTCGGTCCAGGATATCACCTTCACTATCAGCCAACCCGAGACCAATATTGAATCGTCTACCATCTCAGATGATGTTGCCTCTACCGCTGTCTCTACATCAGGCCTGAGCTCCTCCATCATCGAGAGAAGTACTCAGACATCAATTGTCCCAGAGGAGATTACCACTACTGATATCCCGACCACCACTGCCGAGGGTACTACAACTGCTGAGGCAACCACCACCACTACTACCGAGGCTGCTGCTATTACTACCTACCTTGTTAATAGTGGATTCGACGACGAAGAAGATACCGCGCCGCCCTGGACTATCTTCTCGTCTGCCTCAGCCTCATTCTCCGTCGGCAGTGATATCAGGCACGACGACAGAAACTCTGCACGTTTGTTCTATACTACCTCGCAAACAAACTATATTCGTCAGCAGTTTAACGAACCAATCCAAGCTGGTATCGACTACCTAGCTACCGCTTGGATTCGACCTGATAGTGGTTGCTCAGAGGCGATTATTGTCTGTGCTTTTCAGACGACAGCAGCCTCTTCACGAGACACATTCCCCTTGACCTCATTGACAAACAAATGGTCGAAGATCTCGGCCAATTGCAATTACAACCAAAACCAAATCGATAAAGGTGATTTGTATCTCTACATTGGTTTTACCTGTTCCAGCATCAATGGTGGCAATATTGATTCGGTTACTTTCTCCAAGCAGTAATTGCAAGGCCCTCGTTCGACTAGGATGAATGAAGGTCAATAAACGCCCCATGTACTCTGGAGATAAAGCCTGCTGATATGCCTCGAAATAATGGTTATGATTCCTCTGCGGGGAGTGAGAGTCTTGTGGAGATGTTTTGTAGTATGCGTTTCGAATGCCAACTCAGAATGGCAGTGGATGGCAGTGGAAGAATGGCCACCGGCGGTATCAACACCAAATTTATACTAGGACGAAATAATCACAGAATAGCATAAAAGCATACAGCACTTGAGTATATTTGTTTCTGCTTTTGACTGATTGGTTCTATGTGATAAACTATTGATTGTACATCAAACGCGGGGGTGCAGAGCCAGGGAATATCCATTATATTGAACTAGGTAGTTTCATCACCACAAGTGGGCAGTTTTACAGAGATATATCGACCTTCTACCATAGTGAGTGAGGTCACCCTCACAATTAGGGCCATTGGTAGAGATACACTTATCTCTCTCCGTTCAGTTCCTGTATCAGTTAAAAACAACACAAAAAACTCGATATAGTCATGGCTTCACCTCCCCAGTGCCTATATAAGGATTGGGGGTCGCTGGAGGGTTACACGGAAGCCCCAGTGAAATACAGTGACATTCCGTTCCTCCACTGTTTTATCGAAGTCTAGGAGAGAAGAAACAGGACTGGCCTCCTTAATGCTCATACTACCACATAGTGTTGTGTTGGCTAGTAACTTCGCCATCGGCAGGGGTGAGTTGCTTGAGTAATCGATATATTGGCTAAAGTATGTGACAAGAACTCGAAGAGTGCGACTATCACATTTAAGTTTAAGTCTTGAACCTTAATTATTTTACGTATTAGCCGAGCCTGTCGATTTATTACGGCAGTGCCTTTTCAACTCCACCAAATGAGTGACTGACCATTTTCAAACACAGCCTGATATACCTTCTAAGCCTTCTAAACCTAGCCACGTAGCACAACTGTCAAAGAGCTGTGACATGTCATGTCAAGCCTTGTCTTTATGCAAGGTGAAGTCCGTGAACTTACCTCTATTTGGCAATGATCGTGCTGGTTTCCACAGTGGATGATGTTGGGCGGCTATTTACAGGTCCCCATTCAGCTCTACATGGGTGTCTGCAACTATACGAAATTTGGACAGTTAATTGATGCGAGGCTTACCCTCGAGTATATCAGGGCACAGTCTCTCATTCTCAGTAAACCAAATAAGACACTTTTGTTTTTCTCTCACAAGTTCTTCAAATATGTCTCCATTCGGGATTCCAGGTACCATACCCCCCTCCAAGTCAGTAATTATAGATCCTGATCAAGTCCAGACCATGACGAGTTCTGGGGAGATACAAACGATGAGATGAAGGAAAAGACAAAGGCTTATGCGCAGAGAGTTTGGGAAGTAATGGAGGGGCGGTTTCTCCTTGAGCAATACTGGCACCCATGGCGTCAAGACATGGACTGCAATATTCAATTCGACATCAAGGTTTTCGAGTTCATGGGCGATCACTGTGGCCTACCCGATGGTCCAGAAGTCATCACAGATCCGAGAGATATGATTATGTACTGGGAAAGTACCTCGAAGCTTGAACCGGAACGGACAAATCGTCGCTTGTTCCTTGTCCAGGACCTTCATCCCAGACTGATTGAGATATTGGGAGTTTTGTTGGACATACCCCCCGAGTTCTTTCTAGCCCATTGCGAAGAGTTTAACGGTCTCAGTGTTTCCAGCGCTTCTGGGGCTTCCCAAGGCAGCTCAGCTTACTGGAAAGTCCCTGTACCCAGACGCTATGATGTTCCAGACTCATGGGATCAACGAGTGCCAGGTTCTTACTATGCGAAATTAGGAAATTTCAATCGCGGAGAGACGGCTGTGACAGATGATTGTGAATGGGTCGATTTGACAAGCCTCGTATCGTACTGGGGTAGGCCGTACGGAGAAGACTCTTGGACAGGTGAGCTCTTTGTATAAACTTTTTCATCAAGCTCGCTGACCAGTCACCGTCAAAGCCGTAGTTTTGGTTGACCCTCACCATTGCAAGCTTGAGGCTACATGGGATTCTTCGTTGGGCCACGACCTCGAGGACTGTTCAGATGTTCGAGACCTTACACGTGAATTTAAACTCGAATCGTCCTTCAAAGACACAATACGGCCGCAGAGTCAACGAATTTTTGACGTTACGGCAGAAGCCTATAGCCAGTACAGCGTTACCACCACCGACAATCCGTTCTCAGCGACCATATTCGCGCGCAACATAGTCCGCTCTATCTGGGAAGAGTTTGTCATCAGAGAGGCCACAGATGTTCATGACACCCAATATAAGGATGCGCAAGAACAGTCAAGAAAGCGAGGGCTGAAATCATCTAGAAATCTTCATGACGCACCGAGTTATGAAAAGTATCATGACCTGATGGTGAATCGTCAATACATCCGAGAAAAGAAGAGAGATTTACAAAATATTATGTGGAGTTTCCAGTGCAGAACAAAGGAGGATCCATGCGAAGACGAAGAGGAAGAAGAGGAGGAGGAGACCACCGGCTTAATGTTTGACCAGAAAAGAATGACCCAAAGTGAACATGAATCGTGGGCTATGCTGGAAGAAAGGTTGGAAGCTGCAGAGGTGTCCTTGGGCAATCATCTTGAAATGTTTGCACAACGCTCGGCATTGGTTCAGGCGGAAGCGGCCAACCGGATGGCACGAAGCTCTGGTCAGTTGACCAAGATAGCTACGGTCATTGTACCGTGCTCCTTCGTGGCGTCCATCTTCTCCATGGGAGGAAACTTTGCGGCCGGAGAGTCGCTATTCTTTGTATACTGGACGATCTCGTTGCCTATTACATTGGTCTTACTAACATGGGTTCTTTCTAAAGATGAAGACAGTATTGAATTCTTCGAACGGGCAATATCTCCTGTCCTGCAGAAACGTGGCCAGACAAATGCCAGGGCACCTGAGACAGAGGGGAGTGATGGTGCGAGGAGGAGATTGGTCTGGTTTAAAAGGCAGAGCCGTGAGCAGGAACTTGAATCTGGCGAACTATAGCAACTTGGATATAGCGAGAGCTGAAAAGGCCCTCGGTGATGGATTACACTATATTAAACCTCAAATATAAAATCCCTCAGCCTGACTTCTTAAGCGAGTTGACTTTAGGCTAGAGAGCATAAAGCTATATTATGCATAAGTCAACATGATCAACGTTGAGGAGTAACGAAGCGGTGGAGAAAGTCAACGTGGTCTAAAGAGGTTTGTAAGCAAAGTGGTGTTTCATGACTCGGACTGCGGACGGCGGACTTTGACAAGCTGGTTTGTAAGCTATTTTTTGACATGTCAGACTGTTACTTGAGAGAATGGCGGGTGTTTCACTGGTCTATGTATCATGTCGGCAGTTGAATAGAATCTGTCCTATCACATCACACAAGTTGATACACTCTTGTGTCTTTAACTCTCTCCTTGTCCGATAATATCCCACTCGCTTCGGACCGGGTGTCGGTTACCGATGGCCCGGAGTCCACTCAATTGACACGCATCACGTACTGTCGCAGTTTCGATTAAGCGTCTCCACGCTGGGACAATACATTACTAATCTAATTTAGCTTGTAGCGAAGCGTCTAGCAAGTTCGTTTTACTGTAAAGAGTGAGCGGTGAAGCAATAGTGGAGTGAATTGAACGTGGCAGAAGCGGAGGGGCATGGTATGAGAGAATGATGAAGAAGAGGGTCTTGAATCAGTGTCTCTACCTATATATATATATGTATATAAGCCACCACAAGATAGAACGATACTTTAACTCAAGCACGCAATTCTCTACCATACCCAATTCATACCACACCTCCATCAACAATCGCCCATCATGAGCTACACTCTCTACGACGCTGCCATCCTCCACACCAAGGAGGCTCTCCAGTCCCTCTCTGCCATCCTCAAGAAGGCCGAGTCTCACGCCAATGCCTCTTCTTTCCCCGAGGCCAAGCTGGCCCCCGACATGCTCGACCTGAACTTCCAGGTCTTCTTCCTCACAGACACCGCCCAGAAGGTTGTTGCCCGCACCACCGGAGTTGAGCCCCTCACCCTCTCCCGCGACGACTGCACCAACTTTGAGCAGTACCAGGCTCGCATCGCCAAGGTCCTCGAGGTTGTCGAGAAGGCCGACAAGGCTACCGTTGAGAAGCGCGCCGCTGAGGTCGTCAACATTGGTCTTGGCCCTGGAAAGAGCGCTGACATGAAGTGCCGCGACTACGTTCAGGGTTACGCCATTCCCAACATCTTCTTCCACCTTACCACTGCCTACGCTATCCTGAGAAAGGAGGGTGTTGAGATTGGCAAGCAGGACTACATTACTCCCTTCATTGGCCAGTACCTCCAGTAGATTAGGGAACTTTGGGATAAATAAAAGTCAATGATTTACGTTTGAATGAAATATTAGTTCACCATGCTCTGTGAATAATTATTAAATGGCTTGTTTCATTGTATGCCGTCATGATACTTTGTCCCTTGATCTAGGGTAGCCACCAATCCAAGGATCTTTGTAATAAATAATCTTTGCCACGACCCCTCCATATTGATCAATTACAGTTGCATCTTATCTCACCTAAACTCTCCACCAGCATCTTCTATCGCCACCAAAATGGCCGCGCACTGGTGGCTTCTACGCGCAATCCAGTCCCTTGAGGTACACACCTTTTCTTGCCCTTTCTCTGCGTCGCAACCACTGACATCCGCCGTTACAGGACCACATTGTCGCATCCGTACGCAAACAGCTCTTCTTTCGCGTTGAATCACGGTCGCTAATACCCGTCTAGATCCTCCGCCAACCCGGCTTCCACCGTGCGGTAGGCCGCATACACAAGACAATACACGAGAAGCAACACGGGCGAAATCCCCACGAACCGTTGGCCCCTGGCGAAGCGACTGGTACGTTGGTTACTCTTAGATTGATGCCCGCGGAATTAGGCTGATTAGACCGGCAACAGCGGATCCAAATTCTGCCAGCAGGAATGAACGCTTCGCGAAGCACTTTATCGACGAGATCAAGAACCAATTTAGAGGAAAGCCGACCGAGCTTCCAGGCGACAAGAGTAGAAAGTGAAGCGATGCGATACGACGAAGATGGATTGATTCGATTACGATGTTATGATACCCCCTCGATTACCGGCTGAATACTCCTCTCTTGATTATAAATCACGAAACGAAACAAGTTGGAAAACTCGAGCATGCCTTTACATAGGGTTGGAAGAGATGGAATATGGCTTATTAGCATGGAAGCATAGCCAATTGCTTTCCAAGGAAGCATGGATACAACAGCTCTGAATACGGGAAAGCAATATGCCTGGTCGTGATGATGACCTCCACGACACTGTACCACCACCGGTTTCTATGATTCGAATCGACGAGTTCAACGTGGGCATGGCGTATTTGGTGAACATGCCTTACAAGCCCAACATTCTATATGGTATCTTGAGTCGACCTGCCAAACTTCCATACTCTCTGATCCTTTTGGCTGCAATCAATAACAGCTACACTGTCGCGATGCCTAGTGTGCACAATATTGTGTTGAAATTTACGTCGGTGAAGGGGATCAGAGCCTATGGAAGCTGGGCAGGTTGACTCATGGAAACTTGGTATACCGGTCAAAGTGAACCAAGAAATTTGACATTTAGAATAGTCTCAGTCAATTAGATGCCAAGGCGAGCGTAGATGCTATGAAAAAAGGCATCAAAACTCTGTTGCTCGATCCTCTGCGCCTGCAAATATTGTCGGCTGGAGTTTGAGTTGGCCCTGAATTACACATTACATTACAAGTATTCCTTCATAATGCGTTTTCCTTTCTCTGTGGCCCGATCAACTCATCGACCTCTTTTCGGTTCCATTTCATTTGGGCGACATCACCCCCAACATTCGCCATCGCAATGCCGTTGAATCTTGGACCTGATCTTGACTTGCTACAAATTGGGTGTACAACAACCCAGCAACCTCATGTCCTTGCTGGCCAGACCACATAGTTGCCCTAATCCTTCCCAATCCACTCTATAAAGTCTCAATTGGCGAAGGCGCCTGGCAGGGCGCTCAGCGTGTATGTTCGTCGTCAAGCCCGATTCATTGTCAAGAAGAGCGACGGCATCGCTTTCAGAGGATTTGGAGGAAGAATGTTTCCGCATCGTGTTGTAGATAATAATGGATAAATGCAATCTTTCTACAGAGATCGCGGCTGTTTTATAGCTTGGTCTGTGGTAATATCATGCTTACTAGCAGTAAGCTTTGTTGGCATCTCACTCAAAGACTTCTGAGGTGATCAGAAAACTCAATATAGCCGCGACTGCAAGCACCATCTCGTTGGGTACAAGATTGCTTTACCATCCATCTTATGAATGACTGGTACATAGCAATCCTGAAACAAGATCATTCGCGGCACAGTAACCTATCATTAGAGATCGGCGGCTGACGAGATACTGCTATAGTAGCTCATCGTAAATGACTAGCTCATGGCAGTGTTGCATACTGCCCCCAGTCTACCCAATTCATCGGAAGACCAATGTCCAGATTGGCTTCTAATGCATCCTCCACGGCGTTCAGGTTGAAGCTAGGGTCTATGGCCCCGAAAACATCAGCACCTGAGATAGCATCAATGAGCGAAAAGTCCACAGGTTGTTCCACGCTAGGGACTGAGTTGACCATGGTGGGGTTAGCGACCGGGACAGACACGGGGAACTCGGGTGGTCGAGGCACAGGCTGTGAGAAAGACGAGGGTACAGAGTTGGGCGTTCCTTCGTGTGTTGGTGGTGTTGATTCACGAGTTAGAGTATTGGCTGCGCGTTCCATCTCCTTCAATACCCTTTCACCCAGGCCAGCTACCACATTGGCGCTCCAGAAATAATCACCAAATTTGCGGAGCATTTCACAGTTGCGACGGAAAGCGTGCATTGCACGGGCGCGAAACATCGGTAGTCGACTGTGGCGCATCTTGCGATATTCTACGCTTAGTGCGAGACATACTGCGTAGGGAACGATGGGCATGGGACTCAGGTGGTCACGAAGGACGGCGCAGGCGATTCTCTCAGCTGCGAGGGAGCGACGGGCGTTGGCGGAGGGGGGTGGGAGTGTTGATGCTGCTGTTAGTGTGCCCGGGCGGGGGAGACGACAGGATAGGATGATGACGGCGTGGTAAAAGGTCTCGATTGTTGCTACTCCTGTTAGAATGAATCTAGAGTGGAGGGTTGAAGTACGAACCAATTAGTGGGCTTGGGACTTTGAGAGCGTCGGCGTTGACGATCATGGCTTCTAGGACGGGGAGGTCGATGTACGCAATCTTATCAAGACCCGAAGCCTCAGCACTTGGCCCGGGACGATACAGCTCAATTACTTGATCGAGCCACTGTATCACAGAGAGAAAAAGTCGGAAGCAGGGCGGCCTTTTCTTGATACATCCGTCGAGATTGGCACCAATGTCTCTCTCGTGCATCAAGCAGGGTCGACCATACGCAGCAGCATTAATTCGATCAACTGCCCAAACTGCACAGAATAAAGTCTCCAGTTCCTCGCAGTTAGGTGCGTCGTACTTGAGAAGGTGAAGACCGAGAGTCTGGATGTGGTGGATTGCTCGTCCACCCAATTGGGCTGGGAGATCGGCTTCTTCTGAGCTGTTGGGTTGTGTGTACAGCGAGAGCATGACGAGAGCCCTAATGTGAAGTACCCTGTCGGTGATGATACTTGTTTCCAGAATAGCGCGCACAGCGGAAGAAAGGGATTGGATGAAGTCTTGACAAGTCAAGAGCTCTTCGCCACGGTTTTGCAGGCGAAGATGCGACGACATGGATGGGTCTGTGGCGGCAGCGAGGCACACCAGTTGGCGAAGAACAATGGTAGCAGGATCATCGTCTGGTGGCGTGACAATGTTCAAGCTTGATTCGGGTATGATGGGTAAGATAGGATGAATTCTGTCCAGATACAAACGTCTCAACTTGCGAAAGTCGTGCTCGGGCGGTAAGCAGGGTAGACAGTGTTCTTTAACAAACGGGAGTAGAAACTGGTCCATTATCGGCGGCGGTCTCGAGGTGACAAACTGTGATGATGAACCGGCTTGGCCTTGCGACCCGCTGTTAGGGGTGGTGGTCGATGTGAGCCAGATGCCCACGTCGCCCTTTTGTGAAGTTTCCCTGACGGATGCTGAACCAGTTGCTTCCATAAACATGCCCTCTGGGTTGAGATCTCCCACGAAGCGGGAAGATGACTGTGTTTTGGGCGTCCCTGCTGATTCACGTCTTGGAGGCGTTGGGACAGTGCCATATTGAAGATGGAGGGATGATTGGTGCGCTGATGGAGATGCATGGTTGTGATCTGGTAGGGATGTCCGTGTTGAAAGAGGTACGTTCAACGGAAGAGATCTGAATCAGTTTTGTTAATCTGAATTCAACTCAGATCGACCAAGGTTCCACTTACGTAGACCGGGATTGTTGGTGTGTCTCATTCTGAACTTGAACTTGAACTTGAACTTCTGGAGGCGAGACGGTATCTTCCTCCACAGCATTTTCGGCGTGGACACATCGTCTCTACCGTCGGGTCAGCTTCATATGCGCTGATGATGAGAGGAGACAGACTTTTTTCTTGCGGCATGAAGCGCATGCGTGTTGGACTTGCTTACGCTTTACTGGGAGGCCCCCGCGAGAAGGATCAGATGCGACGAATTTTACGTGCTTTGAGGAGGAAGAGAGTGTGGGCATTTCTGCAGTGTCGAGCAGAGGAAATATGATGAAGTATATTTAGTTTATTCATGCCATGAGTGACTATGTGAATAACAAGTGAGTCAATGAGAGTGAGGCGGGTGGAGATGGGATTAGACAGTAGAAAGTCATTGGATGGAATTTCAAGGTGAAGGGAAGACGCGTCTCGGTGAAGAATGGAGCGTCATTAGTCAGCCATCATTTGAGATTTGATCGGGTTCGGTAGCTAACACCATGGCAAATCCGTCACGATAATTGAGACAAGTTTATTCAGACGCAGTGTAATCAGAAGAACCATCTATATGTGCAAATATTATTGTGTGACATTGTAGGCCACAGATGCACCATGCGTCATAGGGTAGGTGCTATGATGGACCTCTACTGTGTAACGGGACAAGGACAGGTGTTGGACTTGGGTTGATAGTGGTGGTTATAGCTTCACTTCCCCTGTCATTTATGTATATCATTCGGCTACTAAATAACTGGGGTGCAGCTGACAATGATCCATCGTGTTGGGTGTGCATGGACAACCCACCGAAGAAAAGACAGTAATACTTGGCGTATCCAGTCAATTCCATCCAAGTCAAGACGAATGCAATGCATTCAATACGTAGCAAACAGACTGATGTTTTCCTATCCAACATCGCAATAATAATAACATCAACATCAACATAACATACTATTATGACCTCCCTACCGTTGCCCCTTCAATATCGCTAATCCCCAAGCCTTTAGTGGATCCAAACAAACCACAGGGTAAGTACCGTGAATTCTCAAGACCATTTGTGTTACCTTTCACACCAAAACAACACTCCAAATTCACGGTCTCGCCAAAACAAGCTACCCCCACTGTCCATCGCCGGCTCGTTTTGCGAGACCCTGCATGTTGGAGAAATGGTTGGCTCTTGTTTTCTCCAACATGACACGCTAATACAAATCAGGGAATAGGTAAACATTATGCCTGGCATGAGACAAGGGATTGATCGTGTTTATTTGGTTCAGGTAGATGTTGTTATTGACGATATTGTTATTATAATACATTGCCTCCCTGTATCCCTGATATCTTCATTCTTGTAACTTATTACTGACACGTTCATTGTTGTGATTAAACCTTGTGAATTTTGGTCCATCCATTCATCATGGAAGATCTTAGCCTACCAATTGCTGTAAGACGCTCGCGTCGCAGCAGTATCAAACCAGAACCATCAGACATTCCCTCCTCTCCTATGCCTGCCAAAACACCCAGAACAGTTTCTAGAAGAAAAGTACGCTTTTCTGAGCCAGGTCTCTCTAGTGGTCTGACTCCAATGGTCGGTCGCGTCTCTGTTGCAACACCCAAGCGACGTCGCCATTCTTCTGCACCAGTAACAACTACACCAAGCACCAGTCGCTCTACTTCCGCGTTGCCGGAGAGTGGTGAGGTCACTTTTCTTCCCTTGCGACAGGTTCTTGATGGTCGCGTCCAAAGGCGCATTCGTCGCAATGGACTGAGTGAAGAGATGAACGTCATTCAACAAGAGAAGAGACGGCGCTCAATTGAGACCAAGAAGGAAATCGAGAAACTAAGAGATCAGCTCAAGGCGCGTGATCGCGAGATTTATGAGTTGCAGAATGCCACCATCGTCATTGACACGGGTCGCATTTGGGACCTTGAGAAGCAGATTGAGGACTTGCAGGATGAACTGTCTAAGAGATCGGGACGCTCTCTTAGTGAGAAGAGAGGGTACAATTGGACACTATCAGCGAGGGAAAAGTTTTCACCAGAGTATATGGACATGGATGACACCGAGTTTGGCGAGGAGACTATGGCGCAGTTGGTCTGCAGTACACCTTCAAGAGCGAGGGCGAGACACGACGCGAGTACTTCATTCATGGACATGACACCTCCTGCTACAAGCCCAACTATTCCCGGAACACCAATGTCTTGGAACCCCATTTCTTCAACGTTGAGTGCTGGTGTCCAGGCTTGTTTCCCAGATCCTCAACGACAGCAATTGGAAGAAGAGGTTTCGTCGCTGCAGCTGGAGGTCACGAAGCTTACCGACACACTCGAATCATACAAGTCTCTTAGTGGTCGCTTATCCGACAAGCTGTCCGAGTTCACGCCAACTGTTGAGTCGGAACCAACATCACATCATCAATTAGAGGCCCAGATCGACGCCATGCTACGCACAATGTCCGACAGAGCATGCGCACTTCAACAACTCACCGCGAACATCACAAAACTCGGTTTTCACGGTTCTGACGCAAGCGACATGGTCACATCTCTCGCCTCTGGCTTCCGCGCCGCTCGATTGGAGCTGGAGTACTTGACACCTGGCGAAATCACCCTCCCGCTGTCATCTCATGGTGCAGAAGTACTGGATCTCATGCTGACGCGCCTACGCGACATGGCTAAGCGCGCCAAGGAAGATGAGGATGCTATTGATGAGTATCACGAGATTGAGCAGTCACTACGAAAGCAGCTCGACGCGCGTGTCACCGTCATGGACGGTCTCAAGGCAGAGATGGCCAAGGCCGAGAAACTCATGAGCGATAAGATTGCGCGTATCCGGGAGCTTGAAGTAGCCAACACCAGACTCAAAGGTGCGGTCGACGGTTACATTCGTGACATCTCAGAGCTTGAGAACCTCGTTGAGAGAATGGAGCGCGATGCGCACGATGCTGAAGATGAGTACAATGTGCAGTTAGAGGTCAAGCGCAAAGTGCTTAGTCGCAAGGAAGATAGCATCGCGGAATTGGAGACGAGATTGTCTGAAGCGCTCGAACGTTCAGCAGATCTTCAGCGCGAGGTAAAGGAGGTCCAGGAAACCAAGATGCGCGATATGGCAGAGCTGAACAAGCGACACGGCGCGGCGCTCGCAGCGGGTGACGCGAGCGTAGTCAAGTACCGCGGGGAGATTGACAGAGTAAATGCTTCTCTTCGCGCGGCACACGCGACGATATGTAGTCTACGAGTTGAGAATGGCGGACTAAAGAGTCAGATAGAGGAGGAGAGGACGAAAGCCAAGGCGGTGATTGACTCAATGAAGGAGGAGCTTCAGCGGGTCGTGCAGATGAGTCAAGAGTTTTTGACGCCGAAAAGCAAAGCGTTGACGGGTGTTGATTCTGAGTCAGAGCCAGGTTCTGGGTCTTCGTCATCGTCTTCGACAGTGAGTGCAAAGAGACCAGCCTTTGTCTCTGTCGATGGAGGTGCAAGACGGTTGAGCAGAAAGAGATTGTGTAGAGGACGAGATAGTGGGATGGGTATGTTGGATGAAGATGAAGAGGAGTGCTTTTGAGTTGTGGAGTAAAAATGCATGAATTGGCGTTAGTCAGACATTCTCTACAATATTTTCTTTGTCTAATGAATTTAGTCTCTTCGTTCAAATATTCTTTCTTTGCTTTTGATCGTGGAAACCTGCCCTTTTTCCCCAGGTCCCCAGTTCTAGTTCTAGTTCCCGATTTTAATAGCCGACAGATGCCGATCTTGGTTCCCTATCTTATCCATCTCCTTACCCGAAAGGGCGTAGATCTCTGCCTCGGCCTCGCCGTCCGAGTTCGGCCGCCGCTAAAACCCGTTTTCTAGATTCGTATCTCATCTTTAATTTCGCAGTTTCACAATTCCATCCCCTTTTTGTCCTCACTATTATTATTATACAATACACTCACAATGACGATACATATCCTACGAAACGCCTTTCGAAGGCCAATCAACATTAACTTCTCTCACTTACAACGGCGGTTCCAGTCATCTAAAAAAGTAGAAGAGGCTATCCCTGTTCCCAGCACCGTTGCGCCGTTACCACTATGGCAACGTTTAGGACCGCTTACCACTGCTGCACAAGCTTATGCGCGTGCTCAGTCCAAAAATCCTTTACGAACACAAGTTGCTACTGCGGTTGTTATTTATATCGCTGCGGATTTGAGCGCGCAGTATGTTAGCGGCAATGAATACGATCCTAAAAGGACACTGAGAAATGCTGTTATTGGAGGTGTTGCTGCGATACCCAATTTTAAATGGTGAGTTGGCAGACTGCAACAGTTGAATCTAAAAGACTAATTTTATAGGTTTATTTTCCTTTCTCATCATTTTAATTACTCGTCACGCCTTCTTTCTATCGCTACGAAAGTTGCCGTTGGCCAGATTGTTTTTACACCAATCTTCAACACATATTTCTTCGGTGCGCAGGCTTTACTGTCTGGCGAGAACATCTGGGGCACCATCGAGCGTGTTAAAGATACTGTGCCGACGAGTATCGTCAACTCGTGCAAGTTATGGCCCATGGTTACAGCATTCAGCTTTACTTTCTTGAGTATCGATTGGCGGCCTTTGTTCCATGGTGTCGTGGCCGTTGGCTGGCAGACGTATCTGAGCTTTTTGAATAGGCAGGCTGAGATGAAGGAGAAGCTGAGGCATGAAGGAAAGACGGAGGATGTCAAGACTGTGAGACTTACAATCACACAGGCAGCTTAAATAGGGGGGAATAAATTTTTAGAAGGATAAGATAGCATTGTTTTTGGGACTATAGATAGACGCATAGAGGAGTTCTGGTTTCGGTCAAGTTTTAGTTATCAAGATATTCCATTTGTCAGTAGTATATCCCCCATATAGAAGTTTTTCTTAACTATCAGGTTGACCCAAGAAACTGCATACAGTTATAAAATACACCTCTATATAATGGAAACTTGACATTTGTAAAGTTCTTTTCTAATAGCTCTCAAGGAAAGCCCAGGCCTGTGGAGTGCGTGATATATGTGTGAGTACTGCGTTAGTATGATTAATTTCACTCAATTGATTCTTCTGTAGAGACTTCGGAATATAGGAAAATACGGATCCTGATTCTTAGAAGCATTTCGGAATAAAAGAATTGTTCTTTTTCTTGTCTTTGAATCGCATGGAAGTCTTCTTGATTGGCTGTTTGTCTCCATTCAATTAACGAGCACCGCTCTTATCTTATCATCACTATCTTATCATAGTCCCGATACCGAACCTCAGGAACGGAAAACCACTTACCGTCACTCATACCAGCCATGAAGAAGTCAATAGCATGCGGTGCGTGTCGCTCATCGAAGCGCAAAGTAAAAACATACCAAACCGAATTCTATCATCCTTGCTGATCAGTCTCGTAGTGCATCCACACAGGCGGTCCGCCTTGCACGCGTTGTCGCGATCGAGGCGATGAGTGTATCTTTCCTCCCAAGGGTACATCCTTTATCTTCAGGCGCAGTCGCTTAGAGCGTATGTCAGCTGATGTTAGAGACAATGATGGACTTCGTGCGGACCCAACGGCTATGCGAGTGGCGAACCTGGCCACGACTGATCCGTTTGGGTTCTTGACTGATGAGGTGAAAAATAGCTATCTGAGATGCTCATATAAGTGGTCGTTTCATCATATTCCTAATCTTTACATTGCCATCAGGGAGAGGAGGTTAGACACATTGCTTATCTGGGCTATGCTGGCGATTACAGTCAGGTATGCATATTGAGACTTTGCTCACTCGTCATGCTCACGGTTCTGTAGATTCTCGCAGGCAGCACCGCCAGGATACGCAACACAGGTTGAAGCAAGCAATACGTTCGCTGCACACGCCAGAACCCAGGTTTTATCTCTAGTTGATCAACCCACAGTCCATCGCGCTCAGGTTCTGCTCATGTTGACAGGCCATTCCTGGGGTGCCGGCGAAGGTAGGCGCGCTTGGGTTTATCTCGGCATGGCCGTCCGCATGGCCCAAGTTCTTGGCCTTTTCGAAGAACTTCCTCCCTCAACAACTCGTGATGAGTTCATCGACGCTGAAGAGAGGCGGCGCACAGCTTGGACGTGTTTTCTCATGGACAGCCTCTTAAGTGGGGGTAAAGGACGCGACAGGATGCTCTCAGCTGACAACATGCGCATACAACTTCCTTGCGACTCCGAGAGTTTCAATTTCGGCTCAGTAGTCGTTTGCGAGCGGCTAGATGGCTCGATAGCGGATGGGGCAGGAACAGCAATGAGTATCCGCGCAAAAGGCAGTCTGGGTATCGTGGCTTACAGCATGCGCGTGGCCGATGTCTGGGGAGCGGTGGCCAAATGGGCTTGCACACGGCACGATAACAACGTTCCTCCATGGCAACCCCAATCCGATTTCCAGATGCTGCTTGGCCGTCTTGAAATATGGAAGAGCTCATTGCCCGATCGTCTTCGTTACGAGCTTTTCCTTCTGAGAGCACACAGCGTCTCCAACCAAGGTCAGGCCTATTGCTACATGCATTGCATCTACTTTATGAGTGTGATATTCCTCTATCGGTCTTATCTTCCCGAGGTTGAGATGCAAAGAGCCAGGATAGGCGACAAGGATTGGGATCAATGGTCAACGTGGTCGAGCAAAGAGCTTGTCCAAGTTGCCAAGCAAGTGTGCGATATGCTGCAAGAGATACGTGCTTTTGGTCTATATTTCTTACGCGGGCTTGTGCCATGGATTGGTTTCACTATCTACACCGCTGTTGGAACAATGCTCTATTTTTACCACTTTCCCAATCCTGGAGATACCGCTTATGACATTGATAAGCGACGGGAACACATTGTGGAAGGTCTTTTGTTTCTCAAGGATATGCGACAAGCGTGGCCAATGGCTGATACATGGGTAAAGTTTTTATGATTTCAACTAATGGTATGAATGCTGACTGGCAATAGCGCGAGAAAATCAAGGCAATGCAAATATTTTACAGCAATATAAAGACCGACGGCGACCTGGCAGTGACGCCGAGTGAGAGACGAGAAATGCGCAATGCAATTATCGACTATGGTGCTCTCCAGCCTGACCCTGTACGGCAGCCTGATACTGAGAGTACTGACGAACAAGTAAGCAGACATGGATGGATACTGAAGAATCTAGACTGACGATCTCTCTAGAGCGCAACAGACGGTGAAAATGACCAGGCCACAACTAGCACAAGCGCAGAGTTCATCAACGACCCTATGAATTTCATTGCACCAGCCGATATTGATCTATTTGACACGGACTTTGCATTCGGCAGTAATATGTATGCCACGTTTGCCGATGCCACACAGGGTTTCTGGGAGAGTTTCCCGGGAAGCATGGACATCCAAGGGGATATGAATATGAATATGAATCTCGATCAGTAGATCAGATCCTATTTCTTTATTCTCTATGTTTCATTTTCTAGCGTCATTCTTCCCCGCCAAGCCGGGAATTGTCATCCTCCATGATGTGACATGACAGGTGGAATGTACGATGGAACCCCCGCGCTTCTCCACGGAACGCATTTAGCCTAAATGCCACGACATTCATGACAGGAGATATAAGAACTTGCAAACCGCGCATGGCTGTCACTCCTTGTATCTTATTCAGACTCAACTCAACTCACTTCAACTTTTTTAATCGAGATGCCTCAAGTCAGGAACCCAATTCTTCCAGGCTTCAACCCGGATCCTTCTATCGTCCGGGTTGGCGATGACTACTATATCGCCACGTCCACTTTTGAGTGGTTTCCTGGTGTTCAGATCCACCACTCTAGAGATCTCGCCAACTGGAAATTGGTCGTGCGTCCGCTGACGCGCAAGAGCCAACTCGACATGCGTGGCGAGCCTGATAGCTGCGGTGTCTGGGCACCTTGTTTGAGTCACGACGGCGAGAAGTTTTGGCTAGTTTACACTGATGTAAAGCGCAAGGATGGTTCTTTCAAAGATGCGCATAATTATATCGTCACTGCCACATCTATCGAAGGGCCATGGTCGGATCCTGTTTATGCTAATTCTTCTGGCTTCGATCCTTCCCTGTTCCATGACGATGATGGAAAGAAGTGGTTTAATAACATGACTTGGGATCACCGATCTCGGCCCAAGACATTTTCGGGCATTTTCCTCCAGGAATTTGACCCCAAGGCAAACAAATTAGTCGGTCCCAGGAAGAACATCTTTGAAGGAACGGACTTGGCTTTTGTTGAGGGATCTCATATTTACAAGCGTAATGGATGGTACTATCTCTCTACTGCAGAGGGAGGTACGGGATACAGCCATGCTATAACACTCGCTCGATCTCGCAACGTCTGGGGTCCTTACGAAGTACACCCACAAAAGCATATCCTCACCTCGAAGGATACGCCACACGCTGCTCTCCAAAGAGCCGGCCATGGTCAGATTGTCGAGACACCAGATGGCAAGACCTACGTCGTTCATCTAACAGGCCGTCCAACTACACAGAAACGACGCTCGGTGTTGGGTCGAGAGACTGCTATCCAGGAAGCTTACTGGGGCGACGATGACTGGTTGTACATCAAGAACGGTCCTGTCCCAAGTTTATACGTCGAACTTCCCGCCGAGCGCGATGACACAGCTTACTGGGAAGAAAAGAAATATACTTTCAAGGACACTTTGCATAGCGACTTCCAATGGCTTCGAACCCCCGAGCCAGAGCGCATTTTCAATATTCAAGATGGTCAGCTCGTTCTAACGGGTCGCGAGTCTATCGGATCCTGGTTTGAGCAAGCTCTCGTCGCTCGTCGTCAAACGCATTTTTCATATGACGCCGAAACTGTCATTGATTTCTCCCCTGAAGATGAACGCCAGTTCGCAGGTCTGACAGCGTACTACTGCCGTTTCAACTTCTTCTACCTCACAGTGACAGCTCACTCTGATGGTAACCGCGAGCTTCTCATCCTCCGCTCTGAAGAAACCTTTCCTCTAGGTCGTCTTGACAAGCCTTTTGCGGAGCCTGTCAAGATTCCCAACGAGGGCAAGGTAAAGCTCGCTTTGACGATTCGGGGAAGCAAGTTGCAGTTCTACTATGCTCTTGAAGGACAGGAGCTGGCCAAGATTGGACCTGTGTACGATGCTTCGCTCTTGTCGGATGAATGTGGTGGTCATCCCAATGATGGAAGTTTCACTGGTGCGTTTGTGGGAATGGCTGCTTCGGATGTCAATGGACTTGCGCTTGAGGCCAAGTTTGATTATTTTGTTTATCGACCTGCTCATGACGATTCAGACCGATATGATATATGATAGGTTTATGAAAAAGAGATGCGTATGTAACGCGAAAAGTTAATACAATTGACAATCTCCATTTTGATAGAATGCGATTTATAGTACTTTGACATGAATGTTTTAGTTTGCTAGGCTGATTAAATATATCGCTGCATCGGCTTCAAGTTGGCCGAGGTTTGGTCATGAGCCGAAAGTGCGGGGTATTGCGTGACAGCTTCACGATATCAATTTATCTTTTACACAGTCATTAGACATATAACAATAAGATAAAAAGAAAATGCATCTTCCTAAGCTTCCTCCATGCGCCGCATACATCCGCTTGTCCAATCCTGCAAAACGTAATGCTCTGAGTCTTCCTATTCTACGAGATCTCAAAGCTCAACTCACTACGGCACTCACATCCCGCACATCAGGCCAACTTCGTCTTCTACCGCCTTTCAAAGAGCACATTCTTTCTGATCTCGAAAAAGCAACGCGCAAAGATAATGCTGTCCCAGACGTTTGGAATAAATATGGCTGGCTCGTCAATGCGGCCGAGTGGAAAAAAGAGCGCGATGGTTTGCCCGATGTCCTCGTGCTTCGCAGCGAAGGACCAGTGTTTTCATCAGGACATGACTTGAAGGAACTCTCTCAACTTGAACATGACGATGTAAAGCTCCTGTTCAAGCTCTGTGCAGAAGTCATGAGTATGATCCGGAGGAGTCCTGTACCTGTCGTTTGTCCTATACAAGGCCTTGCTACGGCTGCTGGATTTCAACTCGCCATGACAACAGATTTTCCCATCGCGTTGCCTGATACACAATTCTCCCTCCCCGGCGCCAAAATTGGTTTACCATGCACGAGCCCGTCAACTGCTGTTTCACGACGTTTACCACCTGGTGCGACGTACAGGTTACTTGCTACTGCTGAACCTATCACGGCTTCGGAGTATCCTGGTGCTGTTGACGTTGTCAAAGTGTCACAAGATACAAAACCAGAGGATGCTTTTGAAAACCGTGTAGCGGCTGTGGTAGAACAGTTGGTTGCGAAATCACCTCAGCAGCAGGCCATGGGAAAATGGGCTTATTGGACGCAACTCGGAATTGGATCTGATAGTGATGAAGGCGGTGATGGGTATGAAAGTGCGGCACGATGGGCGGGGAGAGTTATGGCTTTGCATGCAAAGAGTGAGGATGCGAAGGAGGGAATTGAAGCATTTTTGAGTAAAAGGAGACCTGAATGGAAATCCAGATTGTAATAGTAAATGTGTCGACGACGATAGTCTAAAAGAGGGAGTATCTTGGTGTTGAGTCTATTGGCCAATTGGTTCCCTTATCTTGTCGCGTCAAATGTCGTCACGAACTTTTGTTGCGCGTCCAAGACATATTCTCTTGGCAGTTGCAACATAAGACGGGGGACTTTTTCCAAATGGTCCGAAACGGGCAGGTCTTGCACTATTTTACCCTGGCTCTGTTTTTACATCTAAACTGTCCTGGGAAGGCGATAGCAAGCTAGGGCCTTGTCGATCGCGAAGATCCTGGTATAAGCTTAAGTTGGTGATTGTGTTTATCCCTTTGACAAGAAAACTTATTTAGACTCGACGTGCCTCCCGTCTTGTTTTCTTCCTCTCACCTCAACAGTCTCTCTTTTTTCTGTCAATCGTTGGAAGAAAATGGCTGCCAAAGTCGTTCTGGCCACTCTTTTGGCTTTGGCCCCTCTGGGTCTGGCTATTGATCCTCCCCGCAAGCCTCATCAACCCACAGGCGGGGGAGATCTTCTTCTCACCTTTAACCAGACGAGTCCGAGCGCCAGACTACGACCGTCCTCTATCAGCGTTGACTGGTCTTCTGCTGGTGGCGATGGAAACTACATCGTCCTCAGCGATGACGGCGATCTTGTTCTAGAGGATATTCTCTCTGAGAAGACGACAAAGTTTGTCACGGCCGATAAGCTCCCAGAGGATCTGCACGAGTACTGGATCAGCAGTGACGCGAAAAAGGTTCTGGTTGCTTCCAACTACACCAAGCAGTACCGTTACTCGTACTTTGCCGATTACTTTGTTCTCGATGTTGAGTCTGGCGAGAGCGAGCCTCTTGTTGAGAACCAGGTTGGCGATATTCAGTATGCTCAGCTTGCGCCCAACGGAGATGCTATTGCCTTTGTGCGCGACAATGACCTTTTCATTCGTCGAAGCGATGGAAAGGTCGACCAGATCACTTCCGACGGTGGTCCTGACATGTTCAACGGTGTCCCTGACTGGGTCTACGAAGAAGAGATCTATGGTGGTCGCTCTGCCTTGTGGTGGTCACCCGATTCCCAGTTCATTGCTTTCCTCAGCTTCAACGAGACTGGTGTTGGAACATTCACCATTCCTTACTACATGGACAACCAAAAGCTCGCTCCTACATACCCTCGCGAGCTAGATCTTCGTTACCCCAAGGTCGGCTCCAAGAACCCAACCGTTGAGCTCAACATCCTTGATGTTTCCGAGGGCGAGTACAAGCCCGTACCCGTTGAGGCCTTTGAGCCTGAGGAGCTCATCATTGGCGAGGTTGCTTGGGTTACCAAGGACCACAGTGCTCTCATCTTCCGCGCTTTCAACCGTGTTCAGGACCAGGATGCTCATGTTGTTGTCAATCCCGAGACTCTCGAGTCTAGCACTGTTCGTGAGCGCGACGGCAGTGATGGATGGCTAGAGCACACTCTTTCCATCTCTTTCGTTGGACCCTTGGGTTCTTCCGGAGATGAGACTTACTATGTTGACGTGAACGATGAGGACGGTTGGAACCACATTTATCTCTACCCTGTCAATGGCGGAGAGGCTATCCAGCTTACTTCTGGCGAGTGGGAGGTTTCCACCATTCTTCACATCGACACTGCCAGGAAGCTTGTCTACTTCCAGGCTTCCAAGCGACACTCTACTGAACGGCATGTTTACAAGGTCTCGTGGCAGACCAAGAAGCTCACCCCTCTTGTTGACGAGACTGTTCCCGGTTACTGGAGCGCTTCCTTCTCCTCCAGTGGAGGTTACTACATCCTCAACTACCAGGGTCCCGATGTTCCTTACCAGGAGCTTTACACTTCCAACTCTACCAGCAAGCCAGTCCGCACTCTTGTCGACAACAGGCAGTTCTACAAGAACCTCACCCAATACAACCTCCCCAATATCACCTACTTTGAGCTTGAGCACCCTGATGGCTACACCCTGAACGTCATGCAGCAGCTGCCTCCCAACTTTAACTCATCCAACAAGTACCCCGTCCTTTTCACCCCCTACGGCGGCCCCAACTCGCAGCGCGTTGCCAAGTCTTTCCAGGCTCTTAACTGGAAGCAGTACATTTCCTCTGACCCCGAGCTCCAGTATGTTGTCTACACTGTCGACAACCGTGGAACTGCTATGCGTGGTCGCAAGTACCGCTCCATGGTGACTTCTCAGCTCGGCAAGCTCGAGCCTCTTGATCAGATCTGGGCCGCTGAGCAGCTTACTTCCAAGTTTGATTTTATCAACGCCGACAAGATTGGTATGTGGGGATGGTCTTACGGTGGCTACCTGACAGCCAAGACCATTGAGGCGGACTCTGGTGTCTTCAGCTTCGGCCTCATCACCGCTCCTGTGTCTGACTGGCGTTTCTACGACTCTATGTATACCGAGCGATACATGAAGACTCTCGACGAGAACGAGAAGGGATACCTTGAGACCGCTGTGCACGATGTTTCAGGTTTCAAGAACATCGCCGGCCAATTCAGTGTTCTCCACGGCACTGGTGATGACAATGTGCACTACCAGCACGCTGCTGCCATGATTGATCTTCTCGTGGGAGCTGGTGTGTCGCCTGAGAAGATGAAGATGTTTGCTTTCACGGATAGTGACCACAGTATTGTGTACAATGGTGCTTCCGTTTGGATCTACAAGTATCTTACTGCTAGACTGTACGATGAGGTGAAGAGACAGCCCAAGGCCAAGGCTTTGAGCCACCAGTGGAACAAGAGACGGGTTGAGATTATCGCTTAGATGCGAGATTTTAATTAGAGTTGGATTTAATAATATACCGACTTGTTCTTTGAACCTGTTTAATTTCAAATGTTTTCTCCCATACTGCAGTGTATTACGTGTGATATGCCCGGAGACCCATGGGAGATGAGTGGTTGTAGGACCAGTCTGCCATAGGCTGATTCTGTTATGTGACTCGGCATTGGAGATAATCCGGTACCACGAGGTGCAAAGGCAAGTATAATATTCGATAAGTTCAGCAGACTGTTTCATTCGATAATTTTATGCAGGATAAATATTGCTTGAGTCGAACATGATGGTGAACGTTGATCAAAATGACTCAATAGTAAACGCGATGGATCACGCCATGGATCGTAGTAATTATTTTCACGTGCATTAGCTCGTTGTCCGATGTCGCTTTGTGAGATTTGATAGTTTTTTTTTTCGGCCATTCTGAAAATGACGCACTATAAACCTGTAACCAATCGGTTAACAACCAGACAATTGTATCCGCTCAGATTTGCAATTTGGCGGATACAAACCGGAAAAGCTTTGTCTTTTCGGTTTTGAGCTGAAGGTAAAGGTGAAAAAGGGGTCCAATACACGATAACGATAACAATCTCGATAGCATCGTTGTTGCATCTAGAACATGCGGAATTGAAGAGAGCGGAAGTAATTCCTGTTACCAGACTACTGGTTCGGACTCTTCTAGACTTTTTCGCGGGCGTTCGGTACGGATCACCATCCAGATCTGAACCACATGGCCGGGACATCAGGGGTTCAACATCACATGTGCCTCTCAGCGACATATTATCTCGTTATCGGGCATTAAACCTCCAACTTGTAACATTAGATAGCGCCATTGAATGTTTGATGTGCCTCGAATAGGTAGGTCGCCGATAAGCCACAGTTGCAGTTCAGCCAACCCCCTTTTCTTGACAGAAAACGAAAAAAAATTTAGTGTCTGGTAGTTATCGTGCTGACGAACTTACCTTGACCAATAACCACACTTATTTATTACTATAGCAGTACCACACAATCAAGTGATACGTAATAGTGGATCAATTGTTGTTTTTCCCCGGTAATCGTCTTCCGGCCTCGCAATGATGAAGTCTTGGGGTATTCATCTAGGTATGGCATCTTATGGGCACGGTCTAGTTTGCTAATTATCACAACAATTATACATCAGCTGAGTGTATTACCATGTAAAATGGAAGCTTTGATATTCGGACTGAATACCCATTATTATCATGACATTCTTAAAAAGGCATCTGGTCCGCAAGTCCAACCGACCCGAACGTTGACTCCTTGTAAATGTGGCTTGCCAAGTGATACCGGACTCTTCGGCTACTGCTTCTAGTGAACCGTCTTGGAATCTACTTGGTCAGACGCCCTCTTTGACATGTTGCTTAGCGTCTGACTCGGCATGCCGCTAGCAAACTTTATATCTGCACAAACCATGCTCAATAGCATCGCAACGTACGCGAAGCGACACAGATATAGAACAGTTCCGAATTTGACCGGGCTGAGGCTGATTCAGATACCCAGTTTTCCCACGTGTAGACCCTGTTTGTGTGCATCACTGAGGGACACTTAATGCAGGTGTTCTGCCCACCATCCCTGGCTTGGATCTGCAGATCTCTTCACACTCTTTTTTTTACTTTTTCTTGGTTCTTGCTGTTAATGAGCTTGTTTTTTGCTGGGGCCAAGACCCGTTTTGTCTTTGATCATCTGGTTTACTGAATAATCGCAAACATGACTTCACTTGATACGGAGATGTGGATTTGGTATGCCCTGACACTGATCGTGGTCATTTTCAGAATGTATGTACATGTGAGGCTGGAAGAAGATCAGGTACTAATTCGTCCTAGGACTTCGCGGCGCATGTTGTTGGGGTCATTCAAAGGGTTGTTAGCAGATGACTACCTCATGACACTAACAATGGTAAGTTATATTCAACTGTCACAGTCGGACAATTGCTAATTGATACAGATCACGTATACAGCGCTCCTCGCAGTCGTCAGCGTCCTTGGCCACACGCCTACCAATCTTATCGACCCAGCTCTCAACATAAAGCTCACACCCGAGGACATTAAACTACGAGAATACGGATCGAAATTGGTTCTCGTCACTGAACACATGCAGATGATTACCATTTGGGGTGTCAAAGGATGTCTGCTGCTCATGTACAGTCGCCTGACGTGAGTTGCTCCTCCAAGGTTACTAATTAACAATGACTAACTGTTATCAGGCTGAGTTTAAAACAAAACTTCCTTGTTAAGCTCGTGTCTGGGTATGTCATTGTTGGATTTGTGGTGATGCAAATCTTGTGGTTTACTGCCTGGTGTCGACCTTTCAACCACTACTGGCAGGTTCCTCCAGATGACTGTAAGAATTCAAACACAACATCTTGGGGGAGTTTGGCTAATATGAATCTAGTGAACTGTTCAGCTGAGACGAACCATATGATTACAAACGCCGTTATCAACATTTCTTCCGACGTTATGATTATCATCCTTCCTATGCCAGTCTTTATACAATCTCAACTACCACTCAAACGAAAGCTTATCCTTTGCGGTGTTTTCGCATTGGGTATCTTTACTGTAGGTCTATCTATTTCTCAGAGATTGAATAAAATCACTGACATAATTCAGATACTTGCTGCCACCATGTCCAAGATCTACAGTCTCGGCGACCCCTACGGCATAGCCTGGTCATACTGGTACATCCGTGAAGTCTCAACAGCCGTCATAGCAGCGAACCTCCCTCTCACCTGGACCCTCCTCCAACGAGTTTTCCGTCTCGGTTCTTTCAGCGCACGATACGGCTACGGCAAATCAACCAACCCGCGCACTGGCGAAGCAGGCACATCTCGTTTCCGATCTACCTATGGAAATCTCAGCAGCATGGATCGAAGACCCAAGCGACCCCCGTACGTCGAACCCGGTATGAGTTTGAATGATAGTCAGGAAGAGATCAACGCGAAGGATATTCCTTTGAAGATTTATCAGAAGAATGAGGTTACGGTTAATATCACGACCGAGGAAGTCAAGGTTAAAGATGAACAGAGGACGTCTTCACCACCTGGACGTCCGGACTTTCTAAGAGAAGCTGTTTCTCACAGTAGTCTGGAAGGAGACAACTCAACAAATGACATGGAGCTTGGAGTTGTTACAAAGGTTTATCACGGAGTTTAATGGTTGACGAAAGCAGAAGAAGTATAGACATACATACTCATACTTTTAAAACTAATTACCGAACAAAAACATTTTGATTAACTACAATCTTATTGGAGTTATCATGAGCAATATAATGACTATAAATTCCTCGCTCTAGCTCAATTCGTGTACTGTTCTGTCCCTTATTTGTAAAGCGCAATCTTGACACCATTCTTGTTGGAAGGTCCAATACGCATAACGGGCTTATATGGCGAATCATCCCGGGATTCGAGGCGGCTGAATTTTTGCGCCATTCGGTAAAGCATGTATCCAGCCTCAGTCTGAACCATCATTTGCGCAGGGCAACGACGGGGACCGCCACCGAAAGGAAGGAAATCCCAAGTACCCCTCAGACCATCGTGACGCTCGGGTTTGAATTCTTCGGCATCTGGACCCCAGACATCTGGGTCACGGTACATGACTGTCTTTGTGACCGAGACGAGATCTCCTTTGCGGACGTGCAAGGGGAGTTTACCGTCCGGACCGCCGCCAAGAGGAAGGACTGAATCGTTCAGAGCTGCACGGACTTGGACGACATTGTTGGGGGTGAGACGGTGGGCTGGGTCTGTCAGTAAATTCTGATATAAGGGATCATGAGGGAAACTTACTCTCATTCATGATGCCGTTCAACCAAGTCATATGGCGAAGGGACTCAAAAGTAGGCTGCTCATCTCCACAAGCAAGGACCTCCTCCCTCAACTTCTTCCAAGCCTCAGGGTGCCGTGATAGATGCCAAAGGCAATTGCTGATAAAAATGGAGGTAGTATCATTGTTGGGCACAAAGACCAGACAAAGCTGCGATCGTAGCTCCTCTTCTTCGGGGACATTGGATGCCATGAACCACAAGAGGTCAGTTCTCTCAGGTCCGACCTCCTTACCCTCTGCGATGAGTTTCTTGCGCTCTTCAATTTCCGCATAAGTGCTACGGATGTGCACATTGACAAAGTCATGTACTTTGTAAACAGCTTCGAGCCACCAGTTCCAGTTGAAGGCCCAGAGGAAACGGTAGAACTGGATACGGAGACGGCCGCCGCGGAGGACAGTCATCATCGTCCAGGTTATGTCTGCGCGTTCTGGAAAGTCCATTGATTTCATGGACTCGCCAAAGATGAATTCACTAGTCAAATCGAGGAACTGGAATGTCAGTTTTGAACTGGAATAAAAAAGGGAGAGATAACGTACCCATCGTTGGATAAGAGGTTGGGCATCAAACTCGACACCATCCTCTTGAGGAAGCAGAGTCATAAACTGATCAACAAAGGGTCTGATACGATCTATACTCGCGTAAACTTCCCGGTAAAAGAACGGCTTGACGAGATATCTCGCAAACTCCCAGTTCTTCCCATCAGTGGTACTAATACCCTTGTCGGCAAAGGGCATAGCACCCTTTGTCCTACGTCTCATTGGCTCCAATCCAAAATCCTTGAAGTTGGTTGCCTGAATCGCCTTGAGGTTCTCACCCTCAATGGTGCAGATCTGCTTTATACCAAAGAAATTGATAGAGAACGTCTTTGGTCTGTTGCGATGCAGACGGCGCAGCCAGTCAAGATAGTAGTCATTTTTGAGAGCTCGGACCTGGCTATAGACCATATCTAGACCGTAGAAGGGATCCCATTGGAAGACGCGGGATGTAGGAACACCCTTCTTGGAGGCATCAGCGGTGGTGGAAAAGAGACGGTTGATGAGAATTATGGTGATGACGGTCGTTAGAGCTGCAATGGGGATTTTGTGCTCTGTTGCGAGCGTAAGGGCATGATCGAGGGTGATCATTGTGATGATTGAAAGAGTATGGAGAATGATGTTTCTTTCTTGGTGGGAATTGGGGGGATATCATCTACTGATTAAAGAGGGACATATTTTCGATTTTGGAATATCTCAAGTTTAGCATAGCATGACATAGCATGATTCTCATCGGAAGGATTACTTGCATGTTGGGAGGATTTCCCGCGTCAGACAACTATGTCTCACAGTTACATTGCATACATCTCACACCAAAGACTTGGCACTCGGGAAATTGGGTTCCTTACTGGGAAATCTCCGAGACCTTCATGTATGGCAGTTATTTTCCGAACAACCCCACTGTCTTGAATCCGTCTACGTATATTTCTCGTTAATCCAAGATTAGTAAGAGTATTAACTCGAAGTTGGATTGATCTGATATCACTTTCAAGTTTAATGTTTTGTTTTCACGACACAGCAAAGTGACAATGGCTTCATCAACAAACACGACAACCAAGGATGAACAATCCATCCCAAACAACAATGCTCTGCGTAATTACTACGAATCATGGGATTCGCGCATCGTGTACAAAGTCATCATGGGAGGGACTCAGCATTTTGGGTATTGGGACAAGGACACATACTGGCCATTCCCTTTGACACCACAACTTCGACGGTGAGTTAGTAGTCTATGGAAAGACACCTCAAAGCTAATCTTTGTGGCTCAGAATGGAAGAGAAACTGTTTGAGATCATCAATCTCCCGCGAGGCTCTCAGATTCTTGATGCAGGATGTGGTGTAGGCCATGTCACTCGCTTTTTTGCTCAACATGGCATGGGCATGCTAGGAATTGATATCATCGATTGGGCGATAGATGATGCTCGCACTGCAGCAAAAGACGCGAATCTCTCACAGTCTGAGATGCGGATTGAAAATATGGACTACCATGATCTGAGTTCCGTCCAAGACTCCTCACTAGACGGTGTCTACACAATGCAATCCCTCAGTCACGCCTACGACCCCAAGCGCGCAATGGCAGAATTCTACCGCGTCACTCGCCCAGGAGGCCGTATAGCCATGGTCGAAGTAGAACGCAAAACACCAAACACTCTCGATGATCCAAATGACCAATTGACGCAGGTCATGAAGATGGTGAACGAGTACACTGTGATGCCAACCAATGAAGCAGCACATTTTGACTATTTCAAGGGTCTTCTCGAAGAGGCGGGATATACAGACATTGAGGTGAGAGATTGGCAGTCGAATATTATGCCTATTATCAGATTGTTCTATGTACTTGTGGCGGTTCCGTACCATTTGCTTAGGTCGTTTGGGATTGAGAAGTGGTTTATTAATATGATTTGTGCTGCGAGTGCATTTTTGGGGAGGGACAGATGGAGGTTTGTTGCTATCACTGCCACGAAGCCTGGCGGGAGGGTTGAGAGTTCCAAATCTAGGTAGTCTCAATTCGACGTACGATTTGTTTTAATTCGCGAACTTTTGCCTGTGGTTTTTGTTCCCAGCTGATTGTGTCTCACAATTCTGTCGCGACTTTTCATTTACCGACATCAGGACTCCAAAGAAAAACGTTCATACAATTGCGAAATGCGAAAAATTCGTATACCTTTGATTGAATCTGATGTAATACAGACACAGTCATCCTTGTTGTTAAAACCACGGGGAATCCCTTGCATGTAGACTGATCCTAAACTTGGCGTAGGGTAGTCCACGGAGAATTCGTGATAGGCCCCACCACACCTCGGGATTCATTTTCTGACACGCGGAGAACTCGATGACAAGCAATTGAATAGGGAAAGCCAAGATTAGCATGCTGGTCTAAGAACCAGAAACAGATTTTAGTGTTAGAGAATGGGATTCCAAGAGTTTGGCGTTGACAGCGCGCCAAATGCTCATTGTGAAGTCCGCATACTCAGACGATACTCCTCTGATCGAATTTCGATTGTTTTCAATTCTTACGTCAAAAAATTAACAAAATGGACAAATTTGAAAGCGGCAAGCCACTCACTTTCGGATGTGGCTTAACACTACCAAATCGGTTGGTGAAGGCTTCCATGTCCGAGAACATCTCGACTGCCCAGTCACTTCCCGATGACAAGATCAATAACGTATATCGGCAATGGGCCAGTGGTGGATGGGGTTTGATAATTACAGGTATGACTTGTAGACACCACTGATCGCTGAATTTTACACTACTTACATGTATACAAGGCAACGTTCAAGTTGATGACCGGTACCTGGGAACCTCGACAGACCTAGCTCTCAACTCATCTCTGAGCGATGAAGTCATTGTCAAATCATGGTCTACTTGGGCTCAAGCGTGTAGGAGTCAAGGTACACCAGCGATCATGCAACTCAACCACCCAGGTCGTCAATGCCCAATAGGTGCTGGGAAACACAGCCTCTTGACCAAGAATCTTGCCCCAAGTGCAATGGGCCTGGATATGGGTCCAGGCCTCTTGGCTAGATCAATCTCAAAGATTGCCTTCGGTGTACCACGCGAGATGGATGCGCAGGAAATAAATCTGGTCATTGCAAAATTTGCCCAGGCGGCTAGGTTGGCTACAAAGAGTGGCTTTGCGGGTGTCGAGATCCATGCTTCTCATGGATATTTGTTAGATCAGTTTCTGACTAAACAGACTAATTTGAGAACGGATGAATATGGGGGTGATGCAGTTGGTAGGACGAGATTACTGACCGAAGTAATTGCTGCGGTTCGGAATGTTTTACCTGCTGGAAGCTGTATCGGAGTTTTGGTTAGCACGGCTCAAGAAGACGATGAGAAACTCGAAGACTGCCTGAAGCAGCTGGATACTATCGTCGGAGCCGGTGTTGATTATCTGCACATCAGCGGTGGGACGTTCGAAAAACCAGAAGTAAGTCCATCAATCAAGCCATACATATCGCATCGCTAATAAATTTTAGATGTTCCTGGGTTCAAGCTTAGGCAAAGATGAAGAGAAGACCGGAAGAATGCAGCCGTATTTCCAGTCATTCTCTCGTCTGGTGAAATCCCGCTTTCCACATATTCCCATAATTGTCACAGGAGGCTTTCGCGATAGAGAAAGCATCGAACATGCTTTAGTGGCTGGAGACGCGGACATGGTCGGTGTTGTTCGACCAACTGCTGTAAACCCGCATCTTGCCAGATCGACAATTCTCAATAGAGAGGTCGATGATAAAAGTGCTACTTTCTATCACCGCAAGGTTGAGGCGCCGTGGGTTGTGAGACAAGTCGGGGTCACAGCTTTGAACGTCCATATGGATAACGTGAGTACCTCGATTCGTAAAGGGTCAACGAGAAAATGTGCTAATGTTGAATCAGGCTTGGTACCTGGGACACTTGAAGAAGGTTTCTGGTCTGAAGTAATGATAGAAACACAGTCGAAAGCTTGATTAGGAAGAGAAGTTCTGAATTGACTGCGATTTGAGATTCTGTTTGTATTGGTGATAGAAATGGTTAGTGATGGACCTGTAGCCTACCATCAAAATAAACTGATGGTCTAGATGTCCCATTTTTATTTTTATTTTTTATTTTTTAGGTATCTCATCATAACAGAATGATCTTTTAAAGTAGGCGCGGCATGATTCTACGCCCCAGAATTGATTGAGCGCTGTCTTTGCGATGCACATCATTCTCGTGACAGGCCTTATGCACAGAGCGAAGACAAGCGTGGGACAACTACTTCAAGAGGGGAGAGACAGCATTGAAAGAACGATATGTGAAAATAATTTAAATAGTACTAGACGAGAAATACGTGAAGAAGAAAAGATGAAGCACGAGCAAACAAAACCCGACCATGTAAAAATAACTCCAAACTCCTTCAACAATCCCAAAGCCCCAACTTCAAACGCACCTTAAAGAAGAGCCTAACATCAAACAGTACCAGACGTAAATCGATCCATTCATATTCCAACAAAAAACACATCCGATCAATTGTCAACTTCAAACTGCCAGATTTACTGACTTAATTCGCCCATGTAAGGAAACACCATGGGGGCATCACTCTCAAGGATGCCCTCCATATAAGCTGTGATCAGCGGATCCATGCCAGCTTCAGCCGCGCGATCCATCCATTGCCTCAACTCAAGCTCCTCGAATTTAACACCGTATGAACCCTCAAGATGTTCCCGCAGCTTGGTAGCAGGGACCTTGACACCACTAGAATGATGCTTGAATTGAATTGAATCGGCATCTTCTGACTGACCTTGCGCAAGGTTGATTGCCGATTCAGACAGTTCAGCGACAACCTTTTCGAGCGGCGCGAGATCCAGGTAGCCCTCAACTCTATCAAGGCGAGGCACGCAGCGCATCGAAATGGAGAAGCGCAGGATAGCGTTGAGAGCATCCGAGTTGGGAGCTTGGTCGCTGACAACAACGGCAGCACGATGGATGGAGACAGGCCAATTTGAGCCAGTAGTCTGAACATGCTGTGCCAGCTTCTCCAAAAAGGCTTCACTGGCCCAACGGGTCATCATGTGACCTTCGAGACCATCCGTCGAGGGATGGAACTCAGAGACTGAGGAAAGAGGGGGCGCCAGGTTACCAGAAAGAAGAACCACGCGGTTGGATGAAAGAAAGAGAAGAGGAATGCGTTGAGTGGCAGCCATGGAAGCCAGGAAGTGGGTGGACTCGACGTTGGGGGTGCGAAGAGAGGCGTAGGTGTTGAGGCAATGTCCATTTGAGCCGGCGTGGACTATGACATCAACAGTCTTGACTAGCTCTTCGCGCTGGTCAGAGGTCAAACCCAACGTTGGAGATAGAAGGCTGCCGGTGTAGTGTTTGATCTTGTCGTGTTGTGGCAGAGATGCCTCATTATCGGCTGGAATAGCGATGCAGTGAACCTTGGCAACAGTTTCAGAAGAGATGAGGGATTGAAGTAGATGGCTACCCAAAAAGCCAGTGGCGCCAGTCATCATGACCTGGATACCTTTCGATTTTGGTGATCTTGTCAGTCGAGAAGAAGCTGCTCCATCAACTTGTTTCAAAAGCCATTGTGGAATAGCAGTTTCGGCATTCCAGTCAATCTCACTCTCGATATCTCCCGTAGACTTCTCTTGACGAAGCTTCTCAATAGCCTGAGCCATGCCACGAAGTGTGCTTGCTTGATACAGCACCCGAGTCGACACGGGTACCATCATAGTCTCTCTGATAGCAGCTTGGAGCTTCATGAGTAACAATGAGTTTCCACCAAGAGAGAAGAAGTCGGAGGATGGAGCAATGCGAGTAGAGCCGACAAGGACACGTTCCCAGAGAAGACGGAGTTCACCCTCTCGAACAGTCATCTTCTCCGTCGGCATGGTAGAGGAAGACTCAGAAACTGGGGTAGCGGCGATGGCCTTTCGATCGATCTTGCCATTGGGAGTGGTAGGGAAACTGGATAGTACAGCAATTGACGCAGGAATTGAGTACTGGGGGAGTTTGACACCAGAGAGAATCTGAGTCGCTCTCTCTTGGTTGATTGTCTCGTTGCCTTCCGCAAGAGTGACATGGGCAACAAGAATATCGTTATGGCGAGAAACGACAGCACCTGAGAACAGCCCATCCGACGCTTTGACCAGAGCTGCCTCAACCTCCTCCAGCTCAATGCGTAGACCACGAAGCTTGATCTGTGTATCACCTTCCAGACGGCCTAGATAAAGAAGGGTACCGTCAGGCAAGAGACGGCCTTGATCACCAGTTCGATAAAAACGACTTCCGTTAGTGTCGGTCACAAACTTGCGACTCGTTTCAGCGGGAAGGTCGAGGTATCCGATAGCGACACCAGCACCACCAATGCAGATCTCACCAATGTGACCAAGTGGCTGGGGTTGACCAAATGAGTCGAGAATATGAACAGAGTAGTTTGGAAGAGCTTTACCGACAGCAAGATCATCAGTGTCACTGCTGCCGTTCAAGCGAATGGTCTGGAAAGTTGCTGCAGCCGTAATCTCGGTCGGTCCGTAGCAGTTGGTGAGTTGTAATCCTGCACGACCAAGGCGAGCGAACTCATTCTTCAATTGACGCGTGACCTGCTCACCACCCATACAAGCATGCTTCCATCCTCGGTTCTCATCAAGAGAATTGTACCCGTATCGGAACCAAGCAAGGTATTCAGATGGAGTGGCGATGGTCAGTGTTACTTGCTCTTCGTTGATAAGATTGGATAGTGCGACGGGATCTCGTCGGAAATCTGAGGGTGCAATAACAAGACGACCGCCGTTGGCCAGAGCGCAGAAAATCTGAATGAGAGACATATCGAAGCCGAGAGAGCTTTGCTGAAGGACAGTTTCTTGCTCGAGATGAAGGAGGTCACTTTTGAGGGCGAGATGGTTGATAAAGTTCGCTTGCGAAAGAGTGATACCCTTCGGCTTACCGGTTGAGCCACTGGTAAACAGTAGAACAGCGGGTGCATCTGCTTTAGCAGTGCAAGCGACGCTGACCGAAGACTCGTGGGCGATGTTGTCGAGAAGAATCTCCCGGAACGACGCATTACCCACAGAGCGTACAATGCTGGCACGACCCTCTGTAGCGGAGTGATAGAGAAATAGAGATGGTTGATTTGCCTCAATCATGGACAGATGTCTTGATGTTGGTAGACTGACATCCAATGGCATATAAATACTACCGATATGAAGAATGGCGAGCATGGAGACGACAAAATCAAGAGAGGGCTCGCATAGAACAGCGACGCAAGAGCCCTCAGTGCAACCGTAGTGAAGAAGAGTGTTGGCAACATTTTGAACCCGGTCGTTGAGCTCAGAGTATGTCAACTTCGTAGAGGAGTCCTTGATAGCTAATTGATCGGCATGCAGCTGAACGATGTCCTGGAAACGTTGTGAGAGAGTGGGCGCCCAGTCATACTCGACCAGAGGACCACTTCCTAGCTCAATTGCACGAGCAACCCGAGTCTCTTCATGAACGGCAACACCATCGACAGTGCAATTGGGATTCTGAGAGAACGCATCAAGAATACGGATGTATGACTCAAGAATTGTAGCGCAGGCGTCCTCGCCGTATAGAGCAGACAGGGCATAAAGCTCAACCACGCAGCCTGTGGGTGTCTCAGCGATACCAAGACTCAGATCATACGGGTTGTCGGCATCCTTGACAGCAGACAGCTTCATCTCAGCCTCGCCAAACGGCATCTCCCAGATGGATCCCATGCGGTAATTGAGCGCAGCCTGGAACAGAGGCATGCTGCTAGCTGATCTGGGCACCTGGAGCTCGTTGAGAAGCGTGTCAAACGGTAGCGCTGACTCGCTAAGGATTGAAAGTGTCTTCTGGGAGACACTTCGAGCGATGTCAGAGAAGTTGGCGTCTTGACTGATGCTGGCACGAATGGGGAGCATGTTGACAAAGTATCCAACCGTCTCGGCAAACTTAGGGTCGGAGCGATTGGCATCGACGATGCCGATACAGACGTCCTCAATTCCAGTGTATCTAGCAAGTAAAACTTGGAGAAGAGCAAGGTGGAAATGAAACTGACTGATGCGAAGGCGTTGACATGTCGAAGCTAATGCCTGGAATTGTTCAGGCTTGAGTTCGCGGTATTGGTGGTGACAAGCATTGGTAGTGTTGTCGGGACGAGTTGTAACACTGGCCATAGGAAGAAGAGGTAGTGGCTCAGGGAAGGTTGCAAATTCGGATTTCCAGAATGACAGTCGTTGATCGAGGTCATGACTGCTGAGATGAGCGGAGGAGTAGTCCATATAAGAAGCCGTGTTGCGATTGAGAAGCTTCATCTGGTAGGACACATTGAGGTCTCGGATGATGATGCCCAGGCCGACGACGTCCATGAGAATATGATGGTAAGCAATAAAGAGCTCATGGTTCTCCGAATCACGACTCATGAGAACAAGCTCAAATGTGTCTCCCCGCTCGAGATCCCAAGACCGACCAGAAAGGCGCTTCATTTCGGAGTCAATATCTGCATTTTGCTCAACATCGACATGCTTGAGTTCGACACGAGGAGAAGCCAAAATACCCTGCATAGGCTGTTCATCGCCGACGCGAGTATAAAAGCAGGTGCGCAGGGCCTCATGATGATGAGCCGTGGTAGAAACGGCGTGACGAAGACGAGTGATGGATATTTGACCCTTGACTTGGTAGTGGAAGACCATGTTGTAAGCCGATGGGTCATCGCTGTGTTGAGTGATGAACCACATGCGCGATTGAGCGTGAGACATGGGATGTTCACGGATGAATTCAAGAGAACCAGAGTCACTGGAAAAGTCATCGGTCAGGATTGAGCTGGACTTCATATCTTGCTTGGTGACAGATGTATCGGAGCGAGATGTTGCTGAAGGCGAAGGATCTCGCGAGGCATGAGATGATGTGACAGATTGAGAAGACGTGGAAGAAGTAGCTGAGGATCCCAGAGGAGTTTGTACAACAGGCACGGGAGCAGGAGCAGCCTTTTCGGGCTCTGGCTTTGGCTTGACTTCCTGTGGTTGAGCGGCCTTTGTCTCCAAGATCTTGGCCATCAACTTCTTGGTGGCCAGAGTAGAGACCTGCTCAACTGTGTCACCACCAAGAATCTTGACAACAGGAATATCGGCACCAAGTTCTTTGAGGAACCATGTCCGTATCTCAACAGCGACAAGTGAGTCGATGCCTAGATCGATGATAGGACGAGAGACATTTACACTGCCAGAAGCAAGTTGGAGCATGGTCTCTAGCTTTCCACAGAAGGCCTGGATCACAGCCGCGACGGCTTGTTCATCACCGTCAGCCTCCTCGACGCATTGCCGGATATTACCAGAAGAACCACCTGCACCACTCTCTTGCTGAGAATGAACGGAAGAGGGAGGTGCAAAGTGTCCGAAACGTGGATCCTTCATCCAGAGTGGTTGCTGGTCCAATGGAACAGGCTCAGTCAAAGGCTCAATACCCATGATGATATCATGGCTTCCAGTGATACTGTCAGGCTTTCCACCGCGGATGGCTTCCATAAAGGCATGATGCACGTCCGTCTCGGAAGTAGGCATCAGACGAACCTTGCGGAAGTGAGAGTCAAGCTGGCGATCGCGCTCCTCACGTGTGACATAACCCACATCCGTAACGTAAGCAATATGGATGATGGAAGCTGCGAGTCCGCGAGTGCGACGTTGGTTGATGAGGCTATCCATGAAGAGGTTGGCTGCGTGGTAGTTTGATTGGCCGACATTACCAATTACCGATGCCACTGATCCAAGACAAATGAAGAAGTCGAGCTTGGTGTCGTGGAAAATGCTGTCGAGATGCTCTGTGCCCAGAACCTTGGCTGCGAGTGTGTTGTTGAGTTGGTCGGCATCCATGTCAATAAAGAAACCATCCTTGAGAACCATAGCTGCGTTACAAACACCAGAGATCTTGGGCATAGACTCCTCAATCTCAGTGACGGCAGCCTTGACAGATTGCTTGTCGGTAAGGTCCATGGGCATCACCTTGACAGTGGCTCCCAGGCGATGGGCCTCTTGGAGAGTGGCTTCGGGGAGTTGAGGGTTGCGGCTGGTGATGACCATGTGCTTAGCGCCGTTTCTAAGAGCCCATTCGCAAATTGAGAGACCCAGACCACCAGCCATACCCGCCATGAGATACGTCCGATCGGGCTTGAAGAGTAACTGCGGCTGGAGAGGTTTGACAGTGATAGGCAGAGCCGTCTTATCGGTCCAATCCGTGATGAACATTTTGGCATCCAAGATATTAGCACTGGATCCTGCGAGAGCCGAAGCTGTGATGACCTCTGCCTCGGTGACTTGTTGAGTAGAAGCTGCCTCGATACATTGGCCGAGGAAGGTTGCTTTAGTCATCGTAGACAACCCAAGAGCTGCAGAGAAAAGCCCGGGCCCGAGACGGTATGTTCGGCAGCTGGCTGGGACAGAAGTTGCAAAGGTCGAAGCCAGAGAATCGACACTGTTAGAACAATCAATGAATACAGCTGTGTTGTGCGGAATCGCTCGCTGTATGGCGCGGTGTGAAGCACGAGGATGAATCTTGATCCAGTCTGCAGGTGCCTCGGCTCTAGAAGTAGCAAATTGAGCTTGAAGTTGCCTGGTTCCAAACTCGGTCGCGATAATACGGGCCAAGGCTTCATCGGCGTCATAAAAGAGTACAGATGAGTCGGTGGCAGAGATGGCAGCAATTGAACGCGCAAGAGCGACGAATGCGACAGAGGCAAGTTGAGCAGGTGTGATGTCTTCATTCACAGAAACGAGAGCTTCCGAATTGAGGTATAGAACGGAACCGTTGGTTTGCGACAGACCAATTACCCAAGATGATTCGGTCTTGCCGAAGACGATGTAAACGCTCTCATCATCGTAACCAGGAAGATGCAGAGTAGAATGGACATCAACTCGAGTGTCGCCACCTGCATCGTGGTTGTCAACAGAAAGTATAGTCACTTTGCCGTCAACGAATTTAGTGCAAACAGACAGCTCAGTCGCATCGACGGTCTTACTGATCACCCGCTTCGAGCCATTGTATGTCTCATTGAGGGTCTGATCAGGAATGACTCGTGGAATAACCGTCTTGCCGGTGGCTGAGATCTCGAGCTCAGATTCTTGAGCCCAAAGAAATTTGCCATCCCTTGCCACGTCCTCACCTTGGATCAGCCGCAAGAAAGCCTCAACGATGTGGTTGGCAGCAGAAGTCGGGGTCTGCTCTGATTGCATTCCGATGAGCTGGGCGTTCAGATGGGGAAGCTCAGCAGGGATAACACGAGTGATGCCCTGTATGAGACTTGCGCGGGGGGCATGCGATTTGCCTGATGTTGTAACCCAAAGCATGGTCTTCGATCTCATGAGAATGGCTTGGAGGTTGCTGAGCTGAGGCTGGGTAATGGTAGTCGCAAAGACAGACTCGTCTGCGTCCTGTAGGAGGATGACATCCATGCGCGATGGCAAATTGCTTGCATCGATCCTGTCAATGCTTTCAACAAGCTTGATTTGACGCTTCCATGACCGAGGAAGGAGTTTCTGGACTTCAGAAATGACCTTGCTTGTCCAGAGCTTCTTACCACCGACAATCAAAAGAGGATCGGAAAGAGATGGGAAGTCAGACTTGTAGGACAAAGGTTCTCGAAGACGTAGGAAGTCGTCATCAATCGCTTGGCTGACAATTACAGAAGTACAATGCTTCGCCTCATCGGGGAGATCGTAGACAACTGTGTCAGCGCCTGAAAACCCAGATCCCTGGAGGACATTGTCCCACTCAACGGCTGTGACAAGCGGAGTAAGTCTTCGGCCGTCATCACCACCAAGCCACCATCCCTCAAGACCGCCCATGATGAATGTCGCTCGGACGCTAGTGATACCAGTGAGTTCCAGAAGAACGAGATAACCACCTGGTTTCAATAACTTTCGCGTGTTGTGCAGCGTTCGCTTCAAATCGTGCGTCGCATGTAGAACCAGCGCAGCAACGATAATATCGTAAGAGCCTTCCTCGAAACCCTGGTCTGAAGGTTCGTCTTCCACGTTGAGAACCTTGAATACCATCTTGTGGGAGAAAGAAGAAAATTTCTCAGCAGCGTTGGGGAAGAAACCAGACGAAATGTCTGTGTACGTGTACGAGTCGTACGCATCGTCAATTGCGTTGAGGATACTCCAAGAGGTACCACCAGTTCCAGCACCAATCTCGAGAACCTTGGCTCGAGGGAACTTGAAGGTGAGTTGCTTCATGATGTCACCGACGAACTTGTTGGTTGGAATACTGGCGTAACCCTCCATATAGAAACGGTTCAGCATGTCATCCTTGGTCATGACCTCTAAAAGTTGCTCATTTCCGCGGACAACTTCAGCAAGATGACCTCCAACAGCATGGAGCAGCTTGATGTCAATCTCTTCTGAGTATTCGGCGTCTATTGTCTTCAGAATAGAATCATCATCATTGAGCCAGTCAGCTTGAATTATGGGATGTTCGCCAGCTGCAACAACACGAATGTGCTCCTCAAATGCCTCGAACATACGCTGGTGGTACCAGATGAAGTCCCCGCGTTCGGAAGGTGGGATTTGATCGACAATGCGCTTAACGTAGAACATGGCCACGCGCTCAACTGCATCTGCCATTTTCATACCCTTTGCATCCTGAGCATCGCTGCGAATGGGATCAAGAAGGCCGAGTGACGCATCGTTACCCCAGATAGTCTTGGAGAACATTGATCGATCACTTGCACCTTCAGCAGCTCCGACCATATTCACAGCCAAACCTTCGACTTGCAGGAATGTTGCGCCCAACGCAGAGTCATAGATATTCAAATCACCACGAAGTGAAGTAGCGGTTTGCGAAATAGCCCACGTCTCAATCTCGGCCTTGGATACGTCAGGCCCAACAATCTGTACCGATGGATCAACGCGAACACGGTCGATGTGCGAGGGAAGGAGGGCGGAAGTGATCTGCCGACTGGCAGGATGAGCCTTAGCAACAAAAAGGGTCTGGAATGCGACGTCAAGAACGGCTGGGTGAAGTATGTACTTGTTGCCAAGGGTGCCAGCTTCCCAAGTACTCGTGGTACTGGCGTAGTTGAGACAGCGGTTTATGTCTGTAATGCTCTTGAAGGCACCTGTGTAGCTGAGACCAATGCCATTGAACAGAGAGTAGACCTGCTCAGTGCTGATGTTGGCAAGATTGGGAGGAGTTTGGTCCCTTGGTGGTAGAGCCCCCCCATCGACAAAAGCATCAGACTTAACATGAACGACAAGGTCGCCCATGCAAGTCTGCAGCATAGATCCAACGGTCTCATCGGGACAGACATAGTAAGAGAAACGAGCCTTGATAACATCCTTGCTCTTCTCAACCAGCCGAGCAGTGAACAAAGTCTCAACACCGGTGTTGTTGTCAGGTACCACAACAGGTCTCAGAATCTCAATGTTCTCAACTTCGACAAGTCCCAAAGTCTTGTCCACATCGGCAGCCAGATGTCTACCAGCTTCGACTGCAATGGATACGTACGAAGCACCAGGAAGTAGGACCTCATCGAGAACTGTGTGTCCACGCAGCCAGGGCATCTCACTGAGCTTGAGGACGTTGCGCCAGCGTAGCTCGAACTCGTTGTCATCCAGAGTCCTGCGACCGAGGAGTTCATGGCTTGTGTCATTGCCAAGACGGAAGCGACGAGACATACGACCCTCACGCCAATAGACCTTGTCATGATCCCAGGAGTAAGTAGGAAGGTCCTTGATCATTCTCACAGGAGGGGCTTTGTTCGACGCATAGAAGGCGTTGCGGTAGTTAGCGAAGTCAACAAACCCAGGACCAAGTTGAGCCCAAGTCAGGCCGATGGCAGCAGAGAACGAATCAATGGCTGTCTTCTTGCGGTCAAGAACTCCAGTGTAAATCGGGACTGAACCATAAGACGCCTTCATGACTTGCTCTGTTGGGCCCTTCAATGCCGGGTGAGGACCGACTTCAATTATGAGATCGTAAGGACCGCCGTGCCAGATTGACGATTCGATAGCTTGTGAGAACAGAACAGTTCGGACCATATTGTCCACCCAGTACTGACCCTTGAGGCTACTGAGATCACCACGCAGTAATTGAGTGTCGCCACGAACACTAGAGTTCCACACGCATTGTCCCTGCTGAGGTTGTTTGACCTCAATATCGCAAGCGAGGAGATCTTGCAAGTATGGTTCAGCGCAAGGAAGCATGTGGTGCGAGTGATACGCCGTGTCAACCTTGAGTTCACGTGCAAAGATGTTATCCTTGTCAAGAACAGCCTTCGCCTCAGCGATAGCGTCAAGGTCTCCGGAAAGAGTAACAGTACGAGGAGCATTGCATGCAGCAATACCGATACGGCCCTTGAACTCAGGTCTTGCGACAAACTCGCGAGCTTGCATTGGTGACAGACCAGCTGCCATCATTCCACCTCGCTTGCCGTCGGTTCCAGAGGCGAGCTTCGCGTGAAGGCCGCGATAGTAGGAAATCTGCATAGCGCCCTTCAGGGTGATGATGCCAGCTGCATATGTAGCACCGATTTCACCAGAGGAATGGCCAACGACTGCATCGAACTTGATACCAGACGCGGTGAGGAGGTTAAGAAGGGCCAATTGAACAGCAGTGCAAAGTGGCTGGGAGATAGCAGCTTCTGCAACACGAGATGTGGAAGCATCAGCAGTAAGCTCCTGGACCAGAGACCATTCAGGACGGTCCTTCTGGGGAAGTTCTGCCAGGACAGTTTCACACTCTTCAATAGTGCGTCTAAAGATGGGCGATGAGTGGATGAGTTCGCGACCCATAGCAGGCCATTGAGCTCCTTGACCAGTAAAGACACCAAGTATACCCGACCTCTCACGAGGATTGACCAGCTTGGGAACGTGACCAATGTTGTCACCTGTGGCTTTGCCATACTTCGAAAGGAAGTCTTCCATGTCAGAAAGAATAGCCTCACGCGACGAGCCAGAGAAATGAGCTCTTACGCGATGCGTCGAGCGTCTCTCTTGTAGAACTGCGCTAAGGGTAGCGATGTCCAGAGCAGGACTAGAGAGGATATGGTCCCTGTATGTCTCAACTGTTCGAATAAGAGAACCACCTGACTTCGCAGAGAGAACAAGAGGGCCCAAGATGCCCTCGTTCTCACGCGAGGGTTGGTCGCTGGGCGTATCTTCGTAGCTCTCAATGATGACATGAGCATTCGTACCACCAAAGCCGAAACTGTTGACACTCGCGCGAGCAGGGACACCAGCGGGGAGTTCGGGCCAGGGAATCGCAGTGGTAGGAATTTGAAGAGGGCCATAAAAAGGCGCAACAGAAGGATTGAGCTCATTGAACAGAAGGTTGGGAGGAATAATCCTATGCTTGAGAGCGAGGAGAACTTTCAGAACACCAGCAAGACCAGCGCCTCCTTCGAGATGGCCTATAACAGTCTTGATAGATCCAACGTATAGAGGATTCTCGACAGTCATGTCACCTCCTGTAAAAGCATCGCTGATGGCGCGTGCTTCGACGGGGTCACCGGCTGGTGTTCCTGTACCGTGACACTCAAAGTACTGAGGACGGTCCTTCTTAGGATCTAGGCCTGCACGAGCATATGTCTTTCGAATGAGTGCTGTCTGGGTGGGAGCAAACGGCATAGTGATACCAGGACTTTGGCCATCGGAGTTGACACCGGTAGCACGAATGACACCCTCAATGTCATCACCGTCTTTGAGAGCCTGGCTAAGTGTCTTGAGGAGAACTGCGCCAGCGCCTTCACCACGAGCGTAACCGTTGGCGGCCTTGTCCCACATTCTAGACCTTGAGTCGGGGGACAGCATATGCAGCTTGGACTCGTTGATGTATGGTGCTGGGTCAAGGATAAGATTGACTCCAGCTACGACAGCTGTCTCGCAGTCGCCGTTGAGAAGACCCAATGCTGCGTTGTGAACGGCAACAAGAGAGCTTGAACATGCTGTGTCGATCGTCTCAGAGGGGCCTTTGAGATCAAAGACGTAGGAAATGCGGTTCGACATGATACTGTTTGCCGATCCTGTGGCGTTGTATTTGGAGATTGTCTCTGTGTCACGAGCTTGGATATTGGCCCAGTCAGAGGTCATGACTCCAACGTGAACAGAGGTAAGGGATCCCCTCAATTGTTCAAGTGTGAGACCAGCTGCTTCGAAGGCCTCGTAGACAGTTTCGAGAAGTATCCTTTGCTGGGGATCCATGCCCGCTGCCTCCATGGGAGAGATACCGAAAAAGCTGGTGTCAAAGAGCCTGCTGTCCTCCTCCAGAAGGTATGACTTGGCGGCTACATCCGTGGAACCGTGGGTATCACCACTTTCGTGGTAGAATCTCGCGAGGTTGAGCCTTTCGGCGTCAAATGTCTTGAGTACATCGTAGGGCTGGTGCAGTAGATCCCAGAGCTTGGATGGAGAGGAAGAAGAGCCTGGGAATCGACAGGATGAGCCGATGATAGCGATAGGTTCGCGGTATTGGGAGTCTTGAGCCATTGTGATGTTGGATAAAAATGTGGTTGGGAAGGAAAGAAATCAGGTCTGGGGAAGGAGGTAACGAGTACGTAGAATGTATCTTGATGATATTCTTGATGATCGACCCAATGATTGAAAGACTTGATTGTACTGAAGAACAAATATCGACTAAGTGAACAAGCAGTTACGGGGAATTATAATTCTCAGTCGATTGAAGTTTGAGCATCAACCCGTACTTGACTACGATCAAATATCTAGGACTGGAAATTGGAGTACTTCATTTACATAACCCATTACTTGAATCAGCCATTCCTATTTTCGTATCTTATTTCTCCGTCTCTTGACAAGATTTCCATTGAGGATAATTTGACAATACCAATAAGCCACTAGTCTTGGCTTGATCGAGGGAATTCCTTCATCGGATTTCAAGACCACCATTGATTGGAAACGATTTTACCTCTGTTGTCAAGGGTAGGTCTTACTTTTCCGTGTCACGATGAGTTCAGTACAGCGATTGCCAGTAAATTCCGACTGGTGGCTGAATGTCTTGGGTCAGCTTGGCTGTTTGGTATCCCAGCCCCATACCTTCTAGACTCAGGCCCGTAGACTCCATGTAACGTAATTACTGTCTCTGTTCAAAATGGGTTAACACACTGCACCTTGTACATGAGGTTCCCAGACAGTTGCCCGCTTACCTTGGGTGAAGACTCTCGAAGGATTCCCCGGCATTTGAAACTCCACTGTATCCCGAGCTGAAGGTAGTGGTCCAATAGACGCCAGCCCCCTGTCGGAGACTCCCTGTCATGTTGCAATTTTCCGAGTTCCACTACTCCACAGCCCTGTGAGCTAGCTAGTTTTGATCTGACTTGCCGATGGATTTTCCGCCTGTTTGTCTGGCAGGCATTTTATTTTACCCTTGCCTGAAGCTTAGTGAGATTGAACATACGTTCGGCAGCGCGGAGAATCTCGCGTGGCTCATTATGCAACGTCATCATTGACATTTCATTGGGGTTCAGGCTATGCATGGCCTCTAACGTGAGATTGGCTAAAACCAGTTTAAACGGTATGGCCAAGTTGATAATCGAATGACATGATCTTGGCCCCACGTAGACAGATTGCGACAACAAGATCGATCGTTCAGATAGACTTGGTCACTAGTTACCAAAACTTACGTGTTACTCCAAATCGCTCAACTCACTATCAAGATCAACTTCGCCCTCACCATCATTCAGAGTCTATCACTTCTACCATCTTTCACAATGACCGTCAAGTCATCTCTTCCCATTCTCCAAAACGCTCTCAAGACTCAAGGCCCAAACAGCGTCTCAGTCATCACGGATGCTCCTCTCCCCAACATTGAACCAAATGATGTTCTTGTCCGTGTTCTCGCTGTCTCCATCAATCATGTAGATGGCAAAGCCGTGGATATGTCGCCTCAAATTGGTGCAACCAGCGGAACTGATTTCTCTGGTGTTATCGCAGCTTTGGGCTCAGCCGTTGAGAGTGATTCTTTCAGAGCTGAGCGTGGCATGAAACCCATCAACATTGGCGATCGTGTTTTTGGGGGCACATTTGGAAATAATCCCCTCAGGCCGCACAATGGTGCTTTCGCAGATTATGTAGCTGTTCCGGCGCGTCTTGTCTGGCATGTCCCTGATGGAATGGACTTGAACACTGCTTCTACTCTTGGTGCCTCTTTGGCTACTGTCGGACTCTCACTCTTCAACTACCTTGGTCTTCCTCTTCCTTACAGTGAGAGCCGGAAGGGAGAAGAGAAGCCAACTGTCTTGGTCTATGGTGGTGGAACTGCAACTGGCGCAATTGCATTGCAAGTATTGAAGGAAGCTGGTATCAAGGCCATAACTACCTGCTCCTCTACTGCAGCCCCGCGGGCAACCCGTCTTGGTGCCAAAGCCTGGTTCGACTACAAGTCTCCCACCTGCGGTGCTGATATCCGCGAGCACACAAATGACACTCTGGCTTATGCATTGGATTGTATCACCGATACATCTTCTATGACTATCTGCTATGAGGCCATTGGCTCATCAGGTGGTCGCTACGTCGCACTAGATGCTTTTCCTGTGCGAGGGCATACGCGACGTAGTGTCGTTCCTGAGTGGGTTTGTACGCCTACTCAGTTTGGGCATGCAATTCGTTGGACACCTCCTTATGATTTGGAACCCAGACCGAGAGATTTAGAGTATGCTGAGGAGTGGTACCCCATTGCACAGCAGATCGTTGATGAAGGAAAGGTTGAGCCTCCTACCGTAGAAGTGAGGAAGGGTGGTTTGGGTGCTGTTTCGGAGGGCATGGAACAGGTTCGTCGGGGTTTGATTCACGGGAAGAGACTTGTTTATCCTATCGCAAGCTGTTGATCAATCAATATTGCATTACTTTCTTTATTGGTTTCCAGATAGTCCCCGAGTTGTTTTCGTTTCTATAACCTTTTTATCATTTTATAATTCTGCTCTTGAATTGTGGTACCTTCACACATGTTAAAATAGACTCATAACAGCGAGGTTAACTCTGCAAGCGCCAAGGTTTCCTTTAGACAAGAGTGTTGTAAAGTCTGACCCTTAAAATGATAAGTACTTACGGCCTGGGAAAGTTAATAAAATATCGGGGCTCTAGATAGAACGGGGAGTTTCAGATCGTAAACGCCTACCCTGAAGTGACACAGACGAACTCGACAATCTCATTTCTCATTTCTCAACATACCAATGACGCGCATCAGTGATAATGCTGACTTATCAACAATTGAGATTACTTCTTTCAGGTTTATGCAGACCACCATCCCAACCATTGAACAGCTTAGGCCTTGAATGATGACTATAACACGTCTGACTTCGTCGTATCTTGTTCGGCATACCGGCATCGCTGATTAATTAGTGTCTGTTTCTAGACATCAGCACTAGCTGCAAAGCAGACATGCCGGTGCAGTGCCGGATTACGCTGGGACTATCCCATTGGCGTATTTCTGTAAATAGCCAAGACATTGCTACATCCTGTTGACCTTTTCTCGGCGGTCTAACTAGCTTACACGAGGCCTCAGGAACTAATGTGACCAATCCAAGATTGAAATAAGTGTGGCAAGAGACTGAACTGTATTCATTTTAGGCAGGTAGACGAACTTTTTGAAAGTACAAGGACATGTATAGTAGCCAAGATGATTTAGACAGAAAACCAAGAACTTTATCTTCTTAACTATCTTTTGCTGGGACCAATAAGAGCTATTCCAAGATGGGGGACTGAAACATGAAGGATGAGAATCATGGTATAGAGTTTATTAGTCTCGGAGACAATGAATGCCTTCCCATTCCGGCATCTCGTCTATTTCTGATTTTGGGTAGATAAGCGAGAAATGTCTCTCATGGCTCTGATGATCGTATCGATACGTCGTATCGCTTAGAGGTACATAGCTAACATAGTGGATACGACTCTAGGCTACATGATGCTCAATGCCACATAGAGATGCAAAGGCCCTGAGGAAAAGGCTGTGTTTAGTGCCGATAGGACTATAGTGGCATTGGATGGAGCTCACTTCCCTTGGGGCCCACAAGATCCATGTAGCCTTAGGAGATAAAAAGAAATAGCGCATTTTCTTGGGCCAGAGGCGCAGCAGGCTATGCCTGTTAAAGCGCCGCTAATGTTGAAATAACAGATTAAAAAATTGGCGATGTACCTTAAAGATCCTACAACCCCATCAAAGGCAAGGTTGCGCAGCATTTGAGATTAACCACGCGACGCGGAGGAAGTTTCCCCATGGTTACCCGGCGAATACTTTAATTCCCGAGCTGCAGCCATGAAAAAAGAGGAGAAGATAATGTCTCGCTCTGGTTCTGGTTCCACCATGCTGTGGTTATATGGTGGAGAAGGAAACTAAATATGCCAATGCGGCCAAGGATAGGGCCAAGCTTTGTGATGGGAGGGATGTATGCATTTGTCGGTTACACTAAGACATGCGTGATATGTATGGCTTGGCTCATTGGCATAGATCCATCGGTCGAAAGCAAAGTCCAATCGTAGTGGACAAAGCCCGAAAAAGTGGCTTGACCTGACATGATGACTGTTGGAGGGACGGGCGGGAGCTGCCGGGGAAGGGAGGAAACGGTCCTGAGATTATGCAAGTGTCAGACTCACAAAGAGATTATCATTGGCACATTGCGGTGCAGACGAGTAACGTCCAGGTTCAGCTCTTGGTTACATGTTGGACCATGACAGTTCCAGCTTGAATGCTGGAGGGCCTTCGTAATACCATGATGCCATCCAGTCATGCTTACGGCTGTTACTTATGTCAGCTATGCACGCTTTGCTTACTGGTCTGTACGAGTAAATGCACCGATAACGGGTTTTTGTGAGATGCCAAGAAGACTGTATGATCCTTCTTAGTCAAATGATGCTCCGGGTTCAAACGGGGAGGCGTATCGAGATGCATTCCATCATGCTTTTTGTATAAGATCCATACAGTTGTGGGGGCATTTGATAGTGAGAAAGTAGGTATTAATACAGACTAGACTCGATGAAATAGCTTACTCTCTCTCAACCAGTTCAGTGTTCTAAGCTGTCGATCCTCTCCTGCACAAGTCAAGTTCGCTGCACTATACATGAGACGATTTTGTGCAGTCTAACCAATCATCCCTTGTCCTCCCTCCTATGTTGCAACAAGGGAGAGTGGGGGCTGATACGATCCACCTGTGGGCCTTTCCCATGCCCTGTCAGGACAATAACACTTTCTCGGGACCGAAGCTAACACGGCGTTTAGTATTAGCAGATGCAGTTGACCGTGAACACAATCTTTTGGTTAGATCGAGCAAAAGTAACTACATGGTTCGTAGCCTGTTCCTTCCAAAGATTCAATTTCATGCCCTTTAAAAGAAACAATCCCCCAGACTCCTGACTACCTTGCATGTATAGACCGCTTACTATAACTCCTGTGCCTGTTTATTTATTTTCCCGCCCTTTCAATCAACAACACGTTGCATACATAACACAAGACAACCCGGCCCCCGCAGATCTAGTCACTCACTATGGATCTCGGACCCCCTTGGAAGAGACGTAGACCAGCTACGGCCTGCAACCAATGCCGAGGCCGGAAAATTCGCTGCGATGGTGCAGTTCCGTGTGGTCCGTGTAGTAGATCTCCGGGCCGCGAATGCGAGTACAGTCCGACGCCCTTTTTCGAGAGCAGATCCAAGACTACTTCGGTTTTACCGTCACAAACACAGAATCAATCCTTTTCTCAGATCGGAAATTGTCAACCATTTGTGTCAAATGATTACGGGCATAATTTACAACTATTCGACCTGGATGGTACCGATGCACAGCAATTCGCAGGTTACCAGTACACTATCGACAGTGACTTGTCGTCCTGCTTCCCTATACACGACATCTCTATAATGTCAGAGATCCCTACCGAGGCTCCATCATTAACTCACGCACCTTCAATAACATCTGGTACCAGCACTGCCTCCAGATCTACTTCAAGTCGAGGTGACAATATCTCTTCTTTTGAGCCTTTGTCTTTAACCTCACGACTTGAATCAGAATTATCATCCGAATCAACAAGGATGAGAACATCTTCTCTCTCTCAACATGTACCAGACCATGTTCTAGACTACTGGCAAAAAAGTCTACAAAAATGCGAAATGCTTCAGTTTCTTGGTCACGCTTTTGGGAGTCATGCAACCTATCAGCCACAACAGGAAAGAATGCGTCCTCACATGGAGCGATTTCTAAGACTGGAGCAACTACAGTCAAAAACATCAGGCCGACTTTCACCAACACTATCTCCGATAATATCTGCACGGGATCTACTCCCATCACGGTCATCGTGTCATGTACTTGTCGATGCTTACATCAACACGTTCGAAAAGGTGCTTCGTATCTTACACGTACCAATATTCTTACGCGAGTACGAGCATTTTTGGTGTCAACCTTTAACCTTTCGGGCTCTCGAGGTTGATGACCCTTTTTTATGCAAGCTTTCAATCGTTCTAGCCCTCGGGTCCACTGTCGTTTCTGATTCTTCGCTAAACCCTGCATCACTACGAAACCAGACTTCTTCTTGGATATCGTACGGCAAAAAGTGGCTTGCAGGACACATGGGTAGTGCTCATCGATCTGACATCAATATGGCACAGATCCTTTGCCTCATCGCTCTTGTGAGACATGTCCATGACGATGATGCGGAGCACTCTGAAGGCTTCCATATGCATCCGGGAAACTTTGACCTAGCGAGGATAGGTATGCAGATGGGCTTCCATCGCGATCCTTTACTACGGTCACCAGATATGCCGGTGCTTGAAGTTGAAACAAGGCGCCGTCTGTGGGCGACCATGGTCGAGTTATCGCTTCAGCACAGCTTGGACGAGGGGCTGCCTTCTTCTCTGTCGCCTGAGAGCTTTGACTGTAAACCACCATCTGGCATTGCCGATGAGGAGTTGGAATCAGGTCTTGTATCGGTGGATCCGAATCATAAACCAGAGACTCTCACAGGTTCTACCATCTTGGTTCTACTCTCACGGACCCAACATCTTCGTCTTCAATGCCTACATCTGGCCAACTCACCACGAGCGTCAAAGTCATACAATGATAGCAACTATCTCGCTTCAGAGCTTTACTCGGCCCACCGGGACAATACCAATATTCTACGAAGCATGGACAAGAAGCCTTCTGGATTCCAGATCCAATTACTCCAGACATATACTCTAGAATTTATCCGAGCCCTTCACCAGCCTTTTGTCGAACAAGCTACCCCACAATCACCATTTCACTACTCCCGAAAAGTCATTTTGGAGACGGCGATGCGCGTCCTCGCTTGGCCACCTAGTTTAGGACTGATAGCTGGTTCTGAAGACCGAGACTTGCAGGTCCATGAGACGGATCCTTGCGCATCACTTCGTATTCATGGTCAGGGCTATTTGGGTCGTGTCCAACGACAGGCAGTGGTGTCACTGTCGATCAATATTATCAGTGATCTGGAAGATGGTGTTTTTGGTGCCAGTTGCGGTGCGTCGTGGAGGAAAACACATAGTGTTATTCATGAAATTTTGTTGATAGTTGAGCATCGGGTGAAGGCGTCATCGGGCGCTCATGGCAGGAAGGAGCTGCTTTTTCTAGCTGCTGCTGAAGCTTACATCAAAGGTCTGCTGAGTGATCTACAGCAAAGGGATATTGAAGATGCCATATTACAAGCGATAGATAGTGCAGTCGGCTTATGTTATGAGGCTGCTGATCAAAGGTGACGACGCTAAGGATAAAATGAATTTTGGTGTCTGTATGAGTCCCAAAACAAAGATGTCAAAATATATATCGCACTGCTAATGGTTATGAGTTTGCACGTCGTGATCCACCCATTCTCGCCGCCAACTTGATGGCAAAAGGTAAAGCAGTATTGAGAACCTCCCAAGCCATCGTTTCCTCATAGCTTGAGAATTTCAATACAGTTCCAGGCTTATACCCCCTGTAAACTTTCTCGGAATCGCTCATCGCATAAGGCCAAAGACTTTTGAGCAATACTCCCTGAGTGGTTTGCATTGCAGACAATTCGTCCCATAAAAGGCTGCCCAAAATCCGTACCGTTCCATCGTAACCGGGAGTCTCATGATCTTGTTCGCTAGGAGGCTGTTCTTCTTCTTCTCCATCTTCTCCTACTGTTCCGTATTGTGCGTCAACTGCGAGGACGAACTTGGAGGCGTTTGGCTCGAGATATGACTCAATGGCGGCTTCATCTATGGCCAAAAACATTCGATGGTGGACAGGAAGATCCGAAAGGACGCTATGGAATTTTCTATCCTCTTGTTAGCTTGCTTAAAAATGGCTTGCCATGCTCTAGCTCTGGCTTCAGTGGCTATAACTTACCTTTTCGCATCCTTTATAGTCTCCACCTTCTCATCAATCCAATGGATCTTGCACTCTTTCCGCACATCGTTGATATCTTTCTTTCCCAGTCCCCAATCGGCGATATCAGCTTCAAATTTCGATTTAAACTCGTTCCACTTCTTGTCATTATGCTTGTGGCACAACCGAAAGGCGGCAAAGCCCTTTAAGCGGGGTAATGGTTTTTGACCGTATTCAATCCAGCGATCCTTTGGAAATTCTGAGGGACGCCTGAGTTCGTTCCGGGCTATCGTCTGCGCATCGATTTGGCTGATACATGTAATAAGAAGGCGCTGGGGATCAGCCATAGGTGAGGTGGCAAATGAGATGCCCTCTCGTTGATAATTATCGTACATCTCTTTTCTGTTAAGAAACCGGACCCTTTGTAGGTAATCTGAGCCTCGTACGTTGATATTGGCAGACCACGAGATGGGTTCCTCGCGGAATGGTTGTTTTTGGGCAGCTGTTAGCGGCTCACGCTCTTTGGCGGGTAGACTGTCGCCTTTATAACCGTCTGTCGGCATGAAGATCATGTAGTCTGCTTCAGTTGTGTTCTGGGCCAAATCGTGGATCTTGTCTGCCAACTCCCTCTGCCTTCCATCAATTTCAGACTGGCCAGGTTGGTAGGTACCAATCTCAAGTACCAAGGGTTCGCGGATACGATCAATGTGCTCAATTACCCAGTGATGAGCACTATCACATATAAAATCGTAATGTGCCTTGATGTACTCGTACCAGAGGCCAGTCACTGAAACTTCTTCGTACATGTCGTCTTCTGCTCTTCGCTTCGCGTTAATAGCTCGCTCAAAGACTTTGAGGTGATCCCAGATCAGGTTGTATGTTGTTCGCAACGCAGTCTTGGTTCGTGGATGGTTGAGATAGGCAAAGACGTCGATGACAGCCATGAAATATTGACAGGCATCTTTGAAGTTGTTGGGATTGTCGAGTTGTAACTCTTTCCATCGCCTCTCAGAAAGAGGCGGTATACCCTCCCACAATCTGGATTTCATAGCATGGAGTTCCTTTGCAACCTTCCAAAGGCGCGAGGAATCCTCGTGCGATCCAAGGCAGATCCCAACCCATTCAAGAGTCGCTCTTTGCTGAAATTTGAATGGCGCAGGTGCCCAGTCAGGGAATGGTCTGCCCATGTTTCTGGCCTCTTCAACGGTGAGTAGTGGTTGAGATGTTTTTCGGTCACCAGGAAGACAGCCATGCATAAGGAACTCGACGAAATGCGGGATCGTTTGAGGTTCCATAATTCTATCAGTTATCCAAAGCCTGTGATCTCCGCCAGATGATGGAGGGACAAGATGACTGATGTCAGTGGGACTGTCAGTTTTTCTTCTGTTGCCGCGATTTTTACCAGCTGCAGTATAGTAAGCCTGATGTGGTGTGCCATTGGCAGTCATGGCCATGTCAAACCGAAGCATTCCTTCAGCATAGTTGGACATTTTGGACGGTGAAGCCTGAGAGGTCGTCTAATATGGATGAGTGGTTCTTGTCTCTTGAGTTCTCGGGCAATGAATTCCCGTGCAGAAGAAGACCCTTTATGGCTGAAGATTGAAGAAAGAAACCACTCAAGAAACAAGAGTTTGATGGATGAAAGGTGTTGATTGTGATAGAATTGGGTAGAAAAGGAGTTCTCGACCAACACAGAGAGTAACCTTTCCCGGTTAAGGCCGAATCCACTCATTCCAGGCAACATCAGGCCAATCAGCCAATTAAGACAAGTCGCGCGTAAATCGCACAATAAAGACCAACTCCAAAGATATTGCAAGCTTGAGTCAAGTAAAAAACATGCCAAACTATGAGAAAACACCTACTATCTCGACTATACCAATTTGTTACCAGTCATACTGACGCTCCGGGCGTCGATGACACAACCGCTGGATTGAACGCGGTTTTAAATAACTAATCGACAATTGCCAAACATAGCTTTCCATTTCAATTGTTGGAAAGCTTTGTGGCCAGCGTGAAGTTTTTCGCGTCATATAAAACTGTCTGGTCTCTGTTTTGTGGTGAGAACATTGCATGGAGACTGCACAAGGTTTGGTTTTAGCATAAGCGTAATTTATGAATGAGCAGCAATGTTCATTTCGGCAGTTCTAATCCGAAACATCTCGCCTAAAAACCACTTGACATACAATGACCAACACCTACAACAGGAGTATTCTATCGTTGCATTTTGTGAAATTAACTTAATCAGAACAAATAGTCACTCATTGAAAAGGCGGGTGTTGAAGATTAACCAAACGCGATTGATAGAAAAGTTACCCTGTAGGGCAGAATGTTATCTTATCGATAATTGATATCTGGTGGCCAATTAACTAAGTGAGATGTAGCCAGCATTCCTCAGGTCAGCCTCAACCCCACAAACGATACTAAAAGGGGCAAGACGACTCCAATTATTCAGACAGTGACATCACAAGGACTGACCGTGATTCGGTACAACTAATTATAGCATAAGCTAATATCGGCACTCCGGCACTTGGAGGCTTGGAACTAATTCGAGTTTTCTTTAGTTGGGTATCAACGTTGCATTTTCCCTATTCTTTTAAAACAACTAGCTATCAATTAAGGTAGTAGAGCTTATATAGCGTGAAAACAATTACCATTTGGAGAATGAACCCAACCGTTGTGACGCTTGGCTTGGTCACCTCTCTCGCATTCGGAGGAAGCGAAGACGCTAGAGCCCGCAACGTAGTGACAATAGCTCGTATCCCATAATTCTGACTGCTATGAGGCTCAGATCTCGTAATGAGGCGCCGATCTGTGGGGTTAAGCCAAGAGATTAGCTGCCGCAACATGAACCTCGCCTTTAATAAATAACAACCGCAATCTCCTTGCATTCAATCTTTTATTTATTCACATCTCATCTCATTCTCTGTCTCTCTCTCAACCAATAATTCCTTCACTATTCACCATGCATTTCAACACGCTAACGTGTGTGCTGGTCGGCCTCATCGCCCACTCATCAGCTGTCCCGACAAAGCGCGAAGCCGTCAACAGTTGTCTCACACAAGCCAAAGTGCCCACCGACGCACAGGGCTCTCAATCATGGAAAGAAGACGGCACAGCTTACAACCTGAGACTTCCATTCGAACCAGCTGCTATTGCAGTTCCCACCACAGTCGCTCAAGTTTCCGCTGCCGTTGAGTGTGGCGCCAAACACGGTGTTGCAATCAGTGCCAAGAGTGGCGGCCACAGCTATACCTCTCTGGGCTTTGGTGGCGAAGATGGCCATCTTATGATCGAGTTGGATAGAATGTACAACGTCAAGGTGGCCAAGGATGGCACCGCAAAGATTCAGCCTGGTGCTCGTCTTGGACATGTTGCTACTGAGCTCTGGAACCAGGGCAAGCGAGCTCTCGCTCATGGAACGTGCCCTGGGTAAGTCCTCCTAATTTCTCTTAACAAGGATCATCCACTAACATGTCACAGAGTTGGTCTTGGTGGTCACGCCCTGCACGGAGGCTACGGCATGGTCGCCCGCAAGCACGGCCTTACTCTCGACCTCATGACTGGCACTACCGTCGTTCTCCCCACCGGCAAAGTCGTCCACTGCTCCAAGACCGAAAACTCCGATCTTTTCTGGGGTATCCGTGGCGCGGGCGCAAACTTTGGTGTTGTCGTCGAGCTTGAGTTCCAAACATTCCCTGCACCTGAGCAGATCACCTACTTCGACATTGGCCTCAACTGGGACAAGAATACCGCTCCTCAGGGTCTTTATGACTTCCAGGAGTTTGGAAAGGGCATGCCTGCCGAGATTACCATGCAGATGGGTGTTTCCAAGAACGGATACAGCGTTGATGGTGCCTACATCGGTGATGAGGCCAGCTTGAGGAAGGATTTGCAGCCTTTGATCCAGAAGTTTGGTGGTGTTCAGGTCACTGCTACCACTGTCGACTGGATGGGTCTTGTTACTCACTTTGCCGGTGCTGGAGTTAATGTCAACCCTACCAGCCCCTCATACGACGCAGTAAGTCACTATTCCAAAATTCAACAAGATAAACGTATCACTAACTCATCTCAGCATGACAACTTCTACGCCAGCAGTCTCGCTGCCCCCGAGCTGACCCTCGACCAATTTAAGTCCTTCGTCAACTACGTCTCCACCGCCGGCCAGAGCAGCAGCCACTCTTGGTGGTTGCAGATGGACATCACCGGCGGAACCTACTCAGCTGTCTCCAAGCCCAAGCCCAGCGACACCGCCTATGTCCACCGCGACACCCTTCTCCTCTTCCAGTTCTACGACAGCGTTGCAGCCACCGCGCAGTACCCTTCTGACGGATTCGGTCTCATCAAGGGCTTGAGACAGAGCATCTCCAACTCTCTCAAGGAGGGTACTTGGGGCATGTACGCCAACTACCCCGATTCGCAGATCAAGAATGATCGGGCCACTGAGATGTACTGGGGAAGCAATGTTGCCAAGCTGGAGCAGGTCAAGGCCAAATACGACCCGAAGAACTTGTTCCGCAACCCCCAGTCTATCAAGCCCAAGGCTTAGAGGCAGAGACTTTCATGATAGATTTCCACTTTTCTTCAGATAGAACACTATAGACTTGATATTTAGCGGCTTTAATAACAACCAACTTGTACATACAATTTTTGCAATAAAACTCTCGCTCCGTGGGATGATATTATCCTCAGTGCCCCATTCTCCTTCGTTTCGGTTAGTAATCTAAACCACATGGTCAAGTGCACAACGAATAATGTCGAGGCAGGGGACTCGACCTCCGTCGAATGATCTCAATAGATAACCAGCTACAACTATGTCAACACACTTGAGCGACCAAGACCGGAGTTGGCTGCGGGAGTATGTCACAGGAGAAATATCAATGACTGGGTTAAATTGAAATTAGTCTCACAAGATGAGAACTATTAAATCAGGTTACATTGAATTCTTCCCCCGAAAGAGTCACTCGGCTACTTGACCCGACTCGAGCCCGCACCGAGTTCTACTTGATGTTTGTCAGTAAATTCGTAGTGGTGTTCCCTTTCTGACAACAACATCTCTTGAAATTCCGAATATCCTGAATTGTAGTTGAATTAGTCGTCGAACAAGTTCCATAATGATTGGACCAGGGATCAGAAAGTGCCCGAGGCTAAAGTGAAATGTCGGCCACGCTGTAATTTAGGCAAAATACAGTCTACAAGGATCGGGCATTCGTAATCCGGGGCATCATGTTCCATCTGTCTTAATCCGGCTAGATGCGTCGGTACCCGGCCGGATGTACCCAACCCGACCGAGTCTCTAAATCCCAGATCTCACCTTTTTCTACTACAGGTTTTACGTCGTATCTTTGGTCTTGTTACATTTACCAATATCACATGTTAAGCTTAATCTGCTGATCGACATATCAGAGTCTGTTAAGCGAACCTCGGATTTTGATAGTGAAGTTACCTTGTAGTGGGACCGTGGCTGGCGGTCATGATGTTCTACGCTAGGTATTCTCTGCCAAGATCGATTATCCCTGTGATAGTATGTTCTTAATAGTCTTGCAGATATAGTTCCAAGACATGGGATCCTCGGTAGTGGCCTTCGGCATGAGATGAAAATCCGGGAAGAAATTGCAGTAGCCGTCACACTCGTCCCACCTTTTCTTTTTCGTCCTTGGAATGACCTGTCCGCAATTTATCCCGCATTGATTGCAACATTCAAAAACAATATACCACTTGTCCTGCCAATTCTGCATTCTCATCCCCCTCCTAATTAAAGGGAGGTAGGGAACTGGCGAGATGCCAAGATGCAGTCTCAAGAAACGGATGAAAGGAGCTAGATATTTGCTTTTAGCCAGAATAAAAAAGAAGGTGTGGCCATTCAGTGCCTGCAGGAGCACGACTAGTCTCTGATCTGTGCATGTCACTATGTTTGGGGCTGACGAATCGCATCAGAGGATCGTGTCTGGGTATACTTGTGTCCCCATCAAAAGGTGATCATGAGAGACTTTACCGTCTTGGCTTTTCCATAGGGTAAATTATGACAACTCGAATATCGATATGGGTGGAGGAGGGGCCGACAACACCATGATGAGTTTATAATTTCTTTTCCAGCTATTAACCAAGAATGGAGTTAGTCTCCGAAACAACGCAGAAGCCAAGAAACTCATACTGGCTCTACAGCTATCAGTATTAGCCACTAGATTCTTGGCATCATTTTTGTTCCAATGCAAAAAACAACTATATATAAGACCCATTTTGACGCCGATTGATGAAGAGTTTCTCAACCAGGTCAGCCCTCTCTGAACAGTCAAACACTTCTTTTTGAGAATTACCCTCTCATTCAACCACCATGGTCTCGTTCAAATCCCTTCTCATTGCTGCTTCGGCACTCACTGGGGCTCTTGCTCGCCCCTTTGACTTCCTCGATGAGCGTGACGATGGTAACGCCACCTCTGTCCTCGAGGCTCGCCAAGTCACTGGCAACAGTGAAGGTTACCACAACGGCTACTTCTACTCTTGGTGGTCTGATGGTGGTGGTTATGCTCAGTACCGTATGGGTGAGGGCAGCCACTACCAGGTTGATTGGCGCAACACTGGCAACTTTGTCGGTGGAAAGGGATGGAACCCTGGTACTGGCCGGTAAGTCTTTTAAAACATTGCGATTTGATATATCCTCCTACTGACGATGTGCGTAGAACCATCAACTACGGAGGTTCCTTCAGCCCTCAGGGTAACGGATATCTTTGCGCTTACGGCTGGACTCGCGGTCCTCTCGTCGAGTACTACGTAAGTGAAACCTTGACATCAATTACTTTGTATCTAGGTACTAACGATCGCTTCAGGTCATTGAGAGCTACGGCTCTTACAACCCCGGTAGCCAGGCCCAGCACCGAGGTACCGTCTACACCGATGGTGACACCTACGACATCTACATGTCCACTCGCGTGCAGCAGCCCTCTATCGACGGTATCCAGACTTTCAACCAGTACTGGTCCATCCGCCGCAACAAGCGCACCAGCGGCTCCATCAACATGCAGAACCACTTCAATGCTTGGAGATCTGCCGGCATGAACCTCGGAAACCACTACTACCAGATCTTGGCTACTGAGGGTTACCAAAGCAGTGGCTCATCTTCCATCTATGTCCAGACTAGCTAAACGGTGTTGACTTGAGCCGGATACAAAAGGTTCTTGAGATTGCATATGGAAGATGGAAAGAGAGGTTGGTTACTATTACTGGCCGATGCATTCTTTGCGACGTTGTTAAGTCTTTGGCGCGAAAGATTAGCTTTCTAGTATGGATCTTCAATAAATCTGACACTGGACAACACGATTTTCTATTTGACGTGAACCTCGCTCATAGAATTCAAGTGTACAAACTTGTGTCAAAACATTAGAAACCAGCCATCTGGTGAATAAGACTCAGCCCCCTGCGTTTTGGTGCCTATGAAAGAGAGGGTGAGAGCAAACGACAGAATTGATTAATGGCATGTCATATGATCAAGGTCTTATGTGGAATTAAATATTCGAATGAAGAACTACTCCAACTACATCAAATACTTTTTGCGCGATGAATTGAGGCTGTGTAAATAAAAACATCGGACACTACCCCCAGGGTATTAGAAAAATTGACCGCTGTGAGCAGAGGAGACGAAATTAGTGGATCACTTTATATTCCTTAGACTATAGTTCTTAGACTACTTATTTTTATACCCTAAGGCTTAGGAGGCCATTTTTTCTGCTACCCACTAGATTACCTATTCCAGACTGGTATTTATGACCCAAGACTCTCACCCAGCCTGTACAACGCATTGCCAAGGACCGCACCTTACCCATTTTGTAGGCAAGCTGACAGCAATTTCCAATGACAACAACAATTAAAGCCTCTTCTCCTATTTTGACCCAGAGTATAAATATCAATTCCCCATTCAGATTGGACAGGTTGAACCTCACATGTATTGTCCAAAAACACCAACGATACTCAGCTGGAAACAACCAAGATGTCCTTCTCAAAAGCTATCGTCGTTATAGCCCTCAGTACCTTACAAGCAGTGGCTCAAACCCCAACCGAAACCCAAACAGAAACCCCGGCTACGCACACCGTGTTTCCCACCTTGCCAATGATACCTTGCTCAAAGTTTCTGAAATCGCTTCCCATAACAGGTGCACCACCATTACCAATGGAAGTGTCCGAGCTCGGCGTGTCATTTGCTCTTGGAAGTCTTTACAACACAGGTGACCCATGCCAGCTACCTGTCGTCACAGGGTCATCCGCCGATGAATTCTCTGAATGGGCTTCGAAATGGACAAGTTGGCAGGCTCAGCATGTTTCCGAGTTTCGAGTTGTTTGGGAGCGTTGTAGTGATGAGCCAGATATCACGGATGCTGTACCTGTTGGGCCTGACGCATGCAGTACTCTCAAGGCTATGATCACCGGAGCTTCGACTACAGGTGACGATGATGATGAGTTGGCGTCAAAAACAGTTCATATCCAGCCTGAAAAGACAGATGATGGCAAATCCGAGGATGACCAGGTTTCTTCAGCATCGCGTGCAAAGGGTTCACTTCTTGCCTTCCTTCTTGCCGCCTATGTATTTGGTGTCGGGGCATAATGGACGTCTATTGGCTTTAACTATGGTTGAATGGCTCCGGCAGTTCGAGCTAGCCTTTATAAGATAGATCCATGCATATATCATGTTTTATCGCTGCATCCGTGCCCCTACTTGGATTTAATTCTGGTATTCCAGGGTTTTGACGGTATTTGTCCAGAAAACATTCTAGATTCTTCTTACAGAGATGGGCGGGTCACTTTGTATACGACTGTGACATCGGTTATATGCAGCGCTGTAGTGCATCAAAGGGTCACGAAACAGGGGTTTAGAGATTGTATTGATAATTCAAGAAGGTATATTAACAGAAATGACTGTCGTGGACAAATATGCCTAGCGCATGATTCATCCGATGGCCCTCCATAGAATACTATCCCAGTGGCATGTATATCTCTGAGGATCTTGGCATGTGAGGATTTCCAAGCTTTAAATGCCTAATTTCTTGGAATCAAACACTTAGACAGTGAAGACAGCATAGAGTCCACTGGTTGTACCAATGCACTGGCCATCACGGAGGTTACCAGTGAAGGGCTGGCTACCATCAGCGTGGTTGCTGAAGCCGCGGTCTTTTTCATGTTTTTAGTACTGTTTCTATCAAGAGCACAAAGTTTTGAAACTTACAAGAGAGACCAGATCCGTTGGAGTCGACGTAAAGTCCACCGCGAGAACCAGAGGGGCCACCGCTGTGGTAAGTGCCACCCTGGTTGGGGTTGTAGTCGATGAATCGGGATCCGATAAAGTTACGGCAGCCAGTATCAGAGTAGCTATATATTCATCAGTTGAAGGACGTGTAGTGGAGGAAGGTGATGTCGTACAAGTTGACCTTGATGGAGGCAGCAGATGCCATGGTGGCCAAGGCGGCGAGAGAAAGGAGACCGGTGAACTGCATTTTGAAGTTTGCTGTTGGGGATTGTGGGCTAAGAGGATCGTGTTGCTTGTGATTGTGAGTCTGGAGCTTGATGGTTGAGACAAAGACTGGACGAGTCGAGGCTCTTTATACTTGTGGTATTGCTCTAGAGCCGATGTAGTCTGTTAACCTCCTTCCTTGATCTTCTTAGTCTATATCCACAAGATGCCTTTTCTGGCTGTTACAAAGATAGAAGTGAATGTCTTTGTAAGATGTGATCAGGACGATCAAAGCGTTGCTGGAATGGAAAACATGTTATGAGCCAATCTAGAGCCCTGTTTGACAGAGCGGCCGACTGCTCGAAGGAACCGCCAGGCACACCCATGGCAAATCCTGTGCCGTGTAGCCGACGGCTGAGACCATTGACAACGCATTCTCTATGAATTAATCAATATTCAAAATAACAGTTGACGTGGCATATATAAAACAAAATCACGAGATATCAGTGAAAACCGATTAGACCGTACCGGATCGCCAGCCAACCCGCAACATAGTTGGAAACATGCATTATAATTGTAATACTCATACAGAATATTGTCACTACTCAAGAACTAAAGTTTCGAATATATGAAATCACCGCGACTTCGATGTCCATCATCGTTTTGAGTGACAGGTTAGTAGTTCGTCACTGGCCGCCACTTCAACAAGAACCCTCAACGACGACTAAATCTTATTGGCTTGCCAACTGGAGGGACGGGCGGGCGGGCGGCAAGTCGGCATCGGCCGCTCATACCTTGTCGTATTTGTGTCAATACGAATAAACAAGACAAAAGCTCCAAAATCATGTTTATGATTGGTCGATATTATGTGGTAGGGAGCGGGTAAAAGCTTGAGTGGTGTCTCGTAAGCAAATTATAAGCATAAAGCATAGTTGCATAATCGAGATGCTTAAGCGAGACCTTTTTTGAAGTAGACAATATCGTATTTGATCCACCATAGACCGTTTTGAGCAATGTTTGTAATATGTGTTGCCATTCTCACGAAAGAGAAAAATGATAAATAACTAACTACAATTGACTAACCACTAGGGAATACAATTCTGACCCAGTAAACCCCTGTCCACTATCAATTTAAAGCGATCAGAGTCGACTTGGTCTGGAGATACTCCTTGATACCTTCGTATCCAGACTCTGCGCCAGTTCCACTTTGTTTGAATCCACCTACAGACATGAAAGGGATAACACCCAAAGATCCTCCATTAATACCCACGACACCAGCCTCTAGCTGATCAGACATTCTCAAACCTCTGGGCAAAGATTCGGTCCAAGCATAAGCTGTGATTTCAAGTTAGCAATTTGTTTAGATTGTGCTTTGCTTTGGGACAGTTACTTACCAGCGAGTCCGTACTCTGTATCATTGGCCAGTGCGACGGCTTCTTCTTCAGTATCGAAAGTGACCACTGTCAAGACTGGACCAAAGATTTCTTCGTTCAAAATTTTAGCGTCGGGCTTGGGGTTGATAAAGATAGTCGGGGCTATGAAGTATCCCTTCTCGCCTACGCGATGCCCACCAACTGCAAGCTCAGCTTCCTTGTTACCGGAGTCAATGAAGCCCATTACACGCTCGAATTGAGCACTATCCGCAAGCGGGCCCATGAAGGTTGAAGACTCCCTGGGATCGGCACCGACACCAGAAGTAACTTCTGAGTATCGTGCCTTGAGGCCCTCAATGAATGATGCCGCAACGTCTCGCTGGACATAAACTCGGCTTGGAGCCGCGCACACTTGGCCGGAGTTCAAAAGGAACATTGTGGTGCAGCTGCAGTCATTAGTAACAGCCATGGTCGGTAGATGTCGTGGAAAATACGTACAACTCAATTGCCTTTTTCGTATTTGCATCATTGAACACAAGAACAGGCGACTTTCCGCCGAGCTCAAGAGCCACCTTTTTTAGGTTGGACTTGGCTGCCGCCTCAGAGATCTTTCTCCCTGTGAAGCCAGATCCAGTAAAGGAAATCATGCGAATTTTCATGTGCGATGCCAAAAGAGAACCTGTTTCTCCTGCGCCGTTGAGAATATTGATAACGCCAGGTGGAAATCCAGCCTCCTTGATCATGTGTCCGAGCTGGAGCATACCCAAGGGAGACTTTTCGGACATCTTGTAAACGATCTGGATCTTGTTAGTCTGGCGATGAATATGTCTTGGGGATGGTCCATACCGTGTTTCCTGCAGCTACTGCGGGGGCTATCTTCAGACCGAGTTGTCTGAGCGTAGATTAGCATTGAAGTCGCATAGCAAGATGAATCAACGAAACTCACACCGAAGAACCATTCCAAGCACTGATACCAGCGACAACACCAAACGGATGGTGGCTCATGATCTTGTAGACGCCTCCCTCGGGAGGCAGCTGTTCGCCGCGAATCTTGTCAGTCCATCCGGCGTAGTCTAGCATTTGCGTCAATTATGATAACCAGCATAGAAAGGGAGAAAATGTCTTACAGCGGAAGAGCCCGCTCATCATATTGGTGATTGTAACAGCAATGCTCGTGGGCTGACCCATGGCGATTGTTTCAAGAACGGCTAAATCTTTTGCCTTGGCGTCAATGAGGTCGGCTAACTTAAGCATGCATTCTGCTCGCTGAGCAGCAGTAAAAGCCTTCCAAGGCCCATTGAAAGCCGCCTGTGCTGCATCTACAGCGTCGTCGACATCTTGTGGGCCGGCGACATGAACGTCATTTGAAACCAACGAGCCGTCAATGGGGTTGTGGACACTGATTCTTTTGTCACACTTGGCATCGACATACTTTGAGACAAGAGTTAGTGTAGATTCGAGAGCTGTGGAGGGCGACAACCTACCTCGTTGTTGATGAAAAGTCGAGTCTCAAAGTTAGTCATTATGGAAAGGTAAAAAAGTGTTGAAGTAGTTAATGGATAGTGCGATGTCACTGTTCTCTACTTCTGTATAGTTGGGTTTACTTTAAGTAATTATCATTGATTTGATCAACTCCGCTGCTTTGTTGCTGATCCGGCGATAGCCATCTTTATCTCCTCACCACTTGGTCTTACGTCGGACCTTGGCGGATTTAATCCTTACAGACGTCAAGACCCCGCTACCTCAATTCCACCAAGCATAACAAAACATAAAATAGGAAAGACAACAACGTAAGTGGAGTTTTCAAGCTGTGTTTAACCATATCAAGAAATACAGTATCAATAGCGGTAAGGATGATCATGAACAGAAACGGGAGGATCAGAAAGTCCGCCCTGTACTTTTGCCTCCAGGGCAATCTGACACGCTTGCACTAGGTCTTACCATCCCTCGGGGGCCAGATTGATGATTGGTTGAAGAAACTTGAACCATATCTCATTGCTTCAATTACGGTTATTGGATTTGAACATCTACGTCACTGTCACTATAATTTGCCTTCAGGATCAAACTCCGCAATTTGACTCTTTGTGTAACATGTTTATTATGCTGGTTCAATGGGGACCATTCTGACACGTTAATTAAAGAACTCCGTTACTGATGTCATGTCAACTCCTCAGAATCTTGGCAAAAACTCAATCTTGATTATTGACCATGACTAGGATTCTTTCAAATAAGGGAAGCTACAAATGAAATGTCTTAAAGATCGACGCTGAACAATGACCCATCACTGTTTCCACTGTATGTAAACCCGCATACACCGTTACCCACCACAAAGCCGGCCCCTGTATCTTCACCCTTCTTGGACATAAAAAAGTTGGGATGATTCTTCTGTGAAGCACACTTTTCATTATCTTTCATGGTGTGGTAAAGGAGGAAGCAGTTTCGGTTCCTCTCGCGGAAAAGCCAAGTCTCGCAGCCCTTGAATTGCATGCAAGAAGTACAGCACTCTGCTGCAGAGTCGGCACCATTCGACACAATGTTATAATCAGATGGAATACCAGGGCCGTTGTTGAGTACGTTTGTGACGTAGTATCCAGTACCTCCGCTCTTGAAGTTGGGGCCAAACATGTTTCCCTCTGCACAAGCGGCGTACTCGGTTGGGCCAGCGATAATGCTTGTCTTGGTAGCGGTAGCGGACTTTGTGGATGTCTTCCAGATGGTAGAGTAAGTAGTGAGACTCATAGTGCTAGTGAAGGTCTTTGTGACAGAGGCGTCATCAGGAATGAGAGTGGTGGTAGTAGAGACAGTTACGGTCTTGGTTGTTGTCCGCATTGTAGAGACAGTCTTGGTAGTAGGACTGCCTGTTCTTTTGATAGTTCTGGTGTCAGTGTTGGGAAGCACCTTGGTACCTATTGTTGTAGGTTAGCAAACATGGTATTTTCAGCTCATATGCATTGATAACTTACAGTGCACCTTGTTTGGGAAAGAGAAGGCTTTGAGGCCAGGCTTGCTCAGAGGAGGGGCATGAGGATTTCTGGCAAACATCCGGGGACCAGCGACAGGTGCAAAAGAATCCTTATTGACAGTGTCTGAGATGAATCTGAAGCCCGCGGTGGTGGGAACTGCAGTAGTGCGGGTTGACTTGACTGTGCCAGTCTTTGTCGAAGTTTCAGTGATTGTAGCAGTGACCTTGACTGTAGCGATCTTGAACAAGGTACTTGTTGTGTTAACTGTATCTGTGTCACCTTTACCAGTGACTGTAAAGGTGGTTGTGAAGAATTTGGTGACAGTTGACCAGCGACCAACCTCCTTAGTCTCAGTGGGGATCACTGTCACTGTTGTGGTTGGTTTGATGGGGTCGGTCTGGGTGACAGTGTCAGTCTTGACTTTGGCGACTGATGTCTTTCCAAGGTCTGTGCGACAGGTAATATCATCGTCGCCAGCTGCTAGACTTGAGACTGCTAGGAAGGGGAGGAGGGTTGCAGAAAATAGGATAGTCTTCATGGTGAAGATGCGAGTGTCTGGTGATGTGAGAAAGGATGTATATGAAGATTGTGCTGTTGATGAGTATAATGGCTTGAGGTACGACCAAGAGAGATTTATACAACTTACGTCCTATATCTTTTGATCGACCACGGACGACTGCCATTCCCTATAGTCCATATCCGGACTACCGCCACTCAGCTTAGATAGTTTGAACAATGGAGGTCTCTGTCCTTATTGCGAGATGGGATTGCAAACATCCATAACTGCAAGCCGCGACTACTCTATCGTTGAACAAATACAACTGCATCAACCTAAAAGGAACAAATATTAAGAAACGAATGTTTTCACAAAAGAGGCGTTGTCCAGACCTTGCATCCAGGAATGGTGGACACAGGAAAGTTGCATTCCCCATCTCCAGCCAGCCACAATTTGCTTTCGCATCTCAAAAGTGGAAAAGTGACTAGACTCGGTTAAGTCGTGAAGAAATAGGCGAATGCACTAAGCCCCGCGTCTCGATAATCAATGTAAAGATTTAAGATCAGATATTTACCCTACAGCTTGTCATTGAAAAGTTATGTATTCTCATACTACTTCTGTTACTGAGCTGCTGAGGCAAATCAAGTGAACGCGGTTTTTCTGTCCTTGTACGATACCTATGTAAGTAATCACTAGACACATTCATACTTTGAACAGAAAAACATCAACCGATAATTCGTTAATGAACCCCTGAGAAAATAAAACAAGCTTTTTCCATTCACGTGGCTACAAAGCTTGTCCTACCTATAAGCCCGCTATCTCCAAATGGGTAACCCGAGACGCTGAACGCGATTTAGCATCAAGACAAGCTTCTTGTAGTCGCTTGGCTTGACTTAGCTGTAGCTAAAGTGAATGGTATGCTTAAATTCCAGCACCATGGCTAGTGGGTAGCAGAAAAAATAGCGTCTCAAGTCTTAGGGTATAAAAATAAGTAGTCTAAGAACCATAGTCTAAGGAGCATAAAACAATTTACTAATTTTGTCTCCTCTGCTCACAACGGTCATTTTTTCTGATACCCTGGGGCATGGACCGTCTCCCATAAGTGGCGTTCAGGAGTGCTGAGACACAATCTTCAACAGCCACTAAGATCACGTACATCTCTACTTATAGGAGTTTGGATCGGCCGCCCATACCAGTCAACCGTTAGCTGAACTGCGCTCGGAAAACCTCATGGAATCTGAGAAATCTTATTATCGATATTGATACAGTTATCCATCAATGCGGCACATAGTCCAGATGCGAAAGGTGAAATGATCCGACAACTTAATCCCGCATCTGTGTGAGTTACTCCTGGCTTAACGCAGCTAAGCAGCGGAGAAAATCTTCCGACTCAGACTCTAGATTCCATTCGATGCTACAGCCTAAAGTCTACTCTCAGGTGCCAGGACCAGAGGAAACTTGAGATCGTAAGATGGCTCGCCAAACAGCTCCGATTGCAACAAACCTTGTGGGCTTCAGGCATAGTCTTACAGCAGACTCCATCTCCAGAAATGAGGCGTCTTTGAGTGATGGGCGTTCTAGTATCAAAACTGTACTGACAAGGAATTGATAGAAGACAAAATACAATACAATTGCGTAGAGGTCCCCATGTTTCCCATGTCATGGATCCTATGCCATCTTCTGTTACTCATTACACTATCTCACACGTACACCACCACTCTCCTTTGTCTTTATTCTTCACAAACATATTCGCTTGAGTTTCGAAGTCACCATCCGTCATGGCTCCTCTTCAGAGCATCAATTCCTTCTTTCTTATTTTTCTTTTTGTCTTTAATGCATATGCTGCACCGGGGGCCGATATACCTCGCCTCGAAAATCGCGATGAGGCCAATGCCACGGCGTCTAGCGATAACACCACTGCCCTTGATCCAGTAGTACCCCCTGAGGTTGACCCCAAAGACTTTTCCATCTTTGAGCTCGATACTCATGTCGTGCTAGCATGGGCTGGTTCACCAGACTCAGAGCCAGGTACCAAGCGGATGCGGAAACGTGACGATGCCATCTTTTCGCAGGCCAACTTCACTTTCCAATACCCTGTTGTCCCCCTTGATCACTCAAAATTTGTCTCAACTGTCACTTGCACAAAGGGCACCCTCACTGGCGTTATCTCAAATACGGCTGCTTACAACTTCGCCAAAAGCCAGTGGAAAGGCGGCAAAAAGATCCTCTTCATTACATCAGCTGACGGCTGTGGTGAGGATCATGCCAATGATCTGTTCCTCGCCCAGTCCATCACATTCTCTGATGATATCAAGACTTTTACAGCAAAAGGAGCTTCCACTGAATACAAAGATGTCTACGAGCACTTTAGTCTCAAATGGGGTGCGCTTGGCACACTCAATGTCAGACGCGCCCTCGACAAAAGAGCTGTAGGTCTAACACTATATACTAGTACTCGCAGTATATTAACTTGTTGATCTTCTAGATGTTTGAGCCTCATGCTCTTGACAAGCGTATATCTGGTTCTGAAACCTGGAAATTTGAATGGAGTCGTTATCTCACTGATTCTGACCTGCTCGGCGTGGACGATGATGCTCCATGGGAAAATGCTGCAAAGCTTGTCGAGTGGGGGACAGAAGGTGGTGAAGCGGATGATTCCTACGCTAAAGGAGAGGTTTCAGATCCGAACGGCCATCACAAGCGCGGGGTCAACTCTTCACTTGTCGAACGTGACCTGAGCTATGGTCTAGCTCTGTACTGTGTCGAATGTGGATTTGGTGGCTCGGCATCAATCACAGGCACAATCGAAGCTGGAATTTTCAGCGGTATAGAGGTCGCCCAGGTACAGTTCAATGCCAAGTTCAAAGCCGGCTTGAATTTAGGTCTCAAGGCCTTTGTCAAATATGAAAAGACATGGTCCCACAGGTTCGTTGATTTCAGCATCTGGAGTTTCGGTATCACTGGGCTTGTCACGGTCGACCCATATATCGGTGTCGAAGTTGAAGCCGGACTTTCAATCGAGGCTACCGGTACCTTGCTCATCGGAGCTTCAGTTGAATGGGAGAACATCGACGTATTGGTAGACTTGCTCGACGACAGCAACAGCCACTCTAATGGTCTCACCCCTGTCTTTAAGCCAAGATCCGAGGCCACTGGTGAACTCAAACTTGAAGCCAAACTTGGCCTACCGGTCAGCGTCGGGGTAAAGCTCAATGTACTATTTGGCGTCTGGGATGCGAGAGGCGGTGTGATGGATACCCCTGCAGTTGTACTCGAAGGCAGTTTCCAAGCAAGCGCTGAGCTTGATGACGATGGAGACATTAGTGGCGGAATCGAGGGCGACTGTTATGGAATCGCCTGGAACATTCACTTTGAAAACTCCCTCGACGCCTTTTACCAAATTGGTGACGGCGACAAAGAGACGACGCCTTTGATACCGGTCATGAAGTCTGACCCTATTGCAGAAGGCTGTATAGGCTACGTCAATGACGGGACTGGTTCAGATGGCTCTGGTAGCGACGATATTGGCATGACTGGCAATGGCATCGGAGGCGGTGGTAGCGGAATGTTTGGCAGTCGCCCAGGATCAAATCCAGTGCCCGCAATTGACCCAACATCTGCCAAAAAGACCAAGCAGAAAGCGACGACTCAAAGCAACAACTCAAAGAGCAGTGGAAAGAAGACCAGCAATTCCAAAATCACCGACAAGGCAAGCAAGAAACCACAAGCGTCAAAGAACAAGCAGGTCAAGGCAACCACTACCACCAAAAGCAAAGCGACAGCTGCTGCGAAGAAAGTATCGCCTGCTTGTACGCCTTTTGTCATCTCCAACTCCAAACCTACTTCAGGAACTACCTGCAACAGGGGCGTGTCACGCGCGAGAGCCCCAACAAGGTCTATCATTAGTACAATGGCGTCGGTCAAGAGTGTGAGCGCATGTGCGGAAACTTGTCTTAAGAACAAGCAATGCATGAGTTTCGGCTACAACAAGGACAAATCGTGTCAGCTATATAGCAAAGTGCTGAAGAGTCTTGGGGTCATGTCTGGAAAGGGAAAGACAGTGTCGTCACTCAGTGATAGGAACTGCTATACGTATAGTAAGTGTTCCAAGTAAGAAGAAATGCTTCAGGACGAGGCATGGTTATCAGGAGACATTTGAGATTGCAAAATGTACCGACATTACTAGTTAGATCTTAACTACATTTCACTTTGTTAAGCTTATGATTATATGTACTGCAATGTACTGTTGTGGGTGTCTGATAAGCCTATCAGGCTAAGTAGTATTGACAAGATCCGAGACTGGTTTTATATAACATAACCCGTAGGTTCTGGGTCACTATGTACAAGAATAAAGATTTCCTCCACAATCCCACAGACTAGTACGGCCTCTTACTTTGACTGGAAAAGAAGACCACACTATTTTGTGAAATGCATCTAGCAGCGACGTCCAGCAGTGCTGCGGCTACCACCAACGGCAGCGTTGAAGAACTGCCAGGTCTCACCGGGAGCGAACTTGGCGCCGTTGGTGCCGCTAGGGTCGGGAACGTGGCCACCACCGTGGGCGATCCAGGTAACGGGCTTGCGGCTGCACTGGTAGGTAGTCTTGACGTGGTTCTGAGCACCTGGACCGGGGTCGTTGACGTTCTTCTGCTGGCATCCGTTGGTTCCGATCCACTTGTCGCGAAGCTGGCGGCCGAGGTTGATTCCGAGAACATTGTCAGCAGCACCGTGGATTCCGAGGTAGGCGACGGGAGTGTTTCCACCGTTGCAGCCAGAGAGCTGAGCACCAGAGATGACTGCGACAGCAGCGAAGTCGTCTGTGATACAAGTGTTAGCATACGGTTGTCTGAGTTGTTGGGGTATAACATACTGGGTCGGGAGCAAGCGACGCTGTGGCTCATGGATCCACCGTAACTCCAGCCGGTAGCAAAGACTTGCTTCTCGTCAATGCAGAGGTTGTCCTTGGCGAACTTGAGCAGCTGGTCGGTAAAGGTGATATCCTCACCACCCTGGTTGGCCCAACCAGCGTTGAGACCGTTGGGAGCAATGAAGATGGTGGAGTCACCAGCGAGACCCTGGAGGCCGTAGAAGCCACCCTGGGCAACGGCGTTCATGTTACCATCGAGCCAGTGGTAACCGAAAACAAGTCGGTGAGGCTTGTTGTTCTGGTAGTTGTTGGGAATCTGGAGGATGTACTGGCGGTTCTTGCCGTTGACCTGCATGGACTTGGTGCCGCTGGACTGGGGAGCCTTGCCACAGCCAGCTGAGGCGGCCTCTCCGAGCTGAGCAGCGCCCAGAAGGGCGAGGCAGAAAGCGAGAGGTGAACGCATGTTGCTGTATAAAGTTGAAGCTGACCTGAGGAGTCTTTTTCGTGAGATAGAAGGAAGAAGCGAATAGGTTCTGTCTGGCAGTCCCTGTTGAAGAAGAAGTCTCAAAAAGATTCCAAGAGAGCGAAGTTCAAGTTGTTTATATACACATCTTGTTTCCATCCCTGCCGTCACTCACGGATGATAGCGACGGCATATCAAGGACATCCCAGTAACTGATCATACTGAATCCGTCATATTCAGGTCGTTAGATGCTCCGAAACAGTCAAAACGGCTGTCAATCGACGGATAAACTTGATAAACTTGGCTGATGTAGCCTAATTCGATTCGAATGAGAGGACGGAGGTGTGGATTCGTGTATGATCCCTGTCTCTCGCCTCGTTACTGGGATGTTTCAAAACGCCAACTGTTTCATACAAGGCGTTTTAGCTGATCATTCTCCTTTTTAATGAGCTGCTTCTACCATCAATAGTGGCACATTAATTTCGGGTGCATAGTTTAAAGTAAGCTTAGGTCCGTATTTCGAAACATGTTTGAACGGTAATTCTTCCAAGATTACAAAATGCGATGACAAAAAGCTTATGGACGACCTTGGACACAAACAGATAGACCGACGTCACACTGGCCTTCCCGCGGGTAAAAAAGACTATATAAAAATGAGGAGTATGTTACTTTACATAATGCATTCCAGAAAAGCAGTAGACTCTTCCATCCGAATATTCTCAAAGGAGCAGCGACGATCCGGGGAACATACAAAAGCAGGACAAGATGGGCAATCGGCCAGCTGGACGCTACATGCTTTTTAACCGCGGGAACGATGTCACGTAACGACTGGTTGACCGAGGCCCGACAATGGCAGAGTAGCAGTAGAAACATCATGACAAATTACCCGGTTGTGGCGATGGGAGGTGATGCTTCTAAGCATCCGATGCGCGCCTGTAATATTCTTGCCTTGTCTTCGACTGCATTGTGCGTTGAGGAGATGGTAATAAAGATGAGCATGTTATAGCTTTCGGTCGGGGATGTTACCTGACTAAGTCGAATCCGGTAGTAGTTTGCGATCAATCGGAAGACAGAAGAAAAGAGGGGTAGAGTGAAGATTGTATAGTATAGGGTAGAGAATAAAAGTTGCAACTTGAAGCGGACATGTTCTTATATACACAATCTTTAGACAGCATGATGAGATATATTCTGACAATCATTGTCCCCCCCACTCTAGATACAAACCAACCAAAGTTTAATGTCTCTTATCAAAGACAGAATCTGCATAGGCGACGGCAGTTGGGGATTAGACTCGATCGATGCCGCTCATCCATACAGAAACCAGTCACGTCTTCCCTTTAACTCTATTGAGCGATGCCAACCCAATCTCCCGGGCCGTCATACCGTCATTTGTCTGTACCCCACACTCAAAACTTGTCCCCTTCTAGAACGGAATATGCCCTCCGTCGGTTATACTATGTTTTCGGCCGTCAACATTCCAAGGAACTGGATACAGGCAGTCCCATATTTCAGCTAGGGTACCATCCCAACTAGAATCATTTCTCCGGGGTCAGCTAGTCACGCGCGAAATCCCAAGGTTGCACGATGTTACTCTAATTCATCCCATCCACAGACTATTACTGGTGGGGAAATAACGTAGGAGGAAACGCAAGAAGTTCATTGGTGCACTTACGGCTGTTTCAGGAACGGTCAAATATTATCTATGGAGAACCTGGGTCATGACATTTACCAAGCGTCGGCAAACTAAACCCAGTTCGTGGGCATCCCCGTCAGCTTCTACTGAGCTGTTCGCATTAGACATCAAATAATGCGTCCTCGCCTGTCTAAACGGACCGACTCTGGTCTTTGTGAATTCTTGCAATAACTGCCCATTACTCTGAACTGACGGCCCGTAGAGCCAGATGAGAGCACCGATGTAGCAACGGAGAGGATTCCGTCGATCAATTAGGCATGAAGCCTCAAGATTTTGTTATCTTGGTAAGTGGGTAGTTTGTAGCCAAGGCAAGTATATAAGTTTTCGAGTGAATGTCAAAGGGAATATCGGCCAAGACATCTCAATCTTCTTCCAATCCAACACTCTCAGAGCAAACTCTTGAACGCTTGAACCAGCATCACAATGAAGGCCTCTTTCGCATTCCTCGCCGGGCTTCTCGCCCCAGTGACACTGGCTCAGTCTCTCTGCGACCAGTACTCTTACTACGCCAACGGCGGTTACGAGTTCAACAACAACCGTTGGGGACAGAGCTCTGGTTCCGGTTCTCAGTGCACTTACCTCGACTGGACCAACAGCAACGGTGCTGGCTGGCACACCGACTGGACCTGGTCCGGCGGCCAGGACAACGTCAAGTCCTACCCCAATGCTGGTCTTCAGATCCCCAACAAGCGTCTCGTCAGCTCCATCAGCAACATGCAGTCCGCAGCCGCTTGGTCTTACAGCGGAACCAACGTTCGCGCCAACGTTGCTTACGATCTTTTCACTGCTTCCGACCCTAACCACGTCACTTACAGCGGTGACTACGAGCTGATGATCTGGTAAAACTGCCTATAAGACTCTTTTATCAAAAACTCACTAACACCTTCATCTAGGCTCGGACGATATGGTGGCGTGCAGCCCATTGGTTCCCGAATTGGCAGTGCCAACGTCGAGGGCCGCACCTGGGAGCTTTGGACTGGAATGAACGGTAGCATGCGAGTCTACAGTTTCGTTGCCTCCAACCCCGTCACCAACTTCAACTCTGATGTCAAGCAATTCTGGAACTACCTTGCCAACACTCAGGGATACCCTGCTAACCGACAATACCTCCTCAGTATGTTGACTGTTATCTCGTCTGTCTATCACGTGCTAATCATATCTCAACAGCCTTCCAGTTTGGTACCGAGCCTTTCACCGGAAGCGGTGCTCAGTTCAAGGTCACCAACTTCAACGCCCACATCAACTAAAAGAAAGGAAAGCTGTCATGATTATGAGTCTCTGAGAGTCGTTGGGATATGGCGACGAGAGTGTATTTTCTTCTATTATATATATTTAACATCCATGTATATAGCGCTTATTTGGAGTAAGCGTTTTGTTTAAGCTTGAATTGTTACTCTGACTCCTGTGCTTCCCTCGACTGTCACTGGGATGAACATGTCGTGATCATATCTAACATCACGCTCGGATGTGTCATAGAGAGTCATATGTGGCATCACTCTCGTGACAAGAGCTGTAAGAGAAAGGTACAACTCGCAAAGGGCAAGGCTAGAACGGGACGAGTTAGCATAATTCATTTGTCTCACATCTCAGACATCACTTACTTTTTACCAAGACATCCACGGCTGCCCTTGGAGAATGAAAGCATGGATCGCTCCAGGTTTCTTCTAATTGTTCCATCATCGTCGATCCATCGCTCGGGAGTAAAAGAGTATGAGTCAGGGAAAACCGACTCATCATGGTGAGAAATGGCTGCTGACATGCCAATCGCATAACCTCGGGGAAGGACAACAGTAGTGTGCTGCTTGTTAAATTCTCCGCGGTAGACAAGATCCTCTGTCGTGGGCACACGAGCTGAGCGGCTAGAAACACCGTAGGACAGACGCAAGCCCTCGTTGACAACTGCTTCAAGATATGGCAGCTTCTCAAGCGTTGTCCAAGAAGGCAAGTGTCGCGGGTCGTCAACAACAGTGGCCAGTTCAGCCTGCAACTTGCTCATAGTCTCGGGTTGAGATAGGAGGAAATATGTAATAACAGCCAAAGCCCAGCTTGTAGTCTCGGTTCCGGCGTTGACGATAGTAACGGCCTCTTGAACGAGACGATCGGTTCCCTTTTCACTCTCTTCAAGTTCAGACTGAAGAAGATCGGCAAAGATGGTTGGTCGTTCATAGACGATACCAGACTTGAGGTCGGTCTTGGTCTTTGTAACACGGGCAGGGATATCGATTTGTAGAGTTCGAACAAGCATAGCAGCATCCGCAGGTAAGTAGTCAACGAAATACTTACCATACTTGACAGTGCCAACCAGGAATGGGAAGAACCGGAACCAAAACACAGGTTTGAGGACCGCCAGGGTCGCTTCACGGAAGGTAGGTCGCCAAGTATCGCGCGACAAAAGTCCAAAGGCTTCACCGAAGCAATATCTGGAGATGGCGTCCGAGGTGAAGCAACTGTACGCGTGCGCGACATCGATAGGTTCGCTCTTTTCTTTACCACTGCTTTCGGCCAGTAGTTTGTTGCAGAGAGTCTGGACTAACTCATGGACTTCTTCTTCAAGTCGCGCAATCATGGCCCTTGAGAAGAATTTGGCTATAGGGGCACGTCGAGCTCGGTGAAGATCGTGGTCAGGTGTACTAAAGGCGTTGCCAGTTCCAGCAGCTGAGCCATTGACTTGGTGAAACGGTTTGCCGCGCTTACGTCCACCAACAGCGTAGATCTCGTCGGAGAACGCCATGTCTGAACAATGTGTCTCATTTGGGTTAATGCGAACAATAGGGCCTTTTAATCTTGTTAGCTCTGCAGCCATGACTCGCCGGGGCCTCGACTTACCATATTTCTCGTGCATCTTTTGGATGGCATGTGTATAGCGACCGACAAGAATTACATCATGGTAGAATTCAGGCAGATAAGTTGCTCCTGCGAATTTGGGGCCAGGCACCTTGCTCAGCGGGTGAAGTGGCGAGATGTTGTACAAAGCCTCTACGATCTTGTATACAAACCAAGACACAATAGTAACAACTACCCATTGTCGCATCGTCAGCGACGCCATGGCGCCCTGAATAGTTGAATGATTACTATCCATTATTTCCAAGTTCTTGAGCTACAGACAAAAAGCAAAACCAATCAGGGAAGAAGAAAACTAAAAGACACGTTCTTATAGGATCCAAACTCAGCATGCATCCCTGCATTGAAGACTTGTCATGTGAAAAGCCCCGTTATTCATTTCTTTGATAAACACGATATCCCTTGTAATACTACTCTATGCGCTGTATTAATAGCTTATTTCTCGGCGGTTTTATACGTATTTGACCGTTATCCGGAGCTTCGTAAGGCAGTCCAATCAGAGTCAGCTAGCTTATCCCCGAAACATGCTAGGGCTGAGTGCAATATCCCTGGTTTATAGTGGATGCGCCACCGTTACAGATTGGCTCGTGAGTGATAAAACCCAGACGCCTTCTCCTATCGGTGAGGGCATTCTCAGGTGATTTTTATGGCTTGTGTGATGTGGCTGAATCTCATTTAAACGATTAAGAGTAAAGATGATCGTTGTCTGGCACAGATTTCAGCCCCGATCGAACACGGCTATTTAGAATTCGAGACTTGCATGCCTTAATGACTGTGGCGTAAAAGGAAATAACGGTTGTTGTTGTCTGGTTCACATCGGATCATCTAGCGTGGGCGCTGAATGGCCAGACCATTACACTATAAACAGTTCCGAGGATCCCCTGTGGTGCCTGATTCATGGTCGGGCATTATAGGTATATTTATTAGGTAACTGATCTACCGGATTCGAGATCTAGTTTCCCCAGGATCGTAATGGAGTGTAATCGGATGATATTTCCAGTCTTTGAATGGTTAGAGGGTCATAGTAAGTGGCACTAAGAGAATCATGCCTTAATAGAGTTTGCACTATAAACCTCCGCCGGGACGCCATGAAACAATAGTCTTCGATCCAAGATTCCTTGGTTTCGATCCAAGATTCTTTCTCGACATGGATCGCTTGCCATTTCAATTCCTCGTTGGTATATATCTCTTGAGGCTCTTGGAAATGTCCCCTCGGCTTGATCAATAGAACTATCTCCTTCTTACTACTGAATTGAAAACAGCATCCCATTCGATACCGGACCGACAGCCAACATGGCGGGTTTCCTCATTCCACCATGGTACAAGAGCGAGACGCCCGGGGATCTTGAGTTGAACATTGTCAGCATCATATTTGGCTGTAGCATGGGAACAACCCTGTTTACTGCTTCCATGGCTATTCAACAAACGCTTTCCGCCTATAGAAGAGGGAGACTCTTCAGTGCATACATTATCATGTGCTGGCTTGATTGGATTGGATGCAATGTCATGGGCATTGTCACTTACTGCTGGTTAAGTGGCATTTCTCCGCCGAGGTTCGTATCTTGTTGTTGTGTTTACCGAGTTATGCTGACTTTATCTCTACCGTCCAGCTTCTGGGCTTTTTTCTTCATCCGTGAGTCTCCCGAGTAGACTGTATGGTACCGAATAGTCGACTGACCCTTTCATTGTTAGTTGTCGCTTGGAGCATGCAGATTCAATTCACCCTCCAGATCATCATCAACCGAATATCACTCCTCCTAGTCAACAAAAGGAACATCAACAGAGTTAAATGGGGCGTCGCTTTGATTGCATCTCTCATCAACATCAGCGGCTTCTGTATTTGGATCCCCGCCCGTTTGCAGATTTCTCCTATATATGATGAGATCAATATTGTCTGGGACCGCACTGAGAAAGCCATCTTTCTTATCGTCGATCTCGCACTCAACGTTTACTTTATTTACCTTGTTCGATCGAGGTTGATAAAGTATGGATTGACCAAGTATAACAAGCTCTTCTACTTCAACGTCGTCATGGAGGTTATATCAGTGTCGCTGGACTTCGTCCTCATGGGTGCCACGTTCCTCCCCAGCCCTGTGGTGTATGTATTTCCTACCAACTTTAGCATTACCACTACTGACATCTTGACAGCTATGTCCAGTTCCATCAACTCGTTTACCTACTGAAATTATACATCGAGATGAACGTTGCATCTCTTCTAAGTCATATTGTAAGGGATTCGCAACAGCAGACTACTCGGCCATCCACAAACAGATTCGGACGAAACGACCTTGAACATTCATCCGGCGGCAAAATTACAACTTCAATCTCAACCAACCACGTCACGCATGTACGACTCGCTGACCAGTCCGACGATACAATGTACTTGAACAGACCACAAGAGGATGGGATTATGAAGAAAACGGAAACGACCGTAGTTTTTAACAGTGTTCGTAGTATGGGGGCTGTTTCGGGTCCAGATGAACCGTCTTATTAGTATATTTATCGTATCGCCTATTAGCCGTTTAATAAATAATCAATGACAAATTTGGGGGCCAAGCTGACCAACTTGACGCGCGCGGTGACACTTTCGATACGCGACGGGCCGGTGTCCGAGACTCGTCCGTCTTCCGTCCGCAACGGACAGCGACCAACCGAGACGGATTAATCATACTTACTCATCTGGATCACAATGAACAATAGCCATACCTGTGTAACACAGTAATTCCTCAATATATAACCATTGAAATTTTGTATTTAATCTCAACAAAACTATTCTCATCTCAATCAAATAACACTTCACTTTTCGTATACTCCATCTTCCAACATCAGCTTACAGCATGACCCTCAAGCTCTACGGATTCCCTGCATCGACCTGTACACTTCGAGTGCGCACCGTGCTTGAGGAAAAGGGCCTCGAATATGATATGATTACCGTAGACGTCTTTGTTGGCGCTCACAAGACCGAAGAATATGCTGCCGAGTTCCATCCCTTCAACAAGATTCCAGTCTTGATTGATGAGGAAGCAGGTATTCGGATTTTTGGTATGTGATGATTGATAACAAAAGGTATTTCAGATAATTGACATCTTTCTTTAAAGAAAGTCGAGCCATTGCCCACTACCTTGCAGTTAAATATCGAGGTCAAGGTATTGAATTGTCTCCTCCTGAGAGTGACCTCAAGGCATACGCAGCCTTTCAACAGGTAAGAGCTCCGTAATGTAAAGTGACAGCTGAATCCAGACTTACAAATTGCAGGCTCTGTCATTGGAAGCTTCCTACTTCGATCCTAATGTCAGTACCATCGCTGCAGAGGAAGTCTTCAATCCTCGCAAAGGCCTTGGCCCTACCAACAAGGACATTGTAAAGGCGAAACTCAAGGATCTGGATGAGTCGTTGATTGGATACGAGCGAATCCTCTCAAAGCAGAAGTATCTCGCTGGAGACAACGTCACCCTCGCTGATCTATTCCACCTGCCTTATGGACAGATGACAGAGTCGCTGGGGCTCGGTGAACTTCTTCCCAAGTATCCTGCCGTTGAGAAGTGGTGGAATGGACTGAAGGAAAGGGAGAGTTGGAAGAAAATCAATGTGGAGATTTGACTTGTTAAAATTGGACTGTCTTCGAATCTCGATTGGTTACCTTCAGACTGGTGGATCAGGGAAACGCGTATTGAATGATTCAAGATTCAGGATGCGCGTATCTAGGATGAGTCGTAAGATATCAAGGGCAATGTGACTAGTTTCAACTTTAACATGAACATGATACAAACAAGTCTTTTGCAACCACTAAACTGGGCTCTTTTTACTTTAACTTTCGTCTATCTACACCACAAAAGCATCATGTTAAACTGAGATCACTGCTCACAAGATCAGAACAGGAATTCTGGAACAGACTAACAAGCGGGGTTGCAGATCCTTGTTCAGTCAAACCTGATTGATATACGTGCTCTTTGACCCTCGGCGACGATTTGAGCCTGGATAACCTCATTCACCATGGGTGCTATAACCATAACGGAACTTACCGCGAATCTGAGTCTTGCACACGTGGCTATGGCAGCAAGATGAACTGGGATCAGAAACGATTTGCTGATTGACATCCAGGGTTTGTTCAGGGGTGCATAAGTCCGGTCTCAGATCAACAAGTGTTTAACATTAAACCACCTGTCAACGACTAGAGATTGGTTGACGAGGTTTTTAAACAACTGTGCGCGTGGATCTGGCCGACATCAAACCTCGGAATGGTTCCGCTTTTAGTGCAGCAGAGTAACTATTTTGGACTGCAGCCAGTAGGATACTGAAGATCTGCAACTCAATCAGTTGGCTAGTCTCTGTTGTCTTTAGTTCCGTTCTCCACTATCACTTGTCAGCCTCATCGATCTATACCCAGACTGGGGTTGTTTCCGAGATCCGGACGAAATGGTCCCGATGCTCTGGTTCTCGTTTCTTTTTTTCTTCTTCAATGTTGATTTCATTATGAGCTGCATGGTAACTACGTGATGCACTCGAGATTAATTGAGCCAAAATACAAGTAGCGATATGCGATTTTATATCTTCTCCATCATGCTATGTCAGTATCTGAGTATTAGATTCTGACTCGACCTTTGTGACACCTCTAGTTACAACACTAGACTCCTTCCCCTGGTTCAGGATCTTCATACCAAGATCAACTACTGTTCTGTCATGCGGGGCGGCGGAGATTTCAGATCCCACTTCTTCGCAATAGTCTTCCCAAGTGTCTAACCGTTACCGAGGTCGTATCGAGAAATTATGGTGTCAGCCATGTCCTCAAATCAAGGCCCTTCCCTAGTTTCAAGTTTCCCATTTCTCTTCTCCAGATATCGATTTTTCCATTCATGCATTCCTTTCGTTGTCTTTACACAGCCACAAAATGAGTACTATCTCAGACTACAAGGTTGCCTCCGTGGCCTTGGGATTCTCCCTCGGTTTTGGCTTCTTGACAGTATGGGAGGCTATGAAGCAAACGAGACGAAACCGCAGCCCATTGCGAAGTACATACATTTACATGATTTGGGGAGAGATCATAGCCAATCTGGGAATTGGAATTCTCGCCTATCTATTCCTGAATGGCATCATACAACCTGGGTACGTAACAATTTGTTAGGATGTGGCTGAACACGATCTAACTTTAATAGCATTCCCCTATTCTTCTTTATCCTGTTCTTCTGGGTATTCGAAATCCAACTATTATTCCAAATCATTATCAACCGAATCAGTATCATCGCCGAGTCTCGACAAACAATCTGGCGCCTTAAATGGGGCACTGCCTTTGTGACAACACTTATCAATATTGCTGTCTTTTGCGTCTTTATACCGGCACATGTCGACCCGCCCATTCATACGTAAGTTCTTGTCGCAAGGCTTGACGTGCCTCGGACTAACGCATTCAAGCTTTGTTATTATCAACAAGTATTGGGACAGAGCTTCGAAGATTCTGATTTGTATCATCGATGCTGCTCTCAACTGGTACTTTCTTCACATTGTGAAAGAAAGACTTCTGAAAGAAAGCCATCTCACAAAGTATCAGCCCCTCGTCTCTTTCAACTCCAAACTGATGGTTGTATCTGTTGCTATGGATGTACGTATACACCGTGTTACCTTTCTTACACTTACTGACCTCACGATCAGATACTTCTCATCGGCCTCATGTCCCTACCAAACCAGACAGTATTCATCCAATTCCACCCCGTTGTATACCTGGTCAAACTCAACATCGAAATGTCCATGGCTTCTATGATCACCCATCTGGCCCGGAAGAAGATGACAGACGAATTATACCCCTCACTCTCATACTCCAACACCCCGAAAGTACAAAGTTCCAAGAACGGCGCTCAAGATAAGACCCCGGGATACGGTGTATCTATAGAAATGACACACAAGTCAAAAGCCGGCTCAACCGCGAAAGCATCATTTGACAACGATTCTGATGTGCCTGGGACCTCGAATGGTATCCATAGACGTATCGATGTCAAGATTGAGACGGAGCCAGTTCAACATGAAAGAAAGGGTAGCAAGTTCAGCTCAGTCGAGGTTGATCTACCATCACCTCGAAGTGACGGACGACCCAAGAGGAGTCGCTATGAGCAGATTGAGCGGGGTCAAGGAGGAGCATGAAGTAAATTATATAATACTAATCCCAATAGTTAATACCATTACTCGTTATTACAATTTGCAGAGATAAGTTACAATGTAGCCCAGTCGATACTTTGCGACCCCATTTCACCAGTTAATAAAGTAAACCCATCCGTCGTACTTTTTTTTCCTGAGTACAGTGGTCATTTCAACACCTCTCTCAATTAAGTCCTGAAAAGAATTTACGGACATCCTCAAGCCATTTCTTTGGCTCGGATACTGCAGGAAAGTGACCTCCAAAGTTATGTCGGTTGAAGAAGACAACATTTGAGGTTCTCTCAATCCAGCTTCTAGGCTACATTCAAGCATTAGTCACAGGTAAGATGACAAACTTGAGAAATAACTCACCACTAGAGGCGATGCCGCAAGTTCAGGGAATGGCCCATTCGTAAAGGCCCATTCCGAAACACCAGTAGCAACCTTGCTTTTCGGGAAGTTCATCATGCCCGGCTAAAAACTTGGTTAGTCTTTGTCAGATGCAGGAGGAGTGTACATACTCTGTATGCCTCGAGATAAGAGCGAATATTGTTGTACGGGCCAGGAATGAACAGCATCATCGCATCGGTAATCAGTTGTTCATAAGTATACTTGTAGCCACCTGATACCGCATACATCAGGTCCCACATCCAGCCGAGAAAGCCGACAGGACTATCGCCCAACGCAAGGGCCACGGCCAAGGGCTTTTGAGTATGCACAGTTGAATACGCTGAATGAGAAGAATACCATGTAGTTGAAGACGTGATGTAGGCCGTCTCCTCTTCAGATGTCTCGTTCCGTGCAAGGCGCTCTAGGTCATCTTCGGTTGGTTGGGCGTAGGAGAAATCTGTAAAGTGTCCGATGATACTTGACTCTGCATCTCCAACCATCCACATTGCAACTAGCCAACCCAAATCAGTACTCACAACACCATACCTTGAGTAACCGAGCTGTTTCATGAGACCATCCATGACTCGCCCGTTCTCACGAGGGCCGAGTCCGGGCTGTGTAGGAGCAGGACTGAAGCCAAATCCCGGTAGATCAGGTGCGACGATGTGGAAGGGTGTATTGGCGTCAGTGACGAGAGGTTCGATTACTTTAGACCACTCCAGATGAGTTGAGGGCCATCCGTGAAGAAGTAGAAGAGGAACAGCATCAGGTTGAGTAGACTCCCGGTGGACAAAATGAAGTGGAACAGGAGCTGTGTAATTCCCGTCGCTCGAGACTGAAGTTACATAATGGTGGCCCTCATTATTGAGTCGATCCTGGACAGAAAACCAATCATATTCATTGGCCCAATATTGGGCAACGTCGTCGATTTTGTCTGTGTCAGGGCCTTCGATAGTCCAGTTGGACCACAGACTAACAGGCGACTGCCATGCTTTGACTTTGGCTTGAGTCTGCTGGATAAAGCTGTTGTCGACAGAGATATTGAAGGGTTGAGGCGACGTTAGCCCAGTAGGAAAAGAGAAAGGTAAATGTGCGAGAGCTGACATGGTGATTATTGTGGTTGTGGTTATCGAAGTTATTTTGTAATTGTCACTTCTAAGGCGACGACGAGCATTTTATAATTTCTATCGTCAGCGTCATCTTTGATGTACGTGGATATGACAGTTGACAAAATCACAGAGATTTATAATCAAGGTAATATTTTGTCCGCGATGATGCTGTGAGATTTGTTGTTGTCCGTATTGAATCCTACTCAAAGTGGGTCTTGTGCATTATTCGACCGAATCTCGGTCTAAAGTAGCGGTAGGACGGACGATAATCGCGAGAAATATTCCATGTACGCACTAATAAGAGCCAATCTACCAACAGGCTATAGCGGCTGTGGCTATGACTGAGCCTTGTGTTAGGGCAGGGCATAAAAAAAAGTCTTGTATAAACATCGGAGTCATGATGCTTTTCTGGTGTTGATAGGCGAAAGTTAAAGTAGACAGTGGCTATGACTTCGTGAACCACATTAAGTTACTAGATCATGAACCTGAGAAAAGAAACCACCGGAACAATAACGGAAAGTCTGGTCGATTGATAGAGGAATCCGTTTCATGGTGTTTCTTGACACTTTCGAGTCTACCTAGGAATTCGTCATGATTCTGTGTTTGATCAATTCTGTCACTCAACTTAATTCTGCTTTGCGCTTGAATCGAAAAAGTTGGTCTTTTATGTTTGTTGGTGATACTTCAAAATTTGTGCAACATTGACTTTTTCTTTATGCGCCTCCAGGAATGTCTCTCGGCGAAAATCATCAACAAGGTTCCTTCTGCTTTAACTTTCGCCTATCTACAACACAAAAGCATCATGACTCCGATGCTCACACAAGACCTTTTTTACTCTGCCCTATCAACAAGGTTCAATCTGATAAAACTATATCCCAAAGGTCTTCTCTCTCTCACATTATAAATTTCTGCTTGCCTTCTTCCTCCTAATATTATGAAACTTTGCCACTACAAACATCCACGGGTTCTCAACTGCCTACACAACCATGAGCCTCACAAGGCACGATACCACGATTTATCGAGGTCCAGTATTACTGGAGCAGATGCCCACAGAACTCCTAGAGTTTATCCTCAGCAGTTTTGAGAGCCTTGACACGTTATGGAATCTACTGCGAGCATCACCCAGGTGCTGGCATATCTTTGCCATCCGATACGCTTCGATTACTGAGACCGTACTCTCAGGGCCAAACTCGACGACGCCACTGCAGGTCAGTAAACTTATCCGAGCAGTGGCACTTGTACGTGCGCATAAAGCTCCCTTTACAAGTCTCAAGGCTTTCCGGGAAGATTTCTTATTCGAAGTAACTCATCCCCCAACCAATCCCGATGACTTCCGGCGTATCGGTCATCGCGACAATGGTCGGCCGTACACAACCTTCGGCTCACCCTCTTTGCCACACCAGTACCATGTCATAACTTCGGTCGTCGCTACAGCTTACCATATTTCGACTTTGGCACAATCTTTGCTGGCAAATTGTCTGGAGCGACTGGAAGCATCAAACTTTCCATGTGGGCCTCCTGCCACTGGACCCCGTCCTGCAGACAAGTTCGAATTTATTCATGGCATGGGCCAGCCGACATATGTCGAAGAGATGAGAGCTGTCCGGGCCTTGTGGATTATACAGCTGGTGGGTGAAGTCAAGGCTATGGTCCAAACGAAGCCGTATATATTCTGCTGGCCTAGCTTCGACAATTCCCGCTTGTCTCGTTTGAACCCGATATGCATCGTGCCGCTCTGCAACTATGCCCGAGACGAAGTGAAAGCCATGATGGATTATCTACCAGCCTGCTACAAGAACGGCACCACGTTTCGACTGCCGCAAGCGCCCACGCCCTCACAATATAACCGATGGGCAACAATGCATCCGAGGGTGATGGCAGCTTTAGGGGGGGACGAGACACTTAGCTTGGAAGTACCATCACATGGCTCGCATTTCTTGCCACCCATGTTTGTAGCAGAGACTAAACTACACCGGCTGGGTTTCGCTTTCTGGGACCATTCGAGGATGTATTCTTTAGGCCTGAATGGTGTATTTACATTCAGACTTCAAGACATCGTCTACCGTTATCTGATTGACCGACGACCGCTAGTGAAAGACATCTGCTTAACCCCCCGACACGTCTGCGGAAATACTTTCTTAACTAGGAGGTACAATGGTGAAGGCATTGTGAGGGATATATTCTAGACACGAGGAAGAGGATGAACGTGTCGGAAGGGGGGACTGTTACGAGAGCTTTTCAGTGTATAGAGCCAAGGTTGCGTACTTTAAAATTATCTCAAATCCATTTATGTCGCTAACAGATTCTCTATATCATGGTAACGTGTCGGTACTCAAATTCGCTTTCAACTCCTCCGTTTCATCAACTCCAATAAACGCCCAAGACCCATCTGTCTTTGTAAAGTCTATACCTTCAAGCCTCTCTGGGATCATGGCCAAAAGCTCCTCCGCGACTGCATCACCCTTTGTAGATCTTTTAAAGAAGAGTCGGTTCCATTCGACTCCCTTCTTCTCTTCTTCCACGCGTCGTCTTCTTTGTGAATCCTCGATGGAACTCTTGTGAGCGTACACCTTTTCGATATTCCGTTCTTTGATAGCATGTGTAACTTTTGACCAGGCGCGTCGCGATTCCCAGGGTGTCTGTTTGTCCAAAGGCGCGACGTTTAGTGGGGATATGGGGATTGCATCAATATGAAATTCCTCGAGTGTTGTTTTGGATGAATCTTGGATAACAAGGTTGCCAGTCCATTGGCCTGTAATACGATATAGCGGTTCTTTCTTGTTGTCTGGTGCAAATATCTCGGCAACAACCTGGTTCTTATCGCCAAATCCAAAAGCTCTTTTTCCGTAAAACTCAATTTTTGTCATGTAGCCACTTGAGCTGGTGATGTAGCTTGGGCCCTCTAGTTCTGGGTATGGATTTCCCGTTGTAACTCCCTTGACTAGGATCGTTGGCATCGTCATAAGGTGCGTCTCATCGTGTTTATCGTCCCTAATAATAGCGTAGCCAGTCTGTCGTACTGCGACTCCGCTGACTAGACTGAATGACGTTTCTTGTCCTACGAAACCTCTCGATGATATTCCACGCTCTTTATTGTATATCGAGCAAGCTGTGACTGGTGGATGATGTGACACTTGCTCGACAATTAATTGCGATTGGGAACCAGCCTTGTCGGAATATGAGCCGAGAAAGATTTCACCCAGAAACGGGTTCAATGGCTTCTTGCCCGCATCTTCTGTGTCGGCTCCAACAAGTTGTTTCAGACTGCATACATAATTCTTTGCCAAAAGTAACGCTCTCACTCCGGCGTCGGGTTCCTCAGAAGGTTGGAGGAAGAGATCATGATGACATGCCCAAGCAGCTGGAATCTCGATGGCCGATCTCGGGGCTAGAATAAAAGGCGGGGCGGTGACGTTGGAGAGATCACCTTTGACAGCAGAGAAATATGAGAGAACGTCTTTGAGACGAAAGAGATTTCCAGAGTCGGTGCCAATGTCAGCCATTGCGGTTGGTGAAAAAGGTGGTGGTGAAGAAGATGATGAAGGTGGTGTTGATGCCAAGGAATCGGCTTGTTGATCTGGTTCATTCAATTGATTCATCTTGAGATAATTGAGTGTAACACAGTTGTTTTTAACAAAGACTGAATTGGTTGTTGGTTTTGAACAGGGAATAACATGGATCAAAAAATGGGCACAAGATCGAGAGTACAGAATTTGACGTCATTGACATTGGCCTACGTATCGGTCGCTTACAACGGCACAGACAGAGACAGCGACTCTATCGCACTCGGTTAATGATATGTGAGTTAACCAATCGGATACTAAAGAATCTATCATAGACCCGCAAAACCCTGAAAAGAGTACGCATCACTTTCTGTTCCTGGTCATCATCTCAGGGACACAAGACATGACTCAGCCTCATACTAACTTGGTTTGTACAAGATGCTCTTTCACACTCGCATTGCCTACGTAGGGGTCTTGTTCGACAAGCCACTGCAAGTCCTGACAGCCGTCACCGTTTCATAGCTTGACGTAGCCACAACGTCGAAACCGCGCATGTCTATCTCATGCTGAAGATCCCCCGGCTATGCGGAAGTTAAACATCACAAATAGCAGATCTACTCATCTCTAGAGATGTGCAGAGACAGATCAATTGTCAAAGAATAGACCCTTGATGCGACCCTTGGAGAACCCGGCCAAATTTGACCGAGACCCACCCAATAAGCATTTAAGCTCGATGGTGATGAATGAGGAATACAAAAGTTGATGATAGTTGCAGGGGGAGGAACTCAGCCACTCTCAACACTGCAACATCCAAGGCACAACTGGGCGATGAAGTTGGCATTAGAGGCACGTGCGATGTACAAACTGGGAATGAGTTGACCGATAGTTGAGATTACGAGTCCTCGTTCCATACTCCGTTACCCACGCTTGTATCAAATATTGATTGATAAGAGTCGAATAGTTTGATGATACAATTTGGAGGATTAAGCGCGTAAATTACTGCCTCAAAACGCTCTCGATCGCTTGGAATATTTATAGGACCATAACATACACATTGTCTTCTAATTTATACACGATGCGCTGGGCATTTTTGTGATGGAATTATTAAGCGCATTCCGATGCAGGGTAATTGACGTGCTTCGGTATCCCGCGCGGGTGCTGACTAACGGAGATTATTAATAGCATCACGCGTTTGAGACATCACGCAACGAAGCCGAGTCCCCCGCACTAGAAATAAAGAACGCGCTCTGTTACAATCACAATAAATAAATTACCGTCTTTGACTTTGTTTCATTTTATTTATATTCATACATATTCGTCTTGGAATAATGGGTGACGCTTCAGTATTCAAGTATCCCTCACCTTTGACTGGGTATGAGGATGCTCCACCACTGCCCAACGACCTGGCAGAGGATGGGAAGAGCTATGTCAACCCGTCAACAACAAAGAAAAGTGAAGCCTACGACAAGTTTATAGACCCATTTGATCAAACTCCACGGGGCGCCTTGTGAGTCACAATCACATGTGATCTGAACCGATGACTGACAAGGATAGCGACGTTCACATTTATTATTATCAAGCAAACGAAGAACAAACCAAATACGCCAAAGAACTTTGGGAGCGTATCAGGCGAGAATGTGGGTACTGCCTGTTATATCAACACTGACCTCTACTGACATTCACAGTCCCCGAACTGCGAATCTACAAATTGTGGGATAAACCCATCGGACCTCATCCCGTCGCCATGTTTGAAGTGAATCTCTTTACACCAGCGCAATTCGGAGCATTCATTCCATGGTTGAATATCTGGAGAGGACCACTGTCGGCACTTGTGCATCCGAATATTATCCCAGAAGAGGGCGTCGATCGCTGGGCGTCGATGAAGAGGGATCATTTGGAGAGGGCAATTTGGATGGGGGAGAGAATTCCACTGGACCTAAGCCTGTTTAACAATCAGTCGTAGAGGTGCGTTGAAAGTATTGTCACATGACCTGAATAGATTAAAGAAAAATGCAAAAAATTGTAGCCTCTCTTGAGTCGAACGTGTCATCCTTATGCAGGGGCCATGCTAATCTTCTCTGTTTTTTTACAATTTGACCATAGAGCCTCCGAAGAGACAGAAGGGTTGGTTTAATTTTAACTTATAAACCCTACACAGCATCAGTTCACAGGTATCCATCTCAGGCATCCATTCTCTAGGCAGCAACAAAGTTAATCATCAAGGTTTTATGTTTGTCACCACAGCAGCACGCCACTTCTTCACATCTCAACAAACACAGCTCTGTTATTGAAAAGACATTCATGGTCAATAAATCATCTCACGCTGTTATAAAGTGTGAGCATTTGCCAAGTTCTATATACAGCGGAATAACATAGTTGGACATTAGCGTAGAGCTTGCAAAACCTCCACCTGCATCTATTTGTGCTCGCCCTCTCCGTTGCAGTAAGGAATAGGGTACGTCTCACTGCTGCAAAGACGAATGATACCCTTGACCCACTGAAGATCTCCGTACGACTGGCTCTCGTAGGAATCCGACACAAAACCCTCCTTGGTCTCGCCCGTGCACCCATCGATGACATTACCCTCGATACGTCGAACATAAGGCTGACTGACAATGATACCGTGCTCACCCTCAGGGACCGTGAAAGAGAGCGACTGCGTCTGGCTGGAAGACCAGGTTTGGGTGTAGTCAATGCTCACAGTAGCAGTCAAGATGTCCATCAGAGGAACACTGAAGCTGGAACCGACTTTGAGAGAGTTGGTGATGGTGTAGCCGGTGGCCACACTGACGGTTGCCTTGGAGCCGCCAAGGCTGCTCACGACGGGGGACATGGCAACGTCCCAGTTGACAAACTCCTTATCCGACATGACTTGGATCTCGGTGCTGTCCTTGCAGTCGCGGCGCTGAATAGCCTTCTTGGCGGGAGTCGAGATGTCCTTGATGGCGGGAGCGGTCTCAAGAGCCTTGAACTCGGCAGCCTTCATGATCTGAGAAGTTCCATCGGTCTTGAGGACGATGATGTCGTCGGATGAAAGGATCTTGGGAGCAGCTGCTGCCTGAGAGACGGAGGCGATACTCAGAAGTGCGAGAACGGTGGAGGGGATCATGATGATGTATGGTGAAATTACTGCGATTAACAACTGGTAAAGCAGAACAATGGATTAAAGTCAAATGAATGAGCGACTAGTGGTAAAGACCGTGAATCTCAAAAGAGTGAATGAATGAACGGATACAATATCTGTGTTGACAAGATAATCTATTCCAGGCTGGACATCTTTATCCTTTTCAACATCTGTGGTCCACGTCTCGATCAGTGCACACGTTTATCTGCCGATATGCCATCCTTGTCGAGACCCTGTGACTCCCAAACGGGCAACGCGTATAGCTTGCTTCTATCGCGCCGACATGCTTCGCCTATTCATGCATTATAGATCCATAATCTGAGTCAATCGAACAAATAGAAGTTGCCAAATCAATGTCTCCACACGGAGAATCGAATTCCGCGTTTCACGTAAACCCGGGAGATCATGCATTTCGTCCAACTGTCAAAATAGAGTTTCTCGCGTGGTTTCATCCCGTTAAAGAATTCCCCGTTATTTCGAATTTGTTGTGCGATTATTTCCATATTAAGAAGCTAAGATGTAAGGCACGAGTCACGAATGATGTTGTTGGGACGAACATGTCGCCGATCTCTAGGGATGAGATGGTTGTTGCGTTTCAGGTCATAATGCCAAGAATAAGCATACCGATATGCCGCTTCGTGTTGCTAAATTGCAGTACAGGACCAGGGGAAGCTCGGGTGGTGCCGTTGGGCATTTAAATGTCCCTTGATTATAGAATGAAGACTTACCACTTTTAATAACGGCCTTTGTCTCTATCATAGTTACCAACCACATCACCTTTGGCTTACACTCTTTTGATCGCCTAGTCACTCTTTTACCAATTTGAACTGTCGTTACTATTTTAAAAATTCTAGTTGTTTTCTAATTCCTTCATATCATCATTCATCATGTTGGCCAAGGTCTTGAGCGCTTTCCTCTTCCTCTCCGTCGCGTAAGTTCATCTCACCTGTACCGATGAGTTTGCTAACAAGCTCATAGCACGGCGAAGCTCCACAACAACTGCGCCTGCCATAATGGCGACAGCTACAACTTTCGCATAACCATGGATGCATGCACCGTCTACAATGACGCAGGATACAAGGTATGAAATCAGCCTCTTGGCAGACTAAATGAGTCAAACTGACAATTTCAGTGGGGTGGAGCAACTTACGACACTCCATCTGGCCGTGTAAGTCAACCTTGTTCCGAAGAATGAAATCTAGTTAACCTTTCATAGTGTGTCCAAGCAGACGCTGAAGCTCAGCTCGCTGGAGACCAATGGGAGGATGCTTGCAGAGAAGTCGCCTCAAAGGGCTTCCCATGCGCCGATGGAAAGGGAACTTGCTTCGCTAACCCCAAGGAAGTTCGGGGTCGGTGCTAAGGGAATGTAGACCATTAGATGCTAGAGAGAGTCAATGTGAATATTGGTAGCTGAAGGATATGAAAGCTCAGAATTACCTTGAAAGAAAGTCACTTTTACCGTGCTTATTGTGCTACTGCTAGAATATGTGATGTGAGCCACTACGCACTTGAGTTGACCACGTGGAAATGGAAATAGGTGAGTTATGTTGAAATCATATTTTATGTTCATTGACAAAACTATATACATAATTGAGGGTTGTCATGCTATCATCCTAGAACAACATTTTAGATGCTCTTGAAGACGGCAAGACTTGATAGGGCCTTTCCGGGCCACTCGAACAGCGTGTTGGAAGGGCATGACGATCCAAGAGCTTGGTTGTTCATCCAAGCAGGCTCCCAGTAAAACAATCCCGCGCCACCCCGAACCTTGCTGACGATACTAGCTACCTTCTGAATAAACTGTGTCTGGCCCGCAGCAGAGAAAGGAATGTTCCTCATATCACTGGGGAAAGGCTGTGCAGGAGAAGGGCACGAAGTAGGCCAGTCAAGCTCGCTGACAAAGATCTGCTTACCCCATCGGTTGGCCATGTTGGTGAGGGAAGTCTCGAGAGCTGAAAAGGTGGCGCCTGATCCGTAGAAGGGGTAGAAAGAAACACCCATGGCGTCGAAAGCGTCGAGCGTGAGTCCCTTTTGGTTGAGAACTTGAGTATAGAAGTACTCTTGGGTGCCCCAGTCCCAGCCCTTGTCGAGATGGATCATAATCTTGGGCTTTGGGCTGAGGCGAGAATCCTTGATGCCGTACGAAGCAGAGTTGAGAAGACGTCCGATGTTGTAGTATGACTTTGTGGATCCAGTAGGGAAGAGGAGACCAGCGGTGATCTCGTTGCCGATGGAGATGAGAGCGGGAGGGACACCGGCAGCCTGAAAAGCATTGGACACTTCGAGGGTGTAGTTGTAGAGTCTCCACGCCAAATCGTCAATACCTGTAGGCCATCCGCGAGGAATAGCCTGGTGGCCGGGATCAGCCCAGGTGTCGCTAAAGTGCAGCGTCAAGTAGACGCTCATGCCCGCAGCTTTTGCACGCTTGGCGAGCTTGATGTTGTAGTCGAGGTTGTATTCGCCATTGGAAGGGTTCACCCAAACACGCTGGCGGACCGAGTTGACGCCATTGGCAGCGAGGATTTGTTCCAGCGGCTGAGCAGTGCCAGCGCTGTTGGTGTATTTAATACCCTTCTGTTCCTCAACAGCGGCAGAAGACCAGTCGACGCCACGGAATTGCAAGGCGAGAGAGACTGAGAGGTAAGACAGGAAGACCAAAAGGCGTGTAAGGGTCGCCATCTTGACTTGATTCGCGATGCGCAACTAGAATTCCTTGCCTTTTTTCTGATTTGGAGAAATGCGTCTTCTTAAGTAGCATTGCTAAGCGTGCCGGGGTGAACGCTGCTAAATTCGCCGAGTTGTGTATGATCGTAACAGGGATTATCAATTTCCCTCGAATTAGCGTGTGGCGCTTCTGCGTCTTAGCAGTTATTCCGACCAGGGTTTTCGTCCTTAATAACGAATGAAACTTGGCTTCTGGAAGTGGAAAGGAAACTGCGGAATAGAATTACCGTCGTTCGATATGTCACTCACGGAGCTTGAACTGCCGGCTGGGTTGATTGGCCTATGTGGCATCCATTATATAAGTACCATCGGACCTCTTGACTGAATTGACATACAACATATGTTTTTCTTGTCATGGACAAGATACATTGTTCTCATGTCTCTTCTAAAAAACAGGTGTCGGCGTGCATTCTAGTCAGTTTCCGCACCAGAGCTTCGATCATAACATAAACAATTGGTTTACTCTTGCCAAGGTTTGTTACACGTGTTGAAAATGCTGGAGGTTGGTCGTATGCACATGAGGCCCATCTTGGGCTAAAATTCTGAAGAAACTATCATCTTCGCTGCCAGCCTTGGAGATGATTCTAGCCTTGCGCCTCTCGTCGGCCGCATGGAGATGAAACCAGGTGGCCGTGGGGTCCATTATTTCAGGCAATAAGAGACTATCATCAACGATCCAAATCCGGCAGGTACACACTTCATCTCGACTTGATGCCTAATTTTATTATTGATTTTGATAAGATGGTAGAGAATAATGTTAAATGGTGTTGGCGCTGCAGTTATGGTACTGGGAGTTCGTCAGGATCACGTTTGCTCAATGAGAATCGGTAAGGATTGGAATTTGAAGGAAAAGGAAATATCGTTTTGACACAGGATTGTATCGCCATTCCACAACCAGATTTCTGTGAAGTCATTCATCATACATTTCGTATTTTGCGAAATTCGCACAAGACAAAGATGGAGGATTAGCTGGTGGGCTATAAGTTCTGGTTGTATTGGCGATGGAGAACAGTGAGATCCACGAATATCAACTGTAGGGTGTCTACCAAAATTGATATTCAACCACTCAGGCCTACTTATTTTTTCGCCATGACTGCTAGTCTCGGAGAGTCACAGTCGAGGTGGAACAGGACAAATGTGACGTTGGATATCCGATATTGTAGATAAGAATTTCCAACATCTTTGATGTTGATATGTTTATTATCTCACGATATGAGCATCATCAGCGAACCTGTTGCTACGGTATATTTGAGTTCATCCTTGTGGGCAATATTGCCTTCGAGATGATAGCTCACAGACAGTGATGAGTAAAATGATCTTGTCCATTCTGGCAAGATAAGAACTCAGCGTCCTAGAAGATGCTGTAATTCCTAGTGTCCCGTTTCAGATCCATAGAGTTCCTGACTTCTTCGAGCTCATGGCGAGAGGGCTCACCGTGATGATAAGACCAAGTAATAAAAGCCATGTTTTAAGGATCTTGGCATAAACATTGCTGTTATTGGTGGAATACATTTCTAGCGTCCATTTAACCGGGATTTCCATCTCGACGCCAAATCTGGTAAGGCTCGAGGTTTCAAGGCCCGTCTAATCCCCACTGAAACATCCCACGATCGGTTATTACAATGGCTAAAATCACCATTTTATCCTCTGATCGAATGAGGAGATGGGTCGTTCTCGAAAAAGAAAGCGTCCTGCATTGCATTTCGCGGGGACTGCAGTCAAAAGTTCCACCCGGCACATGAGATAATAGCCGGATTCGTATTCTTACACCGATGCTGCAACAACAACTCATGGTATTGTGTGGAGATGAACATGCCTGCCCCAGAATTTAGAGACAGGGACATAGATCTATGCCCAGTTTCAGCTTTAAAATACCGTGGGAAACACGGCAGCGGAGGGTACAGGTCCGCACTTCTTGGAGCAAGGTCAGCAGACAGCATCCATGTCTCCGCATGTTTCGCCCCATAGACCAGATATTCTAGAATAAATACGACCATCATCGCTCCCTTTTTGAGTGTCGTCTTGGCACGTCATTCTCACCTTCGTTCCTGGCTTACATCATGAAGCTATCATCCATCATCAGCGTCTGGGTCTTGACCCTCGTCAGCGCCGTCCTTGGCGCTGAACTCGTCCCTCGATCAGCCCTCACTGAAGTCAACAACTATGGAAACAACCCTACAGGAACTCGCATGTTCCTTTACGTCCCTAAGAACTTGAAGCAAAACCCTGCTGTGGTTGTCGGTCTGCACTACTGCACCGGCACAGCTCAGGCTTACTACCAGAGCAACAAGTGGGCTTCCAATGCTGAGAAGTACGGCTTCATCGTCATTTACCCTCAGACTCCTTACACTCCTGGTAACTGCTGGGATGTTTCATCCAAGATGACTTTGACCCACGAGGGTGGTGGTTGCAGCACCTCTATCGCCAACATGGTCAAGCATGTTCTCAAGAACTACAGCGGTGACTCCAAGAGGGTCTTTGTCACTGGTGACTCTTCCGGTGCTATGATGACTGTGAGTGTGATCAAATGACTACTATGAGTAATGAACTAATAATCTTAGAACGTCATGGCCGCTACCTACCCCGATGTCTTCTCTGCTGCCATTGTCTACGCCGGTGTCCCTGCCGGTTGCTTCAAGAGCCAGGCTAACCAGGCCGCCGCTTGGAACTCTACCTGCTCTCAGGGACAGTCCCGATGGACCCAGCAACAGTGGGCCAACGTTGTCAAGGACATGTACCCTGGCTACAATGGAGCTCGCCCCAAGATGCAGATCTACCACGGAACCGCCGACCCCACTCTCAACGTCCAGAACTACTACGAGACCATCAAGCAGTGGACTGGTGTCTTTGGCTACTCTGCTACCCCCAAGTCTACTACCAACAACTTCCCTCGCAGCCCTTACAAGCGAGAGGTCTTTGGTGACAAGCTTGAGGTAAGTAAGATGAATTTCAAAGGAAGGGTAATGACTAACGACTTTGTAGACTTTCCTGGGCAACGGTGTCACTCACGCTGTTGACCACTTCCCCGATGAGGACCTCAAGTTTTTCGGTCTTGTTGTAAGACGCCTTCCAGCCCTATCACTAACTGACCACTAACACTATGAACAGTAAGCCGCCGGATAAGAGCAAATGGACCTAGATCCGAGAGCGGGATTTTGATGTCGGAAAATTTAACTTTCTAAGAACTATAGTTTCCAATATTGTATATAAGAACAATATCAAACTCACATAAATCCTTCACATTAGTCATAAAGGCTCATTCACTGGCAGCACGCGTGAACCGGAGAATCGATAGGAAGCAGTGTTTGTGAAAGTTTAGTGTTCCTTAAATCAGTAACTAGATAAAAATTCACACAATCGTTTGAGTCGCAGTAAGAAAAGAGCACTCTTCGACTTAAAGACATGGCATATTAACTAACTAAGAAAGAGCAAGACAAAAGACATGATATTACAATGAACGACAAAAGAAACATAAGTTGTGCTGATAGAGCATGACCAAACAGCAGTGAAATCATTCCACGTTACAGAGTCTTGGTGACGCCAGGCGCAATAGCTTCCAGCTTCTGAAGCAATTCCTTGTATAACGCATTCTGTATCTTGGCACCCATCTTATTGGTGACATGACAGGCCGGCCTGTATTTCATTAGCTTCATCACAATAATTCGGACAATTTGACTTACTCGTGGACTTGGCAGTTCGTCATGTACTGTCCATTAGACTCAGGACCAGCCAGAACGCCTGTAACAAGAGTGCGACTACCCATCTCTGGTGTCCGGGCCAGGAAGTCTGGAGGCGTAACTTCCTCCTTTTCCCTCATTAAGCTAGATTTGCAGTAGCTGGGGTTCGGGGTGTTGATAATCACGCCATTCTTCTCCGAAGTACCAAGGCGAGCTGCAATCTCGCGTGTGAGATAAAGAACCATGAGCTTAGAGACGTAGTACCGTGCGTCCATGTTGGACTTGGCTGGATCGTTGAGGCGAGAAAAGATGGGTCCGGCCTTTTCGTCGGGAATGAGCTCTTTGGTGGGAGCCCAGTAGTGTGTGGCTGAATTGGGGATGACGAATTTGCCTGGGTAGGAAGACTGGCGAAGTTTGGGAAGCAAGAGAAAGAATAGAAGAAAGGTTGAGATGACGTTGACAGTGATGGTACGCTCACTATCCTCGGCAGTGGTGAACTCAGCTGAAGTTGCAAGGCCAGCATTGGCGAGCACAACGTCAAGTGTAGGTAGCTTGTTTGCTCTGTCGGCGAATGACTTGACCGATTCGTAGTTGGCCATGTCAAGAAACCAGACCTCAATTGACTCGGGCTCTCTCTTTGTCAACTTTAACAGCTCCTGGCGAGCTTCTTCGCCTTTTTCGAGATTGCGAACAGCCATGATGAGCTTTCCAAGGCCAAGACGGAGAAGATGCTGACTGGATTCAAAACCTAAGCCTTGGTTGGAACCAGTTACAATCATGACTTTGTCTGATAAGTCATCCTTGGTCTCTGGGTATGGAAGAGTAACGAATAGGTTGGAGTAAAAGGTGGAGCTGATGCCGTAGACACCTGAGATGATTGACATGACCATGATTGCTGATATTGAAGGGATTGAAGGGATGAGTGGTAATTGATTGTTGGATGATATTGTTTTGAATCATTCTGTACGATATTCGTGCTGTTTATATATATCTTTCTTTTCCCTAATCTCCTTCTCGAGAGCGGATTTAATAACGCCGCTGACACCAACAACCAATCATCTGTTAGCGGGGCTACTAAATCCGCCTCCATAATCCATCGCGGATCTTGCTTATCTCCCTTCCATGCCAAACATAATCTCACCGACTTTCATCACAAAGGAAAAAATGACCGGAACAGGTATGACTGCTCCATAACATCACTCAGGTACCATGGGAATACTGATTGTCAAAGCGAAAGTGGAGAAACGCAATCGACCACCCAAGTCATGCGAGCCATGTCGAACACGCAAGTACGTCTCACCATGGCTGCTGACAGGATAAAACAATTGTTGACTGGACCAGATTAAAGTGTGACAGAGGTCTACCATGCGACTCCTGTGTTCGGAGGAACAAGCAGTCCATATGTCACTATGCTTCCAATGCCGACAGGAATGAGCGACGGGTCGACAAAGGCAGCAGTAGTTCGGTTGCCGACCGACTCAAGCACTTGGAAGGATTATTAACCCTCGTGGCTCAACAGCGAGATCCCATGGCATCGTTAAGTATTAATGATGAGACATTAACGAGTGAGAACGGTAGTAACTCCATCGTTACCCCTGCCTCCATCGAGTCTACAGGTGGTAGCGAAGCTAAAAACAGCAACAACGTGGTACCTCCAGGATTGACAGGGCATGTTGACTCCAGCCATTGGTCTTCGATATTGGAGAACATCAAGGCTATTCGGGAGGAACTTCCCAATGAGAGCCCATCAGAAAAAGAACAACCCTTGTTCAACAATTCATCTGGCGTTGGTTCCGAAGCACCTGGAAGGATGAGTCCTGACTTGGATTTTGGCTCTTCCAAAGGTGTAAGCCATGACAGTATTCTAGCGGCCTTGCCACCAAGACAGGTTTGCGATACTCTGATATCCATGTTCTTCAGGTGGCATTACACCATGATGCGTAGGTAGAATTCTTTCCTGACCTCACACCCACTAATGATGCTGTATTAGCAATTTTGCATCCTGTCAAGTTCCAGCGCGAGGTATGCAATTTAGTCAAGGTGAATGTTGGACACAACTGACTGGTAATCTTTTGTATAGTACGAAGCCTTTTGGAACGCACCAAGACACACCTCCACCACATGGACCGCTTTGCTCTATGCTCTCCTCAGTTTATCAACAGGCGTATACGAAGCTTCAGGCATGGCATTCCCCGCGCCTGTCCCGATTCCATCAAGCAAAGATTTGTCGGCCAAGACACAGCAATGTCTACTTCTCAGCAACTACATCTCATCCACTGAACATGCTGTCGAAGCCCTTCTACTGCACCTGGTCGGCTGCTGGCTCCGATCAAGAGCATCCGACACCAACCTTTGGTTTCTTATGGGAAAGTTGGTGCAGCTTGCTATAAGTAAAGGCTACCACCGCGATTCATCCAGAGTAACCAACTCGAATATCTCTGCGTTCGATGGCGAGATGAGGCGCAGGGTTTGGGTTTGTATATATCAGCTCGATGCACTCATGTCATTCCAGCTAGGTCTTCCTAGCATGGTGCCTGCAGACTCTTGCGATACAGAACTCCCCAGAAACCTGGACCAAAATCAACTTCATCCTGATATCACAGAGCTACCGCCATCTAGACCTCTCTCAGAGAACACCACAATTCTCTACTCTATCGTGAAAGCGTCGGTTATGGCCAAGTTCAAGGAAGTTGTGAAACATACACGTTCTCCCGCCCCGCCGTCACATGAAACCACAGTCGTTCTTGATGCAGATGTTCGCCAAGCCTATGCAAACATTCCCGATCACTTCAAGTACAAACCTCTTACAAACTTCCTCACAGAGGAGGTGAGTGTTATCTTGACTAGAACTACGCTCGAGCTTCTGCACTTGAAGAGTATTATTGTTCTTCATCGCCAGCATCTGATGCATAGACAAGACAATCGTTCTGAGCCTTCAAGAAAGGCTTGTCTGGAAGCAGCCAGGAAACTGCTGGAGAGACAAGCAGAGATGGACCGAGTTACCGAGACTGGTGGACAGCTCCATGATATGAAGTGGATGATTACGACCTTGACACTCAGTGACTTTACATTGGCGGCCATGGTGATCTGCTTAGATCTCACAATAACTATTCGGCTCGGTGCAGATTCCCCTATCAGCCCAACTGCCTACCAGGAAGTCCAGACATATTTGGAAATAATTAGGAATGCCCACAGGATCTGGGTTGTTGCTGGGGAGCTTTGCTCCGAAGCACGTACAGTTGCGCATGCTTTGGACTCCACGATTGAGCGTGTGAAAGAATTTCTAAGTAAATGGCCCATAGCGGCGGATTCAGCATCATGGCAGACTCTAGATGTAGCGTCATCGAGCAGCCTGACCAATGATTCTTTATACCAGATAAATGATCTGGATATGATGGATAGTATTGATTGGGTACGTTGACTTTTACCCGCTTATTGTTTATGGCCTTATGGATTGATACTGACATTAATTATACTTTAGACATTTATCGACAATCAGTTTCAGGATCCAAACATTAACGAAATTGACCTCGACATGTGGCTCATGGAAACAGCTGGACCTTTCTAGGCGAGTGGAAAACGGAATGCGAAACGTGTGACAATGTTTGTCTAAACTCTAGCGATAAATGTCAACAAACTCAAAGATAAAACTCAAGTACATCGAAATCTATTTCTATTTCTAAATATTATGTCTTGCCAGTCTAAATTCAATTATGATAAGCCTAAGCCGAGGTATTTGAGCGGGTCTTCTTTCGGGATCACATTCCGAATGTAAAAGTCAAGACTTTATATACCCAAGCATTAAGCGAATGTCGGCGTAGCATCACCATCATTCTTCCATTGTCCACAAGGGCCATTGCTGAGGAGGACCGACAAGGACCGATCCCGACTTGTCAGGAACATAGCAATGACGGGTTGAGCGGAATTGGCACATATAGTTGCATCACTTGCAATATAAATGTTGCAACTACCTCCAGAAATTCGGAAATAGGTGCCCAGGCAGTCGCTGTGCGCCGCGCACATTTGGCAGCACGAGCGAGCGGTAAGGCCTGCGCCCACGCTCATCGCGTAAGCATTACCCTGCCATTGATCGAAGCCGGAGAGAACGCCTCCATTGGCAGTGGACATGATGTTCTCCTCTGAACAAATATCAAATGCCGTGAATTGAGCGACTTGGCTTTCAACGGTAACTTCAAATTCAAACATCAGTATACAATTATGTTTATTATAATAGACTTGTGCATAAACTTACCACTCGATGTGATAGTCGTGGTCGAAGTGACATCAACAAAAGAAGTCGTCACGGGATGCTCAGTTGTTGTGACAGTAACACTGGCATCAGATGGATACTCCGTAGACGTGACTGTTGTAAAGCTAGTGATAGTCTTGAACTTGGTAGCAGGCTTGAGAGTAGTGCGTGGTCCTTGAACTGTTGTGGTGATGATCTTGGTGCTGTAGCTGGGAACTTCCTTAACGCAGCGGACGCTCTGAGGTATAGAACCACCAGGTAGGCCAGTCGTGATTGTTGTGACTCTCTTTTTCACAGCACGTTTCTGGGTAAGAGGTTGATTATTAATATCGGTAAAACCAGCAGGTTTGGCAACGGTCGATGTAATGAATTTAGTGGTAACGGATGAAGTGACGCTGGTAGTGGTGGTCCAGGAAGTCCTCGTGCTGACAACAGTAGAAGCAGCTGTGGCAAGTAAGTCACTATAAAATAGCGTATTTAAATGCAGAATACATACAAACAACAGTGTTGGTGGCGGTCTTGGTGTCCTGATTAGCGGTAGAGATGGATGTAGAAGTTTCTATCTTGCGAATAGTAGAAGTCTTGGCTACAGGAACAACAATTATATTGACCTTGCGAATGATCTTCTTGGTGATGGTGATTTTCTTAATAGAAGTGACCCTAGAAGTCGGGACATTTTTCACAGTGTTAGTTCCGAGAGCAGTGGAGCAAGTTGATGCCGGGGCCGCAGCAGCAGCAGCAAGGGCCTCGGTACCAAGCGTAAGAAGTAAAAGTAATGACTTGAAGGCAACCATTGTGTTAAAAGGACGCTGTCTGCTCAGGTGAGGAAAAAAAGATTAAAAACAGCAGCAAGAGCGAAATAAAATATTCTACGGAGGCCAACTTCGCTTCACCTACTTTTACCAAACAATATCCAGATTTGAGTCTAGAAGCTTTCAAAATAAATAGACTGTTGAGCTATCGTTTTAAAAATGCCCAAAACCCACAATTAGGCGGTGGGATTTCCCTCGCTTATACTTGAATCCCTGTAGTTGTTATGTCTGTCCAATCAAAGGATCAGAACTAAGATGAAAGTATAGCTAAAAATACAGGGTCGGACCAACATGCAGCAAACTATTAAATCCGGGAGCCCCGTGGACTTTGTGCTCAGGCCAGTTACCTTGCTTTCAGCTGAGCCAGAGTATCCGGCTCGCCCCAATGGTATCAATTCTCTTCATAGCCGAGGAGCAGACAGTACTTGGTTTTGCGAAAGGCTTTGATGCTTAGAGGTAGGTTAGAGGCCGGAAGGTCTTGTTAAGAGATTGAAGGACACAGCAAGGGCGTTATGGATCAATATGTGGCAAGATATATCAATTCAGAGTTACTTAGTAAGGCATATGTGTATTTGATGCGACCACACTGTGGGTTTTATATCAATCGTTACTTACAACGCTTCGGAACGTTCCACCCCGCTAACCAGAGGCAGTAGTCATACTCGAGTCTGTTATCAGACAAGGCCCGCCGTAACCCGCAACCTAGTAATATGCCCAGTAATACCGTGTAGTCCCTTTCAAGAGCAGCTGCTAGTAGCTCTGAAGGGAGGAATTCGCAACATAAATACAAAAGAACAAAGTCCAGCGCGTTTGTCTTCTGGAGCCCGACAAACTGTTTGGCAAATGGGAAGGCCTGCATGATCTTCCTAGTTAGCCACGAAATGTAGCTTAGAGACAGTGCTACGGCGCTTCCAGTTTCGAAAGAATCATGATTTTTCCAAAACCGTATTATTGGCCCCTTGGATTTTTCAAAACTCGTCATAATTAGTCGGTCGACTACAAACACAAACATCCAAGGTGAAAGTGTAAGTGAACGAACAACGTCATGAAAACTGTTTCGGCAATGGTAAGATATGCGTTGAAGCATTCTTGCCCACCCCCTCTTAAGCTCCAGCAACCTGTCACTCCAGGGATCATAATTCTCATTCCAGCCATAAAATATCATGTCGGGGCCTCGTTGTGGTGCGGTTCCTTCCATTTGTACACCTTCCTGCTTCACTGAGGCCACGACAATTATCTTCCCGAAATGGTCCTCGCAGCGACAGTTTGTGACATAGTTGCCCTCAGATCTACTCTTCCGATACGGAAACTTCAACGTTTCACAGCTTTGCCATGAGCTCGAGAGAGAAATGTTGTCGTAAAAGTCTCCTCCTCCCACGCTCTCAACAAATTTGCACGACGCCTCAAATTGGAATTCCCCCGGAGAATGTTCCACGGTGATTCTTATGACCAAGGGATCAATATCACCGGTAGAACACTTAAGCAGAAGTATTGTGACCTTCCTGAAACCGCCATTAATACCAGGGGTTCCTGCCACGACGATCTTTTGATCAGATTTAGGCTTCAAATCTGGTGAGAAGACTTCTGCGATGTAAAAGGTTTTGGGGATGTCCTTCAGGAAGACTGTATAACTTGGAACTTGGGTCAGGCTGCTCGCAAACGAGGAGCGCGCGAGTAGGTTAACTGAGGTTAATGCCCATGCCGACCAGTAACTATAACCCACATTACATAATGGCTTTTTGCGTCGCAAATAGAGGCCATCTCGACATGGTTTTAATGGGATAGCAATCATCGTCGTATGATCTTGTTTCGTCATACATTGTAGCAACCCATATCTCCCATGCTCGAACCTGTCGCTTGAAATTGGCATCTCGATACAAAGGCCTTTGTTGGTAATTTGGAATGGCGGGGTCTGCATTCCCACGCTGCAAGGAATAAAGTCTTGACATTCCGAGAATGCAGCTGGAGAGGTAGCTAGGACTCCCGATTCTTCTGGGTCATTCTCTTGAAGAGACCAAGCCAATAAAGTTTGATCATCCGAGTACTTCATGATCTCCTCTTGCAATCTCAAGAATGCGTTTGGGCCCTCGCCATAGAGTAGAGGCATATTAATACCAAAGATGCCGAGCAGACTATATGCTGTATCTTCGATTCTAGTTGTTTCCCGTTTTGAAGCCCAGCTCATCTTTTCGGCGATACTTGCCGAATGGAGCCTAGCTTGCAAAGCACACTGTCCGAACGGGTTATCATTCGTGATGATTGGAGATGTGAGGAAGGTCTGATCTATGCCTGTCACTTGTGTAATAAGATCGACGATTTTGTCCCGTTCAGACATGAGGGTCCAATCGTCGTAGAGAAATATGAGCCTCGGCGGTGCTAACAGTTCTTGAAGAGTCCAGCCTCGCTTAAACCAGCGGCTCTTTGCAAATGCAGATTCCGGCTGGTGAATATCGGTGCCTGATGGTACATCGGCTAGATAGGTGAAACACACTCGAGAGCGTTGATACCAACTCATCATTGAGTTGATAGCTTCTGACAGCTCTGCGCTACTCGTTTTGTCGATACAGCAGGTATCGATCCATGCATAATCAAGGTCATGCTGTAGAGCCAACTCGCACGTTTTTCTGATCTTGTCATAGCCTGATCGCTCTGTGCCTTGTTTGATTTGCATATTTTGTAGAGTGACTTCTTGTCCCGCGATCCAAGTATGGGACAAAATCGCATATTTTGGAACTTTGTGATCAATGAACTCCTCCACTTCGAGTGTCTTTGCATTCAATAACCGCATGATGGATATCGGGGTGAGCCATAGGTTAATCTGCACATGTGACGGTTATGTAGGTAATGGTAGTATGCCAAGAAGGCTCATCTGAAGGTTAAGAAAAAGGAGTAAGGTTATGAAGCTTGCACCTTGCAAACGAATTGCTGATTGTATCGTGCTCAGCCGGACTTTTTTTTTTTTTTTTTTGGCACCCATGTATTCAGCTCATAACGTGGCCCAAGGAGATTGGCAGCATAGGTCGATCTTATCCATAAGAATGGCAGCCCATGTCAGTCCATGCGCCAATCGAGCTTCGTCTCCGAGTCCCATGTAGGCACGAGCTCATAGTAATACTAACTCATTGTACCGTTTACCATCCTAAATTATCAGTCCTCGCTTAGAGCAAAAATTCCAAAATGATCCTTACGCATAATTCTCGACAGAGACTTCTCGCGTATTGGCGAACGCATATTATCCGATTGTGCATACGGATAGCGAATCAACGTAGGTACAGTTGCATATGCCAAGTCGTAACACAATGGATAGAGCGGGCCGTCAACGCCTGCGGCTCAAATGCATGGCCCCTAGGATTTGTGACGGTTAATAGGGAAAGGCGGGCAAGAAGATGTAGTGGCAAATACTGGCATGTTTCTGTTTATCATCATGGTCGTTTATTCGTTCTTAGTGGTGCGCGGCGATTACTAGATAAAGAACGTGAACCTAACAAAGAACAATATCTTCCGTCCTTAATTTGGCACAAGCCGATATCGTTTATGATCGTCTTGGCGAACAAGAATAGTCATATCCACCGCCGAGGTACTGGAAACTCGTAATGATCCATCCATCCTATCGCTTAGACGGGAGTTTCAGTGTTACATTCCCACCGTAAAGAGGATATTTGGCCACCAAAGTAGGACTGCGATGGGTGTTGGATAAAGCCAACGAGTAACAGTTGATGAAGACATGGCTAAATACAGGCCATTGAAGGCATTAGACAAGTCACGACTTCCGTGGTAAAGGGAAAGTGGAAAAAGTATAAATTGGGAGCTATCCTACAGCATGAACGAGACCTCTTCGCTAGAGAACAAGCCCACACACTATAACCCTTTCGATCCTCATTGCGAATTCTACTCAAACATCATGATGCTCGTTTGTTACGTTCTCCCCAGTCTACTGGCTACCACCGCTGTAGCTGTCCCCGTCGTGAACATCGAAGACAACCACGTGTTGTTCAAGCGCGATGATGTCCTCGATGCTCGTGACCTTGAGCTTGCCAACATCCACGGTGTAAATGTCACCGAGAGTACGCTCCTCTCAACTACCCTTGATTAAACTGCAAACTGGTGCTGATCGACTCTACCAACTCACAGTGTACAAGCACTCCATGTTCAAGCGTGATGATGGAGACCATATTGTTATCTGGGTCGCCCGTGACTTCGTTGAGAACCATGATCAAGGCTTCAGTAAACGCCAGTCTGCCCGACCAGGCACCAAAAGTGGCTTCCACAACGACGGAACTTCTGATTATTGCCATGATCATAGCAGACAGAACCATGCCGGGCCCAATGGACCCTTCTCGGGTGGTGTAGAGGCCATGTATAGCTGGGCTCGCGGTCACTCGGGTGGAAGTTGGGTTCTCAATTCCAGCTGGAAAAATCTGGTCCTCGCTGGCTCGAACAGTGGAGCCAACGCTATTTACAAGGCAAAGAAAACTTCTGGTTTTGACACAGACATCGGGACTCAGGATGTGCGAAACGACGCGGACTGGACTCGGAACAGAGCGAAGCAGTTCAGTGGCAAATGGAGAGCGTCTTCCAAGGGCAAGGAGACTTGCGGCGGCAACTCTCGCATTAATTACGAGATTGTGAGAACTGATTATCGCCTCTAAATCATTAGTGGCAGTAGTAGCGGTGGATTGGATTATTTCCGTTATCACGGGTATTTCTCTGGCACATTGGAGCCGCAAGTCCCTGGTTAGTCAACAGTGTATTACTGTATGTCCTTCTTTCGTGTTGTAATGAATACAATTCCTTAACTGATGACTTGGCACATTTGAAGAAGTCGGGTGATATGTACCGGGAGCTTTCTGTGTTGACCTTTTGAAAAACAGCCATGTCGCAGTGACCATTGATATGAAGCTCTTTATCTAAGCTTCCGTGTTACTGTACAGTGAAAGTCCACCTACGCGATCTGAAGTATCTGTATTAATTCATCTTGATAGAACGCTAATACTTCTCAGATGGCCGTCTTGTTGACATCTGCGCAGATCACTTACTAACCATAATTCTCATTCAATCTTAAGCCCAAAAGCTTATATCTTTTTATACACACACTAAACCCTAAAATCAGTACATTTCATGAACTAAAAAGACTTGAGCAAATGTTAAGAGAGAGAAAACGAAAATAACTTTCAAGGGTAATTAACGTTTTTTCCACCGAATTCAGAAATTGCTTTCTTCAAGTATAAATCACTGCTCCCCCTGGCCTCTAAATCCTTTCCCAGTAAACACATCAACATCGAAACGATTTACCTACAACCCCAAATAATCTCTGCAGTTCTTCGTCATGACGAAAATACCAACAATGCGACCAAAGGTCATCTTCTTTGACCTAGATGGGACTCTTTTTGATGATAACCACTCCCTCGAATGCGCAATCACTAAAGCTCGTCACACGATCAATATTCCCGATACGCTTTCCATCGACACACTCATGACTCGCTACTTGATGGCCTGTAACAGAACCTACCATTTAGTTCTCAAGGGCGAGTTTGCGGAGGAAGAGATAAGAGAGAAAAGAATCCACCGTTTCTTTTCGTTAATTGGTCTAAAGGACTATGATGATAAAGAAGTTCAAGCATTCAGTGCTGCGTACGAGAAAGAATACCGAAATTCCCGAAGGGCCACTACCGGAACGATCGAGACTTTAACAAAGCTCCGGCAGATGGGATACAAGATTGCGGCCATAACCAACGGATCGAAAGACTCTCAACAGCAGAAGATAGACGAGATCGGAATTGGGCACTTGGTTGACAGTCTTTTCGCATCCTGTGAACTTGGGTGGGAGAAGCCGGATTCACGAATCTTTTATCATGCAATGCGCGAATACGACATCACGCCTGAAATGCTGAAAGGGAAGAGCAGGCCGTTCATGGTGGGCGATGATGTAAAGCGTGATATCCACGGCGCTATGGATGCTGGAATGGATGCTATCATTTATTTACCTGCTTGTGCGGGAAGAACGCCGGCACTGACTTTTCTACCAGTTATCTACGACAACATGACCCAGCTTTTGAGTGTCATTGAAAAGGATCTACAAGGCAGTGGGAACGTTGGTCGTCCCATGAGCAAAGGCTGGGGGTTCTGTTGTTTCTAGCCGAGTCGGCAGAAGACTGCGAAGACGGGTATCTGTCGTTGGTAGTGATAGACCCCATGGGAACTAAACATGAACCGATTTGTAGGGTTACGTTCGTATTCAATACATTAATAACCTGACCATTTATGTAAATCTGCGCATTCGATTACACTCACCAACAACCACCAAAAGCGCTTGGCTGCATACAAAGCCACAACACAGCCACCAATAATAACTAGCCAACTCAGCTGCTCAGCTGAGAATAAAAATATCTCGCTTTAGATGAGCGCTTATCTTTTATTTCCCCGCTCGTCTTCTCCTCTCAGCCAAGGTATGTCCATTTTGCCTTCTGCTTTAACAAGATGAGGCTTATCGAAGCTAAAGTCCTAGTCGAAACTGAAAATATCTCCTTCAAAGAGTTCTATGGGGATTTACCAGAATACGCCATCCTCTCACACACCTGGGAGGGCGATGGAGAGGTCATCTACCGAGAATGCAATACCGAAGCTTCAAAATCAAAATCCGGATACAAAAAGATCACCAAGACATGCCAGCTGGCCCTCGCAGATAAAGTTCAGTATGTGTGGGTGGATACATGTTGTATCGATAAGTCCAGCAGCGCCGAACTCACAGAAGCCATCAACTCTATGTTCCTCTGGTATCAGAAAGCCAAAGTCTGTTATGTGTATCTGTCCGATAAGGTTAAACAGTTTCCACTTGCGAAATGCAGATGGTTCACCCGTGGGTGGACACTACAAGAGTTGATCGCTCCGGCATCGATATCATTTTACAACCAAGCTTGGAGTTTTATCGGCTCGAAGCGGAAGCTCCTGACATCTCTTTCGGCCATCACATCTATTGAACAAGAGTTCTTGGGCCACATGGCTCCAATCTCGTCTGCTTGCATAGCCAAGCGGCTTTCGTGGGCTGCAAATCGAGAGACTACTCGGATAGAAGACACGGCGTATTGTTTGCTCGGTATATGCAATATCAACATGCCAATGCTGTACGGAGAGGGCGAGAACGCCTTTCGGCGTCTTCAAGAAGAAATCATAAGAACAACGTATGATTTAAGTCTCCTTGCGTGGACGCCACCTTTTTCCAAGTCAGACGAGTAATGTGGGTTTCTCGCCACTTCAGTAAAGCATTTTTCTTTCTACTCAAAGATGTACTCAGTGACAAGCTCCCTTTTGGATGAAGGCGAGATGAGCATCTCAAACAAAGGTCTCAGACTCCGCGCTCGTTTTTACTTGCTAGATTATACCGAACTGAGATATCCAGGACTCGAAGATATCGCACACCGTTATGCCCTAGAGCTGGACTGCATGGCTCCCGGCTACGAGGGGGATTTCTTGACCATACCTATGCGCAAGATAGGGTCCAATGCGTTTGTGAGAGCGCGAGGCTTTGAAGAAGATGAAACCATTCGCAAACTGACAGACTCTACTTCTTTTTGTCTAGTCCCGGCAGTTGCAGGAAGCGGTGAATTCCACACCATCACTCTTCTCACAAAGTTGCCCGAAAGGAGAATACAGAGACCTTTGTCAAAGGCAGAAAACTCTGATCTTGTGTCATACAACCGCTTCACTATTGTCACAATCGAGTTACCACCAAAACTAGAAATTGTCTCTAGTACTCAGGTACCTAATAAGTTCTGGGACATGGAAGATAGCGTGTTCCCCTTCTGCTTTAACTTTCGTCTATCTACAATATAAAAGCATTATAACTCTAATACTTACATAAGACCTTTTTTTACTTTACCTTAATATAAGGTTTATTAAAGTATAATATCCTTTCTTACTAACTTTCTTATAGTTTATTTTTCTTCTTTTTACTAATAAATATAACTATATTATAACTATAACTATAATATATTTTATAATATAAGATATTAAGGCTAATTAATAATATACTTTTAGTATATATTAATTACCTTATTTATAATAAAATAACCTTTAATCTTTATAGGGTTATAATAACCCTTTAAAATATTAATATTTAAATATAAAATTAACTAACTAGCTATAGCTTTTATAAGGCTTTAGCTAAAATAAATAGCCTAAAATTTAAAACTTTATTTACAGTAGTTATATACTTTACCTATAATATCTTCTTTAACTCTAGTTATATTTATATAATTACTATTAGTATTAAATATATTACTAAAATAAACTAATAACGGTTTAAAAAAGCCATTAAAAACGGATTTATAAGTTAGTTTAAGGATAAAATTAACCCTGCCTAGATATTGGCAGTAGTTAACCTATAGGCAGCCCTTTAGAAAGAGGCTAAAGAGGAAGGGGGTAGACATTAGAGGAGGAGGAGGAAAAACAACCTGCAGGTTGAAGCTTTAGGGGGGGGGAAAACACAAAACAATACACACGATGGATAGCGTGTTCTTTGGCCCTTATGGGTCGTATCAGAATTGGGGTGCGTTTGTGCTTAATACGAAAACGTTATTTCTCTGCTTTTGGCACAAGAGCGTAAGGAAGTGGGGTCTCTGGGGAACACTTCTTGATATGAGAAGTTCAAGTGTGTATTCATTATGGGAAGTTTTTCTTTTGACGGCGGATCAGCTGGGTTACCAGCAATCGGTTGTTAAGAACTTCTTCAACATCGCACAGAGCGAGATGAAAACTTGGATTGAAACCAACAACGAGGGACGGAACATCAAATTGTCTTTTACCGTTTTCAAGAAGAACGATCCTAGTTTAAGTAGTGGACCTCGGTGGAAGGTTGTTTTTCGAGAAGACGTTCTCAATCCAAGGTCCCAATCGTTGGTTGAATGAGAATGGGTAAGGCTGAGATGGTATACTCATTCCAACGGATAGTCATTGGATGCAAAAGATTGTATTGGAAGTATAATCTATTCTTATTTATATAGTAATACATTTGTATTCGCACTAGGCATAGTATAGAATTTCAGACATGTCTGCGTCTTGCGATAGGATAACCACATGATTGATGAGTGGTTTAACCGCGGAACTTCATAGCGATCTTGGATCGCTTACCTTGACCTTGTCCATACAAAGCAGGGCCGGGAATCTGCCAGTTGTCACCCTGGTTGTCGTAAACAGAAAAGCCAAAGAGTTGAGAGTCAGAAGTGCTGTAGATCTCGGAAGCCACGACACCAGAGCCGGACAGATCATCGCTTCCAGAGCCAGTAACCTCGATGTTACCGCACTGCATATAGAACTCGGGTTCAGAGAGATGAGCACGGTGAAGAGCAATGAGCTCGTTGCGGATAACGTACTTTCCAGGTGCGATTGAAGATGGAATAGTAGCAGAGTTGACACCACCATTCTCGCGGAGCTTATCGGTGGCCCAAACACCTTGAGTGTTGGCAGGACCAGAGACAAGACCCTCTTCCGCGATCTTGGTCCACTTGAGCTGCGTCTTGTCTACAGAAGTGCAGTCACCGTTGCAAGGGGCGATGTATGTGATGACAGGGCCACGGTGAGACTCGGCCCAGCCGTTGGGGTTGATCTGTTTATCGTCGGAGGTCCAGAAGAATGAGGCTTTGGAGCCAGCTGCGACCTTGCCGTAGTTCTTGGAAGCCTCAGCATCACGACGGCAGACAAAGTCAGGGCTGGAAATGTCCATCTCTGGGCCCTCATCTTCAGTAGAGAAGCTCCATCCGATGGCGTTGGGATCAGGAGAAGGGTTCCAGCGGCTGAAGCCCTGGTAGTCGGTGCCGTCGAGAGTGAAGGTGTTTAGGTAGCCGTGGGCAGCGACGTTGGAGGCCAGAAGGGCAGTACCGAGCATGAGGTATCGAGACATGATGAAGTAGTTATTGACTTGAAATGGTTGAAAGTTGCAAATATGTAAGGAATGTATTTAAATGAAAGTTATGGAATCACTTGTCAAAAGTGCCCAACAAATGAATGGAAAGAATAATGAAAGAAGTTGTGCTTGATCAATAACAAGACAACTAAGGAGACGACGCTCCTTTTTAAACAAGACTCAGCAAACCCCAGTCCACATAACCGATGTGAAGGATTCATCCCGCCAAGACATAAAAGTTTTAAGTTATCAAACGGATCGACATCCCTGCGAAGATGATGAACAAAACCCCTGACCTAGTTTAATCCTACGACATCCTATCACAGTCAAAAGCCTAACCGCCAAGTTTTGAACGACAAAACACTAGTCATTAAAATCGGATAAGCATGTCTTTAGGTCTGCTTCACTGGAAGCCAAATTGGGAATATTGTGTCGATCTTGGGTTGAGAATTGCCTAGTCAGGTCCCATGGCCAATACGCGCTGGGTGGTGTCGTAAGCGCCCTGACTTCTAGTTTCTTGGCATAGAAAGGAGGGTCACAACGTGGTTTGATGCCAAACCTCGGCAGTTTGGATGAGCCATTTTATCAATGATGAAGATTTCTTGGAGATGGATTGTGTTTTGCTTGACGGAATACAATGTCGTTGTCTCTGTCACAACTTCCTGTTCCACCAAGACACGAGACTCCACAAGGGAAATAAGCATAACAGATTTCAATCCATCAGGATGCAAAAGGATCTGAATGGTTTGATACGATTCATGCATCATCCGGTAATCGCGGTGGAAGAATTTCTGGAAGCAAACACAGCCACCACAACCTTGTTTCAACTTCCTGGTGATCATCGATCAGGATGTGATGAATCTGTACTAGTCTAAAGCCAAGCCTCAGCCGCCCACATCCCAGGACGTAGTATTGTTTCATCTGATTTTTTCAGCTGTTTCAGAGAAACAATACGTACTGTGATGTGCATGATGTGATGGCGGCAGTGTTGTCTTCATGGCGAAATAAACAAGAAAATTATAAGATGACAGAAGAAAGAGAAAGACCATAGCCATTCAGCTCTGTTCATTGCCTGTGACCAAAGGGGTCTAGCTCAGTTTGGAGTCATGGTACTAATCATGTGACTTATCTCGTGACATGATGACATCACGTGATCAAAAGGGTCCCTCGGGATTGCCTCGTATTTTTCACCACGGCGTCGTTCAAACGTGAAAGCCATCATTTGGACAACAAATAATATCATATTAATACCACAAGGAACCAATTGATGTGTTTTTGACTCGTATCGATGACTAGTATGCCTAGTCAATTCTCAAGTATTTTTTAGTTACGGTTTAAATTAAGCTTACATTTATCCCCCTTTCCTCCCATAGGGTAAATAGCCAATGTAAAAGCACTCTAGACTATCTACCTGTCGTACCTATGCGTATTCAACAATTCTCCGTGGTTGTGATACACCGAAACATTCGAATTATTTCTTTTCATGGTCTCGAACAGATGAATCAGAACAATATATTGTTAACAATTGAATGGGTAGCATATCGAGTTCAATTTTGCAAGGAAGCTTTAAAATCAGGGAAATGCACATAATGTCCTTATGAAATTGTCTCTACCACCATTGATACCATCCCCATTCCCCCACAGTCATCCCTCCAGTTGATCATCCAATAACTGTCTTGCAACTATGTACTTTAGTATCAATTCGGAAAGTCGGCTTTTTCATGCAAATGTTTCCACAAATGAAGACAATTGCCGTTCCTCTCCCCCAAAGCTGTGAAGCTATTGCCAGATGAAAGTGCCTCGTACTGCAACCATTCACAGATGTTTACCCCCAATCTTATCATCTCACAAGACCCAGAGTATCATCCGAATGCCGCGCATCCGATATTCATCGAAATTGGACTAGATTCTGAAACTTGACAGAGGCTGAGGAAAATTCTTATCCACCAATCAGACACACTCTTGGATCGATCGGGGGTTAGCGTTCCCATCTTAACCCCAGGAAATTAACAAGACTGTGGAGCACAATCCGTGTAATCGTTGATGGTTACACGTCCTAGACATTAACACGGGCCTTCATCACGGCTGTACGGCATCAAGACGTACGTTATACTCGGTTTCATCAGGTCTTGTTAGCCAAAGATAAAAGAACTGGAATCCTCAACCATGTAGTATCTATCTTCAATATCAATCAATTCTTCTCTTCTTTCAATAGTACAATCTCTGACTTTGACTAATTCATCATGTTCTCTTCCATGGTTCTTCTGAGCGGCCTTGTTGCCTCAGCCTTTGCTCACCCCACCATTGAGCCCCGAGCCAGTTGCACCTTTACTGATGCTGCTTCTGCTATCAAGGGCAAGGCTAGCTGCTCAACCATTATCCTCAACAACATTGCCGTCCCTGCTGGTACTACCCTCGATCTTACCAAGCTCAACGATGGCACTCATGTAAGTCTCCCTGCTTACCAGAACTCGACGTTCTCTAACACTCTGTAGGTCATCTTCCAAGGAAAGACTACCTTTGGCTACAAGGAATGGGAAGGTCCTCTGATTTCCTTCACAGGAAACAACCTCCTCATCGAGGGTGCTTCTGGCCACTCAATTGACTGTGAAGGTCAACGCTGGTGGGATACCAAGGGTAGTAACGGTGGCAAGACCAAGCCCAAGTTCTTCAGCGCACACTCGCTCAAGAACTCCAACATCAAGAGCTTGAACGTTATCAACACTCCCGTTCAAGCATTCAGCATTAACGGTGTTACTAACCTCGGTGTTTATGACGTCCACATGGACAACTCCTTGGGAGACACTCAGGGTGGACACAACACCGATGCTTTCGATGTTGGCTCCTCCACCGGCGTCTACATCTCTGGTGCTGTAGTCAAGAACCAGGACGACTGTCTCGCCATCAACTCTGGTACCAACATCACCTTCACTGGTGGTAACTGCAGTGGTGGTCACGGTCTGTCTATCGGATCAGTTGGTGGACGATCCAACAACGACGTCAAGACCGTTCGCATTCTCAACTCTTCCATCTCCAACTCGGACAACGGTGTTCGTATCAAGACCGTCTCTGGGGCTACAGGTTCCGTATCCGACGTCAAGTACGATTCCATCACTCTTAGCAACATTGCCAAATACGGTATCGTCATTGAGCAGGACTACGAGAATGGCTCTCCCACCGGTACTCCTACCGCTGGTGTTCCCATCACCGACGTCACCATCAACAAGGTCACTGGATCAGTCAAGTCCAGCGGCACCAATGTCTACATTCTCTGCGCCAACTGCAAGAACTGGACGTGGACCAACAACAAGGTCACTGGTGGTAAGACCTCTACCAAGTGCCAGGGCATTCCTTCTGGAGGAGCTTCTTGTTAAGTGATGTGACGAGGGCGGGAAGACGTTGATAGTGGAAGATGTATATGAGAGGTTTTTGCTTATGTATATAATTGGACTGGCTCTAGTAAATATTATTATCTATTTGGGAACTTGCATTGCGGATTTCACCTTTGAAGCACATCAACATGAATTGAACGACAGTTTTGAAACACCAATCAGTGCCCAAGCTGACTACAGGCATCGTTCTTGGATGTGGCTGAGCTTGTTGTTTCAAACTAAGACTAAACTACTTAGTCTAGTGTACGTCATCAAATTGTCCATCCGTTCGCAAAAGATAACAGACGATGAAATATTTCTCGTCGGCTTGCGGTAGTAGTCATCAGTATCCTGGAACAGGATCCATAAGATCCATCAATTCGTACCATGCCTGCCCCAAGAGATGCGGGATATCTGCGTTGGCGAAATCAGCCAGAACCCCGCAAACCACCTACGCCACCAGCGCCGAGGTGGATCGACTTGAACACCATCAGCTCTTGGATCAAAGCATGCAATGAAAACCACAGAGATCACTGTCAGAGAGCACGCCTACCTCACGAAACACAAGGACTACCGAAGTGGTTGATCCACGTATCAGAGAAGCGCATAGTGCCCTTTCAGCTTGGCTGTCGCTATGTAGCTCTCAGCTACGTTTGGGGAAGGTCTACAGGCCATGACCTGCAATTATTGTTAAGCAACCTTGGCTCGTTTCAGGAAGAAAACGCACTGGGACATATGTGGGAAGAGGTGCCTACTACCATCCAGCATGCTGTGGAACTAGTACGACTTATTGGCGAAGAGTACATCTGGGTCGATCGTCTCTGCATCGTCCAAGATGATTATGAAACAAAGCAAGAGCAAATCAGCCAAATGGCATTTATATATGGAAACGCTTACTTCACAATAGTGGCCACGGCAGCTTACAGCGCCGAAGAAGGATTGAAAGGGATCAAAGACGTTTCTCCCTCCATGTATCACAATGTCTGGCCAGAAAGGGCAAACATGGACCACTACGGCCTCGTAGCATGGTCGCCGTGGAATGAACGAGGATGGACGTTACAAGAACTCGTCTTCTCACAAAGGTCACTTTTCTTTCACAAAAATGAGTTGACCTGGGAATGTCACTGTGCAATATGGCATGAGCGGATGCAACTTGCAGATATCGGCGAAACAAACTGTCTTGGGACACATAACCCGAATGCTCGTGGCTTCCGCTACTCTCCTTGGCCGGATCTACAGGAGTTTCATCAGTTGGCGACCAGTTATAGTCGCAGACAATTGTCATTCTCGAGCGACATTCTTCCAGCGTTCGCTGGTATCACGACAGCCCTGGCTCATTCATTCCCAGGTGGGTTTTTATATGGTCTGCCCGAAGTTGCGTTTGATGTTACTCTTCTATGGAGATCATCTGGCTCAGCGTCTCAAAGTTCAAAAGTAGGCGAGGCATCCGTTCCCAGTTGGTCCTGGATGATCTGCCTTGACCAGAAAATCTCTGTAGATCTTTCACCCTGGGCAAGCGGGTTTTCATACCTGGCAGACTCTTCTTCCGATCAGCCTCCCGATCAGGGCGGCAGACGCACTTATGCGCCGCTTCACGTCGCTCATCAACAAGAGTGGAATTCTCGATGGAACCGAAAGCGTCCTCCAGCGGGTTTATTGGATGGATTGGTCACGCAGCCAATTTGCTCATGGTATGTCAAAGAGGAAACAGGCGATAGGCTCATCTCAAATGACCTTGACGAGTTCAAGGATTGTTGTCATAACGATGATTCTGAGCTACCTCCAGGTTGGCAAAGAGACGGGGATATATTCTACCACTCAATCGACCCACAGCGCAGATTTAAATATCCGATTCCTCTGATCACTAACGAAGAGGAGGTTACTATCGAAAAAGACCCTTCATTCCTGCTAAAGACCCGGACAGAGAGAGCATACTTCTACAATGTTCCAGAGCCATATGGAAAAGCTGTAGAAAGGCTTGAAGGAGATGCCGTCGTCAACATTTGCAACAGCGAGCAACTTTGGGTTGGTTGTCTGCGTGTTCAAACCCGAACAATACTGTGGCGACTCTTGACTAAACAAGTCAAGTGCGAGTTGGTAGCGATATCTAAAGGATATATTGACTCGAGTGCGGGTGGCTGGTCTCGTCTAGACGAACACGAATCTTTGAAGAGTCGAGTACTAGACAAATATGAGTTCTACAACGTCTTGTTTATTGAGTGGAAGGATAGTGTCGCTTATCGGCAAGGTATTGGGCGCGTGGATAAGTCGGCCTGGGAAGCTGAGCCTCACCAGGTGGTGGATCTATTGTTGTCGTAGATTTAGGCCTTGTTACTTTTACAATAATCTGAAATTATTTATTCTATGATCTATCGGAACATTGAGATTGTATATGCTTCGAGACCTACATCCATACCTGATTCAACTAGTTGATATTTTGTTCTACAACCTCCATTTAGTGTAGGAGCATTCCTGTAATGAACTCTCGGATAATTAGGCCGGTTCATTATCGAGCCATCAACAAAATCACCAAAGATCTTCCTCACGTCAGATTTTAGACTAGCTCAATAGTGTCTTGCGCGTATAGTCACGTACTCCAAATGTTGCCACTAACTATACACCGCCAATCAACGACAGTGTCTAATACGCCGTAGGATTTGGATAAGCCCGTCTTATAAAGATGCCGCCATTTCCGGCTGGAATCCTTTGATCATTTAACAACCTAATATTTACAACCATGATGAGTCGTGCTAGTGTCGCTATCATCGGTGCCGGTAAGTTTTAGGACCAAATGATAAAATGAATCATCGCTTATGTATATGTCACAAGGTCCAACCGGTATTACCATGCTGAAGCAGCTGCTTCAAGACGGATTCAACGCTACCTTATTTGAGAGACGAAGTCAGGTCGGTGGACTATGGGCTTACGACGCAAAGCATGGTTGGACGTCAGCTTTGGAGACAACAAGTGCTAATATCAGCAAATACACATGTGGATTCACGGATTATCCCATACCAGACAGTGAGTTATTCCAAGAAATAACATGCATCAGTCGTTAATTCCTAGCAGAATACCCCGTTCATTTGAGTACATGGGACTTTCAAGAATTCATGCAGGGCTACGCTGAACATTTTGGACTTTTGAAACACATCACATTTGATACCAGCGTCAAGGTCGTGAATCGCAATAAGGAGGATAACGGATGGGATGTCCAAGTTGAAAATGTTGAGAGTGGACAAACAGATACGCACCATTTCGACAAGGTTGCTTTTTGTCATGGCTACCAGACAATGAGGAAGATGCCAGTCTTTCCAGGGCAACAGGATTACAAGGGAAATATTATACACGCACAGCAATATCGAAGGTCATTGTCCCGGAAAGAGAAATATTCACAAGCTTACTGACTAGAATCATAGTCCCGAACCCTTCAAAGACAAGACAGTGGTGATCCTCGGCTTAGCCACCACAACAGACGAAATCGCACCCCAAGTTGTATCTGTAGCTAAAAAGGTTTACATCTCCCACAGAAGCGGGCAAATTATCGTCACGCGGTTTCGAAAAGGAACACCGGCCGATCTCTTGGTGTCATGGAGACGCCGCGCGATAAGTCAATGGATCGCTAGAAAATTTCCCAACGCGTGGAGATTTCTAGCAAACACACTAGCCAGACTACTATCGTCACAGATGGCTGGCATGAAGCTTGACCCAGCTTGGCGCCTCAAAGATTTTAAAGATTTGACGTTGAGTCTACCTGGACTAATCGAGCATATTCTTCCGCTTCTGAAGGATGGGAGTGTGACAAGTTTACATGGAATCAAGCGGTTTACAGGTGGAAAGTCAATCGAGTTTGAGGATGGAACAGTGATTGACGACGTTGATAGCGTCATCTTCACCACAGGCTATCAGGGCGACTTTTCGCTGGCACCATTTGTGGAGAAGAGTATTCCACAGTCGCCCAACTATGGAGGTCCTGCCATTCATCGGCTATACATGAACGTATTCCCGCCAAAATATGCGGATAGTTGCGCTATGCTCTGCTACTCAGCATATGGAAAAAACAACGGCTTTTCTTTCAGCGATGTTATGAACATGGCTATCTCGAACATATGGCGCGGCGTAAGCGACATACCTACGTACAAAGAGATGGAAGAATGGATCGACGATCATCACAAATGGCTGGCGTCAAATTGGGCAAGAGAACCAACTATAGATCTAAGCATGGTGAAGCAGTACGAATTCCAGCCATGGATGCATAAAAAGGCTGGAACTGGGATGGAGAATCTGGGCTGGGGATGGCCTGGTTGGAAGTTTTGGTGGGAGGATCGAAAGATGTACAATTTGATGAATCATGGTGTTGAGACAGCACACATGTTTCGGTATTTTGATACAGGTAAGAGAAGTACATGGGATGGAGCGAGGGATGAGATTATACGACAGAACAGAATTGTGAAGGAATCTTTTGGAGGAAAACAGAACAAGACCAGAAGCGAGTAGAATATTTCTTTTATTTGTTGTCCTTCATTTCGGCGAGAATACCGACGAGTAGAGCTTTGTTTAGTGCTCGCGGGGAACCTGGCTAGCTCAACATAAGCCTGTTTGTTTAATATTAAGCTTGTTAACTCACGAGGCTATAGTGAATGTCGCCCCACAGCCTAGCCTGAATAAAGAAGGTGTTTAAGAAACTCCCCCGCGGAAATAATTCCAGTGATTGGGGGAAAGGTTCGAGGATTAACTACCGGTAAAACTGACGATGTTTACCGTAGACTGTGTCTGTCGGTGTACCTTGCGCCGAACCGAGGTCTTGGCAGCGGAAATAGTTTTATATAAACTGTTAGACTCATCCCAATCCCTGATGAGATGACAGGACACTCCACAATGCATCTCCTTCGCATCTCTGTTGCCATCAAGGCATTCGGTGTAGCTTTCCTTGCTACTACTACCAATGCCTCTCCGGAAGCTCCTCGTGATTGGACGAGTCTCAAACTTCTCACAAAAGCCGCCGACTCACAAGTTCAAGGTGTTCTCGACAACAAGAATGCATCTCTAACCGGCTCACCAAGATCCCTCACCCGCGCTGTCCGTCAATTGGTCGTGCCGTTCTTGTGGCCAAACTCGACATACTTCCACAATGAGACTCTGGTGCCGCACATCGAGGAGATGCTGGAAGTACTCCAGAAAGTTCAACATGACGATGGTACATACACCGTCGGCAATCGCCACTCACCACCTGATACTGGCTTCTTGATTGAAGACTTTGGAATCATGGTGCGTATTCTTGAAAAGGATCATCACGAAGCGTCACAGCCGTTCGCGGATGTCATCCGTGGTCTTCTCGTCAAAGCTGGACCTGGTCTTGCCAAGGGTGGTATCCATACGCCTAACCATAGATGGAAGATTTGCAGCGCTCTTGCTCGTATTTCTAGCATCACAGAGAACGAAAGCTATGTCAAGAGAATTGATGAGTGGCTTGCAGAGGGAATCGATATCGATGCTGATGGTATTTACTCTGAGCGAAGTCCCAACTATTACTCGGCTGTGTCGAATCCTTCGCTCTTGACCGTTGCTCACGAGCTCAACTACACCGACTTGATCGACTACGTCCGCATGAACCTCGAACTAGCAATCGAGCACGCAGAACCCAATGGCGAGATGGAAGTCATCCAAAGTCGTCGCCAAGATCAGGCTCAACCTCCCGTCGTCAACATGGGTAATTTCTACCCTCAATTCCGTGAACTTGCTCTCCTTGACAACAACGGCCGTTTTGCTGCTATGGCTCGTCTGATTGAAGAACTCGTCGGTCCACAGTTGGGTGACTTCCTGGCCAACCTGATGGAGCGTCCCGAACTCGCCGCACAACTACCTGAGCCAGAAGACCCGTTTGTCGATTTCGAAAAGCACTACACTTCAGCTGGTCTCGTACGCGCGCGACGCGGGAACCTGACAGTGTCTGCTTTCGGTGGTTCGGATTGGTACATCGATGGTAAAAAGGCCGAGTTCTACAACCGCATGGGATCGGGTCTGTCTACCAACCCAACCATGTTCCGCGCATGGAATGGAAAAGCTGTTCTTGAAGCTGTCCGCCTTAGTGCCAATTTCTTCAGCATGGGTCATTTCCGATCCAACGGGGTCAATGTGTCCGACGACGGCATCATCAAGCTGGGAAGCGAAATCGAGGTTCCATACTATCTCCCCATGCCTTCTGAGCGTCGTGATGAAAATGGTACATACAAACTCTCCCGCTCTGTCGACGGTCGCTTCTACGCTATGCTCGACTTTGAGAATCGACCTGCCAGCATGCGCCGTCTCAAGACCGAAGTCGAGATCAGCCCCACCAAGGCTGGCTACGACCTCAACTTTCAGGTCACTGGTGAGGATGATGTCGAGCTTACTTTTGAACTTACATTCCGCGAGGGTGGAAAGTTCAAGGGTGTGAAGGAATTTGTTGATAGTGACAACACCACTATTTACCGCCTTACGGAAGGAAAGGGAGAGTACACTATGGGCGATGATAAGATTACTTTCGGGCCTGGAAATGGTATGGGGGTCATTCAGAATGATGCTGGTGAGCAGTACAGCTGGCATGGAGGTAACCTGACTTTGGAGGGAAGTCATGTGTATATCACTGGTGTGACGCCTCTGAACTACACACTGAACCTGGGCTTTGCTTAGATATACTTGATCAAGTTAGAATTAATAGACCAACTTCTCGTCACTAGCACAACAAACATTATTAGGCATCATTTTGGCATCACGCACGGAACTATGTATATGGGTATCGAATGGATCTTGCATTATACTACATGAGTCTCTTTATCATATCTATCTTATTTACCACCACTACCTTACTCCTCAAGCTCAGCGAGCATGATGTCGGCAGCCTTCTCAGCCACCATGTAGGTGGACACAGCGGTGAAAGTACCGGGAATGCGGGGGTAGACGGAAGCGTCAACAACACGCAGACCAGCAACACCGCGAACGCGGAACTTGGAGTCAAGGACAGCCATCTTGTCATCATCGGCACCAATGGGGCAGGTGGAAGAGGCGTGGTGACCCCAGGTGTTGTCCTTGATGTAGGTCTCAATGTCCTCCTGGGTCTTGACGTGGTCACCAGGGAGAGCCTCCTGGACCTTGACAGGCTGGCTGGCGAAAGCCTTGCGGGCAAGCTCAACGGCCTCGTACATGGCCTGCAGATCCTTGGAAGAGTCGCCGTTGCCAGTGTCGAAGTAGTTGAAGGTGATGTCGGGCATGTCGAGAGGGTCGGCGGAACGGAGGAGGACGTTACCGGCGGTGTTGCGGGGGTGAGCCTTGAGGATGGCCCAGGAGAACCAGTCGTGCTCGATGGTGGCGTTGACGGCGTACTTGGGGAAGTAACCACGGAAGTTGACGGGTCCACCAAAGGCAAAGATGTCGAAGTTGTCCTTATCGGCAGTAGTAGACTTGTAGAACATGGTGGCAGCGAGACCGGAAGAGGAGTAGATACCGTGGTCGCCGAGGACAGGGCTCCTCCAGCGGTCAAGGCAAGGGTCCTCATCAGTGTAGAGGCTGAAAGTGCAACCGTCGAAAGCAGTGAAGTTCTCAGGAGTGTTGCCCTGGACGCTGATCTCGTAGTGGTCCTGGAGGTTGGTACCAACACCGGGGAGATCGACAACGACGGGGATATCGAACTTCTTCAGCTCATCAGCAGGGCCGATACCACTGAGCTTGAGGAGCTGGGGAGAGTTGTAGACACCACCGGCGACGATGACCTCACGAGAAGCAGTAGCGTTACCAGCGACACCAGCAGCACCGGTGGAGAGAGGGCTGGCGCTGTAGAGGTGCTTGCCGTCAAGGAACTCAACACCAGTAGCACGGGGAGTATCCTCAGACTCGTCAAAGAGAACCTTGGTGACGTAGGCGTTGGTGCGGACATCGAGAGGGTATCGCTTGGTGCCGTTCTCGAACTTGGCATCACGGACAGAGAGGATGAACTCGCGGGGTCCAATACGGCTGGCGGACTTGGTGGAGAGAGGGATCTGGTAGTAACCAGCCTTCTGGTCGCGAGCAAGAGTGTCGGCGTTGGCATCGCCAGCAATGAGGGTCTCCATGGTGAGAAGCTCGCCACTAACCTCGGTGAGGGCAGCGGCACCTCCGACAAGGAGGCTCATGAGCTGAGCATCACCGAGAGGGATGCTGAGAGGGGCAGTCTCGGTGCTCAACCAGCCATCATAACCGTGGCCGGGCAGAAGAGGGAGAAGGTGGTTGTTGTCCTCGGCCTTGACGAAGTACTTTCGCATGTTCTTGGCGGACCAAGAGTCATCGCCAGTGAGATCAGCAATGTACTCAAAGTCAGACTGGTGGGGGTACACAGCGATCAGAGCGTTGTGAGCAGTGCAGCCACCGAGAGCCTGGGTACGAGGGTACAGAGTACCCTTGAGCTTGGCATCAGCGGGAGGGTTGAGACCAGTGTACTCTCCGTTGGGAGTGTCGTAGGTGGTCTTGAAGTCACGAGCCTGTCGCTTGTCATCGGCGTAGTGCTTGACGAAGAAGTTCCAAGAGATCTCGGGGTCCTCGGAAGCGTTGGCCGAGTAGGCAGGGACGGTGTAGTTGGTGGAGGCGTAGTCATCACCAGCCTCGATGAGGAGAGTCTTGTGGCCAGCCATGGCAAGGCGAGCGGCCAGAGGACCACCACCAGCACCAGAGCCGACAACGATGTACTCGTAGCCGGTGAGGGCGACTGCATAGGCAGACAGGGGAGCGGCCAGAAGGCCGGTGAGGAAAGATTGTCTCATGGTGAATTAATTAATTAATCAAGATCCAGTAAACAAAAATCAGACAAGGGAACTAAAGGAGTGGTTTCCCTGTAATGCGATAGGTCTAGTCGTCAGAGAAGGACTAAGGAAGGAATGACTGGTCAGAGATCGACTGATGACTGGAAAAAGAAAGTGGTAGACATGTCTTGGGTATTTAAACAGTTGGATATACCGAGAAACCTGCATGCTGAGCCGAGACATCCATGCAGATATGTCGACGTCGGCAGTGCCCGTACACCGAGGCTACCAACATATGATTGCAGGCATATGCGATGCAACTGTATCAAGGAGAGTCGCACGAATTCCAGAAATAACAACTTCCAGAACCAATTACAGCTATAGCCAAGACATTATAGATATGACTTTCTTGGATCTGCAGCGAAGATGTTGCAATTCGGCGCAATCTTGAACCGCGTGAACCCATCGTCAAAGTAACATTCACCACAATGCATAAAAGAATCGTAACTGCGAAGGGAATAGCACCGGAGAATGGTGGCTCTCTACAGCGATACTCCGTACATCCGTTACTTGCTAGGGCCTCGCGTGGTTTCCGTCCAACGGCTTTGGAGGCGAAACAAGGTTAGTGAGCCGCATTGCGTTGCATTTTTAGCTCTAGTTGATCCAACGCCCGCTCGTGGCGATGCAGGGGGCAGGTATTGTTGGTGTTGCATCAATGATCTACGACAGGGGTACTATCCCTGGCGACCCCTTTCTTGATCTATCTCTCCTGCGGCCTTTGGTAATTTGTCCGATTCTTGGTGAGTAGTATCTGCTAGTCAGGAACAAGAGACGACACGTGCATGACCCGTCCATCCGTGTGGATTCGTCTGATCTGCTGATGCGATGATGCCATGGTTCACGTAGCCGAGGGGAGGAGGCCGTAGTCGCCGTTGTTATCAAGAAGCATAGACATTACTACGGTCCGAGTGGTTAATTGTGGACGTTTTGATGTGTCCGGATTATATCCTCCGCAATTAATTTACTTTGAAAATTCAGCTCGGAAAAACACCAACGAGAATAAAGACGTGACCCGGTAGTGTTGGTTGGATGTCTGGTTTAATTAGCATTGATCCACTACCAGGCTCCGGGTTGGTTCTGCCAACCAGCATAAACCTGTATTGCTCAATAGTTTCCAACGCAGTAGTTCTGTCAGTTAGTGATTATATGTGGAAATTCATAAAGAACCGTAAATGCTTGAAGTAATATCGTGGCACTAAAATTCAACGGCTGTGCACAAGCGCGACGATGTAAACTTGGGGAATCCTGCTAGGTTGAAGAATCATTGCAGATCGTCATATTCTGAAATATCCACTGTCCCGCAACGGCTGCCACGTTCCTGCACTGTTCATGCCAGTGGCAAACTTCTGCATTCGATCGCATAATGGCATGGCTATAACATTATGATCGACTTCGATTTAAATTTATTCCAGTGATGCTGATCATACAATCAGGGTACCAAAGGAATAGACCGCCGGAACCATAAGAGACAAAATCAGTCAGTCAGTTTATTAAGTTCAGATCATGGCTTTTGGACTACGTATTTTTGTACCCCAATACCCAGCACACTAATTTCTGTATTACCCACTAGGTTGCTACCTCAAGTCCTGTCAAATACGTAAGGCGCACGGAAAGAAAGTAAATTATATTTTTTACGTGAGATAAATCCTAAATTACCAGGATCACGCTGCCAGCAATTGAAACATGTTTTGACTCTTCTGATGCCATAAAGTGACTGACTGATCAATGTTTGCATGTAAATCCTATTACCCTGTACCATGGAAAGAATTTTAGAAACCTGGCGGCTAGTCCTGAAAAAAAGTTGGTCTTTTGTTTTCAGCAAATAATTCTCTCTTTCCGTGAAATCGATCTCTCCTATCTCTATCTATATACTGTGGTGATAAATTATAAAGTCTCCTAGTATTTTTTTATTTTTTTCTTCAATTCCGCTGTTGTTTAGATATCTACAAAACCGCGGAAAAGAATGTTCAATTCCTAGGGTACGCGTATGACTGACCCGCTATATCCCCTGCTAATGGATTAGTTAGTGCCGGGGAAGCCCAACTCTAGGTCCAATGTTAATCTTGCGCCATCTTGAATTCATCACAATGAGAGTCTCAGTAGTACAATTCTTCATGTCAGTGTGAAAACGCACGATAAGTATTAATGCTTAAGGTCAAACCAAGAAACTTCAGGAGGAACTCGACTGCACCTAAAATCACGCGCTTAACATCAGGTAACACTCTCCCCTCCTCGCCTAAAGCATTGACCCCCAAATCCCTGTTTCAGGAATCATGCTTTTGGTTGACAGTCTCACCTTATATCCGTAAATACATCTTGCGCTTAGCCTTCAGACAAGTGGCTGTGCTACTCTTCAAGCGGAAGTGCTTTATGATAGTCCATCGACTACCCCGCGGGACCCCTGCAGTCCAAATCAGTTCACTTCCTAAAGAGAGAGTCCTTTGATACGATACTCCACTATCTCTGAAATAATGATAATGGGGATTGAGGTGCCAGAGTCTGCTATCTAATACCTCAGCACGGGACATTATTCAGGTTAGGAACGGACTTTAGAAGTTTCAGAAACATCACATTGATGAGTTCATTCTTTTTAGCCAAGCTGGCAGCATCATCACATACACAAGTTCAAGTTAGACAATAATTGTATTTGATAAATCTCCTAATTCATCGTTTATGCGAACACGTACCCAAATCTACCATGATTTCGGTGTATCAAATCCTGACCAGATACTTATCTCCGTCTGAGTCCGTCGAGACTAGTCAGAGTCAGAGTCAGGGGAAGGAGGTCGGGGAGGTGGCGGATCTGGGTGAGGAGTGGGGACAGGGGGCCGAGGTGTAGCGGGTTTAGGTGACTCTGGTCCAGGCATTTTGTTCAGTTTAGTTTAGTTATAGGGTTAAAGATGGATCCTAGTATGTATGAGTCGATGAGGAGGTAAAGTTATTCCTCTTGGTGGAAGTATTGAGGATTTATATAGCGGGCGAGGTAAGTGATTATTTGACACAACTGGACTGTGATGAGTTACTAGAAATGTATAGCGTTGAAAAGTCTTGATTCACAGTTCCAGATAGATCAGGTAGTCTCACAGTGACATGAACTGTGAAATTCAGTGGCAGCTTGAACGCGAATCGCATTCTCCAACTTGGCAGGAGGAAATACAGAGCAAGTAACCCTGGAGTTTTCTGTTGTTATTCACTTGGGGCTCACAATTTGTCCAACCATAGACTACAAAATCCAAGCAAAGAATGCGTCAACCTTCTGATTCATTGTCTGAACTTGGTTCACTGTCTCTAGTGTACACTTGCATTATTACTTCCCATCAGCCCAGAAACGATCCAGAGCGTCCTGGCGGACCTCATACGCCCAGTGATGGCACGTCTGATGCACCACAGGACTCACATCAGGTGCATCTTCATCCTCCCCGCCATCGTCAGCAAACACACTACGTATTCCGAGAGTAACATATTTCTTGAGCAAGATCCTCCGCCAGCGACCAGTCTCGCCTACACATTTCTTCCAACGACTGATCTGGCGCTCGTCATCGGCGCAGCGACGACCCATGTAAAAGCGGCAGTACCATTGAAACCACCCCCGAACATCGTACTCGTGGGCGATCCAGCCAGCTGCTTCCCATTCTTCGATGCTTTGTCCACATTGCACTCCATATTTGTTGATCTCTGGGTCGTAAGTGGTGCTGGTGAGATATGTATCCACGTCCAAGCCGGATGTCCAAGACTCTGGGAGTTCTTTCCAATCGTCTTTCACGGTGATCTTTAGGCGTTTCGAGTACAAGGGTCGCCAGTAGGAGCCACCGAAACTTCCTTCGCGAATGATTTCTTCAGGCGATTTATTTGGGCGGAAATCAGGGTGTGACTCAAAACGAAATGTTCCATCGATGTCGCGGATTGGTTCATCGCTTTCAGACTCCCAAGCTGTCCACCCAGCTATGATGGATTCCACATCTTTTGACGGTTCGGTATCGGTTTCGTGGTCTGAATCTGATGCAGGAAGAGCTCGACTGGAATCTCGGCCTCTTTTCACACGAGGGGCACCTCTTCGCGACGACCTTCTAGCGACTTGATCGTCATTGTCTTCATCATATGTCGGTTTGGATACAGCTTCAGCTATGCGCCTTGATTGTCTTGTAGGCGCGCGTGGTGGGTTTGCCTTTCGTTTGTTGTTTTTGGTACTGGTCTTGTTTTCGGCTGAGCGAGGTTCTGTCTTGGGAATTAAGGGTTTGATATCCTCGAGAAGAAGGGCGTTGTTCTCTATATTCTCTCGTCTTCGGGCTGCAAAGTCTGCCATTGTCTTGTGTATGATGTGTTGGCTGTGATGCAGAGAAACGTAGCTGAATGTATTTGTTTTGACGCGATATGCACTACGTCATAGGACTAGACCAGTGATTTTAGACCCACCCCAGTCACCTTCAGGGCACTCAGTGAAGCCTAGCGCGCTAAAACCAGGAACATCACTAGAGCCTCTTCTCATGGAACATCAATACTCCAATGTACTTAAATCAAGCTCCTCCTTGCGTCTCCTAATAAGTAGTTTTGCTTCAGGGTTGGCCACATAAGCCATACCAAAGGCCACTGGCTCAGGTCTCTTGCCGTCGACAAGCTTCCAATCATACTTCAAAAGTAAATGACAAAGCGCAATCTTGACTTCGTTTGATGCAAACCAACGTCCCGGGCAAGAGTGCAAACCGTGACCAAATCCGAGGTGGTTCGCACTTGTGTTTACCAAATAAGACATCTGTTCATTTTCCCTAGGAACAAAACGGTAAGGGTCAAAGGTTTTGGCGTTGATGTAGTTCTCGTCACTCCACATGTGATTGGCCGTGACTACAACCTTGTTGCCTTTCTTTACAGTCGTTCCGTTTGATAGCGTAACATCCTTGAGAGCACGTCTTCTCCATCCTTTGGTTAATTGTTAGCGGTTACACATCAAGTTCATACGTAGATCAACTCACCTATGAGAATGGGCTTCATCCGTTGTGTTTCCTTCAGGAAGCTATCCATCACTTTGAGATCAGCCAGCGCTGCCTTCTTCAGACCTTGCTCTGACAGGACTCGAATTATTTCTTCCCTCAGAGATGTAAACATGTCAGGAAATGTAGCAATGTTAACCATTGTCTGCGATAGGAGATCAGTGGTAGTGTGGATAGCAGCGAGGGTCAGCGCAATTTGGCAATCAGCAGGTGGTAGTTCAGAGCCTGATTGAGCGAACCATTCGATCGCATCATCGAAGGGAGGTTTATCGCCTCTAGCAAGTGCCTCGGCCTTGATTCGTTCTCGACGTTCAATATGAGGATTTAGTTCTTTTCGGGCGGCAGTCAATGCTCGTCTCACCTCTCGACATTGGGGAAGGACCCAGTGGATGTAAGGACGTAGCCAGCGCGGAATCACACAGAGAATCATCATGGCTTCGAACGTTTTCCTGGTGTAGTACGCGCTGGCATTGTTCCATCCTTCGTCTCGGCAAAGTTCCTCGCCCATGAATACTCGGGACGACATGCGTGAAACAATTGTCGAGATATGCTCGTTGAGATTTAGAGTATGCCATTCTAAGAGTAGCTGGTTAGCTCATATGTCAGGCACCGGATGAGGCACTTACCAGTCGAGTCAGTAATAACACTTTGCATAACGAGAGCGGCTTCATCCGACAAGGGACTCGTGAGCTTGGCTATGTATTCTTCTGTCAACATATCTTCGTGGAACTAGAGTGCAAGAGTACAAACCCAAAGCCTTGGTCAAGTGTCTCCCGATGACCTTTGGCATAACGGGGTCGTGCATAAGAGCACCAAATCCGGGAATATAGGCGTGGTTGTCCTTTGAAAGTTAAAAACACCGAATCAATTTCTGGCGATACAAACTTACATCACTAGCTGCAGCTCCAAAGTCAAACCTCTTGTCGCTCTTAATCTCATCGATCATTTGGGGAGGTAGAATCGTCAACTCTCCCCATTCACAAAACAGTCTGTACGGCTTCCCGGCGAATAGCGCGGCCCCAGTAGCCAGAATGTTGAGACTATTACTGTTTTCCATATATCTTTTGAGTCGTGGTATATTGCTGAACTCGAATGTTTTTCGTGGGTTGAGCAGATCCTTCGGTTGTGTGAATTGAGACCAATACACCATCACAGCCAATAAAGTAACCATGGCATATGGTATGAGTGACTCTGAAGTCTGATCCATGATATCTGATCGCAGACGGTGTGCTGTGGTGTTGTGAAAATCCATTGTTGAGAAGCTCTCGTGATAACAAGAGTGGGAGATGCTGACGCCGGTTGGTCCGAAAACGAAGAAGCAGTTTCAGCAAGAGAATCATCGAGACGAATCGAATTAATATATATAAGTAATCGAATAAGCATGCCGCGTAATCTGAGTTGCTCCAAGACTATCCTACAAGGATCAAGATCCCGTAAGCCAAGTTCCGAAGGATTCTGCGGATTATTCGGTATCCAAGCGATCCCTTCCGAATTGGAACTGTCAGCTTCGCTTACACCAAGTTTTGCAACCCAAATATCATGATTTCCTTTGCAGCACCCACTATTTATCCTATCAATGTCAAAGTCCTCGGCCGTCAGGATCAAAGGATTCAGGAAGCTCAGTTGAATAATAATCCCAATAACAATCCCCAACTGCTTTCTATTGTCGATCGTGACGTAATCGATAAACCAAAGTTCTTTTGTTCAAATCAGCTAACTGTACAGCAATTGTCTTTTGCGATAAATTTGTTTTTATTAGAAGCAAGTAGAGATAGAAAATAACCATTTCAACCAATCTTTATTCTCTTCAAGAGAACCCAATCTGCTGATATTCGTTCTATATTTTGTTCGTTGCAGGATCTAAAGTCTCCAATTTCCAAGCTTTACAACGTCTGTCTTCTTGGCTAAGCAGGATACGACACAGCAAAGGCCTAACCAGGAGCATCATATACATACATGTGCCTACTTGTAACTTTTTAATTTCCATACAAGGCCATCAGCTCCTTGAAAGCTGGATCCTCGAGAAGTTGCCTGGCACTTAAGCGGTGCTCAGGGGAACACGATAGACCCCTCCGCAGTATCGATAGCACTAGATGACGATCTCGAACCCGGGACTATCGAGCTTGCCCTTGAGCCTCTATCGAGGGATTCCCCACTGGCAAAAGAGGCCTTTTCAATAGGCCGGGATTCCGACCCGTACGACCACAGGAATGCCGTCAGGCTAGCCGCCTTTGGTTGCCGGATTCTTCTACTTCTGTTAGAGGAAGAAGAGCCCGAGAGAGGTTATCTGGACGAAGAGCTGAAGGCCCTCAGAGTCGTGATGCTTTTGTGGTGTTGATAGGCGAAACTTGAAGTCAAAATTGAATCTTATAATTGCAAACCACCATACCCTACCAAGGTAAAATCGCATACCCCAGCCAGACACTGTGTGTTTATTGCAATCTTTAAATCCAGATTCGTCGTATCACGCTCTTAGCTCGCACCATAGTTCTCATAGCCTGTATCAGCCGATGAAATTCGGTAGTGCCTGTGGATCTCAACGAGAGTTTCAGCTAGTGGTATCCAAACGAGGCACTGCCGTGCTCCGTCGGTCAATAGGCGAAGTTAGTTAAACGAGCCGTTGAATTTGGTATCACTAGACCGGTCGGAAAGAACTGCCTTGAGTAAGCAGAGGGTAACATTAATTGACACCTCTGCGTCAAGCCACCGTCCATATCAGACCGAGCTGAAAGAAATGCTCAAGCAAGAGACTCGGCTGCATTTTATTGCATCTCTCCGAGGCCTCTCAAACTGTTCTGGGGTAATCATGCGCTCTCTTGTGGCGTCCAATGGGTAAATGATTCTGTCATAGATTGCTTCTAAAGCGGTGCCTTGCAGATCGGCCGGCGGGTATGCAAGGACCGTCCGGGAAGGGCCTCGAGAAGCTGGGCCATAACCTTTCAGCTCTGAACGCCACTTTCTTCAAATTGGCCATTGATTTTCAGCGCACAGACGAACAACGGTGAACTAGTTCTCGTGATTTCAAACTCGCCCACCTTCTAGGTCTGAGTGGCTTCAAATACACGAACGGGTTATTTTAGCTAAAGATATAGACTAGGATATCGGATTATATGGGGGAGCCTGAAACGTGCAGGCTCTAAAACATGATCTACCCGCGATAGCTGATCAGCAAACGGTTTTCATCTTACCTATATAAGACTTGAATACTCTGTATATCATCTACTATTGCTATTCATTCATCTGTTCAAGTTACTCTCTCTCCACTAATTATTCTTTCCCTTTATGTCCCAATGAAACACCTGTTGACACTCGCTCTTTGCTTTAGCAGCATCAATGCTGTTGCTATCTCCAACCCTCACAAGGCTTCGGGAGCTGAAAAGCCTGAAGGAAGTCTGCAGTTCCTGAGTCTTCGGGCCTCAGCCCCCATAGGAAGTGCCATTAGTCGTAGCAACTGGGCCGTGACTTGCGACAGTGCACAACCGGGAAATGAGTGCAGCAAGGCCATTGATGGTAACCGCGACACCTTTTGGCATACATTCTATGGGGCCAATGGAGATCCAAAGCCCCCTCACACTTACACCATTGACATGAAGTCAACCCAGAACGTCAATGGCTTGTCTATGTTGCCTCGACAGGATGGCAGCGGAAACGGCTGGATCGGTCGCCACGAAGTCTATCTAAGCTCAGATGGCAAAACCTGGGGTAGTCCAGTTGCAACTGGCAGTTGGTTCGCTGACTCCACCACGAAATATTCCAACTTTGAAACTCGTCCTGCTCGCTATGTTCGTCTGGTTGCTCTCACTGAGGCCAGTGGCCAGCCTTGGACTAGCATTGCCGAGATCAACGTCTATCAGGCTAGTTCTTACACAGCCCCTCAGCCAGGTCTTGGACGCTGGGGCCCAACTATTGACTTGCCGATTGTTCCTGCGGCTGCTGCAATTGAGCCTACATCGGGACGTGTCCTTATGTGGTCTTCTTATCGTAATGATGAATTTGGAGGCTCCCCTGGCGGTATCACTTTGACGTCTTCCTGGGATCCATCCAGCGGCATTGTTTCCGACCGCTCTGTGACGGTCACCAAGCATGACATGTTCTGTCCTGGTATCTCCATGGATGGAAATGGTCAGATCGTAGTCACAGGTGGTAATGACGCCAAGAAGACGAGTCTATACGACTCACCTAGCGACAGCTGGGTCCCCGGACCTGACATGCAAGTTGCTCGTGGGTATCAATCATCGGCCACCATGTCAGACGGCCGTGTTTTTACTATTGGCGGTTCTTGGAGCGGTGGCATCTTTGAAAAGAATGGTGAAGTTTATAGCCCGTCTTCAAAGACATGGACTTCCCTACCCAACGCCAAGGTCAACCCCATGTTGACAGCTGATAAGCAGGGTTTATACCGCTCAGACAACCACGCATGGCTCTTTGGATGGAAAAAGGGGTCAGTTTTCCAGGCAGGACCCAGCACTGCCATGAATTGGTACTATACTAGCGGAAGTGGCGATGTGAAGTCGGCCGGTAAACGTCAGTCTAACCGTGGGGTGGCTCCTGATGCCATGTGTGGAAACGCTGTCATGTACGATGCAGTTCAGGGCAAGATCCTGACTTTTGGCGGTTCTCCAGATTATCAAGACTCTGACGCCACAACCAACGCCCACATCATCACGCTTGGTGAGCCTGGATCAACACCCAAGACTGTCTTTGCTAGCAATGGCTTGTATTTTGCCCGAACGTTTCATACCTCTGTGGTCCTTCCAGATGGAAGTACATTTATTACAGGAGGCCAGCGACGGGGAATCCCGTTTGCGGATTCAACGCCCGTGTTTACACCGGAAATTTATGTTCCTGAGAAAGACACTTTCTACAAGCAGAACCCCAACTCTATTGTTCGCGTCTATCACAGTATTTCTCTTTTGTTACCTGATGGTAGAGTGTTCAACGGCGGCGGTGGTCTTTGCGGCGGCTGTACCACGAATCATTTTGACGCGCAAATCTTTACGCCAAACTATCTTTACGATAGTCAAGGTAATCTGGCGACGCGTCCCAAGATCACTAGGACCTCTACCCAGAGTGTCAAGGTTGGTGGCAGGATTACAATCTCAACGGATTCGTCAATCACAAAGGCGTCGTTGATTCGTTATGGTACAGCGACTCATACTGTCAATACTGACCAGCGCCGTATTCCTCTGAGTCTGACGAACAACGGAGGAAACAGCTACTCTTTCCAGGTTCCTAGCGACTCTGGAATTGCTTTACCTGGTTATTGGATGTTGTTTGTGATGAACTCGGCGGGTGTACCGAGTGTAGCTTCGACTATTCGCGTTACCCAATAGTTTTCTGGTGTCATTTTTACCATCTAGATGCTTAATGTCGATCAGAGCGGTCAATTAATTTATTTTCTACCTAGCGCCATATTCTATTTCTTATCTTGAAAGGCTGCCGTGTACTCTTTGCGTTGTGTCAACTCGTGTCTGTGCAATATAACCACGCGCAAGCTCCATCGCGTCACCACTGCCCTTGCCTTGGCGAAAGCATACCAGCAAGACGAGTTGAAGAATATTCTCAGTCTGGCTGTTAAAAGCGCTAAAACAATGAACTCGCTGTCAAAAGTGCCAGTGGCGTTAATTACGAATCGATAGTTTGACAGCCTTCATCGCGTATGCTGTGGCTAGATGAGCGTTGACGATCCGATCCAATCACGAAAGTGACGTCAACGATACTAGATAATGAGACTAACTCAGAATGGCAATTCAGTTGAAGTTCAAGATATTCACATGCTAATCGGCCAAACTGAGCTTAACGTTTTATGCCTTATTGATCATCAGATGTTCCGGGGTTCCTGGAAACAATGCACATAGCCCAACAAAGACATGATACACTTTCTATACCAATCATTTTGGATGGAATGGGATGTTTCGCTGAGGTCTAGACCTCTGTTCTCTTCAGCCCATCACTCACGTGGCGTTTCCAGCCTCTTCGCGAATTGTGACTACGCATTGTTACCCATGTCGTATCGGCCGAGTGATGGGATGAGTTACCCTACATGAAGAAATAACTGCGTTCAGCTTACAACACGCGTTGCATCAGCAATCCCATCTTGAGTAAAGATGAGAATACTTTGTTTTCGTGTATAATATTTCTGTTAATGGATCGGACCATGTATCATGCTCATTTTGACGTGTTATTGTTCATACTGTCGGGATGGCTTACCGACATTTCATCTCAACTCATAGCTGATGACTCCAACTGTTGCTCCATCGTGCATTGGATCCGGGGTGATGCATGACTCTAGTTTAGTTAGACTATTGCCATTGGGTAGAAACAAGATCCGGTATTACTGTCGTGAGAATTGTACATTTGAGCTTCAGTGGACTCTAGCTGTGCCTTCGTGCTACATTCCTTAGTCTCTGTCAAACTCTTGTCATATGATGGTCCAATTTTACTCCAGACTTTTCTACCAAGTCATCCCGTGTCTTGAACCTCGGATGACAACCGACAAACGTGCTATTCCCTGTCTCCCCTGGTGATATGAGAACTTGTTCGGACGATAGCTTCAGAAACAGAATAGCGTCAAAGTCAACAAGCTGAAACCCCGCCCGTTGAATCGACCGAGTAGGAAGCACCCTTGCTCAAGACTGGTGGATAATTCGTCCTTCTCCGCATTCCTCCCAATCTCTTGTGCCAGTGTCTTTTGCGCTCCAATCAGCGAGATGCGCTTCTACTCAACTGTCACGCGCTGTAGAATGGGCGTATTTTAGCGTGTCTCTCACTATTCCTGTCGCGTTGGGCTCTGAAGATTGCAATCAAGTCTTGCAATGACTGTATTCCTTTCCCCACGGGGACCCGATGCGCTAACCAACACTTTATTCCGCGTGTATAGCACGTTTGCTACCCTGGTCTAAAAACGTTACCAAGTAGTTCATTGGTGCGCAAAGGATACCCATGATGTGCTTTATTCGTGCCGAAAACCTGGGGGTTCAATTAAGTTTCTGGGGTAGTATACAATGCGAAAAAACCATTAAATATCGTGGAGCCCGCCCTCTGTCGATCAATCTCCTGCATCTGCACAACCATTGATTGAAGCCATCATGAAGCCCAAGGTTTATCAGTTTCTCGTCGGTGTTTTCGCGTCCTTTGGATCGCTTCTCTTCGGTTATGATTTGGGTGTCATTGCCCAGGTCATCGCCTCGCAGTCTTACCAGAAGACCTTTAACACTGATGATGGTTCTCCTGAAACGTAAGACACAAACAATCATTTGAACATTTCGTGATGCTGACCATGATAGCGGAGCTGTTGTAGCTCTGTTCACAGGAGGCGCCTTTTTCGGTGCCGGATTCGCCAGTCCCACTGCTGAATACCTCGGTCGACGATGGACCATCACTATCGGATCCATCATTTTCCTCCTCGGAGGTGCTCTTCAGACTGGCGCACCTCAAATCTCATACTTGATGGCTGGTCGATTCCTCGCTGGTCTCGGTGTCGGTTTCTTGACCATGATCATTCCTCTGTACCAAGCCGAAATTGCCCATCCTTCGATTCGAGGTGCGTACCATATCCCCACTTCCAATACCCAGTTTAATAAGCATAAATTAACCATCTCGCTACTAAATAGGCCGAATCACCGCTCTCCAACAATTCATGCTGGGTATTGGTGCACTGATCGCTTCTTGGAGTGGTTGGGGTACATACATGCACTACACCGACGACCGACAATGGCGAATCCCTCTCGGAATCCAATGTGTCCCCGCGCTCATCCTCGGCTCCCTCATTTTCATCTTCCCCGAGTCTCCTCGTTGGCTTATGGACAAGGGTCTGCAGGAAAAGGCTCTGCACACCCTGGCTCGTCTGCACTCCAATGGCAACGTCGATGACCCCTGGGTTCGTGCGGAGATTGAGCAGATTCAGGAAAGCATCGCCGACGAGCATGCCAACGAGGCCAAGTCCTACATGGAATTGTTCCGAAACATGTCTTGCTTCCGTCGTCTTTTGATCGCTTGTGGTCTTCAGGCCTCCATTCAGATGACTGGTGTTTCCGCTATCCAGTACTACTCGGTTGCTATTTACGAGCAAGCTGGAATTGACGCTGCCGATGCCCTCAAGTACCAGGCCATCAACTCCATCATTGCGCTTATCGCACAGGCGCTTTGCATCGCTTTTATTGATCGATTCGGTCGCCGATGGACTTTGATCTGGGGTAATCTCTTTAACTGCTTGACCTTTATCATCGCCACCATCATGCTGGTCGTCTATCCTCCCGGTTCCGGTAGCGCTGCTCAAGGCTGGGGTTTCATCATCGTTACCTGGGCGTACAACTTCTCTTTCTCGGCTACTTGCGGACCTCTCTCATGGATCATCCCTGCCGAGATTTTCGATACTCGCACTCGTGCCAAGGGTGTCAGTCTCGCTACTATGACCTCTTTCGCTTTCAACACCATGATCGGACAGGTCACCGGTATTGCCATGAGGGCTGTTGGTTGGAAGTACTACCTCGTTTTCGTTATTTGCAACTTCACCAACGCTCTTTGCGTCTGGGCTTTCGTTCCTGAGACTAAGCAGATTCCTCTGGAAGAGATGAACTATCTCTTCACCAATGCTCCTTGGTTCATTCCCTTCGTCAACAAGAGCCAGTACAGCGCCGATTACCAGGCCGACTTGGCTCGAAGGGCTGAGAGGATTGACGAGAAGCTGGCTGCTGAGCATGAGACCGGCGAGCATGTCTCAAAGATCTAAGAGACTGCAATAAGCCGAGTCAACTATCAAGTCTAGCTATAGGAATCTAATTATATTCAATCAAACCTTAATGTGTTCTCATGATTGGCTCCAGATTTGTACATGGAAATTGCGTGATAAAATATCGTATTATTACTTCTCGGAATTGAATTTCGAAAAAGAAATATGTGTAGAAATTATCTGGTTGGCTCAAATGATGCGTAGTGAATTAGAGATTCGCCAATAAAGTTTCCAAGGACAAGAAACTCACTGGATTCCCAACCCATGAGAGAAAAAGGAAATATATGAATCGACAAATGCTACCCAGATATGATAACCACGGCCCCTTTACATATTGGCTCTCTAGCCTGGACAAGACGCAAATCTGTATGATGACGCAGCTTGAAAATATTGTACATTATGTCTTTTTAGTATTGCTTGGCAGTTGTAAACTCGATAGTAGAGTGAAAGACGTCTTTGAAGATTGTCAGGACAAGACTGAACAACAGAAGTCCCTATCGTCGGCGCCTAGCAATCATTTTGTACATCTGGTAAAGTGTTTCATCCAGATTTTGATCGAACAATTCGAAGTGATGCATCTCGCGCAGGATATATTCATACCATGCCTTCCTTCCATCACTGCTGTAGCAATCAGCCACAGGGTTCGTTTTGTGGTCGCAAAGCCGGAAAACTCTGCAAAAGTCTTTAGGAGGATGAACAAAAAAGTTGAAGGTATAGGGCCCAAGTCTTAGCGGGTAACTCCACCTTGTAGTCCAATAGCGTAAACAATCATAGAGTCTGTAGAAGGATTCCAAAATAGCAGCTTGGTTTCCATCGACAGGGTATGTCAATTTTTGAGATTGCCAGAGCTTAACATGCGCTTCGAATGATGGAGCAATTGATGATGCGTCGGTTTCATGCTGAGGGCATAGAACAATCGCCAGTACATCTTGCATCAATTTCTCGCCAAACTCATTTTCGAAGAATTGGCGTCGTATGAAATTCCTATTGGCATCGTATGTTGCAAGTATAACAGGAGATGCTTCGATGGCAGAAGCGATGTAGGCTGGGTTGTGCAAGCAGATGAGGATTTGGACGCGTATCTCGGCGGGAAGGGTTTCAAAGACGTCCATTGTTGATATGGATTAAAAGTTTTAGTCTGAAGTCTTGATGTTGCGAAGTTGCTGTAATTGTGACTGAACTTGCCAGAAATGGAGTTGCGATGAGTGTGAAAGTTGGTGTAAGAAGAAGGGAGTGAATAAAAATTGGAATAAATTTTATATGCGGAATGAAGGTAGTTATGGTTTTATATATCGATTAGAATCTAAACTGAAAGAAGGTTTCACACAATTTATAAAATGGAAATCTTTTATTTGGTGCAAAATCTGACTTTCGAAAACCTTGATTTATATTTTGAAACCCAATAAGTCGTGTTGGCCTGCAAGTGTAGAACATTCGAAGTGACGCAGCAACCATGAAGAAGCTAAACCTTGTGTGATCTTCCTTTTGGATGCCTCATAATCCAGTCCACAAGATATAACATGACGAAATGTTTAGTACAACTTCTTCCAATAGATAGCATCAACCTTGACTATAGCAAACCGCAAAAACGGCCAGGATTGCATTCTAGTCCTCAAAGTCCTTCTCCATGTTGCAAGTAGATTCTGGTCATACGACGACATTTCCGGCTGTCTCTTCTGCAAACAAAGCATATAACAAAACAACCCGGGATACGCGAGACAGTTCCTGGTATAAGCTGGCCAAAAAGCAGACTGATGTCTTGCATCTAGACCGCGTATAAACTTGATGACTGTTTGTATGAGACCACGACACGACTGCAAAACTGTTTCCTGTGCGTGGTGGTCAAGAGATGTATTCTTGTCGATGATGGGTCGGAGGAGGGCACGCAGGATGAGGATATGAGCTGTGTAGTAAGCGACGTAGAGGGATCTATGGCTTGCGATCGAATCATCAGTATCAGCTTCTATGTCAGCAGGTTCCGGTCTGAGGACCAGGGACTCAGGGAGGCTCTGCAACCATTCCAGGAGCTGCTGACGAGGACGACGGGCCTGTTCAAGAAGATCTTCAAGAACCTGTGGACGCGATACAGCTCGTAGTGAGCTGTCATGATTGTCAGTACTGAGAAAACAAGGACTGGGGAGGACTGACAAGAATTGTCGACAGATCTGACTGGTTATCTCCGTGAGTGAGCAAAGCTGAACGAAGTAATCACAAGACAAAGACTGCGCATAGTCAGGCACGTGAGGCGTTGCATCAAACAGGAAATCCTCCTCTGTCAAAGACGACACGTTCCAATCATCGTCTGAAATCATGGAACACCGCCCATGTGTCACAGCCCGCCAAGTATACTCTACGTAAACAGCCCACCACAGTCTCCTCCTCAACCTTATCTCCCAATCTGGTAGTCTCCAACCGTTAGGATCAGCGTTCAGCCCTAGAGATTGCGCCATAGCGAGCATCGAAGACGCAAGGGACCAAACAAACGGGTTCTCGACACACACTGCATCAAATGGTGTATGGTTGAGGAGAAGAATATATATCTGAATTGTGGAAAGACGGGGAAAATGGAGCTCTTTTTGCAAACATGTGTACGAGACTTGCCAGAGCATCTTCATGTCTGGTTTAGAGTACGCGCTATCGAGACAGAGCTTTTCGTCCCATGATGTAAAGGGAAGGGCGAGGGCGTATATTCCTGCTAGTAAACCGGTTGGTGCTGTCGAAACGAAGGCGTCCAAATCTTTCAAGACTTGAGAGCGACTTAATATGGGCAAAGATTCGAAGACGAATCTGAAATATCTGAATCCCAACATTGTCAGCATACAGACAACTATAGTTGAGGGAGCCTACAACTTACAGTTTCACGAGAGCCACTCCGGTTTCTCTATCTACTAATGTTTCAAGATATTTCCTGTCATCAAGTGGGGTTATGCACTTTTCCATAACCTTTTGTCCTTCGACGGCTGTGGCAGTTTGACTCTGCAGAAAGTGAAACGTTGGTCCCTGGCCTTGCGGTTGCTGTCTACGATACGTGACGCGGAAAAAGTCGACTTCGTCATTGTTCCCATATGGAAAATGGTCAAGTGAAAAGGGATCCGACTCATTGGAGAAACCGATGAGTGAAGTTGAGCATCCTGCTCTTTGATCCATGGATAATCTCTCAATAGGCGTGGATTGATCAGTCGGAGCTTGTGCCGGCGTTGCCATGTTTGGTGAATGTGCGATATTACGAAGTTCGGGCGGGGTCTGCTCGTTTATATAGTCCAAATTAGGTAGCTCCCCGTTGGTAAGAAAGTCGAATGCTTGGTCTTGGTGGTTGAATGCTAGATCCCAGTTGATATCGGCTTCCCCAGCCAGAATGGGCTGAGACAACATGTTGGCTATAGGCGTTATACCGGAACCAGCTTCGTTGACGGGAGTTGGTGTTTCTTTTTCTTTAAGCATCTGATTAGCCTCATCTTTCTCTGGAAATAGTATTTTCTCACCATTTAGGTCGCCATTCTCATGAAATGGTTGAGACTCAAAAGAGTTCACAGTCTGGGCAGCAAACGCAGCACTCGGAGATTGCAGAACCTCAACGTCAACCCCACTACGGACACGTTTATCCCTGGGTTTCTTATTTGGATTGCCAACAAAGGTACATTGCCTGCCAATTCTATCACAGAGCTGACATGGTCGCGTTGGGTCAGGGATGTTACATAGCACTTTGCGAGCTCGGCACAAGTCGCATGGTCTTTGAGACTTGGACCGATAGCGACGTGTTCCTGCGACTTGACGCGTGTTTTGGGTGGATTGACCCTGTGAGTAATCCATTGGATGTGATAACGATGGAGACGAAGACCCGAGGTTCTGGTTGAGCTAGAGGGGGTTGACATGATGACTTGATAGCCGAAGCGATAACGATGTTAGGGCACGTGACGGCACTAGTCCGTTCTTCTGGATAGTGGTGAACATGAGAAGATAAGGTTGGAAGTTTGTCACGATGTGTATGATTCTGTTTCCCCGATGTTAATGTTCTTAAGTAGCATTACAATATATTTTTTATAGATTTACAGCTTACAACGGTATACATATACCGTCCTCTTGAGGTAGAATTGTCTTATTTATGCTTTCCCAACCTTACGCATTTTGTCATACCGTAAAACCGCCCCCATCAAGACACTTGCTCCGAGTGCACTAGAAAAGGTCAGTACTGATGCACGATATAGTCGAGTCTCAACACGCAAATACATACCAATCTTCCGGTGAACAATATTCCGTGGGGTTGTGACTAATCCCTGATCTTGTAGGTGTAAAGATCATACTCGTCGGAATTCGGCGATTCGTATAACAGCTGTCGTGTCCAGCACCGCTTATCATCGGCTTCCAGAGCTTTCCAGCCTCATTCTGCGGCAAAGTAGAACAAACTTCAGCAGCAGCTTCTTCGACAACAGCGATACATCCCTTATCAAATTTCACTGCTGGACTGTCAACTAAAAGCTCCCAGTCGACTTCACAGCCCTTCTCGCTCTCATGCTCTGAGATACGAAGAAACTCGGATTCGCACTCTTGCAAAATCTTTGCGAGGATTTCGTCTTGCACGTGGCGTACGTCGAGAGTGAATTTCACCGTGTGCGCCATCGTGTTGGTGCTACCAGGATCTGTTGTAAAGATACCTGTTGTTGCCAAACCATCAAAGCGTTTGGCGATATCGTTGGCAGCGACGATCAATTTGCTCGCGCATAGTACAGGGTCTTTACGTGCGTAGAAGGGTGTTGTGCCAGCGTGGCTGTCGCGGCCTCGGACCGTGATAGTAAACCACTTGAATGCTTGGACACCTATGAGTAACAAAGTTAGTTCTGGAATATCAGAGTTCAATGGTCGATAGCTTACCTTGAACGATGCCGATCTTGAGTCCTTCGTCTTCCAGGATAGGTCCCTGCTCAATGTGCAGCTCGAAGTGTGCGGCAAAGGGATTCGATTTGTAAGATGCTGGCACGTCACCAGTGAAACCAATACGATCCAACTCTTGTTTCATCGTTTTGGGATTCGACACGAGGACTTCTTGCAGATCCCAAGCTGTTTGAAGAGGGATAACCTCGGCCCATACACCCGATGCCACGGCCATACTGGGAAATCGAGCACCTTCCTCACTAAAGTATGGGTAGTCAGTAGAGCACCTTGCTAGATGGACGGTGTAGAGAAGCCTACTTTGTCCAGTTGACCACTCCAATAGGACCCTCCGTCTCGACATTATGATCGTTTAATGTCTTGAGAACCTCAAGGCCAGCAACAACGCCCAGAATGCCATCGTAGCGACCACCAGTAGGTTGCGTGTCCAGATGAGAACCCATCATGACAGGAGGCAAGTCATTGTTCTTGCCTGAACGAATAGCAAATAGGTTGCCCATCTGATCGAAGAATGTCTTGCAGCCCAGGGACTTGGCGTGGCTCATGAACCAGTGCCTGACCAGTTTATCAGAGTCATCAAGACTAAGACGAGCCATGCCCGTTTCAGTGGATAACCTTTATTGTCAGACCAAGCCTTCCGAGACAGATTCTTTTTTAACTTACTTTCCCCATGGATGCGCCTTGCCGAACTCGCAGCTAGCATGCAATGTCGATGCGAGGCTGGATTCGTCTACCCTCAATGGCAATGACGGCAAGTTAAGCGAGCCCATTGTTATGTTTTGTTCTCAGAATTGAGTCTGAGAAGGACTGATTGTTCCGAAGCTGGCGACAACAAAGGTGGCTAATTTAGTGGATACGAGAGCTTAAAAATAGTGAACCGAAGCTAGTTGTGTTGAGAAGAAGTGGCAGCGTTTTGTGTGTCTGAGAATAATGCTGGTCTCTGAACTTTGCCTAGTATAACTGTTCGCTGTGGACGGCTACCAGATAAACAACCAAGTTCCTGAATTGACACTTTTATCACATAGGTGACGGCCGACGGTGGTAGCCCATCAAGTGATTAACACTTTGGAGATAGCAGTAGTTCACAATCGCCCGTCGGCCGTCGGCGGACAGAACACTATTCCTATTAAGGCGATCAAGTGTTACATAGGGTTTAGTGGCCTTGAACCGGCCCCGAAAGTTGAATACTCCGAAACCCTCCGAACGCCCCGAGATAGGGAAGCCGGTTATCTCCCCAATACGGGAATAGACACAACATGACTCAGGAACGAGACTGTATTTTTTTAATAAACAGGAATTGATCTATGAAAAGAAGACTCTTATCATTCTTATCATGTCATTGTTATCTTGCCCCTCCGCAACGTAACAATCGCGTATGCATTGCTGCCGGTTTCATCACCTCCGCCGTCGGCTTTCATCTGTTGAATGCGGGGGTGGATAAGACGGCGCCACTTTGAACTTTGACGAGTGAAGTAGGTAATGATAGCTCCGGCCCCATCTGATCTGATATCTATATGTAACATTCCTGGCAATTAGAGCGGTCAAAGGATCCCTAGTCATTAAATATAGTCCATCTTCCCACGGTTGTGCTGTTGAGAGTTTGTTCCAGTCATCGAATACCTCGACAATGGACTCTTCCGAGAAGAAAGAGCTGCAGCAACCAACAATTGACCTTGACCAAGATGCCGGACAAGTAAGCGAAACAAGCAATGATGCTGAAAGCAAAGTCCTCTCGAAATTCGACAAGTTTGTCATGCCTCAGATGGCGCTTTTGGTCCTGTTTGCCTACCTCGACCGTACAAACATAGGTAGGTAACATCTCATTTCTTCAACCTACCGCAACTAACAATACTTCAGGAAATGCCCGCGTCTTTGGATTCGAGGAGGATACAGGAATGCACGGAACTCAGTTCAACGACGTATCGATGTACTTCTACATCTCCTACGTCATCTTCGAAACACCTTGGGTTCTGGCCGTCAAAAAGTTCGGTCCCGGACGCGTCCTCGCCATAGCCATCGTAAGCTGGAGTGTCATTACTCTAGGCACAGGCTTCGTGCATAGCTATGGCCAAGTCATCGCGTGCAGAGTTCTTTTGGGTTTCTTTGAAGCTGGTCTGTTTCCGTCCCTCATGTTTGTCGTCTCGCAAATCTACCCCCCAGCTTCACAAGGTAAGCGTATGGCTGTACTCTATGTGTCCATTGCGCTTTCTGGGGCGCTGGGAGGACTGATTGCGTATGGTATCCAGAGTATGGGCGCTAGACATGGACTTTCTGCCTGGCGGTGGCTTTTCATCATTGAAGGTGCTATATCGCTTATTATTGGAGCGATCTGCTGGTTGAGTTTGCCAAGCTCTCCAGAGACAGCCTGGTTCCTGAACGCCGAGGAAAAGGAAACAATGAAGATCATCAAAGAGAGGAACAATCCGTTCAAGGAAACTGTCGAGTTTTCTTGGAAGCAGGTGGGCATGGCAGTCAGTGATCCTCTCATCTGGCTGGCATCGATTGCCCTATTCTGCTCTTCCATTGCACTATTTGGCTTCGGAACCTTCTTGCCTACTCTTCTACGAGGCCTTGAGTATGTGCCCAATCAAACTAGTGATTTAGACTTACTGACAGCGACGACAGTTACACCTCTCTTCAAGCCAACTACCTCAGTATCCCGGTATATGTTCTAGCATCGATCTTTACTGGAGCTACTACATACGTTTCTGATCGTCTCAATCGCCGAGCAGTCTGTCTCATTCATTCTCCACTTTTAGTCGTTGCTGGCTATGCAGTAGTAGTCGGCACTGGTCACAAGGGCGCAGGGTTCTTCGCCATGTTCTTGGTTGGCAGTGGGGTTTACTCGTTCAATACACTCGTGGTAACGTATGTTCCATGTCACTTCCTCCAAGCGTGTTTGTGTACTGACAAATAACAGCTGGATATCCAACAATGTCCAGCCAGATTACAAGCGCTCTGTTGCTATTGCAACCATTATTTCGTTAGGCAATGCTTCTGGCATGGCCGCGTCGCAGATTTATCCTATCCAGGATTCTCCTCGCTACGTGATGGGAAATGCAATCTCTTTGGGAGGTGAGGTCATTGCATTGGTGTGCGTTGGGCTTATTTATGGTCTTCTCAAGTATCGCATGCGTCAGAAAGCAAAGCTGTTGGCGATGGGTAAAGACAGCAATGGTAAAGAGGGCGATCGGAGCTTGGACTTTGAATATGTCTTTTAAGTGTTGGTATTATAGTAGTTAATCGTCTTTCATAGACTGGATGATTATGATTGTATCAAAATAAAACTTGTCAGTTTATTTTGCTTGTTCATAATACTGTCGTAGTCTTTCCCCTTTACCATAACCGCTGCAGCCATTGATTCACTATCACCCAAGCTACAGGGGTCGGGAGCTGGGCACTGGGGTTGTGTTGAATAGTGTAACTGCGGAGCTACGTTCCATCAATCCCCTCACGAACTGTGAGACGTATGATTTACCCCGTATTCATTTATCCCGTATGTATCCTATTCGCTGCGTTCAATGCCGGCAGCCGCTTCAAATCCTGTTTTCTTGCATTTTGGATATGCATTTGCGTTACTTTTGACACTCACACCATGCGGATACTCAATCACCAACATCATCGTTCGAAGCTCTACGAATACCGCACATTCCTGATCGAGGACTCTCCAACCGGGCTGTTGCTTGCAAAAGATCGCTATGACTCAGAGAATTGACATTGATGAGGGCTGGGAGTTCAAGCAGTCCAGCTCTCTGAACGGCGGGGCCGCCTCGTCCTATCTACCTACTGCGCAATTTCCTACTGTTGCCCACATCGATCTCATGCACCACAATCTCATTCCGGACCCATATATCGACATCAATGAGCTCAAGTGTCTGTGGGTGAACGATGCGGATTGGACTTACCGCACCGGAAAGGTCGGACCGGTCAGCCTCGAAGATTCCGAACGAGCAATCCTTGTTTTTGAAGGCCTTGACACAATCGTCGATGTGTATCTGAACGACAAACACATTCTGTTTAGTAACAATATGCATGTGTCTCATAGAGTCGATGTTACAGAGCTTCTGAGAGATACGAAAGGCTCGACAGTTCTTGAATTGAGATTCAGAGCAGCTCCGGCTTATGCGCGCTCAGAACGCGATAGAATTGGATACAAGAGGCTCCCAACCGGTCGCGGTGTCAATTTTGGAGGATCTGAGCGACTCTTTGTCAGGAAAGCTCAGTACCACTGGGGTTGGGACTGGGGACCAGCTGTTAACACCTGTGGGCCATGGAAGCCTATCTACGTTGAAGTTTATAAGTCGAGAGTCCATTACCTTTGGGTCACTCAGAATGTCGCCGAGGATCTCTCTTCGGTTGAGGTCGTTGTCAAGGGACAGGTCGAGAACCCTAAAGATATTGGCCACGTCTCTGTCCAGGTATCTCACGATGACACCGGAGACACAATTTGTGAAAAAGAAGTCGAAATATTGTCTGATGGCTCTTTTCATACACGCTTCAGAATCGAAAACCCAAAGTTGTGGTATCCGTTTATGTATGGCAAGCAGAATCTGTATGTGGTTAAAGCAACCATTCCAGATAGCACTGCAGCCAAATCCATCGGTATAAGAAGATTGCGTCTACTTCAGCATCCTCTAAAAGATCAACAGGGCACTTCATTTATTTTCGAAGTAAACAACATCCGTCTTTTCTCCGGGGGCTCTTGCTGGATCCCGGCCGATTTCATGCTCCCACGAGTCACCAGGCAGAGATATGAACAATGGATACGTCTAGCAAAAGAAGGCAATCAATCCATGATCCGAGTTTGGGGCGGTGGAATCGTTGAAGATGATGCGTTTTACGATATTTGTGATCGCGAAGGAATTCTGGTTTGGCAGGACTTTTTGTTCGCCTGTGGGAACTACCCTGCGTCACCAGACTTTGTCGCCAATGTCAAGAACGAAGCGGAGCAACATGTCAAGCGCGTGGGACATCATCCATCACTTGTACTTTGGTGTGGTAACAACGAGGACTACATGTGCGCAGATCAAGATCGCTGCTGGGATGTCGATTACAGTGACACGACCGGTCCATGGGACAAAACCACGTTTCCTGCGCGTGAGATTTACGAACGCACTTTGCCTGCTGTAATTGCAGCTTCGGAGACTGACGTTCCATATTGGATTAGTTCACCGTATGGTGGAAGCGTCTCGAATGATACCACGGTCGGCGATACGCATTGCTGGGACGTTTGGCATGGTAAACTATCGCCATATCAGGACTACAAGACCTTTACATCACGATTCATCTCAGAATTTGGGTTCGAGTCAGCGCCTAGCCTGAAAACATTGCACCGTGCCATCACCAACCCGAAGGAGCGCCATGCGCAATCGCGAACATTCGACGCCCATGATAAAGGTCCAGGCCACCAGAGGCGATACCCAATGTACATGGGCGAAAACTATCGTTTCCGAATGAACCCACTCAAGGATTTTGTATACTGCACCCAATTCCTCCAAGCTGAAGCAATGGCATACGCATACAACTGTTGGCGAAGAGAGTTCAGAGGCCCCGGTCAAGAATATTGTGCTGGTGTTTTGGTCTGGCAGCTGAACGATATCTGGCCTGGGACTAGCTGGGCGCTTGTCGACGTGGATCTCAACCCGAAGCCAGCTTACTACATCACAAAGAGAGCATTGGATAAGACGGTAGTCGGGATGGAGCGTGTTGTTACTGCGAAACCACCATATATCACAACTGGCTACCTTGATGAAAAGGCCAAACTTGACGTGTGGGCGGTGAACGGCGAGCTTCAAGAGCGATTAGTGACGCTGGAGTTAAGAGCATTTGACATTGAAAGCGGCAACTCGGTCCAACTGCCTAGCACATACGCGAAGAAGGAGTACGTGCTCAAAGCCAACCAGACAACTGAACTTGTGGCGGGCATTGACATACCAAACTTTGATGAGACAGTTGTCGCTGCCTATCTGATCGACCCTACCTCTCGAGAGAAACTTGCAAGATGGGTGAGCTGGCCAGAGCCGCTGAAGTTCATACGCATATCCCCCGACCTGAAAGTCACGGCAGAAGTAGTTGACGGTGGCGCTGCAGTTGTCATTAGTGCAAACGCACCCACAAAAGGCATTGTGCTAAGTGCACAAGACGAGAACGGTGATGAAATTATGTTTGATGACAATGCTATCGACTTGGTACCAGAAGAAAAGATAAGAATTGGAGTTAAAGGACGTTTGAGTGGAGATAGTGTTAGTGTCAGGTTCTTGTATGACTGGGAGCTGGGCCCTGGCTTCAAATTGTAGGACAGAAAGGGAAAAAGCAAGTGAGTACTAGGTATCAAGATTCAGTATTCGTGTAATTTCAGTAACACAAAACGAATTATCATATTTACAAACGAGCACATTAAGAAAAAACCTGTCGTTATTGAGTGTTCTGGTGCTGGCTCGGACAAGTGCTGTGCCATCAATCTGACTAAAATGAGACAGTAAATAATGTATCAGCATCGATCGCAGCCACATTTGCGCCTTTTTGGCCACTAAGCCAAGTCAAGCCTTGTTGCAGGGGTAATTTTCAGCTTCTAAGGCCTCCCCGCACTTGAGATGTGATGCTCGTTGTGGTTTGTGTCTATCGCATACTTTTTGAATGCTATTCCACTGAGTCAATATCCTTAATGTTAGTTACTTAGACTCTATAAAGTTCAATGAGTCGTATATACCACCCGCTTAATGAAGCGGATGACGAGATTCGACTTCTCACACTCCTGCCAAATTCACGTAGTACTGGCATTCCCGAATGCACTTTGGAAACATATTCCCTCAAAGCTTTCACCACTCAATACCGGGACTTTCTTTCCGCCTCTTTAGGCGCTAATGCAAATACCAGGAGGACCACATCTCAGTGGATACAAAGTCGAATAGACCCTGAACTTGCCGGCTTGGCACCTCTGCAGCGCTTACACTCAAAGAAACCGCCGCCAAGCCAATATCGTTTCTATTGGGGTGACTATGCTGCGTTGTCCTATGTTTGGGGAGACGAGAAGGATACATCTATCATTATTCTGAACAAAAAGCGCAGACGAGTGACGACCAATCTCGCTAAGGCTCTGTCTGCTTTTACTCGAGATGGAGAATTTGAAGACGATTTTAAGATTTGGGTCGACGCTGTGTGTATCAACCAACAAGACCTGGAAGAGCGCGCGCAGCAATTGCGAAAGATGCGCCAGATCTATGGGTCAGCGTGGGCCGTGATTGCATGGTTGGGTGAGCCGAGCTTCCAGAGCGACTCGGCTATTCAGCTGATTCGCGACTTTTCTGCTCTCAGTAAATCCGACTGCGGTCATCAAATCGAAGCTTGTTTACGGAGTGAGCCGGAATATCTTGGAAAGGGCTGCTGGTTAGCACTCCATGACCTGATGAAGCGTCCCTACTGGTATCGTCTATGGATCATACAAGAGATGATAATGGGCGCATCGGCTACTTGGATTCGATGTGGAAGTTCATTTATCGATTGGACATCTTTTTGTTCTGGTATTGCATTTCTTGAAGAGAATCTGTGGCTCGTAAAAGACGACCTGCTTGCGAGGGAGCGCTTCGCAGTAACATCCAAAAATGGCCCAGCTTGGTCAGTCATGGGTATCCACCTAGTTTATCAGGATCTTTCAATCTTGAGTGAACGCGAGGAAAAGGGCGGGCAGAACCCTACTTTTGGAAGACTGCTGGACATCGCCAATGATGCAGAGTGCTTCAACCCAAGGGACAAAGTCTACGGGCTTGTCGGGTTGATGTCGCCTGCTGTGACCAGCAAACTGCAGCCGGATTACACCCTTCCCCTACGTCAGGTCTACGCGGCAACAGCGAGAACTTTCATCGAGGCTGACGATAATCTGGAGCCTATTCGTGATGGAAACCCTTGGGGTCCATCAAAAAGTCCATCGTGGGCCGCGGACTGGTTATGGGAGGGCCGGGTTAGATCGTCGAGGCCCGAGAATCAACTTTGGGGTCCTACGCGGTTCTTTCCAAGATTGGGGCCTGATGTTTCATTCCATGTTCCTTACAAAGCCAGTGGAGACACTAGACACGATGCTTCTTTCTCCAGCGACGGATTTATACTTGAATGTAGTGGGTTTCTGGTTGATAGCATTTCTGGACTTTCTGCTAGGGGGACAGGATATTTCGATATGGACAAAACCTCTATTGTGCAGCCCTCCCAGTGGAAAAGCGTATATGGTGACAAGGGAGCGACTTCGGAGGCGCTGTACCGTACCCTTGTCATGGACAGGGTAGCTGGGGGCGCGAAAGCCACTGCTCGTCATGCTGCCATCCTCCATCTACCTCGCACATTTGAACGTGCAGGGCAAGAGTTTTCGAGAAGGGGATGGAGTTGGCTGGCTGGGCAGTCGGGGTATTACTTTCGTTGGGAGATGTTCCACGAGGTGAACTCGGGCTTCAAGCTCGGTTATGACCGGCTTCATGACTTCTTCTCCGACGAAATTCCAGATGACGCATCCGAATTTGACTATAGTGAAGTATATTCATGCTTTGACAGAACATCACAGAGGCGGAGGTTTATGACTACTGCTAATGGCTATATGGGTTGGGCTCCAGATAATATCTACGGAAAGGAGAGCGAGCAGACTAGACCAGGTGATCTCATTTCTGTGTTGTATGGTTGCAGTACTCCTGTTGTTATCCGTCCCCATGGTCGTCAATACCATGTCATTGGCGAGGCATATGTTCAAGGGTTAATGGCTGGAGAAGTAATGGATTTAGCAAATAGTGGAAAGTTCCAAGTAGAAAGACTAGAGTTTCGCTAGTTACTGAAATATGAAGCGATATCCTCTTCAAGGTCTTAGACACCAGTCAAAACATATAGCTCTCCCGTCGAATCACTTGTCATAAACAGCCTTCCCGTCTTGTCAAACGCCAGGCCCGCCGGTCTAAAACAGCCTGAAGGGCACTTGGTATTGTCGTCGTTCCACATAATCGGCACTTCAGCCTTGGAGTCATCAGACGCTGAGACTGGTTCACCATTGGCAAAGTCCACTTTGCTGACACGGTAGCCATCACCAGGGTTACGATTCCTAAGACCATAGTTAGCCAACCCACCCTCTTCTGACCCGAGATGTCACACTTCGGGTACTTACCAGCTTCCATGGAATGCAATATATGCTGCGCTGCCATCTCGGAACTTGATATCCAATGGCGCGAGGTGCGAACCGAATGTGATTCGAGGCGCTTTCTTTTCTTGGCATTCCTCATCTGTGAATCCCAAGTCTTCTTCTCCTTGCGGTGTAGCTGCCATCTGCTTTCCAACCTTTGCTCCGCCTGGATAATCCTTGACATTGGAGGTATCGTAGATAGTGAAGCATCCAGGATATCCATAGTTGGCACCGTACTGGGAGCTAGAGGTATCATCAGGAGAGCCATGGAAGTTCAGTTCTTCGCCAGGATTAGTGTTGTGGATGTCGACTTCACCACGGAACAGATTGTCAACTGAGTTCTCAACGGACCACTGCACGCTAGGTCAGTTACACAGTTTGACTGATCCAAAGGTCTTTGCTTACGATATGTCCTGTAGCAGGGTCCTCTGCCCAACCAACACTGTTACGAAGACCCCAGCCAAGTAGCGACGCCTCACCATAATTTAATGGTGCATCCGCTGCCAGCATCTCATCAATCTTGAAGACTCTGACCTGACTACGAACGACATCTTTGTTCACAGTTTCAGTGTCCAAATTACCATCGGATCCGCCAGCCACCAGCAGCAGGTTAGGGTTGCCAGTAAGAGGGATCGTTAGGGTACGGGTGGAGTGAGTCGCAGATCCATCCATGCCCGTGATAACAGTTCGGCGAGAGCCAACACTGCCATTAGAGGCATCGTATTCATAGGCGTAAACTTCGCTGGGGCTGGAAACAAGAATGGTTTTACCATCGGCGGTAAGAGCAATGCCATGGTTGAGCTACATAGAGTTGTTATTAATCTCATAGACACTGAGTCGCGGATCAAAAAACGTACATTTACACTCGTCTCAGAAATCAGGGCCTTGTCAGAGTCGATGCAAACATCGAGATCTTTTCCGTCATCGAGGACAACCCTTCTTACACCCCTGTTGCCGCCTTCGGCGATCAGAAGGTTGCCCTCAGTGTCGACGACAAGATGTCGAGGCCGCTGCAGACCGGTACGCAGGAGTTTGAACTCCACGCCTTCAGTGGTAGAGATGTTGGCTTTGGGAGTAAGATTACATTGCGCAGATGTGAGGCCAATAAGAGCTGCCCCAGCTGCGAGGAGGACCTGAGTTAAGCGTGGCATCTTGGTCCTTTCAAAGACGAACCGTGACAAAAAGAATGTGATATAGTGCCAAGGGAAGGAGACTAGCGAGTGTATATGTATGTTAGGGAGGTTAATCACTGCCTTATATGTCAGCGTTAGTGTTGGTTTTCCCCTGCCATTCGCATCTAGCTAAAAGCAAGGAATTGGAGAAATAAAAAAATACCTCTCGAGTCCAAGACAATGTCCCATATCCCATCCTTGCAAGACGTGACATCGTCCGGACATTGCCAAGCCCCATCATTCCATCCCCCTGGCATGCTTACCTTAAGCAAGCAATATGTCAAGTGTAATAAGCTTAAAGACTAATGTGGAAGCCGGTAGCCACCTGATAACCCCTGGCTTAGCGCTGCCGTCATAGTAATCGTGCTCTTGTTCCAGCTATTGCACCGCAAGTCCTACTATCCATCGGCTTGTCTACCTTGTTGAAATCCTCGACCACTTTCTTAATCAGGTAGGCATCGGCCGTTACTCCGATAACCCAATTGGGCAGGTGTCAATTGGGGCTCCGATACGCATTCGGCTATCTTGTCGCCCCTCAGTCACATTCCTCGATGCGAGGCAAAATGTCAAAACATTTGAATATACGTCATCAAGTTCTCTATACAATCAATACCCTGGCTGCCGCAGAAGTCATTGTACTTTGGATGCGAGAACATTAGATATAATTCGCTGGCATTCTGGCTAATCGAGTCCAGGTAGATGACGGGAGTTCAAGGCCTCGCAAGGAGACAAAGATTGAATCAGAGACGGCGCGCAAATCTGGAAGTAAGTAGCCAATAGCGCAATGAATAGCCAATTATTCATATCAGAAAGAAAGACATTTCGCTGACTTAAAATGATAAGGTTAGGAGGGAATGAAAATACCTTAGAGTTTGTCATGCTATATAGATTCACTTTCTGAATAACTTACCGTATTAGCTTATCACGTGATAGAGCAACGGTCTGGTGGTCTAGTGGTATGATTCTCGCTTAGGGAAAACCCTATAGCATTGCTTGCGAGAGGTCCCGGGTTCAATCCCCGGCCAGACCCCTTCTTTTGCCGTTCTTCGAGACTCGATGGGATATTCTATTTTTTAAAAGTCTGGACAGAAGAAACAACTAGTTGTTTCCGTCACTTTTAATCTGAGAGTCTCCATTTTTGCGTCTATGCTATGATGCCCTCTATGAATAAACCACAGATCGATATCAAGTTAACAGGATCATTATCTTTTCAATCTTGTGGTTGACCCGCCAGCGAGCGCCCTTTGCCGCACTTGCGGACAGCCCGGCGTTAAATAACAACCAACCAACCAACCGTGGTTGACCCGCCCATTCCTTACTCGAAATTCCTTCAATAATGTGGTCAACCAGTATCTGGCCTCCCTATCCTGTCAAAGGGGCGTACGCTTGAAAATACGTTAAGCGAAGAAACCTCCAAGTTATCATCAACTTTGCGATATACTGTTGCATAGGACATGATACTGATAACATCGAGTAGGTTTGAGGATGACGCATAGTACATTCCAGCCGATAACACCTCGCGACTGCAGTATGCCTGAGTGGAACATTGAATAACTGAGGCGTTCTTCAGATATTTTCTCTGTGTATTACTGACTGGGAATTTCTGCGGAAACCTACAGCCTTTGTCATTAACCCAGTTGATTTTGCTCCAACGTCTGCTGATGCTGGTATGCTCGGATTTTTAGAGAATGGCTACAACACGTATCGTTTGTTTTTCCAGGCATTATTCTACCTTGGTACTAGGAGGGTTCAATCTCACCCCCATTCCCTCGATAGCCTTATAGGCAGAGCGGCAACATCCTCGACATGGGTACGAGCAGTGCGCCTACTATGTATCCCTTGGATAGTGAGTGGGTAACAAAAGCTAGTCACTATGCTTTGGGATACAAAAGAAATCAACTAGAAATTTAAAAACTGACGCGATAGTTTCGTCTATTATGTTTGAATGTCTCTGTATTATTACTAGTGGGCAGCAAATCTTACAAGCACTGAGAGTACCACTGGTTCTGCGCCTTGCAAGTATAAGGAGCCTCACAAACCGTGGGTCCAGTCCAAGAAGCACCTCCACACTGACCATATCTACCGACCTTGGGACCGTCAGTAACCGTGGGCTTGGGAGGAGTCGTTCCGGTAGTTGTTGGGCTTGGTACTGTACCTCCACCGTTGACCTTTGCGGCATGCTCGTATACCAAAGGCTGGGCCTCGTCATCTTCGAGATAAATCGTGTTTCCGTCATCGTGGTTCTTTCCATAGGAGAAGCTCGATGTTCCGAATTGCCAGTAAAGGTCGCTCATCTTCAGGTCCAGGGAGGCCTTCTGCCACTTGCTGATGGTGGCTACTCGGGTTGACTTGTCAGTCCAGCCGTATTCCTCGTGAAGAACTGGCTTTCCAACGGCTTCGCCGGCAGCAGCGTGGTCCTTGATCCACTGGACAACCCAGTCTACAGTCTTACTCCAGTACTGAGGGTATGAGTGGAAGGTGTTGAAATCAATGTTGGGCAGCTTGAGTTCGGCGTCAAAGTCAGTTCCGTCGGCACCGTTGTAGGTCCAGTCGTCGGACTTGCGGTTGAAGCCACCTTCACTCCCGGTGGTGACAAGATGGTCTTTGTCGAGGGACTTGATGTATGTGCTCATCTCATCGACCCATGAGGTGATTGTCTTGGGAGTGCAGTCAGGTCCACGTGGGAGATTGCGGACTCCATCGGCGCCGCAGCGGGGCTCGTTGGCGATTTCCCAAGCCATAACTGCGGGAGAGTCTTTGTAGCGATTGACAACAGCTTTGATGTAGTTCTTGAAAGCTGTCTTGATGGCAGGTAGGCGGTAGAACTACCATCAGTTAGCATTCGGAATTTTCGAGAGGCTGTTGGGCTTACATCATCGTGGTACCGACCGCCGAGGTTGACAGTGTAAACGTCCATACCACCATAATCAGCCCAATTGTTTGTCAGAGCCAAAATCAGCTTCATGTTGGTAGCTTCAGCCGCTTCAATGACGACATCAAGCTTGCTCAGATCAATCTTGACAGTTCCATCGGCCTCAAACCACTGCATAACAGTGTCCTCAGCACCAGTGTTGTACTGTGGCAAACCACCTGACGAGTAAGTTCGGTTGTTGTCATGGAAAGCCCAGGTACGAATGACCTTTAGACCGGCATCCTTGGCAGCTTCCAAACCGAGCTTGACATCCTTGTAATGGTCCGTTCCCCACTGTGAAAGTCAGTTCATGTTTTCAACATTGCTTTGTGTTGGACGTACAATGTTGAAGGGGAGGTAGTAAGCATTGCTGCCGGCAAAGAAGAAATCCTTTCCGTCAAGAGAGAATTTCGTGCCATCGGTGGTGACAAAGCCAGCTGGGACGGCAAGCGCTGGTGAACCAGCAAAGGCTGCTGCGATGATGGAAGAAAACTTCATGATCAGACACAGAGATTGACAAGAGCTGAGAGATCGCTGCTGAGTTGAATATGGAAGTGGAATCAATTTACTCTTATAGTCATGAAATTCTTGTGATGTTTTTGGCTCGGTAATTCGGGATTCCCTCATTAGCCCATGTCCGTCCGCTATAGTGACATGAATTAAGCATGTCGGAGGCCAACATCCCGTGATGTCCGAATTAGGAATAATCCCCAGATCATCTCTTCTTCACCACTGGAATTTGCAACGAGGCGAAGCTTGAATTCGTTGATTAATTGAGTGTAGTCTTTCAAATTGACGAAAAACTTGCATTAGACAATGTAGATGTGTGTGCCCCTATGAGGCAACTCATGCATCCGATTCCCTCTTTCAGAAAATATAGGGATGTAGTTAATATAATTGATGTATAAAATTGCGCTGTTAAGTTCCACCACTTATATTATAATGTGACCACACTATATGTGCCAAGCAGTCATGACTTTAATTGTTTCTATGCATGCCCCCAATAGGTTTCTGATAATAGACATAGAAAATAAAGCAAAGCTACATACACGTGAAGTTTGTACCCCCAAAAGTCATGTGGTACATGAAATCTTCAAAACAGGAGCTAGAGTGTGCTTCCAGTCTTTTCAATGTCAGGTCTAATTGATATATGGAACTACTCATAATAATTATTATTCTCTCTACGCAAATGTTTAACTCAAAGGCATAGATCAATAGCTGGTTGTTTGAGGCATTTTATCATCGGGTAAATACCGCCTAATAACCCAACATGGCAGTGTCAAATGCTGACATAGGTAGTCAGCGTGAACATTATGTTTTTATATGAATAAAGGTCTATCGTACCACTGGGACTTTTTCATTTACCAATATTACCTGCACTCCAATTCTCTTTAATATGGCTTCGCTTGACCAACCTATATCAGAAGGGGATGAGGCTGTCAGTGTCGAATGTGATATGTGTTCCAAGGTTATGGAGTTTTTCGAACATCCCTTCAGCCAGTCCCGTCATGTCACGCTGGGAAAGGTTGAGGATTTCCTCCATTGCGACTGCCCCCACGTTGGCTGGCTTCCACATTTGAAATACATGTATGGTATCGTGCCTCATTACGAGACCCGGGATCTGAAGATGGACAAGTGGGAGAACGACAGGGCTGCGTCGTTTGGGGTCACCTACCTGACCAAAATCAGCCATACCTGGAGTACGACTAGACCTTTTGAACTGGTATTTCGGCCTGAAGTACCAAACCATCCGGGGACGGCCAGGATAATGGACAGAAGTTGGATTAACATGGAACTTGTAAAGGAATGGCGGACACGCTGCATGGACACCCATTCGGATAAATGCGACAAGCCGATCGGAAACCTGAGAGTCTTCAAACCACAACTCTTGATAGATGTGACGAGATATTGCATTGTATCATCTACAGAGGAATTTCCTAGGTATTTGGCTTTGTCGTATACCTGGGGACAGACTAAAAGCTTTCGGACAACTAGATCAACTATCGAGCAGTTGAAGGAGTCGGGGTCACTCAAGCTTCCTCATATTACCCCACAAATCCCGAAAACTATTCAAGATGCGATTGAGCTTACTAAAGCCTTGGGTGAAAAGTGGCTATGGGTCGACAGCTTATGCGTTATCCAGGATGACGAGATTGCCCTGGGCCACGAGTTGAAGCAAATGCATCGGATATATGCCAGCTCCTTCCTTACCATCATCGCAAAGGATGGCCACGATGCAGACTATGGACTCAGAGGTCTATATGGGATATCCGAAGCAAGATCGATAGAGCAGTCGACCGTGCCTCTAGCCAGAAATGAGAGACTATCATTTATGGACACTGAACTCCCGAGGCCAAGTCACAACATATCTGACTATATAAATAGAATGTGGACGTGCCAGGAGCAGGTCTTCTCCAAGCGATGTCTAACATTCGAGTCAGGGTATGTTGCATGGCAATGTAACTGCGCAAATTGGACAGAACACCAGATATACCATTCCGAAGCGGATGGATTTCGGTATGGAGAACTACACCGATTCAGAAACTTAATGGAACCACACGTGCCGACACTAAATAAACTCACAAACCTCGTTCGGCATTTCAATCAACGTCACTTAAATTTCGACGAGGATGTCTTTAATGCATTTTCAGGTTTCCATACCCATTTGAACAGTCTATATCCTTCTGGACTAGTTTTTGGCCATCCAGAGCTTTACTTTGATATATCTCTTTGCTGGTACACTGTTCAGTCTTCTTCTTGTCGCAGGCGAACATCGGCACGTCAAAGTAGTGACAGCTTACTAGACCGTCGATTGCCCAGCTGGTCGTGGATGGGATGGCAAGGTTACACCGTGTTCCCATTTGATCTGGAACATGAGTCCGTTGCTTCCATCGACCGTGGTTTCACTGAATCTATAACACAATTCTATGTCATTGGATCCCCAGACTCTGAAACAAGAAACATTGTTAATTGCAGCTGGTCTCAGTCGAGAAACGAGACTACAGATGATTTGCCAATGGGATGGAAGCGAACTGAGTATAAACCACCTAGCGATTGGAATACCGACTTCTACACAGCTGAATACGGCTCTGAGGTCAAACCCCAGTCTATGCCTAAAGAACTGCCAAAATATATCTACACACATATCTTGGCAGGTGACATGTCACCGCCCCGGTACTGGTACCCCGTACCCGTGGTAGATAAGGTCGCAGAACCAGGCTCTGAGAACCAGCCGTATCGCGAATACCAATATCTATGGTTCCAGACAACTCGGACCTATCTATTCGGAAGCCCAGAGACTATGAATGATGGAATACATCTATACTACTTGGTCAAAGATGTAAGTGGGAATATTGTTGGCGGACTGGAATCGCATTACCATAGAGACAGTGGAGTACTGAAAGAAGAAACAAAGATAGAGTTAATTGCTGTAGTAAAGGGATGGACGAGTCTGTTAAAAACATGCCAGATGGGAAAATTGGAGCGGAATGACAACTGGCGGAGAACATCAATGTCCGATGTTCTTACAAGAGAAGAAGAAGAGGAAAGGCTGCGCGAGACATCAAGCTTTTTGGGGCAGGAGGAGATGAAGTGGATGGATAAGTGGCATATGGAACAGAAGAAGAAGCAAGATTGTTATCACGTCCTCTGGATCGAGCGGGAAGGTCAGGTTGCTTTCAGAAAGGGAGTTGGGTTTGTTTTAACAGATGATTGGGAGAGGTTAGCTGGGTCATCCAAGGTAGAGGTAGTTTTAGGATGAAACTTTGGCTTTAAGTTTCGTCTATCAACACCACAAAAGCATCATGACTCCGATGCTCACACAAGGCCTTTTGTTCCCTTGTTGAACACAATCTTTTTGATGGAGCCGAAAGGCTGGTTTCGTTCTAGATGTTATAATTGGGCTGTCGGGTTGTGTTGCATATGCGATAGCCACTCGGCAAGTAATCACAGCGATGATATCGTTTTCTTACTTTAGAATGCTACCGTCTATTCCGGAGCCCTCGATTGACTATCCTAAGTCTGTTCATCTGATGAATGTAGTTATCAACTCTTTTGTTGTGAGCCCTGATCCTGAAAGAGAACAGTGCCTCCAGGGACTGATAGATCCTGGTTCTTTCGTCCATTTCGGCCCCATTCTCGCCAACATGCTGCCATTGGAACCTCTCCATGTAGCGACGGATTTCGGTTGCATACTCGTCGTTCTCCCATAGTGCCCGCTGAACATCATCTACGACACGATAGCAAACCCTGCTCCACACATGTTTTTGCCATTGCACACAGTGAAGAGTGTAGATGTAGAAAAGCTCCCGAATCCCTCCAGAGATGTGACCTTCTATCCATATAATGTTTACCTGTTTTAGTACATAGTCGACTCGTGTAGCAGCGTTGTTGAAGAGATCCCACTCTTCGAGATAGGCATCAAGCGCCCAGTCGTGCGACAGGATGTTTTCGGCAACGTTGTCGAGATGACGGGCAAGGAAATCATGCAATTTGTCGTAGATGATTTGGTAGGGAGCTAAACGACGTCAGAAATGCAAATCGCATGTGGATAGAGTTGTTACAAGGGTTGTGGGACGGTGGATTCCGTGGAGATGCTTCAGGGTAATACAGCCTGGTGAATTCCCTTGAGTCGTGAGGTTCGGTCAATGCGGATACAACTCTGTGGTATAAGTTAGCCAGACGTCGCCGTTTTTAATGATATTTCCTTACGATTCGAAGTAGTTGTACTGGGAAATAAAAGAGATCAGTTTTTAGGAAATGATGGAGTGTCCTCCAGGATGACTCACGTCGGCCACTGTTAGTTCGACTCTGGGGTTGTTGTGAATGCCGAAGATGCCTCTCATAAGAATGGAGTATAATGATTGGGCAGTTTGCCCGCCTCCGTTCGGGATATTGGTCAGGTATCCCTCCATGTTGCGCTATGCGAGCTTCTAGTCAGACCTTGAGTATTGGAGATCTAGCAGGTTAGAGTGACGATGGAGGAAAAGAAGTATATTTAAGTGCACCAGAAACTCTATCATTATTCTTTATTGAGTTTTATTCGAAAAAGAGACATGGTCATCAGTATAGTAATTAAAATGCATATGCTTTAATTGAAATACCTATCAGTAGGCCTCAAGTTAAATTTGCTATATTATCCTGCACTGCCACTGATATGGTTTTCTGTCGAAGCATCGTGACTCCGATGCTCGCAGAAGACGATATAGTTTTCATCAAGTTTTTTCCATGACTGTAAGAACCCTGTGACCTGTTCAGCAGGTAAGTTGTAATTTTTTGTCCTACATGTGCAGGTTTTAGTGGTATGAAACTTTCAATCGTCAATCGTTCGTTATCTGGCTGCCCCTCCAATGATGAGGACTGGAAATAGTGGCGCTCTCTCAACAAATTTCCGGGGCCGCAAAAGAGTTGATCCATAGGTCAGTAAATCAGGGCCTTTTATAGTGGAGCAGTGGAAGCTAAGCAAAAGCAATCTTAAAATCTGTGGGTGCGATTAGGCGATCCGCAGTGAGAGAGAACTGAGAACCCCGCCAGACCAAGACAACTGCAGCTCAAGCGGCAAAAGGGACCTGTAAGAAGCAGTTTACTGGGGGGTTGTCTAACGCAAGGGGGCTAGAAGTGCATCTCATCATCCGCCACCGCTAATCCGGAAACCGCATCGAGTGCTACCTTAAGGGACAGACGAGAAGAGAGAGAAAAATCAGATTTCAATTCGCATTGGATGACGCGGTCAGATACCTAGTAAAGACTGAGAGAGCGGGGGGGAAAATTGAAAACTGCTGCTGCTGAGTGTCTGACTTTTCATGCGACGAAAGAGGGGTAACCTCTTTAGTGCACGCAGAGAGGTACCTACGGTACTGCCGTTGCCCGCCAGCCAGTAACTCACCCTTCCTCTCTCCTCTCTTTTCCTTTTTCTTGCTTTTGCACCTACTCTTGTCTTTCCTACCTGGTACCTGCCTAGTTCGTATATAACTCGAGACACGTCGACACAAAGCGTTTCTTACTTCTTACATCTACAAAACCCCTCCCCTCCCTCCATGAATTTTCTACGAAGATTCACTCCGCTTCGATCATTTTCTCGAACATTTACAACAACACGCGCAATCATGTCTAAGCTTTACGTTGGGTGCGTTGCGTCTCTTCCTTTTCTCTGACCTCGCTCCCCATCTCTCCCTCCCTGTCGAAATGCAAATGCAAAAATGAGGGGTAATCATGCTGACTTGAATTCTCTGCAGAAACCTGTCCTGGAACACCACCGATGACACCCTCCGTGAGACCTTCAGCGAGTTCGGTCAGGTCACTGACTCCGTACGACCATCCTACCAATATTCCCAGACAATCGCTAATAAAGCTCCAGATCATCATGAAGGACCGTGAGACCGGCCGCGCCCGCGGTTTCGGTTTCGTCACCTTCAGCACTGAGGAGGAGGCTACCGCCGCTGTCAACGCCCTGAACGAGCAGGAGTATGTTCTTTTTTCCCCCATCCCAATTCTTCCCAAACAATAGCTAACCATGTTTCCCCTCCAGGCTTGACGGTCGTCGCATCCGAGTCAACGTCGCCAACGCCCGCCCTACTGGCGGTTTCAACGGCGGTGGCCGTGGTGGTTTCGGTGGTGGCCGTGGTGGTGGTTACGGTGGCGGTGACCGCAGCTACGGTGGTGGTGACCGCAGCTACGGCGGTGACCGAGGTGGTTACTAAGAGACTTGACTTGGCTTGACTTCTTGACATGGACTTGCGCATCACCAGAGGTGCGCTGACTTCTATTGTCGCCCCTCAACGAAGAAAATAATGAACGGATGATGGGTGTGGCCGATTCTAACACGGTCCCTCGAGATTGACGATGGAAAGGGACTATTCAAAGATACCATAGGACAGTGAAACGCTCTTCTTTTTTTCTCATCACTGATCACTGGTGATGGCTATGCTGCTTTTTGTTTTGGCTATACAAGCAGCCGGATGCGCAAAGGATGGGCGATTTATTCTCGTGTCGCTGTCATACCTGAGAGCCGATGCTCTGCTCTGCTCTACTCTACTCTGCCCTGCTCTGCTTTACGCCGCCAATTTCTCCATCAAGCTCGATGCTTGTTACGCCTGCGACGCACAACACAACATCTCGACCATGCTTCTTACTTGCGCTCAATTGACTCTTGACCGATTTGCTTCAGCAACATCGACCGACCCTTACCCAATTAGCTTTTCTAGACCCCTTGACGGCAAACAATCGCCGTTTGCCTGTTGTTTCCACTGTCGCAATTTTTTCCCCTCCAGCCGGATGCCTTCCGGCCTGGAGCAGCTATGATGATTCTTTCCACCCTTCCTGGGGTATACACGACCAAGCCTAGTCCTCCCTTCATGCGCAGCCTCACCGCGCTATTCTGAGCCCTCACCGTGTCGTCGACATGGCGTCACGATTGCGGTACTATTGCGATGGCGCAAGGGAGGATTCGTTTGTGGCTGGCTGAGAACCAAAACCGCAAACGGACTAACAAGCAGCCGTGAGACATACAACACACCACATCTTCAGGCCTTTTTGACGAGTAAAACTCCAATTTCTCGGGCGCAATTGGAGATGAAACTTCGGCCTCGAAGTCAACAGGGATCTAACGCTACAGCAGCGCTCACGTCCATTACGCCACAGGACTCTAAGAATGATACCAAATTGATTCCCCTTAAGAGCGGAGCTTAGAACGGAGGACGGCTCCAATTGAGGTCCCGGATTCTTTGCGTTTGTACACCACGTACGGGAAAACTCTATCGCCTTGAGATCTGGAACTTACTGAATGTTTCCAGGATCTTCTTGTACCCCATGTGCGATCACAGCAGTTGTGCACCACCAAATCCGGGGCGACGGATGGGACTCTCACAATAATCAACACCACTGCTTGCTTTGTTCATCTGTCACTGATAGATATAAAGTATGTGCCAACCAAAAATAGCACTATCGAATGTCGCAGCGTTGTCGTGTCTTGAGGTCGAGGACAAGGTGCGATCTTACTCTGCCTAAAGATTACTAAGGTCATCGAGCATAGTAAATCTAGATTGATGGCTGGATTTATATAGAGTTAAAAACTGTGATCTTCAGAGTCCAGGCCAGAGATCTTGATATAAAAACAGAGTTGTTCTACTCAAACCTCACATGATCGTGTCTTCAATGACGATTAGCTGTATAATTTGTCATCTTCGGGATCTTGAATGGATTAATAATGATGTGATCTATCAAGTCGGCGTTATCAAAAAGCCTCGGCATCTCAGATATGTCTTATATAGCATCGACAAACAGAGAATGAACTACCATTCTTCTCCCATCACGTCTCTAGTCACAGCTTCAAATATATCTCAACCAGTATCTTCTACCTGCTATCAAAGACCAAGTCACATCCTTGTTTGCATTCCCAGTATGGACCAATCAACCATCCCAGTTCTCACGATCTCGCTATCCCGTCACCTTCATGGCATCGATATAAACGAAGGGCTTAAAGAACAATGGTCCGAAACCAAAGTCGCCACCAAGATATATTCACGATTCACCAATATTGGGTTCAACCTCAACGCAGATGGGTCAAACCTCGGCGGCCTCAAGTCGAAACTGGAGGAGCGTGAATGGAGCGGTCTCATCATTGGTTGGTGCGCGAGGGGCAATATCGAGTTCACGGAGCTATTCGAATCTGTCGTGGCTGTTTGTGTGGATCACATAGTGTCCAAGAAGCAGGCCAATGCCTCCGTAGAGGAACCTAAGCTTATCTTCTGTCGGGGACCTCAGGATCTTGTTAACGCTACATTACGAAACTTCCCTTTGGACGACTGAAGCAATTAATTATTGAGGAGTTCGCGTTCGTGATGGAATGCTTTCACAGGACTATAGTAAAACTGTAGACAGTGTTCTCGATGGGACGTCCTCTTAATCAACTGGAACAAAGCTTTTGATTCCATTGTGCGAGTCTGTCGCCTAGGTGTATACTTGTGGTTCGTTTATGACAAGCGAAAAGGCACAATTTAGCTACATTGCTGCTTAAGTTCAGTGGTGGAGAGCCCACATAGTTAACATGACTCATATTCGAGACTTTCTAATCGCTTTGTCTTGATATTCAATATCAGGGAATCTAGGATACTCAGTGAATAATGAGTCACACACGATCTGTCCAGTTCTATTAATCCCAGAGAGGCATGCTTATATATGTGAAGAGCTTATCCCTGCTTGATGTATTCAACAAGCTTAGGTCGAGCCTCGAAAGCAGCCTTGAATTTGACGAGAGACTCTGGTAAGCTCTCCTATCACAGACACCATTAGCATCTCTCCCGAAGTCGTCAAAGAGTTTTTACGTACTGGGAGTGTCGTTGTTCGAGCATCGTTGTCAATAGAGACATAAACGAGAAAGTCGGTGTAACTGATCTCATCGCCCAGCAGATAAGGTCCCTCGTGATCGGCGTAGTACTTTCCGATGAGATCGTAGTACTGAGGGGCGTTGGTCTCCTTGTACTCTTCTCGAGGGCCTTCCTTGAGATTTCTAACCCATTGAGCCTGGATACCAGATTAGTATTGTCTGCCAAAGGTATACGCGCAACATACCCTCCAATCGACGTAGATGTCTGATACCAAGTCCGTCAAATACTTGTCCTCGTTACTTTGACCTTCATATCGACCAAGATCACGGGACAGGTAGCGCAGGATTGGGACATGCTGTGTTATAAATCAGCAGAGGAAGCAAAGTTTGAGAATGGGACTTACACCAGTCATAACATGGCCTTTGTACTCAAGAGAAGGAACTTGACCGTTTCTAGTCAATCCTTGCTTGATCAATTTCTCTTTCGTCTCGGGCCACGTGCTGTCTCTTGCGTAGAGGCGCTCTTCATAGTTAATACCTGCATCTTTCATAAACAGTCTATATATCCGCAAATAAGTCTTTACATCTTGTTAAATCCGTGAGATATTTACCTACTTGATGGGTTCACCACGACCAAGCTTGCCGATGGCGAGGTAGTGGTACACGACTGAGTCTTTGTTGGACATATTTTTGCTTGTATGTTGGCAGTGTCTTGAAAAGCAGAGCTGTTTGTTCTAGACTGTGTTGTTAAAGTTAATATACTGCGGGGTTACTTATGGCATGAGTCGGTCTGTAAATACTCCGTCTCCACGGTAGTTCCAAGTTCCGCGGAATCACTAACCATCGGCTAAGAAGTCGGAGTAGAAAGATCGTCAGGGTCCACTTTCTGTTGGGCACATAAGCCATGACCTGTATTGTGCACATATTATTTCTGTCTAAAGTATCGCCATCTCATCCCGTCTAGTCTCTCCTCGTCTCATCGATATATTATCTTTTATGTATGACTTCTGCGTGTGAGTATCGAAGTCATGGTGCTTTTGTGACCTTGATAGGCGAAAGCTAAAGTGGCCCCTCGGCTTAACGCCCTCGACAGCGAAATATGATTGAGACGCATACGTTCCAATTCGTTGTACCAAAAGACAGTCCTACTACTTCCTTGACCTTTTCCAATGACGATCACGGGCTCAAGTGGCCCTTGCATCATCCATATGCTTCAGGGTCCTTTGTACCTGTTGGACCAGTTCTTTTCTTCGTAATCTAGCGTCGGGATTTCCAATAGTATCAATATCATCTAGCTTTAGCAAAACATGTGCTAAAACACTTTCAGAAAGTTTGCGGTGATCCTCTTCTTTTTTCTTCGGATTTTGAGGTGGTGATTGGATATAGTCGGAGCACAATGGTAACCACCTGGTCTGAAAATCATTGGCCAGATCATCCAACTCCTTCAATGGGCCGCTATTCGCTTTGGTCGATATAGGTGACTCTGGAGGTTGCGGCTTGGAGGGCTCTTCACCTTTTATTTCTGCATTGTAGGATTCATTTTGAAACTTGTATTCTGCCTCAGCACGTTCGCGGTGAGCATCTGCCTCCTCCATTTCACGTACCAGGCGCTCAATTCGATCCATTCCATCGATTTCACGGTCGCTCATTATAGACTCTCCCTTCTCAAAAACATCCACATCTTCGGATGAAATATTACTATGCGTTTGAGAATCGTGTTCCCAAATTTGCGTCTCATCATCAGCTCGTAGTGATGGGAGGGCAAATAGTGCGAGCTGCTCTTGATGTCTGCCAACATGGCGTCGATAATCTTTCATGGAGGAAAGAGTCTCTCTACACAAAGGACAAGACACAATGTCCTCCTCATTCATTGGCCTTGCGCTTAAGTCTATCAAGGCTTCCAGCTGAGTACTGGAAAAAACATCGGAGTGGGCTGTGCGAACATGGCTTCGGCATTTCGACCTGGTTGAGAAGGTTTTTCCACAGGAGCATGGACAATCATAAGTCTTGAGATGGTTCTGTGTCTCATGTAGAATCCACTCGTGCCGTCGCATAAACTCCATGCCGGATGATGTGCAATCTCCCCAGAGGCAGACATAGGGTCGAAGGTCTGCAAGGACATGTCTCCTATAACTTTGACGTTAGCTGCTATTGAATCGCGACATCCGTTTCAGTGATTTCATTACTGACTTCCATGAGACTGTGCTACTGGCCGTTATCATCATATAGCAAAAAGGGCACTCAAATGGGCCATCCTCGGCTTCTCTTGGAAGCGGAGGAACACGAAGCTTCTCGCTATTAGCGTTGGATGATGCGATTGAGGTTTGTGTGAAGCCAGATTCGGAAGCTCCGTCTTCGTCTATCGCTTCGAGATTAAAGCTGGCGGCTTTTGCTTGCAGAGGCAGAGAACTCGCCACAGTACTCTCTGCATCGTTCTGTTCCAGCAAATCGAGGCCTTGTTTGAGCTTCAAGTGATGGTTTTCACGATACTTGAAATATTGTCTCCTCCGCGATATAGCTTTTCCTAATCTATCAGCGAGGAATGGCTCGATCTCGCTAAATTTGGCTTTGACATGCTGGATATCAAAGGGTTCATAATGCGAGGCTTCAACGAGAACAGATGCTGCGAAGCGATCGTGCGGAGCTGGGTTTCTGATGGCAACGCTCAGACGCAACAGACAATTGATAACGTCTGAAACATTCTGTGCGATTTGTGCCATTTCTGTATCAGGCATGTCATCGAAATCGGAATCGGTATCAGAACCAGAGTCCAGTGAAATGTTCTCTTCATCTTTGATGCGATCCCAAGGGACTTTTGCACCAGACATGATCAGAAACGCATCTGCCAAGAGCTCCCTTAGTTCGTTGAGGAGAGACTTCACTTGCTTTTGGAGATGAGAAGCATCTCGAAGACGATACTGGAGCGATCGTCGTCCCGTGGAATGTCCTCCAATGTTTCCGCACCACATTCTGAAACGAGCTTCTTCCTCGCCAATTTCAAGTGCGGCTTTCTGATTAGACGCTTCAATCCCTGAAAGATCTGTCTCTCGTATAGTTTGGAACTCATCAAGGCATGTTCGTACAATGTCAGGAATGCTTTCTTCCCCCATTTTGTTGCGCAGTCAGATATAATGGTGAAGTAGATTACCTAAATGTTACGACCGGAGAGGGGAGGCCTTGATTGCCCAGTTGATTGTCAGCATGTATAGACTAGCATCATCGTCGGCTTATTGGCTGCATTGCGGCATTTTAAACGCACCCATGCTGATACAGGCTGACATACACATAAAACATACCCCGCCCTCACATGGTCCTGTTTTCAGCCTCATCAACATCGTCCTGCACTTTTTTATGATCCAACTGCTTAATTGAGACATGTCTGGCCTTGAGGTAGCGGGGATCGTGCTGGGAAGTATCCCTCTGGTGATCTCAACCCTAGAGCACTATAAGAATGGGGTTTCTTTGATAAAGAGATACAGAAGATACGAGCGAGAGTTACAAAAGCTTATCAGAAATCTTGAAACTGAACAAGTCAAGTTGCAAAATGTCTGCGAGAAGTTACTTGACGGCATTGTGCCACCTTCTCTTATAGATGCAATGGTGGAAAATCCAGGAGGCGATTTGTGGACCAAAAAAGAAACCCGAAAGGCAATCCGTACCAGACTTTGGAAGTCATGCGACGTTTTTGAACAGACCTTGAGAGATATCCAGACAGCTACAGATGAGATGTACGACAAGCTTGGACATGGGACCGAGGTACGTGGCTTAGTTGTTATCTTCTCTCGGTTCTGACAAGGTTTCTAGACATCTTGGTTAGATATGACTCTCGCAGGCAAGGAGCTCAAGCGAATAGCATTTGCCCTTAGCCGATCAGAATACTCTGAGCATCTGACGACTATCCGGGACGGTATAACAAATTTGGAATCACTGGCGGCAATGAATATCGAGCTAGAACCAAAGAGACAAGTGAGGTCTCGTGTCAAGCTCCTCGGTGTTCTGCGCACTGTCGTTGCCAGCATATACCGGGCTATTGAGTCGAATCTCAAGTGTAACCGTGAGCATCACGTATCTTTGAAACTATCAAGAGGCGTCGATGAACCAGGCTACAGAGAGGAGGATGAGATTATACAGGATCACCACACTGATCTATTGCTCGCTCACCATCTATGGGAAGGCACATCTCAGTCACTCAAGGTTGGTAGACATGAATGGGAGGGGTGGCTATTGAGAGTAGTCCCAGACTTGCCAAGGACGGCAGAGATATCAGTTCCTCCAACCATTCCAGCCTTGTCTAAGCCTAAACGCGAGAAGGGCAAATCTGTTCGGTTTTCGATATCCCGATTCGGGTCATCAACTACTGTTACAGATACAGATACGTCATCGACTACCAGCTGTACTGAGTCTCTATCCAAAGGAAAGACAGTCGCTACACCAAAGATTCAGGCCTGCTGTAATATATGTAGTAAAGCAGAACAGAGTATCAGTCCTGTATGCCTGGGCGCAATCACGGATAATTTTGCCGGTCAAACACGAACATATAATCTTTACAGCTCTTCTGTACTTCCATCAGAAACTCAGTACTCGACAATCTCACTGTACGAGGTACTTCATGGCGGGGACAGCAGCCATATTTTTACATACAGGCAAAGGTTACAGCTCGCAGTTTTTGTTGCAACAAGCGTACTGCACTTATACAGAACTCCATGGATGCTGGAGTTACCTCGAAGTCAAAACATCGTCCTTGTCAAAACACGAGATGTTGTCGACTGCAGCAAGGCTTTTCTTAAAGCTGAGAAGACGAGTGAGAACGATTGCGGCCGAAACTTGATGATACCAACACCCAAGTTATTACCTATTGGAGTCTTGCTCGTTGAGCTAATCAAGGGTCAAAGGATCGAGTCACTTCGATCAGCGAAGGAAGAACTTGGCAGTGAGCTCAGCGCTTTGTCGGATTTCATGACTGCCCAACGTCTGGTCGATGAAATATGTCAGTTTAGTTCCACTTATGGAAGCGCAGTACGGCGATGCCTGGATGTCGGGTTCAAAGCGCAGGCTTGTGATGTGCAGAATGAAGATTTCCAGCACAACTTCTATTCCGGTATTGTTGCCTTGTTAGAGGAAGACCTAAATAATCTCTAGACGAGTAATAGGAAGAAATAAAATGACCCATCCAAGTTCCTACTACATAAATCATGGAGGCTTAGAGGTCAAGGAGTTGGACTCGGTCAATCAGGAAGAAACTCTTTCTTTCGACTTTTAACTTTCGTCTATCTACAACACAAAAGCATCATGACTCCGATGCTCACACAAGACCTTTTTTTTCAACGCACTGCCCTAATATAAGCTTTTCCTTCATTTTGCAGCTTTATCACAACTGGTAGGTCTAATAGAATAACCTTATTCTCACACAGCATAAAAGCAAAGCCATGCAACCCACTTCTTCTTCCTCCTTCAGCACCGCCAAATAAATCCTAAGCCGTCAGTCAATTCGCCCTGCTCACCATCTCCACCTCAATCTCACAAGCTCGATCTCCAGCCCCGATCTCATCATGTCAACACCACCAACACAAGAGCCCTTTGCCGTTTTTCTCAAATTCCCCGCAGAGATTCAACTTGAGATCATGAAACAGTGTTGCGAAAACGATCGTGTCTGTTTTTCATTGACATGTCGCAAGATGTATTATCTCGCAAAGCCTCTCCTCCCCGACAAACCAGACCTCACCAAATTCGATTGCTTTGGACCTACACCAGATATTCCTCGTACCTGTATGTATGCCAAGTTTAGCTACATGTACAACATAAAAGACTGCAAAGGTCCCAGGGGAGGGATCGCAGAATATGATCTTAAAAGCCATCAAAGAAGACGGCATTGCTTCAAGAGTGGATTTGCATGTTGCGGCATATGCCGATTGTATCCCCCTAACCACCCTGTTTGTCAAGCCCCGGGATGCAAGAATCATTGCGCGTGTGTTTCTTGCCCTCTCCGCATACGGCTACGCGATTGGATGGGGGATAAAAAGTATTGCACCAAGTGCAATAAGTTTACTGTCCGGGGAAAGGACAACAAAGGAGCATGTAAGTTGACCACCTCAACTCTCTGGCTATCGATGTTGATTACAATGCTAGGCACCCATGGAAAGGCAAGGGTCAGAAAAGTTGCAAATAACCATTGGACTGCGAGGAAAGGCATGTCATATGGACGTGGATGGGGTAGAAGATGGGGGACGCAGACTGTCGATCATGAGGCATATCAACCGGATGCTAGGCCGAGAGTAAACGCAAGGGTTGTGTAAGCGAGTCAACGTTATGACTTTATCACGTTTCAAGTACAGATTAGGTACTCTAAGATGCTGCCCAAGCCAACATCTCTGGTACGAGCAATCTACTCTGTCTATGACTAGTGGGGATTCAGCTGAAGATCAACAGGGCAGTATATTAGCGATCAATGGATAGAGATTGAATCAGGAGACACGGGCCAAATTGAAGGGGATGATCGGAAGACATTTATTGGCAAAGGTGGAGAAGTAATTATGAAGGAGAGTGAATTCGGAAATGCTTGACGTTTAAAGTGGAGGTTCATAAGATATCTAATTTAGTGCTGGACCTATGCATTCTCTCCAATCTTCACTGCAAATCTAAGATAACTATCGATTCAGAATTAATACAAGCTATCCGAGTGGTTTCTGCCGAGATACCACTGACGTACCAACTTCGTTTGACGTTTTGTTGCCTTTACTGAGAAGTTCTTCTCACATATGTATACTCGCTGTCGGGCGGTGTAAATGGATTTAAGGTTTTAATCTGTCATGTCAAACCCTGCTAGATCTAAGAATGAGAAACTTTAATAAAGGCCATTTTTATGATCGATGATTTTCCATAAATCAGCATCTAACTTGACAGTTTAAGGTTTTCCATTCGATCCTCTCCAATGCGACATGAAACATGACATGACGTTCCTACATCTTCGATTTTCATGTATAAAAGTGTCGACCGTCCCAAGTCCTACAGAGCTATACATACCTTGCTCGTTACTGACAGCTTGTATCTTAAGGTCTTTACCATCACCATTCTCATCCTTCACCAACAATGCAGTTTCAACTCACTACTCTTTTTGTTCTGCTCGCTGCTGGCTTCCACGCAGTAGAGGCCAACAGGTGTCTTTACAACCCACCTCGACTATGCAGTCAGGGTTGCCCTAACGGAGACTGTACTGTTCCCAACAGCCCAAATGATGTGTGCTGGTACAACTGTTAAGCTGTCTGTAAGTAAACTTCCTTCGTCATTGGCATGTTGCATACTAACAACACATTCCTCAGGCTGAACATTTGCATCTTTTACCTCGCGCTCAATAATCCGTTATTATCGATTACACTAGAAGCGTTTCTATTATTGCATTAAATTCTCATAGGCAGCGATGATACAAATGCGTTGAGTCAGACACGGTCATCTGCTTTTGGAACCATGGGGGTGGGTCATTCATAGGAACAGACTTAGCGGATGAGATGGTGGCGACGTATCTGAGAGCGACGGTATGGTCAAATAATCCTACTTATTACTACTGTCCCAAGACTCTATTTGGTTCAAGCGGATCCTATTGATCAGAACAAATTAGATGGTATATCGAGCGCGTCAGACCTTAGTATTTACAAAATTCCAGACAACGGAATCTTTTTCTGGCCATGATGTATACCACTCTTCCATAATCGCCATTCTGTCCGGCCTTTACTCACATTTGGTAATTTCTCGCATCGACTGGTCTGTTCTCGGCTTTCCGAGTTATGTTGATCTAATTTTCGATTGTGACAAGTCTTATGAACCTGACATGATCTTCATCGCATAAGTGCTTAACCTTCTAAGCGACATCAGTAGCACTACGAGCTGGGTCGAAACAAACATCCTCACCCTTGTTATGCTTTCCAAACATCATATTTCCGACATAGGCGATAGCTCCTGTGATTTCGTCGCGGTGATCAACGTTGGGAGAGATTTGTAATAATGAGAACTGCTTTCCTGGTAGTAGATTATCACCAGCTGAGGTTTTCCTTATATTTACTTGGACGCGAAAAAAAATTAAAAAAAAAAAAATTGCAAGCATTTAACTTACTATAATAAGATTACAAGGCTACGCAAATGATCACATTTGTTTTCCAGGCATGGGTGTTGATTGCTAGGCTTTTTTATACGGTGATTTGTAGACGTAAACAACGTACAGCACGTGCGTTAACCAGATAACAAGTGCTTAAAACGGAACGCAAAAAGATAATAAGACCAATGTTTAGGCTATCTAAGTCGATCCTATATAGTATATCAACAGTAGATCAAGATCTTCATCTGGCCGCTCGATGGAAGGATATAGCTCATGCAGTTGTCTCTCATATAGGTACTTTATTCACAAAAAGTTGTTGGTATAGGGTGGGCACAAGGATGCTACGTCATGAAACCTTATCGATAAGTGAAGTCAGGGAGCTAAAAATCTCGACAAAGATCAGCAATTTGGTTCTGGGAGGCCTGGGGAGCCAAGAACCACATGACATAATTTAAGAAGACCGTGAACAAGCGAATGTCACCGTTAATGTTGAAATGGAAAGACAGGACGAAGATCGATTGAAGCAGTTTAGATCTCAAGACATGGGAATGCTGTAGTGGATATAAATAGAAGGGCATGACAAGGAAAAAAGGGGAGAAGCTTTTTTTGCTTCATGGTTCCAGACTTCAAAAATAACAGCCCAGCCCTTGCTTAGTGGGGACGGGGACTAGGCGATTAGCGGAAAATTGGCTGAGACGGATTTTAGGTATACGAGGTTTTGGCAAAGTCTGAGAGGGACAGCGGAACTTTGGTTGTATTGGACAGGATAGCCCCGGTCCAATGGCGTGGAGACGTGTCGTCCTTTTAATAGACGTTGCCAAGTATATGCAAGTTGTAAGCTGAATGTCTTGTTTGGGGTTAACTGCCGAAAATGAAAGGAGGTATCAATATGACAGACGACACTTGCAGCAAAGATGCACTCATCAAAAAGGAAGCTGTGTTTACTACAGAATCCAATGACTCTCGAAAGTATCTTGACCCTAGCTTGTCTGCCGTGTCAAGCGAGAATGAATTGGGATGAAGCCGGGATAAAAGATAGAGGGAACGGGCCACTTAAGCCTCAAGGCGTCAATGTAACGGTCTGGCCGAATCTTACCATGGACCGAGCGACTGACTCTCAGTCTCCAGCGCCAGCAAAGCAAAAACAAGGCTCCAAGCGCTAGACGAAACCCGGCGGTTCCGATGAGCGCCAACACTGCGGGAAGGCAATAAATAACAAGCCACGTTCCAAACGAGCCGCGATTCAATCACAAATTATTTATGCAAATACAAATAGACAGATAAACAGCCAGCCTCTCTCTCTGTCTAGTGAAGCCATCAAAGCCATAGTCTTCTTTTCTGTAAGCTCCAGGCTTGACTTGGCGCATGTCAGACGACATTCTATTGCTTGGAAAGAAAACCCTGCCTAATTATGTAATTTATCTGACGTTGGTTAGCGGGCTACTACTCCGTACCTGATTTAGTGCAGGGGCATGAAACCCCTGCTGGCCCGCTCCCCGGTACTTCTTCCACCTTTGGCGTTCCATAATCTGTCATACAAAAGGACAACAACGCGTCGTCAAAGCACACTTTGATCTTTATTTATACGTATTTACCACGAGGTTGTCCTTGTTTAAACTTGACTCTTTTTATTCTTCTCACCAACCTATAGCCTCACATTCTATTATCCAGCTCTCTCACCGTCGACACTGCCCCTCTTCTCAGCTCCACTTCTCTGTCACATTCTCAGTCTCACTCGTATAGCTAGCCCATCATGCCATCAGCCCCTGGATCCCCTGGCGGCAACGTCATGACACAAGCACAGCTGGAGACATACAAAAAACAAAAAGAACAAGAGAGATCAGAGAGACAAGCCAGCGACAGCGAAGATGAAGATGATAACATTAATTATGACTCTGACGAGGACCAAGCTGCCAAGCCAAACGACCAAAGAAGGCGTCAGGAGGCCCATCTCGCTACTTACCGACAAAAAATGATGAAGACTACCACTGGACAACCAGCAGTGGAGCACACACGAATTCCCTCTCTTAAAGGTCCCTGGCAGGATATCACCGATAGTGATGATGACGACGACATTCCCCTTGCTATGCTCAAGGCCAAAGCCCAAGGCGATCAAGCATCAAGATTGTCAGGCGTGCGATCTAACCCCAACTTGCGCGCATCTTCACAGCAATATCTTATGAGACCTGGTTCATCACAAGGCCGACCCAACAGCGGCTCGCATCTCCGACTACCATCTTTCGCATCAAATCTTCCCCAAGATCCATTTGCAGACCCTTACCAAGATCCTTTTAATGAGAAGAAGCCCATGTTCAATGGCGGATTGATCGGTGTTATTGCTCAAGAGGAGCGAGCCAAGGCATCGCGACGAGGAGGAACACCGAGTGTGAGCCTCACGGGTCCTCCAGACACAGGATTCGGCATGTCCAACGGATCCATCTATGGAATGCACCAAGCTTCGAGATCCCAATCCTCACTTTCAGGCATGCCCAACCCTTATATGGCTTCGCCTTATGGAATGCATCAAGCCTCGGCATCCCAGACTTCACTTTCAGGAATGCCTATGCAGCACCACATACAACACCAGATTCCTCAAGGCATTCAAGGGCAGATGCAATTTATGCAAGCTGCCACTTACGGCGCCCAGCACAAGCCCAGTGCTTCATGGGGAAGCATTCCTCAAAGACCAGGAACGAGCGGAAGCATGGCTGCTTTACAGAAGCCATCTCTACCGGCTTATGGAGAATATGCTCAGTCTATCCCACCAGCAGAGCGTAGCAATGTTGGTCTACCAAGTCGATACAGGGCGGTGTCAAAGATGAAGGCTTAGATGGATTTCATGAACAAAATTGAAGAATGAATATGAAAATGGCTTTTTGAGATGAGAGGCACGATACCTACATAATGCGTCTCAGATGAGGGCGCTTTACAACAATTTCTACTATGTCTGGGTTGGTGATGGGGTTACAAGATTTTAATAGGTTATGTACACTATTTATAAAAATTCTATCTGGTATCACGATCATTCAAACTGTCCACATTGCGAAGCTTCGAATCGTCTCCTATGACACTGTCCTTGGATACATAGCCCGACTTGATATCAGCAATATGGCGTATTAAAGATAAGATTTCATTAAGATAGCAGGGCAGTTTATGCGTAAATATCGTTCTTGAGTGGGGAGGCATTCATGGCCAAGGGTACGATATAATGCTGGAGCACCCCATTCCTTCAGACCTATACTAGGCAAAGAGGCCACTCTAAGCATGTTCAACCTGGCTCACTTGACTCTTCATCTGAGCCTGAGTCTTGGCAATGCCAGCAGCCGCATTTTCTCCGTCGAACAACATAGCAATCTCCTCAAGAGTAGGACCCTTTGTCTCGACAAAGAAGAAGTAGATAACCAGACATTCGATGACCAGGCTAGGAAGGTATGTTAACGCATGCCACAACAAAAAGCTGTTGGATCAAAACTTACATGACGATGTAGACAAAGTAAAACTTCCACGCCAACTGCTGGAGACCAAGAGGGTTGACCCATTGATTAAAGACTCCAGACAGAGCAGTAAAACAGAAGCAGAGCGTGAGACCCTTGGCTCGGATATTGTAAGGTAGAATCTCAACGGTGTAGGAGACGGTCAGACCGGGCCATGCAGCACCAGCGACGCCGTAGAACAGGAATATCATGGCCACGACAGCGATACCAGCAGCAGAGGACTCAGTCTTTGCATAGACGGCACTGCAAGCGGTCCAGATGGTGAAAGAGATCAACATGCCGACGCCTGCAAAGAGGAACAGAACTCGGCGTCCGACGCGATCGACGAAAAAGGCAGCGAAAAGCGAAACGAGCCAGCACCATATTGTCAATCCGCCGTTGATGTAGGCCTGGGTCACAGCACTAGCGAACGTTAGTGTCTTTTGATCGGGTCTTGCACACACAGTGGCTTACTCGGTAATACCAATAGTTTTCAGAATGGCGGCAAGCTGTCGAGGAAAATATCAGTACTGCAATTAGCTGTGTAATTTGTCATTGGAACTTACATAGTACGAAACAAGTCCGTTACCACTGCATTGGGAAAAAATCGCGGTAGCAATGATCAAACCGCATCGCTTCCGGTTACCAGGAGTGCGCCAAAGTTCAGCCCAACCATTACTAGAGCCCTCGCGCTCAAGTCTAATGGTGTTGACAATCTCGGTATATTCCCACCTGACAAACTCGTCGTCGTCTTTTCCGTTGCCATGATACTTGACAAGGATCTGGCGGGCCTCCTCTTCGCGTCCCTTGCTGATCAACCATCGAGGGCTCTCAGGAACAATAAAAATAGCAAGAAGCTGAATGCCAGGCATGAGACACTGCAGTCCTGTAGGGAGAACCCATTGGAGGGTACCGGATTGGTTCCTCAGTGTTCCGAAACATACCCAAGCTGCGATAATACTTCCAAGATACCAGAGAGTGTTGTAGATGGTTGTAATCTTGCCTCGGTGACAGGGATGGGCGATCTCAGTAATGAGGAGAGGGCATGTCGCATTGGAGATGTTGGAACCGCATCCCATGATAAATCGACCGACTAGATATAAAGCATCGCGTCGTGGACCGTGGCCTTGTTGAGGAAAGCATTGCATCAATGCGCCGACAATGACAATAACGCAGCCGACAGCTGTACCCTTCTTACGACCGAGGCCATCGGCGACGTACGGAGCGAATAGTAGGACGAATAGACCTCCGAAACCGGGCATCGCGCCAAAAATGCCGAGACGACTACCTTCGGGGTGATCAAAGACTGTGTTTGTAGTGTTAGTCATGTACATATGAGGATAAAGCATCAGCCGACTCACATTGTTGCCAAGAGCCCATGGTCTGAAGGCCATTCAGTAGACTCGAATCATAGCCGAGCGTCGTTGAACCCATGAAGAGAAAGACCATCATGAAATACAACTTTCGCAGCTCAGTCTGTTTCCAGAACGGCAATGGGTTGCTTTGAGGGACATGGTCATCGTGAGAGATTTCGACTTGAGTCTCCTTTGAAGTCATGCTGGGCAAGGTTTGTCGCTCTCTCGCTTTCCCCTATTGATGATGATGGAAGCTGGAGTAGATGGAGTTCTGATGGTCTCTTCCATTCCAGGCTGTCCTCCACTCGATATATTATATACTTAGAACATGCGAGTCTCACAATGGAACCAACCATACATGTCGAACCATGGAACTAGTCTCGTGACAAACATACCCAGTTGGAGAACGCTACTCACACCAGTTTTTCTTTCTAGGTTTTTGTCTCTCCCCATGGGGAAAACAAGGATCCTATAGTACCTTAACCTGTTAGAGGATGGCCCACCTCACTATTGGACAGCCCCTCCAGACTTTGTCCTGGCCATGCCGATTAAGGCTTGGTAGACCAGCCAGGTATATCCGATATTTCTGCGAAGTAGTCCATACAGTAATGTCTAAAAGGAGGAGGTGATCCGATAATTCTCCTTGAACATCCGAACCCGACTCAATTCAACCTTCTTGCTCTTCTCCACTTTGTCATTCCGCAGTAATCCATGCCATCATGGCAGATAACGTTTCTGACAGCGTTGTTGCCGATTCTATAACCGTTTCTTCGGGCATTAAACCCCGCAATCAAACAGCTTGCGATCTCTGCCGAGCAAGGAAAGTTCGGGTATGTGATCCACAATACCCCAGGTTCAGGTCACATCAACCTTCTGACAAAATATCCGTATAGTGCACGTATGAGTCGGATCATCGGCGATGTCGTGGTTGTGAAACCCTTGATGTAGATTGTACCCATGTCCGGCCGAGGAGAAAGAGAGGGCCTCCAAACAGGTCGGTTCAACAGTAAGTCTGACCATTCCAAGATGAAGAAGTCGTGTTAATCTGTCAAAGACATGTCCAAAAAGTCCAGAGTCTCGCTACTTCTCCTGTCAGTGTTTCAATATCACCAGGTCAGAGTAGCGACATATCACTCCACAGCTCTTCAGTACCGACTGGCTGGTTGTCCGCGTTTGCTCCTGAATCAATCATCATGCGCCTCCTCGGAGACTGGTTCCATGTGATCCACCCTCTGGCTCCGACCTTACTCCGACGTCGGTTTCTCCGACAGCTTGGACAAGGCGTCGCAAACACAGACGCGGAATTCTGTGGTCTTGTCATTAGTGTTTGTGCGGCTACCAAAGCCACGCTACCACGGCATGATTATGGGTCAATTACTGTCGACTATTGCGTCGAATTCCTCGATGCCCATGGACTGCTGAAAAGTCAATTCGCTCGAGACTCATTTAGCATCAACAGATGCATCGCGTTATACAACATGGGCACAGCCATGAGCGCTACGGCGAAATCAGGCTTGGGAAGTATGCGCTCCTATCACGCTTTGAGCGAGGCAGCTGCTGGCGCACGCTATTTAGCATACTATCATATACACGAGCACGACGAAGTTGAGCAACAGCTTCTAAGAAGACTCATATGGTTATTGTTCGCTAGCGCATGCAGCGCGGATATCTTCGGGAGGCTCCCCATTAGCCTGCTCAGTCAAGATCGGATGGAGAGCTTTCCCCGACCTCTTCCTCTGACAGATGATCAGATGGAGCCCCGATACATAAACGCTAGTGGCCATGAACAGGGCGTGGCATGGCATGGTGATGACACATCCTATGTTCCTGGACTCAACTCGTTGAGCGACCTTTTCCTCATCTGGCAGCAAGTCCAGCAGAATCCCCAAACTGCGGATCCCCAAACTTGCATCATGAGATATTTGGCCAAGGTGCAGGACGTTTTAGATAATCTTCCACCCGAGCTTCGATGGCGCGGCGGTTTATCCCGTCCCAAAAATGTCACAGAAGGGCATGATGTTCAAATCGCCAATCTATTTGTGACAAGTCTAAATATCCGGTCAAATATTCTGCAAAAATTCGGTCCAACCAACGAAAGCGCTCAAGAACATCAGAGAATAGTGGACGATCTACTAGAGATTCTATACCACCTACCGCACGCTGTCTTTGATGCGAACGGTAGTAGCTTGGTCCCCAAGATCCGGGACATTGGAGCCGCTTTTCTTGAACAGACCCAGCTGGGGAATAACGTTGGTCAATTAGAGATGGAAGCCGCGAGGACTAAATTGGAACGATTGCTCAGGAAACTAGACGATCTGGACTGCTGGCAGGGAATCGGAGAAGTTGATCTCCCTCCACTAAGAGTTTAATGCTATATTCCTGATTGATAACAAAATGGGGTTGTATTAGCATTTCGCCGAAGGTGGGCAGATGACTCTACATTGATGCGAAATAAGTCCGAGAGCATCATACGAGCCTTTTACCCCACGATCTCCACCACCTCCAAACTCAAGGATTATTGAAGCCTATTTGAATCAACTTTCATCATTCATACTATTGACAATTCATTGACTTTGTTTTCGCATATCACATCTGATCATCAAGAATCATGACGGCCACACAAGTTCCCGCGCACCCTCACATCAAAACAGCAGACAATGGCTCAGTTCAGCTTATTGTCAAGGGCAAGCCCTTTCTTATGCTGCCTGGCGAGCTTCACAACTCTTCGTTGAGCTCTGCAAAGTTCATGAGCGAGGTCTGGCCAAAGATGAAGGCTGACCATGTCAACACATTACTTGGCTCAGTAACATGGGAAATGATTGAGCCCAAAGAAGGCGAGTTCGACTTCAGTGAGCTTGACAAAGTTCTCGAGGGTGCGAGACAGCACGACATGCATCTTGTTCTGCTTTGGTTCGGAACATACAAGAATGGACTTTCCACATATACTCCAACATGGGTCAGAACAGACCCCAAGCGATTCCCCAGAGTTCAGGTCATGGAGGCCGGTGGTGTCAAGAGAACACTGGAGATGATCACTCCTCTATGCGATGCCGCTTGTGAGGCTGATTCAAAGGCCTTTGCAGCCCTCCTACGGCACCTCCGAGAAGTTGACTCTCAACACCAAACCGTTCTCATGGTGCAGGTTCAGAACGAGACGGGAGTCCTGGGTGATTCTCGTGATAGATCCCAAAGAGCCAACAAGGCTTTTGCCGAGCCTATTCCCACTGACCTTGTTCAACACCTCAGCAAAGTTGATACCCACTCCAGATTTAAGAAGCGTATCCCCAGTGTCTCTTCATCAGAAACGTACACATGGGAATCCCTCTTCGGTCGCGGAACCGCTGCGGATGAAGCTTTCATGGCTCACCTCATCTCTTCTTACGTTGGAAGAGTTGCTGCCGCTGGAAAGAAGGAATACCCCATTCCTCTGTACACAAACACATGGCTCAACATTGAAAGCTCATCAGAGCTGGACTTTTCTGGAGGTGCGCCAGTCGTGGTTGGTGGTGGTGATAGCCCTGGTGTTTACCCTTCAGGTGGCCCTTGTCCTCATGTCTTGGATATCTGGCGATACAACACACCTGCCTTGGACCTACTCGCGCCAGACCTGTATTTCCACGATTACGAGACAGTATGCCGCAACTACACAGAACAAGGTAACACGCTATTTATACCTGAACAACGCCGTGATGAGTATGGAGCACGACGCGTGTGGTTGGCATATGCTACTTATGGTGCTCTTGGTGCCAGTCCCTTCGGCATCGACACAGGCTCTGATGTGATCGGTCGCGAATTTAAGCTCCTCAACCAGACTAAGCAATATCTTCTGGATGCTGCGCCTAAAGACCGCTTTGGATTCTTCTTTGACGATGAACCTAGCGAGAAAAAGCCCGAGAAATGGAGTCAAGTATTCGGAGATATCGAAGTCATAGTTGAGCGATGCTTTGTGTTTGGAAATCCCGGCCCCGGTGGTGGTATGGTCATCCACCTGGGTAATGCCAAGTTCCTTCTTGTTGGTCGGGGCTTTCATGCGCGATTCAAGGCTGCTCGTGAGGGAGCTACGTTTGGTGGTATCCTCCAAGGATGGGAGAAGGAGGTTGATGAGAATGGAAAACTGCAAACCCTCAGAGTTCTCAATGGAGATGAGACGAGGCACGGAGAGTTCATGATGATGCCCAACGATGATCCTGATTATGGTGGTTTCCCCATTGCGGTTACTCCTGGAGCAAGGACGTGTATTGCTGAGGTTCAGGCTTATTGTATCTTTGAGGATGAAGAAGATAGGTAACGACTGACTATGAATTGGTTGTTCTTTTTGCGTATAATTTAGAAAGGGTTGCAACTATCATATAACAAAATATTAATAGACAAGTAAAGTACGATTTTCCCTCGCCTCATATTCCAAGCTAAGACTCGAGGGATTAAGATAGTAGTGACATACCCAAAACACCTCATGGTAGATAAGATACTCGTAAGTTTGTCTGTAAATGCGTTACTGGATTCAACCCCTGTATGGAGTTGGTCGATGCCGTGCCGCTTTTCCGACCAAACTGCCGGGACTAAATTGACAAAAGGAAGAGCCAGAATTTCGAGCCCGGCGAGAGCGGTATTACCGTTTTAACAGCATAGCGTTGGAATTGCGAACTAGCTCCTCTACTTGAATACTGTTAAGTGGAGACAGACCATCGTCAGGTATCAGCTATAGAGAAGGCTAGAAAGATATGACAACCGAAATGGGAGAAAGAGAAGCTCCAGGATTATTTGGCTCGAGGATAGCATCACATGCGAAAGAAAAGAAGCCGTGGTATCCGGGTTGCTCCATATAATCCCTGTGTTTACTACCATCAAGTCAGCCGCCGACCAACAGTCAAGGACTAACATATAACTAAATTCTAAATTCCGCAGTTACGGGCCGACTGAACATCTTCAAGATATAAAGGGTGCGCCCCATCGCCTGAGTATTTGGGGCTGTCTTTCTTTTGAATCAATTGTTTGTTCAAATACCCACTACCATTTCTCAACCATGGACGATTTTACACTTGTCATGCTTGTTTTGCTTATTGATGCAACTGCAGTCATCGTGCGCATATCCGCTGGCGAGTGGACAACAGCTGCAAAGCTTTCGTTACTTTCCTCTCATCTGGCCCTGATATCCCAAGTCTTGAAGACAGATACAAACAGGATGAGCATGTAGGACACTATCAAAACACAACCATTACAGCATTTTCCAAGAGGATCACTTCTACCCCACGTTCGGACAATTCGCGATGAGTCGAGGGTAGCAATGTCGGAGAAATGCCGCTTGGTGGATTTATGAATTTGCATGTCTCACCAACGTAACCAACCTCTTGAGACGTCATTGAGTGATTGGCTACGTAGGATTAGTCATTCTAGAGGCGGCTTACTTACCGCTATTCCGCTTCGTCATGAGTGGAACAAGTAGAAGCCGTGTTTATCAATCTAGCTTGATCTAGAGACTATGCTTAAGCGAGCACTCTTTACCCAGTGAAAACATTTTATTCCCATGCATACCCCGCCTTATAGAGGGGCCCTTCAATCTAGATCCGACCTTCGGCCTTGAGTCACTTGGTGACATCAAGTTCCTGACTAAGGGTAGTTTTTTTTTCCATCCCACCAGCGGTACATAAGTCCATCTTAGCCGCCTCTCTCACCTCCACTTCTCCATCATCAAAGCACATCAACACGTTACCAGAACAGAACAACACACACAGTCAAATACTCTGCATCGACTGAATGCTAAGGCAGACACAATGCAGACAGCCAACAACCCCATCTCCCACCACACCAGCCACACCATGGGCGAAGGTGCTGCTAGTAGCAACAGCGGCGACAATAGCAGCGGAGCGAATAGCGTGGGTCACCATACAAGCCACACCATGGGCCAGGGCGCCAGCAGCAGCAGCTCTGGTGCCAATGGGGGAGGTGGGGTTGCTGAGGCTCAAAGAGTCGACAATGGCATCGGTGAGCATATATAATACCTCTATCTACAGCATCCAACTAACATTCCTCAGCCTTGGAAGCCGCCCTAACAGACGTCGAGACCTTCGAGAACGAAAACGATAACGAATCTGACGATGCAAGCTCTCTTGGCGACAGTCTTGCCAGTCTCAACGGTACATCCGGCTCTGTAGCGACTTCCATGCGAAGCTCTGGAAGTCTCTCCAACTTTAAGATCATCGACACCACCCTGCGTGAGGGAGAGCAGTTTGCCACTGCCTACTTCACCACCGAGACCAAGATGAAGATCGCAAAGGCTCTCGACGACATTGGTGTTGAATATGTGAGAACCACCAGACATAAACAATATTGGATCCCCAGCTAACATCTACAGCTCGAATTGACGTCACCTGCTTCCTCCCCCCAGTCCAAGGCCGATGCCCAAGCCATCTGCAAGATGGGTCTCAAGGCAAAGATCCTGGTCCACATTCGATGCAACATGGACGATGCTCGCCTCGCCGTTGAAACAGGCGTCGACGGAATCAACATGTGTATCGGCACTTCGGCTCAGCTCATGAAGCACTCCCACGGAAAGGACCTCAACTGGATTGCTGAAAAGGCCAAGGAGGTCATTGAGTTCACCCAAGCCCACGGCCTCGAGGTCCGCTTCTCGGGTGAAGACTCTTTCCGCTCTGACTTTAGCGAGATCATCAAGCTGTACTCGCTCATGGACCGTCTCGGTGCTCACCGCGTGGGAATCGCCGACACCGTTGGAGGCGCCTCTTGGCGCGAGGTCTATGACAAGGTTTCTACGCTGCGTCAGATTATCGGATGTGATATTGAAACTCACTTCCACAACGACACTGGCTGCGCCACTTCCAACGCTTACACCGCTCTCGAAGCTGGCGCTACCCACATCGACACTACTGTCCTGGGTATTGGTGAGCGAAACGGCATCACTCCCCTCGGCAAGCTGTTCCAGTGCATGCTTAGCTTTGGACACGAGTATGTCGCTACCAAGTACCATCTCGACAAGCTTCCTGCTCTTGAGAAGCTTGTTGCTGAGGCTGTTGATATTGAGATCCCCTGGGATACTCCTGACCTCTCGGTGTTTCTGTGAAAGCACCTTTTTGAAAAAGCCTGTGACAAGGCTTATGGAGAGGCATGATCCTCCCTGGACCTTTTACTTTCAACAAGCTCAGTTTTAGGACACATTTTACCGTAGAAGATATATGTCTGACAGTCGTTACCGCTTCAGAGGCACGCATTTAGTAACATTTATGCAAAGACTCTTCCTATAAAATTACTTGTTCATGTCTCAAAGTTTCTACATGCGTTGTGATGTTGCGTCTCAAGAAGTTTGCCAGTATTGTGACTTTTATTCCCATATTACTCTGTTCGACTAAGTTGCCTTCACTAGGTATGTTAAAGACATTCCTTAGACACCAGCTTCATCACCTGGTTTACGATGCTGCGATTTGGCATCGAAGTACATACCAGCGATGGCCAATTGACTTTACATTTACAAGTTGTGCTTGACGATAACAGCCAAAATAAGTATTCTGCCCGACATAGACTTGAACTAAAATTCAACTACTTAATGACTATTCTTTCAACGTAAACCACTATGGAAACAATCCCAGTTCAACTGGGGCATTTCTCATTTGATCCTCCTGGATTTCCTGCAACAACGAACTGTCAGGATAATCTTCGATGTGAAGGTCGATGTACCCGCGCGGAGCCCATTTGCGTGCACAAACAAAGAGGGTCCGCCCATTGATACTCGTATCACTCAAGATCCGTAAAGCGCATTCACCCGCATCTTCGGAAGTTGCAAGCTCCACGCCTGAACTTTCCACCTCATCAAACTGCTCCTTGGATAGAATACCAGTCCGTATATACCTGACAAGACCCGAATTGAGAAGAGGAAAAAATAGGACATCGAAGTTTGACTCACCAAGGTGCAATGACATTGATACGGCTGCCGTAGTAAAACGCCGTTCTTCGCAATGCATGCATGATTCCACGTACTGCCCACCTTGTGCTACTATACTCTGGACTTCTGGGGACATCAACAAAACCAGCACCAGAGCTGATAAAAACCAAACATGTATCTTCTTGGCTCTTCTGTGGCTCGGTCCCGTTTTGAGATACAAAGTAATGCGTGGCGAGCTTAGCCGTGTAGAGGGTGCCTTTGAGATTGACATCAATGATCTTCAAGTCAGGCTTCTGGGGTTCCTTTCCAGGTCCTGCTCAAGTCAGTGAATTGAATGAGATCGTATTTACTTGCTGATAGTCTTACCGTCGAATGTAAAGGTTTGGTCAGCTTTGGTAATGCCAGCATTAGCTATCACGTAGCTAATTTTTCCAGAGGGCGAAAACTGAGCTGCTTCCTTGAAAAGACGAGTTTGGTCTTCCCACTCGGTTGCATCACATTGAACAAACTTGGAACCTGTCAACTCGCTAGCAAGCCTATCGCCCACAGTAGAGTCTTTGTCGCCGATGACGACGATAGCACTGGTAAGTCAGTCAGTAAACGACACAGACGATTGGTAGGTACAACATGCCCTGCTTCATGTAGTGCTCATGCGTATGCTTCTCCAATACCACTGGCGCCTGTAACATGTTAGAGTTGGAACTAGGAATCGCCTTGCGACTGACCTCCAGTGATAATTGCGGTTTTTCCTACCAATTGATCTCTATTGAAATCAATGTCACAATTGACAGGCCCGGAGATCTGATAGGGAGGCATAACGGGATATTGGAGCTGGGATTTCAACAAGAGTTTCACTGGTAGTTAAATATAGCTTCTCTAATTTGGTATATCTTGACATCTTGAAATATGAATCCCTTTACACTTATGTTCCAGTGCTTCTTGTCCTGCTATGTGAATTGATGATGTGTAGGTACGTACACAGACGCTATTCACATCGGCATGAAAATCAGAGCATTGCTCGGCTGTCTTTACTTTACCCAATGAGATGGAGTACATGACCAGCTAAGCTCATTTTGATCAGCGCTAATGCAACCTGCTGATAAAGTGGGCTGAAGAGATGACGCCGCCAGCATCAACTATCAGCAGCCTGCATTCAAAACTCGACTTCATCCCTTTTGACCTACTTGAAGACTTTTCTGAGATTATCAATTGCAAATAGAGAAATCTTAGTCATTACGAAACCTGCAGGAAATAATGGCCGCTCCTCAACAAATCGTGGTTGAGCCCATGGCTCAGCAGCTCCTAGTCCAAAAGGCTGGCGAGGACTGGACAGGGGTCACTAGCACTGCAGAAAGACGAAAGTTGCAAAACCGACTGAACAAAAGATCGCAATGTAAGTAACATGAATTAAATCATACATGCATACTTACCAATATCCGTGTGCCAGACCTCAGAAAGCGACAGAAGCTTGAGAAAGCTAGGATGGCCGCCAAGACCGAATCACCAGCTACATCAATACCTTCAGACGACACAACCTTGCAAAGATTTCCAAACGCCATGATGCAGGCTATTATAGAAACGTGCGAGATATTCAGCAGTCCAGATATCGGTCAAAGAGTCTTCGCTCTCGCAAGCATGGCTTATCTAGACTACATAATGAATGCCCCGCGCATCTCACAATTACCAATCCTCATTACATTAAACGTCAACATAGCCATCGCCAAGAATGCCACATTGATGGGATTTGATCGCACGCGCATGTGCATGGACGAAGCGATATCACCTTTTAACCAAAATGGACCGTGGCCATCTTGTTACAATCCGCCAAAGGCCTTGGAACCGACGCCAGTGCAAAAAGCTGTGCTTCATCATCCTTGGCTGGACACATTCCCTTTTCCAAAGTTTAGAGACAATGCTATTCTGGCAGCAGATGCAGAACTTCTGGATGATGGGGAACTTTGCGAGGATGTTGCAGAAGTCAATTTGATGAATACTGAGAGACCATGTTTGATTGTATGGGGGGATGCTTCACTTCCGCATTCTTGGGAGGCTTCGCCTTTGTTTCTTCGGAAATGGGGGTGGTTGCTTCAGGGTTGTCCGGAGATATTGGAAGCGACAAATAGATGGAGACAAAGTCGGGGCGAAAGAATTTTGCATTGGGACAGTAATTGATGCAGATACAACGGTTGTTTAATAATACTGTAGCGGCAACATACAGTCTGCATTGAAGTATGTGTTGACACTTGGGAACTCCTGATGAAACATTGAATCAGTGCTTTGAATAGCTCATCTCTTCTTCATGTAAATGGCTGAGATTCCCTTACATCCGTCTCGAGTCATGGCGAATTGGGTGGAAGGACGACAGAGAGTCTCGCGAATTTTCACTTTTCGGCTTCACAGTAGCAATTTCGAAAGGCGCATTTCAACAATCAGCAACGGTCGTGTGGCCCAATGGCAAGGCGTCTGACTACGAATCAGAAGATTCTGGGTTCGATCCCCAGCATGATCATATTTTTGCGCTTCAGACCGAATTGTGGTGCTACAAGACCCAGTTTAGCCTCTCTAGTGTTGGTTAGTCTCTTCTTTTTGAGATAGGACAAGGTGTGCTACTGCTGAATCTTCTGTCATATATCGCTAAGTGATAATAATCTAGAAGATAAACAATTTGAAATTCTTATTGCTCGTGGCTCTTTGCTTCAAGTTAAGATATTAATATATTTACCCATCATTCCACTGTCTCGCGTCGACGCCATCGAATCTCAGCAGGGTTCATAGGCCTAGAAAACATTGACTATATTGTTAGCGAAAACTCATCATCAGACAAGGCAAACTCACAGAGTAATCCGGTGCCGGAAGGGGAGCCTTGGGATCAGGCTGCTCGATGTGAAGCAACCTGACAAACGTCGCAATAATGGCACCCAGCTGTGCGTAAGCGTAGTTCTCGCCAACGCATCGATGTCTTCCTGCTCCAAAAGGCAAATAAGGGCTGCTGACGGATTTTCTCATCATTCCAAAGCCGTAGTCTACTGTCTGTCCATCTTCTGCTGTCTTCTCTACCGGCTCGATCTTGTCCCAGCGGTGAGGATCCCATTCTGAGGGTCGAGGGAAAAACTCTTCGGATCGAGCCATTGTTCCGGGAGAAGCAAGGAGGGTATGAGATGGGGGCACTACCCATTCAGTACCAGGTACTCGCATGGGTGATTTGACTTGTCGGAGGATGGAGTGAATTGGACTGTGAAGACGAAGAGTTTCCTTGATTACTTGGCCATTGAGAGTAAGTTTCTGCAAGTTCTCCCACGTCAGAGGCTCTTGTGGCGAGCCAAGAACTTGAATCTGTTCTTCGTATAGCTCCTGTACTAGGTAAGGCTTGTGAGCAAGGTTGAGAAGGAGCCAAGCACCACTAGCAGCAGTATTGTGCTGGCCACCCATCAGTATAGCTATCAACATACGGGCGGCATGTTCATCGGGAAGAGATTGACCATCCTTATACTGTGCATTCATAAGTGTCCAAACCATATCCGTCTCATCGCCTTGATTACCAGTCTCGCGACGTTTGGCAATAATGTCGCTGAAAAGCTTCTCCATCACCTTTCGGGCGTGATCTCGACGGAAGTTTTGTGGTAGAGGAAGACCTGGCATGACAAAATTAATAGGCTGGAAGCCATCATCTAGATGACGGTAGAGAGTGGCGAATGTGCTATCGAACATAGAGCGGAATTCGTTTCCTAAGAGAGATCCGGATGCTGTATAGATTGTGATTTCGGCCATGACTTCCGTGATGTTGACGATTCCTGTGTCGCCCTTGAAGTACGGCGAGGTTTGAACATAGTCTTCTACTTCTTTGACGAACTTCGGGATATAGCACCTCAGAGAGTCTGTAGTAAGACCTAATTTGAGAAGCTACACAGGAAGCCAAGTTAGATGATTCAAGTGTTGGACGGGAATTGCATACCCTTTTCTGGTCCATGAAACGTGCATTTGAGCAGTCGTACACTACCTCCTTGCCAAACACAGGTGTCGTAAGCTTTCCATAAACGTCCTCGGCATTTAAATCGGCATGTTTGCCGTTGAGGATAAAGTCATTGCCCTTGGGTCCAAGAAAGACAGTCGTCGATTTGCCAAGCAGAATAAAGGTAAAGCAGTCACCATATTTTTCTCTGCAGTCAAAGAAAAATGCGTACGGGTCAATGCCGTATTGAACGGTGCTCCCGATCAAGGGGAGGATATGGAATACGACCGGTGGGCGATGCGGGTTGGGAAACCATAATTGTCGAACCACATTAGTGACCACAGACAAGATAATGACGATGCTGGTTGTTAGAGGGATTGAGATGGAGAGCGGTAGAGCCCGCAGGGTATCGTAAAAAGAGTCCATTTTGATCCCATCAACGAGGTAGATTGAGATTGATGTGAAGGGTGAGACTTTTCTCAACAAAAGATAGGAACGGTCAGCATCGTTTTAATTGAAGCTAATTTATCGATCTGATCGGATGCGAATACGAGATGAGTCAGCCCTATCGAGAAATGTGCTGACAATTGATCTTGTTCCTGAGAGATGGAAACTAATAATTTCAGGGCATTTCTCAAAGGCTCTTGGCGCTAATCACATCGGATGTTACTGGTCACAGGCTGTCAGCCCTGGAAACAGCCCAACGTTGACCTTGTTCGGGCGTTGAAACAGCTAAGCCTCAGCCGCAAACCTCACGTGGCCATACAATAAATGCCTCTATTTCAACTCTAATTATCCTTCTCTTCTGCTTCTAGAATTCTTTAATTTTTTATTTAACCTCTTTTTACTACAATGGATGGAATCGATTGTCCCGAGGGCGACACTCGCGGTACCAAAGAGCTAGTCGTCAAGCTAATCGTCGCTCATCTCACTGCAGTCGTTGCCTTTTGTCATCTCCAGTCTCTCCGTAATGAACGTCTAAACACCATCGAACCAGTACTGTTCCTCCTCTCCCCATTTATCGTCGTCTTCCAAACAGCTCTTGGTCTAGTCACCATTCACTACTTTCTCATCGAAAGCATCATCAAATCACCCGAATCTTGGTCCAGTCATATTAACACCTATGCGCGCCAATGGAGTCTTCTTTTTGCAAGAAAACCAACACCTAAACCAAAGAGAGACGATGAGTATCGCTCTCAGTCTGGAGGAGCTTGGGTAAATCTGGGGAGGTTGCTAGTCATGTCTGGCACTTTATTCCAATTCGTGGCGACAATCTTTCTATACAGACGAAGGTGGAATCTCCATGGCTGGGAGTCTCTCTCCATTGTCGACCATCGAACGTTTGAGTTGGCTGTTGGCGGTGCAACTGCTACAGTCATGTCTATCTTGCTTATACTGAGATTACCGGGTTTCATCGAATCTCCTCTGATCCCGTATACCCAAGAGAACGGTACGACGCCAGAGCAGATGATTATGTTTTGTCGAGGTGATGCAAGGCGTTGTCCTCAGTGGTATATGCCAGTATATGTATCTGGATATGTGCCCGGAACGACAGCAGCAACATGGCTTTTATGCGTCTTTTCTTCCACATACCAAGGCGAGATGAGATGGCTGGGACATGCGACGTATTTCTCTATACTTATTTATGAGATTTTTACCGAGCAACTTGGTCTTAATATTTCGGTCTGGACGTTCTATCTTCTTGGAGCCACATCGATCGGCTTTTGGATAGCATCCGTCAAAATTCTTTCACAGGTTCCCAGCACTACCTTTACCGACTTGGATAGAAAGCATCCCTGGGTAACTAGGCCAGCCATGGTCATTTTTGGTGCTGTGTTTTTCTGCTTCTTTTTAGTATTAGGTATTTTCATGTTCATGTGTATTTCTCTACTCGGATTCGCTATACTACCGGCCCTGTTATCTGGTATAGTCAGTATTGGATGGACCAAAGGCTCGGAAGCTCAGATGATGCTTTCTCAGGTGCCTTTTGGTACAAACGATAAGGCTACTGAGTGCTTATTGCTTTGGAAAGATCCCGTGGCAGAGTATCTATGGTCACTTGTCTAGACGAGCACCAGGGACAAGCTATTATATGTTGGATTAACCCCAATTGGTGTTCGGGTATCTCGATTGTTGGATCTATTTGGAAATAGAGGGTTAGAATATTTAAGAGCATCAAGTTTTTAGAAGCCAAAGATATATATAACTATATTCTATCGCTACTTTTTATACATCCCAGATGGGACTAACAATGGACTAACACTCCACCATTTCTAACCACACTGATACACTGGTGTTTCAGTATTCCAATAAGCATACAGGTTCTTGTTTCCCTTCCTATCAAGTCTTCGCTGGCTTCTAGCTTCCTCCTTCTTCACCTTTTCTGTAAATTTATGATTTGAAGTAATAAGCGAGCGTTGTTCGGCTGAAGATAGATGCATGAGAGCAGTGCGGTCACCGGCACTCATATTCGCTAATTGATGTGCGGCGGTAGCTTTTTGTCGCTTTTCGCGTCTGGTCAACACTTGTGTGTCTGGAGTAGAAACTTCGTTGCTTGTGTCAACCCCATCGTCACTACCAGCTGCGACATACTCCAACTGTGGTGCTGTTGTTGTACGTAGTCGGCGGCGCGTTTGAAAGAGAGAGGGCTCTGCCTGTGCTGATGACTTTTTTGAGATGAGTCTTCCGGACGGTAGTCTCATCGAGTCCTGGTCTATTTGCAATGGCTTGTGATCGGGATTTTTTTTGTTACCATCTTCATCTACAGAACCCTCTGATAGATCGGATTCAGTCTGGTAAAAGTCGTAAAAGTCGGCAAACTCTGAGTCTTCTGACACGTCAAACTTGCAGTGGCCTTTGCCCGTCATATGTTGCTGGACAGCTTGAACTGTGGACCGCGATGTTCCACAGTAGAGACATTCTTGATAATTAAAGATAACGAGATGTAGATATCTGAAGAAGGTTTCGAGGTCGACAGTGAGATGTTCTTGCTGTGGGATGAATAGGCCGTGTGACTTTTGCATGTGAATCATGCCCTCCTCAAGAGTTGGTGATGATGTGGGACAAAAGAGGCATTGGCCGGGTGTGAATGAGGCGACTTGTTCTGGTTCTTTGGTTGATTCCAAGATGTCCTGATTCATAGGTGTGGTGTCCTCGGGGACGGTGGGTGGTGTTGACAGGGTGGTCATGGTTGCAGTGCTTGTGGCGGTGGTAGTGGTTGCTCCTAGCATGAAGTTGGCGGGATTAGATGAGTTGAGTAAAGTTGTTGGTAAAACTGTTGAAGAGAGTTGGATATAAAACTCTATTGAATGTCTTGTAGTTTGCTGCTGTATGAATACGATAGTCACTGGACATGTCAAGCATTTAAGTACTCCTGTGGTCAAACATCAATAGAGCCAAGAGAGTAAGGCCATTGAGAGAGAATAGTCTAATTGGTCGATCGAAGTGAGTCGAAATGATTGTGCTAGTCTTGTTTGGGCATTGTGGAAAATGATTCATAGTGATTCCGCTTCCCCGTGGAGCCAGTACTTGTTCTATAACTGAATTTGGTGCAGTTTCACACCACACCACAATAGCGAAAAGGTTCCTTGATCCATGGGAACGCGGACGAAAACCCATGGGACCCCGGACCCGAGCGCCACCATCAGAAGATCACTGAAAATTGGAGCAGCCATCTCTGTCTACTACCCTGGAGAACAACTTTGGAACGAATTATCTTCTTATCATCTGGTGACTCACTCGTACTGGCCCTGGAAGATCGGAAATAAATTCAGTGATTTTGTATCGACGTAGAAGGATCAAAATTCTTTTGGTAGTGTGCTGTTCTTGGTCGACAATGCCGTGTTTCTCTCTTCAGGATCACGGGAGGCAGAACTCGTAGAATTGATCCTCGCACAACACAAAAGCAGTATATTTTGCGTATACAACCGCACTTCGTAGCACCTCTGGTGGGTAGCAGAAGAAATAGTCTCTTAAGTCTTAGGGCATAAAAATAAGTAATCTAGGAACCATAGTCTAAGGAGCATAAAGTAATTCACTAATCTTGTCTCCTTTGCTCACAGTCAATTTTTCTGATACCCTGGGGTACCTGTAATAGGTCAGCAATTTTAGTGGGGTCAACCCAGCACCTTCTGGCCTGCGTCTGACCGTGGCAACTTGGCTTAATCATCATCATTGTCACGGCTCAACCTCACGAGTCTTACACCAAAATATATCTCTCAAGTTATCAAAAGATGCAAAAAGATAATTGATAGGCACTGAGAGACTTTTTTGCTCCCGCCAGGGCTTGAACCTGAGACCTTCGCATTACTGAATATTCAGATGGAGTATTAGTACGACGCTCTAACCAACTGAGCTACGGAAGCCGATCAACTTTTGTTGAACGCCGAGCACCGAAAAGCACACCACGTACGGCAAATCTCCAGCGCTGCGACGGAGGAAGGCAGACTTCTAGACCCAGGGCAGTCTACGTATACGTGTTCTAAGCAAGGTGTAGGACCAAGCAGGCTCAAGAATAGTTATTCGCCCATCTATTGAACATCTGTGTCTAGAGAATACTGTTACATTTGCAAGCTAGTTGTTTATAATGCAGAAACTACAACGCCCGAGTTGAGCCCAAAATGTAAAAAGGAGCTCGATAAGCTCATATGCTATGAGCAAAGTTAAATTTTACAGAGACATGGTTGACAACGAAATACAAAAAATATTAGAAAACAAATAAAAAGAGCATGAAACAGCCCATCTAATCCAACCCCTTTACTACTTCCTCCAGTCTATCACCAAAGCATCGCACCAAACTCTCAATCATCTCATCATCTCCACCCCAGATCGCTTCATCTGCACTGAGAGTAATCTTGATACCCTCGCTTTGGCTCACAATAACATTGAAGAAAAGCCTGTGAGCACACAAATGACTCGTGTCTAGATGGTCAACAGTAGACACAGTTGAAGATGGCTCTGTAGTTGTGAAGTAACTTGAAGCCAGTGGCTCAGGAAGTCTGTATCGTTGCAAAGCTCCGCCATCCTTGGCATTGGCTTCCGCAGTGTCGGTACGATGGATGATGTTCAGGTACGAGTTGAACTGAGGACCAATCTTGGACAGGCCATCTGCCTGAGCGACGCATGCAAGTTGCGCAAGGTGATCCTGAACGAAGACAAGCTGACTCTCCAATGATGTGGTCAAGTCTACCGACAAGGGTGTGACAGTAAGTGTTGGTACACTTGCATCCGTCAAATCCAGAGTTTGCGTTCCATCAGGTGACGAAAGGGATCTTGATGCGTGATTGAGTCCAAAAGTAGGACGTGTTGTTTGTGTCATACTCTCGAGAGTCTTGGCATACGCGAGGATGATGGCCGTAGAAGTTTGCGATGGACTCTTCTGAGAAAGTAGGTCAACTGCTGTCTGGGGAGTGTTGACTGGGAAGGTCGCTTTGAACTGTGGACCCAACGGCGATGATGTAGCAGGACCAACAGTTCCAAAGACAGTCTGTTCAGCACGCGACAAATGCTGCTTCCAGTATGTGGTCTCGGCATCAGCATTTCTGACGTCTTTCATCTGCTGAACAATGTGCTGCAATGATGACTGAGTTGCCTCAATCTTGCCCGAGGTCAAGAGTTGGTTCAAGTCCTTCTCGACCATCTTGATACTCCATCCGTCGTATAGCGCGTGGTGCAGTCTCAACACAATTGCCTTGCCGTCAGAAGCTTCCAAGAATGACAGCTGAGCTGCAGGACTCTTCATGTCGGACACCTTGATGTTGTCTTGGGCAACATGATCATTGATCAAAGCCTCGATCGTCTTTGACGACTCTCGAATGGTAGTGAAGCTCTTCTGGGGCGACCACTGCTCGTTGAGAGTCACCTGGAACAACTCTCCTACACCCTCACCACAAGCAAAGGTAGTTCGGAGAATATCGTGAGTGCGGACAAGCTCAGCCCAGGAACTAGATACCTTGTCCTCGGTGAAAGAGTTGTCGACTCGGTATACCCATGGTGGCTGGAAGAACCTCTTGCCATTGTGCAACCACTGCTCCAAGTGCGATCGCTGACCAGACAGAGCTGGTAGAACAGACTTGATGAGGTTCTCTGATGTACCGAGAGCCTTGGCCATCGATGCCTTGAACCCCTCATCCACTGTCGATGACGTTACCCTCCTCTTGACCGACGCCTTTCCACCTGAAGATGAACGCGTGGCGATATCACGAACACTGGCTCCCTTCATAATCTCAAACACACTCAAACTCACCCCAACTCGATCCTTCAAAAGCTTTGACAAGCGGATGGCCAAGATTGAATCAAGACCAACACTGATCAACCTGGTGTCATAACCAATCTTCTTACCTCCGCGTCGGTCACCAATGACCTTTTCCACGACGTTGAGAACTGAATCTGCTGTTGGGATCAAACCGTTCAAGTCCGTGGACTCGGAATTGTCGGCCTTTGGCTTTGTGACTTCTGCCTTGGGAGTCACGCGAAGGTGCTTGGTGTCGATGGCGGGCGAGTTCAATCCGTGAAGCACATGCTTCAGCGAAGCGGCCAATTGTTCGCCGATAGCATTGACCTCTGTTGCAGACATCTTCGCTCTCAATTTTCCGTTTAGCTTGTTGTCTTTGATATGGAAGCTGACAATGAGAGGGTAGTCATCATAGGCCGGCCCAGCTGAGTCTGCAGAGCCAGTCTCTGCTGGCTTGAACAGTGGCGACGATTCGGCAGCAGTACCAGATGAGCCGATCATTCCATCAAACACAAAGAGACTCTGGAAGAGACCAGCTGAAGTCTGTCCTTGTTGGCTTGACCGCCACTCCGTCTGAACCTTCCTCAGAGATGCCATTGAGTTAGTGCCTCTTGCAGAGTCAATCTGCTTTTGCACAAGACTCAAAGCTTGAGACATAGTGAAATCATCACCCGTAACTCCAAGGTTGACTCTCATTGGGAGAGTGTTGATGGTAGGTCCGACGATAGCGACATCGTCCTCCGCATCAGTGGACACAACCTCGCCGTAGACCACATCGGCTTGGTGATAAAGCGACTCGCAAAGGACCTTAACCCATGCCAATTGGAGCGCTGCCTTGACAGTGACGCCAAGTTCTTTGCACTGGGAATGCAGAAGAGAAAGGTCCTGCTCGTACAGAGAGAAGTGGAAAGCAGATGACGCCTTGAGCTCGTCGGCAGGGAAGTCAAGTGGCGTGTAGGTGTAGTCTCGGACAGCATCAACCCAAAATGCAATCGATGACTTTTGAGAAGAAGCAACGGTCTTGGCGAAAGGACGGAACAGACGCTTTGATGAACTGTGCGCTTGAACAGTCTCGCTCTGGAGGCGTCTGGCATAGTTCTCCTCCAAAATGTGCCAGACTGCGTGGATGGATGTCGCGTCGTAAAGTGCATGATGGATTCGCAAATGAACCCTACCACGAGGCGATGACTTGACTTCCCAACTGACAAGATCGTTCTGCTCAGTTGGAGAAACGATGCCTACCCATGGTGATTCATCGTCGTCCGTGAAGATGAACCGAGTTCGGAGAATCTCGCAGGCCATTACCGTGTCTTTGATCGCAGCGAAGAAATGGTCAAGGTCGGGAGTGTCGCCTTGCAGAGCAGAGTCGGACAACTGAATGGCATGGACATAGGTGTATGCATCGCCGCCCGTAGCCAGCGATGCGCTGAGCATGCCTTCTTGGAGGGGTGTCGCGATAAACATCAACTCCTTGGCTAGACGAGCGAGAGTCCTGTCATAGACATCTCCCTCGCCCAATGCGCTGACCTCGGGCTTTGCGACCGTGGTTGCTTGAGCGCCATTCGCAGTCGAAGCCTGCTTGGCTCTGGCATCTCGCAGAAGTTCTGCGACTCCTCCGATAGTGCGAGCTTTAATGACACCATGTGAAGTCAACTTGGTCTTGTAAGACTTGTTGATCTGCTTCACAAAAGGAAGAACTGTGATTGAGTCGAGGCCGAGTTGGTACAAAGAAGTCGACTCTGGCTTGGAAGATACTTCAGAGAGGTCAAGACGCAGAAGGCGACTGATTGACTCGTGTACATTAGCCAAAGCGTTCTTGTAATCCCCATCAGTCGAGTTTGATTCAAGACTGCCACTTGCAGGGCCCTTGTTGATAGGCGAAGGTGCCTTGGCTGTAGGTAGCATGGGCACAATATCCGAGATCTTGACATTGCTATCCGCACAGCTGAACAAAACCTTCTCAAATAGCCGAGCGACATCTCCCAACTGCTTCTCGTCCAATGCACCAGCAGAAGAAAGCGTGAGCTCGATCTTGCCATTGGCGTGGAGATCAACGTCGATGGCAAGAGCCATGTCACTGCTGCTAGAAGTCGGCAAGGCAGTCATGTGTCCTGACTTTGGCTCCTCTTCATCGTGGGCAGGAATGATGTTGATGCTGAGAAGACTGTCGAACAACTTGTCTTCCGAACCAGACCAGCGCTGGACCTTGTCGACACTGACGAGTGGCATGGTACCTTGGCAGACATCGAGATGGCCTTGGTGAACTCTCTGGGCGAGCTGCGGAAGAGTTTCGGTCTGATCGTGGAGAGCGAGGGTTCGAATCAATGTGTTGAGGCATGGCGCGACGAGAGTGTCAACACTAACGGCGACATGGTCGAGTAATGGTCGAAGCGACATGACAAAGCCATAGGTGATGGATGGTTGTTGAGTAAGCTGGGCAAGGCATAAGCTGGTCGCCAGTTGGAATGCCGAAGAAGCTGAGATTGCTGCGTCGGATCCAGACTTAAGCTTGGCATTGAGCTCAGAAGTAGTGTAGCCCAGGCAAAGAGTTGAGCGAGCCATTGAACCGCTCGTGTTGTTGTCATCGAGGGACCCAATGCGACATGGTTGAACATTGTTCAATTCTGCCTGCCAAGAGCGTTTTGTAGCTTCCAACTGATTGCCCGTCAAGTCGCAGTGGCGGGAAATGCTTGAGAGGGCATCCAAGGTGTGGAATGGAGTTGAGGATACAAAGCTTGGATCATTGTAGGCTCGCTCAAGCTTATCTTTGAGGGAGTCGATAGCAACACCATCGAACAGCGCGTGGTGGATCTTGAGAGAGACAGTCGCTCCATCGGAGCTCTCCGTAACGAGCAATCTGACAGGAGGTTGCACGTGCATCTGAGCTACAATATCGGCAGGTTGAGTGTCCTGTAGAGGCGAAATAGGCGGGGAGCGAAGAACGACTTGGAAAATCTGCCCATCTTCATCTCGCTGGATGAAACATGTCCTCAACATGGCTTCTGAAATAAGAATCTGCTCGGCTGCAGTCTTCCACCTGGCGATATCCGTGTCGCGATCAAGGCGGTAATTGAACTGAGCCACATAGGGTACATCATGACCTTCTGTGTCGCCATCATAAGCACTGAGCCACACCAAAGAGCGAGCGATGAGTGCGGATTGGAGAGGAAGACAGGGCAGTACAACCTCGATGTTGTTCCCGTCAAGACCAGTCGGAAGGGGTCCAAGGTCTGCCGCCGTTAAAGTGTTCAAGCTGTGCAGCATGTCCTGCTGATCGTCTGTAGATGTAGGCGTCGCAATCGGAGTGCTATCAGTTGACGCGGCGTTATCGGCGAGTCTGGCAACATCCCTAACCATGCACGAAGTTGTGAGGATATGTGTCATCTTCAATTGCGAGAAGCCTCTTTTTCGTAGAAGGGACACCAAGTTCACAGCAGAAAGACTGTCAATGCCAAGGCGGTGGATGCTACTGCTTGAAGTGGCTTTGACACTAACGCCAACAGACTCTTCAATAGCTGCGACGACAAGTGACTCTTCTGGACTTAGACTATCGTCAGTCATCAGACTCTGTCCAATCTGGCCCTCGAATTCTTCATCTCGCTGTCTAGTCAAAAAGTCGCTTGCCAATCGCCCCAAAAGCTTGGTGTCAACTTTGCCAGACGCAGCCAAGTAGGGAATCTTGGTTACCCAGACCATAGTGGGAACCATGAATGCTGGGAGCTTGGCCTGGCACTCTTGCTCAATTGTCTCCAACAGCGAGGCTCCCTCGCGGTCATAATCGTACAGGAGACCAACGTCCTGGCTGCTTCCCTTCTTGGCGACAAAGCCTAAAAGCTGTTGCTGCTGAGTAGAGCCATCGCCTGTAGAAGCGACCGCAGCAGCAAAGTCCAAGTCACCCGCTTCGCCAGCAACCTGCTTGAGGAAACCGACGACCTCATCCAACTCAAGTCGCTGACCACGGATCTTGGTTTGTTGATCCGCTCTACCCAGAAACTCCAGCGTTCCATCGTTCATCATGCGCATCATGTCACCCGTCCTGTAGACTCTCTTGGTACTTCCCAAGATGGAAACGGTCTGGAAACTCTTGGCGTCTTCGACAGGACGGTTGAGGTAACCCATGGCAACTTGGGGACCGGCGATACATAGTTCACCTGGCTGTCCTCTTATCGCAACGACAAGATCATCAGAAGAAGCGCTAGGACAGAGAAGGAAAGCCTCTAGGCCTTGGAGCGGAAGACCGAGGTTGCGCGCGTTGGAATTGTGATTGACTGCATGACCAAGACATCCAATGGTGACTTCAGTTGGGCCATAAAAGTTGAAGAGAACAGCTCGATCCTCTCCAGTCCTTGTATCTTGAGCCCAGGTGCTGAGAAGCTCATTGGATGCCTTCTCACCACCTGTAGTGACGACGCGCACAGAAGGCACATCTTCAGGTCTCAATCGCAATTGAGTCAAGACTGAAGGAACAGACCCAAAGTGGGTTATGCTCAACTCATTGATCAGTTCCTTCAGGTTCGCCATCATTGATGTGCGGTCTTTGCCGATGACGACTCGGTGACCCAGATGCCATGGCACAAAGAGCTGAGTCAAATGAGGATCAAAAGCTCGCGACGTGAGATTGAGATACTTTCCGACACTGCCTAGCTTCGCTGTTGCTGGGGAATGTTCGATCAGGCGATTGCTGAAGGCGGAGATGAAGTGGCAAAGGTTGCTGTTGGAGACGCGAACACCCTTGGGGCGACCAGTTGAGCCTGATGTGTAGAGGAGGTAGCCTCCATCACCAGCATCAGATTTGTGCTCAGCTACAGGCCAAGAGAGTATCTTGTCAAGGTCACCCTGCCCGTCGGGGAGGGTGAGAACTGGGGAATCATCAGCGGCATCAAGTACAAGGTCACCGACAAGTTCTTCCGTGGTAATGACCAGCTTGGCACCCGCATCACGAATGAGAAGCTGCTTTCTAGCCGAAGGCAAATCTTCGTCGACGGGAAGATAAATGAAACCAGCGCGGAAGATGGCTAGAGTGACTGCCAGTGACTTGATGTCTCTACCCAAGCACATAGCCACGGGATCATCAGGCTGAAGATTGGCTCCATGCTGCGCGAGCTTCGTAACAATGGCATCCGTGAGCTTATCCAGCTGGGCATACGTAACAGTTTTGGTGACAATCTCTTCATCCTCGCCGGAGGATTGGAAGATGACTTCTTCAGCTGCAATCCAATCTGGGTGCTGTGATGCATGAACAGCGATGCTGTCGCTCGGGTTCGCTGGGGTGTTGTCAATCGTGGCAACAGTGCCACTGGCGGAAAGAAGGCGTCCTCCAATTCTGTTCTGTAATTGTGACAGCGGGATCTGCGAAGCTTCAATCATTACCCGCGCTTGATCAAGAACCTGATCCAACATGAGTTCAAGTTGCAATTGACAGATGCGACGTCCATCGCCAGTGAGTTCAATTGACTTGTCGCCTTCGAACACGTTCAATGCAAGAGGATGCTCAACATTGAGCGACAGTGCCTGTCCCACTTCTTTGAACATGTGTGCGACAGGATTGTTGTCATCATCGGACGCTGGATGGTACACAAAAAGACCTGGGAATGGCGCATTACTACTACCACTTCCCCGATTGAGCATCTTCTTCACATCAACAGGATGAAGATTGTGCGTCGTCTTGAACAACTCTGATGAGTCACGGGCCATGTCCTTCCACAGCTCCTCAGCTGAAGATGCGTTTGAGCGAACAACGAGAGGTAGAGTTGCAATGGCAGGACCAACCACGGTCTCTAAGTCGGGATGCAAAGCTCTCTGAGAGACGGTGTGGCCGAGGATAACAGAGTCCAGTTCGAGGTACGAGGCCAAAACACAACCGAAGGCTGATTGAAGCAGGGTTGGAAGAGACACGCCCAAAGTAGAGTCCAGTAGAGAAGCTGGAACATCCTTCTTAGCAAGGAGGATCTTCTGGGTCTGCTTCTGTCGAGACTGCGTTAGGTCGGGCAAAGGAGCGTTCAGCATGCCTCCAGAGACTGTCTTGGTCAGCTCCTCCAGGCGACGGTTCCAAAGCGCCGTTGCTTCATCTCTCTTAGCAGGAGGAGGTAACAAGCCCAATTCAAGGCCTCTGTCGAACTGTGCCACCTTGCCTAGACCTTCAAGAGGTTCCATGTTGTAGAACTTGGTGACGGTTTCGAGGAACATGTCTGATGCGACTGCATCGTAGAGGGCGTGATGCATACTGAGCATCATCTTGTTCGACTCTTCAACAAAGGTGACAGCCCAAGGTGGCTCAATAGTCGTAGTAGGGGAGAGCTCTACCTGTAGCAACCTAGCCACGTCGCTCAAGGTCTGGCTCTGCTCATCGGAGATCTGAGTCCAGCGGACAGTTGGCTTGTCTCGAATGAGTTGAAGAATTGTGGATTGAACTCCCAATTCCTTCGCCCAACCGACGGTGTTATCGCTCTTCTCAACGTCGAGTTGTGTGAGAGGTACAAAAATTGTTCGAAGAATGTCGAAGCGCTTGGCAGCTGCAATCCAAGCTCTCTTCAATTGACGGCCGTCAACTTCATCCAGATGACTTAGGTCAAACACGCGATGAGCCCAATAAGCTTGCGGTACAAGCATAGTCTCGACAATGAGCGACTCTTGCATTGGTGTCGCAGGAAGAATAGACGTTGTGTCGCTTGGTCGTAACGTGCCTTTGATGTTGGCTGTGAGTGCAGCCTTGATGGGGGCAATCCATGAGGTCTCGGCAGCCTTCGCGTCGCTGGTCTGCGGTTCTGTAGTCTTGGGCATACGACTCAAAGTAATGTTTACCAATTCACCGAGAGATTCGCATCTCATGAGATCAAGAACACCAACTTGACACTTGAGCTCACGTCTCAATAACCAAGCCAACTTGGTTACCTGGAGGGAGCTCAATCCAAGACCAGCCAGACTGTCGTCGGGCGACAAGTTCTCGATAGCAATGTTGAAGTTGGAAGCAATGGTCTTGAGGATAGGAAGCTGTTCCGTAGTCCATGCCTGTCGCGCCTGAGTAGGTCCTTGACCTTGCGACCCGACCGTATCATCCCTACCAGCCAAAACGTTTAGATCCGAGTCGGCGTAGATGGCCTGCAACGCCTTTCGATCAACCTTATTCGATGCGGTTCTAGGCATAGTCGTATCCAAAACGACGACATGGCCGGGGACCATGTAAGAGGGCAACATATCCTTCGCCCTCTTGAACACCTGAGTCCTGATCTTCGCAGTGTCGACATTTGCAGCCTTGACAGACACAAACGTAACGACGACCTTGTTGTTGTTCTCGGCGGGTGCTCCCGGTCGCTGCAGGTATAGAGTCTCGACATGCTCAATAGCCGCATCATCGTCCTTGAGGCTTGCACACGCAGCGCTAATCTCACTCAACTCGATACGAATACCAGTGATCTTGACAAGATCATCGTTACGACCGAGGAACTCGAAGCCATGGTCGTTCAAACGGACGAGATCACCGGTGAGATAAATGCGCTCATCAATACCAGGTCCACCCTGGATGAAAGCCTTTGTTGTCTTGGCTTCGTTGGCAAGATATCCCTTGCCAACCTGCGCACCTCCCAGAGCCAATTCACCAACACCATAACGTGGGACAAGCTCCCATTGGTTGGTGCCTTGAGGTGTAGCAACTTCGCGCATAACATAAGCTGTGCATGGGTTCAGAGGGAAACCCACGTTGGCAGCTTTGGCATCATCGCGGCTCTTTCCATAGAATCTCCTCATAGTCGAAACGACTGCGTTCTCTGCTGGGCCATACGTGTTGTAAGCACGAGTGGTGATTTCAGGAGTCGCCCAAGCTTCAGCGACATCCTCGGTGAGCTTCTCGCCGATGAACGTGACATACTGCAAGGTCGACCCTTTCAGCTCATTCACAGCAATGCTAGCGCCGAAGGAGGGTGTGAGATGCGCATGCGTTGGCTGAGACTTCCAGATGAACTCGGTGAATGTTCCAAGGACGAGTTCTCTGGTGCCACTGATGACTGTACCAGCCAATCCCCAAGTGTAGAACAGGTCTTGAACGAAGACATCGAAGCTGTAAGCCGAGAGCTGAAGTGTGCGAACTTGTTCACTGTCATCATGCTCAACCTGTACTTGAAGATCGCGCATGGCTTGAGCGGCGGCGCTGTGCTGGATCATGACTCCCTTGGGTTCTCCTGTAGTTCCCGATGTCCAGAGCAAGTAGGCCAGGTCTTTGCCACTGACCTTGGACGTGATACTGTTTCGTGGTTTCGCTCGAATAGTTGTCTTGTGATCGGCATACTTGTCCACCAAGATAATCTCAACATCCTTGAGAGTTCCTTGCTCAAGACACGGCTCAACCAGTGGCAATGACTCCGTGTTCGTTAGCAACACCCTACTCTGAGCTCTGGTGATGAGAGAAGTGCGTCGCTGAACGGGAGATGTAGTGTCGATAGGGCACCATGCAGATCCAGCCTTGATGATAGCCAGAATTGAGACATAGAGTTCAACACTGCGCTCCATACAGATGGGAATGATGTCAATATCCTGTTCGCGAAGGATGTTGGCTAGACCATTGGCTCGGGAGTCGAGCTCAGCGTAGGTCAACTCGACAGGAGGAGCATCGAGAGAAGAGTAGAAGCTCAATGCAAGGAGGTCAGGCGTAGAAGCAGCCTGGTCTTCGAACTGGGCATGCAGAACTTGAGTTCTCTCGTAAGCCTCGCGTATGTCGGCGGGCATTGCTTCCAAATCGTGCTGAGCAGGAATTGTTCCTTCTGCGGACAACAAGGCTCGATCCATACGTGCTGGTAGCGATTGAACCAAGTCATCCGGCACAGACTGAAGTATAACTTCAGTAAGAGCCGCGAATTGCTTCACAATGCACGAGGCAGAAAGCTCAGAGAACGTCTCGTCGCGGTAAGTCACCTTGAAGAAGACGTCATCGAACTTTCCATTGCGATCCGCAGAGTTGGGGTTGGTGGGAAAGACTTCTGCAAACATGGCAAAGTCGTAACGTATCGCAGGGTTCGAGATCTCTGTCCAAAGTGCAGTCCCTTCGCTGCCATCTCCGGATGAAGGGTAAGCTTGCAGAGCAAGAGCGGTGTTGTAGGGAAGAGTCTTGAAGACGCCGAAGGAAGTGTGTCTGTGGCCCTGCGCGAATCGAGAGTGGTCCATCATATTGTCAATGAGCTGTCGCAAGCTCTGTGACTCGGGTAGAGCGACGCGACAAGGGACGACGGAAAAGGTCGGTGCATGGATGAATTCGTCATGGCCTGAGAGGACACTTCCAAAAGTCACATCATCAGTATCCGCCTCGGAAAGGATGTGTAAGAGCATAGCCCATGATGCTTGGAGGACTGTGAGGGGGGAAGCTCCCAGCGCCCGACTCTTGGACTCGAGGATACTCCAGGGAATGTTGCTCGAGTGTTGAACCATTGCATGTTGACGTGCTCCAGCAGCTGGTGGCTTGACATTGTTGCCGCTGATGGCCCCAAGAGGCTCAGTCTCCCAACCATCGAGAGCCTTCTGCCAAAGCTGATCCGTTTCTGTGCTGACATTGGAGGCCCAATTGAAGACAACCTCGTAAATACCTTGTCGCGCGAGGGGTTCTAGATCAGCATACTGTCGGGTGATATCGCTCATCAACACCTCGAGTGATGGACCATCACAGATGCAGTGGGCGGCGCTGATGATCAAAAGTCCACCACTGTTGGAGTCTTCCGACTCAATGACCTGGATGTGATACAGCCTGTGATTCTCAAGATCGAGCTTCTCCTCGGCCTGTTCAATCCATGCCTGCGCATCAGAGACATTGTTAGTTCCTTGGTGCAAGACCACGCTGGGTTCCCCTTCCAATGCCTTCCAAGCGTCAACTGTCAAAATTGCCTGAATGAACGGAGACAGAGTATCGTCGCAGGGAAGTAGTACCGAGCGATAGATGGCTTGTCGGGAAAGTACAGCAATAGCAGCATCCTTCAGAGCAGTGCCGGAGACGCCTGACTTGAGTCGCAAAACAGTATGGCTGATGTAATTGCGCTTGTCCATAGCAAAACTAACGGCCAATTGGCTCTGGGTACTGGTGGCAGGGAGGATCATCTCAACATCGGACTCGTTCACGCCTAGCTTGTCAACAGCCTCAGGCAGATGCTTGGCAGAGAACGCTTCAAGCCTGGCCTTAGTTGCAGATTCCTTGGTGTTTGAAGTAGCCGATGCATTCAGGTCCTGTGTGCTGGGAAAGAAGGCAGAGCGAATAGTGGTGTTGGGGTCAAGCAGGACTGCAAGTGATGGTTGGAGTCTGGCTTGGGATGAGTGACCAGAAGATCGTTCAGAGACTGGCCATCGAGTTCTGACATCTCGCAAAACTCGCATTGCTCGAAGACTGTCAATTCCTGCATCTGCTAGAACGGTGGCAGGTGTGACGGTAGGCGTAGGCGCGGAGCCGTCGCCAAGAACCCCACGCACGATTGTTAGAAGTTCTTCCTCGAGCTTGGCATCCTCAGGATCCTCCAAAGGCTGAAGAGTATGTGAAGACTCAGACAAAACAGCTTCCTGATGGTTCGTACTACTGTCCTTCGCCAACACATCATTAACAATCCTCAAAGCAGCCTTGCGATCGGCCTTTCCAGATGCAGACCTCGGAAGTGCATCAACTTCCAAAATCCTGAATGGCCTCATGTAATCCGGCAAATGCAACTTTGCAGCTTCCAAGCACTTCTGATGAACATCCCCAAAAGTGATTCCGGTACGAGACTCAACAACGATCAGACTGACGATCTTTTCTGAACCAGCCTCTGTACCTTGCTTCCAGACGCAGGCCATAGTTTCTCTCACGCCGTCGACTTTGCTGGCCAGTACACTTTCAATCTCACCAAGCTCAACTCTTCGTCCGCTGAGCTTGACTTGATCGTCCGATATCCTGCCAAGGAACTCAATGACAGGCGATCCATTGGGATCAAAGACTACCCTTGCCCTGTCACCAGTCCTGTAGGCTCGACCCCATTGAGGATCGTCGATGAATGCTAGAGCAGTCTCTTCTGGACGGTTGAGGTAGCCAGCTTTGCTCACTTGGGGTCCTGTGATGACGAGTTCTCCAACTGCACCCATAGGAACAGGCTGCAGACCTTGAGATAATGAGTGGTCGACGATTAAAGCGCCACAAGTGGTCAGCGGTGTTCCAATAACTGAACCTCGCTGGTTCGCAGGGACATGAGCTTGCGCAATGCAGTAAATTGCTGTCTCCGTCGGGCCATACCCGTTCAAGATGCCTCGAGGTACATGTGTAGTCTCATCGTCTCCCGTCGGGTTCCATTGAGAAAAATCCTGCAAGAGTCTTGCATTCAGTGTCTCGCCACCAACCATCAACCCCTTGATTGATTTCGGATCCAACAGGCTAGCGAAGCTAGGTGTGATATTCGTGATATCAGCCTCCAGAGTCGTAACAACCTTGTCAATGTTTTGAAGAGTAAGATGTCGAGGTGCACAGCAGAGTGTCGATCCACTGCTCAGAGTCCAGAAGATTTCAAAAAGGGAAATGTCAAAGGTTGGTGCTGCGCCTTGGAACCATCTAACTGGTTGGGTTGTAGCTTGTGAGAGAGTGAAGTTGTAGTGAGCACTCAGAGAAGAGATTGTGCACGAGGCAGAGAGATGGCTAACTGCCACACCCTTAGGAAGACCTGTTGTGCCGGATGTATAAAGAACGTAGGCAATGTCATCCACTGATGTTGACTGAGATGGCAACTGTGGTGGCTCGATGTCGCGGGAAGCCAGGTAGGGAGTAACATAAATGATTTCTGTTGAATCTTTCCAAGCGTCCAAGTCCAGGAGAGATGAAGTAGTTAGAATAGCAGTTGGTTTCAAATCAGCCATCAAGGCCTCTTTTCTTTCCTTCGGTGCGTCAACAGCGATAGGACAAAAGGCAGCTCCAGCCTTCAAAACTGCAAGATAGGAGATGTAGAGTTCTGGACAAGGTCCCATAAGGACGGCAACTGTCTTGAGCGACTGAGGTGATTGTCTCGTCAGTTGTACAATCCTGGCGGCCAGGGTAGTCGCAATGTTGGAGACTTGTTGGTATGTGAACTGGATACGGTTGCCGCTTTCGAGATCAGTCAAATAGTCGATAGCAACTGACCCGGGGCTCTCAATAGCACGCTGCTCAAACCAACTATGCAGAAAGCCTATGTTGCTGCTTTCACTGTTTGTGTTGCCATGATTGGATTGTGTTCCATTTTGACAAGAATGGTTTTTTGGTGGGAAGTTGAGCACAGAAGGCTGTGACCATTCAGAGAGTCCAATCTGGTTTTCTTGGCCAAGGATATCATCAAACATAAATCCTACTGCTTGAAGAGCGGCTTCAGGAACTATGCTCGACTGAACAGCCAGACGAATCTCGCCATTGGATTCGATGTGAAGTTGCACATCCTATAAATATCTTAGCATACATTCTTTCTGAACTCTCAATTTGAAATCAAGCTCACCTTTCCTTCGCCGATAGAAAATTGAGTAGGAATATCTTGGTCAGATGGGCATTGAATAAAATCGATATTCTGAGTATCTGAACGTGCCAAGATATATCCACCACGTTGTGAGTCCTGGATACAAAAGCTCTCTCCCTCATCAAGAATGATGAGTTGAGAAATGAGCTTCACAAATGCCTTGATGGCAGTGTCTTGATCAGGTCTTGGCTCAAATGAGCTCTTCCAGTGTAGTAGCTGATCATTTGATGGTTGCAAAGATTGCTGGTAGGTGTGAAGTGGCCGAAGCTGCGTGACAGGCGGCTGCTGGGTAGAGAATCCGGTATCCATGTTGTTGGTCGTTGCAATTTTTCACAACCAGTATCCAAAAGTGACTCGAATGTCAAAGTCGTGATGTCTCACTGTGGTGTTTACGTGATCATCTACCAAGATAGATCAGATCAGATAACTGTCATGCCAGGCCCTTGACAAAATTACGTCGGCCGTTATCGCCCGAACTAAAGCTATGACGATGTCCACCTCTACGAGCTATTGGTACACAGTATGTCATGGCAAATGGACCCCGAGAATGAAAGTGGCTTAGACCCCATAACAAGTGAAACATCCGAAGGAAAAAAAGGTTCCATAACTCATTTCGGTGGCACAGTGCAAGAAGTAATAAGATGGTGTTGATGATCAGATAAGATTACGGTTGGTCTGGGACGCAACCATGAATTAGTTACGTACTGAGTGCCGATCCCAGGCGGCCGCTTCTAAAATGTCTCTCAACAAGGCCCAAGCCAGTATAAGCGATGTTACATCATGACACACTAGAAGAGATTTTATCAATCACTAATATTTATCAATCAATGCGATCTGCATAACTAACTAACTAAAAAAGAAAAGAAAAGGAAAAAAAACTAAACAAAGTGTGCCTCTTGGAAAAATCGCTCACGCTGCAGGGCAAACAGCATAGCCGTCTTGTGCGGCAAATGGAACCTCTTCTTCCTCTCCTGGGGCAAAAACCTGTCCTGGATCTGCACATGGTTAAGATCGTATTCAGGCTCGGCAATGACCTGTTTGGTTCTTGGGTCCCGCAGAAAGCAACAATGCTTGATGCTCGTCGCCACAGCCTGGTACCGTTTTCCGCCTCGGAAACGCTCCTCTCCGACAATGATATGACTGTTCTGATCATGCTCACCCACAATAATATTGCATGCTGATCTGAAGAAGCACGACGCATTGTCCTCCATAACCCAGCCTATCTCCGTATACCCGGCTAGTTCCCCGTCCCACTCAAAGACACAAGACATGGAATGCGGGTCTGCGAGTTGGTTGGCAAGGTAATTGCGGTGATGTTCATCTGGGCCACGCTCTTTCCACGCTTTGTTGACGCGGTCTGAGTTCTGCCATGTTTTGTAGGCTTCAAAGTGTGCTGGGTTGAAAGCGTCAATGTGACGGATTTGAAGCTGCTGGCCTAGCTCCATGATGTAACGAGAGTAAATGACAGTGCCAGGCTTGGGTTTGGGAGGTCGAACAGGATGAACTGTGCACACGTTTCCTTTACGCGTGAATCCCAATTGACTAGCGAAAACACCCATTGTTCCATTGAAGCCAGGGAAGTTTGTGACTTCGGGTCGTGACTGGAGCCAGTGTTGAGAGTCTGGTGCTCCAGCGCCTTGCCAGAATGTGTCGTGAGACAGCCAGTAAACAGTCTCTCGGGGTGTAGATGTCGATGAGTACGGAGATAGAACACCCAATCCAGTGCTTGTGATGTATTCACCAATTTTGTGACTGTCGATCGAGATAGCTATCAAGTCCTCATCTCGATGATCAGGATGAACCCATAGCGCATAGACAGAAGCCCATGTCAATGCTAAATCGCCATTTTCACCATGTGAAGCAAAAGGCGAGCTTGGGTTACTGATATCAGAGTTGAATATCTCGAGCTCAAGGACAGGACCGAATTGTGCTCTGTCATCGTTGATCATGGGAGGGGATATTCTGGTCTGTCGTTCATCCGTTGACCATCGTGCTAGCGTGGTGTTGCCAGACCCAACGAGATAATCATTCTCGGTATTGGCAATCCAGATGCTCGTTTTGCCGTCGGGGAGTCTGAAAGACGTCTTTTTAGAGGTTTGCCATGCTTCTTTTGGTGGCGTCGGGTTGCGTGGGGGAATAGCGTCGATAGGTCCTGGTGCCATTTTGGTCGATCTAGGGTATGTGTTAGATTACACCAAGCAATAGTCATGAGTCCTAGACTTACAGAATAGATGTTGTTATAGATAAACAATAGATAAATAGACTGAAAGTTCTACGAGTCGTATTTGCCAAGATGACGATAGATCAAGACGTGATAAAGCTCGGTAGTTATACCATGGTCATTCACATTTCATCAACTCTGTTTGGTCAACCCTGGTGATCTACATCATTTACCACTCCGCCCTTGACTCGGAAAACAATAGCTCCTATTACATAGCGCTTACAGACTGTGTCTCAACTCTTGGTACCCCAGATCATCAGTCCTAGGGTAAATCTAGCCAAGAAGCGGACACTGACGTTTCGATGAAACGCTGAGCAGAACTTGGGACCTTTCCAGTGCTGATCGATTCTGAAAGCACATGGTCACAAGCATTTGTCGGCACAACAAACCGACCTGCATATGTACAGTCCTGATCTTATCCTCCGTCACTACGTTGTATTGTGCAATTCGAGCTCCTTTCTTCAGCATGGTCTTACGCTAACACGTCATACTTTTGACTAAAAAGTAGTAAAAATTATGCTTGTTTCCACCGTATGCTGGGCCGCTTTCAGGCATAAAATTAAGTCTCTTCAGGGATCGTCCATTTATCCCACTCGGCATTGGGAAACTGTGCCGGCATTAAGCCAAGTTGAGCTGTAGCCCGACCGTACGGAACACTGTGAGCTTATTCCAAGTTCCATCCTTTAGTCACTACTAGACCCATAATGTAACCCTGGACTGGATCTGCACACCGACCCCAATAATCATGTACCCGCACAGTGAACTTGTTTTTTGAAGGGCTGTTCCGAATACGGACGTCTAGGGAGCTTGTCTCCTGGGATCCATGTTTAGACCTTTTGAGCGAAACTGGACGTCAAGACGCAGATTCTAGTCTGAGGAGACTTGTTTCGATTGTCAACTCCAGCCATGGCGACCAACGATGGGAAGAGCTTCCCTCCGAGGAAATGGTACAGGAGAGTACCGCTTCTATCGACAACGCCAATTGAGCAACGCCTAACTGCACCCAAATCCTCTCCTTCGCCTGCAAATGTCGAAGACCAGAACAATGGTCACCATGACAAGCTTCCTCTCCCTGAGGCAAACGCCAATTGGCTGTCTGTCCTGACATTCAACTGGCTGGGTCGTCTTTTGCGAACTGGTTATACAAGACCCCTTCAAACCGACGATTTGTATGACATGCCAAGTCACAGATTGGTAGAAGACCACTCAAATCGACTTGAAGAGGCTTGGGCTGCTAGACTGTCTACCAACCGTGGTAGAAAGCCAGTCAACTCTAAGAACCCACTATCTTGGCGACCGTTCTGGGCAAGACATACAACAGACACGACTGTCTTGACGTTGGCCCTCAACGATGTCTGCTTCAAGTGGTTCTGGATAGGTGGCATTCTGAAACTTGCTGGTGACCTATCCCAAATCATCTCACCTCTTCTCATCCGTTTCCTCATCGGTACTCTATCAGACTCATCCCAGCAAGGTCTTCGCTCCGGCTTTGGCTATGCAGTGGGATTGTTCCTTCTTCTCGTCTTTTCAGTCACATCCAATGTTCACGGCTTCTACCGCTCTTACACAACTGGAATCCTGCTTCGTGGCGCTCTGATGCACGTTATCTATCGCAGAGCAACGACACAGCTGAGTGAGCGTGCCAAGCTTAAACATGGCCTCGGAACGGGAAAGCTCATGAGTCTCATCAGCGCTGATGTTACGCGTGTGGACTTTTGCTGTGGATACTTCCACGTTGCTTGGACGAGTATCTTCCAGATGCTGCTTTGCTTCGCTTTGACTGTTTGGACGATGGGATACAGTGCGTTGCCAGGATTTGGTTTACTGGCTTTGCTGTATCCGCTTCAATCTTTCATGATGCGTCGGCTTCTTCTTCTTCGCCGAGGAAGTATGCCATTCACAGACGCACGTGTCAAAGCAGTTGTGGAAGCCGTATCTGCAATTCGTCTTGTCAAGACCAACGCTTACGAAGAGAGTTTGCTTTCCAAGATTGGAAAGCTGCGAGCTGATGAAGTTGTCTACATTCGCAAGCGAATGCTTCTGAGAGCTCTCAACACTGCCATTTCTTACACAGCTCCCACTTTGGCTTCCGTTGTCAGCATTGTCTGCTATGGAGCGACGTCTAAGAATGGGATGGATGCTGGAGTTGTCTTTTCCGGACTTGCCTACTTTATGCTTCTGAGAACACCCCTTATGGCATTGCCTACTGCTCTTTCGGCTGTTGCTGATGCTAGAGCTGCACTGGAACGGTTGGCCATGTTCATGCTCGCTTCTGACACAAACACTGATGGTCAGAAGTCGGGCCAGCAGTCTGATCTAGGTTACTCTTCGGAGAGTCCTGAACCTGATACTGTGATTCGGGTTGAAGATGCAACTTTTGCTTATCACGACGATGAGCAATTTGTAGCCGCAGACGAGAAGCGAGAACCAGAGACGTCAGCCACAAGCCAACGACTTTGGCTCGACTCATTCTCGGTTAAGCGTAATCAACTTGTCTGTATCGTCGGAGCCGTTGCATCGGGCAAGTCATCTGTTTTGAAAGCACTCTTGGGTGATCTTCAGCTTGTCCAAGCACGATCTTTCCATCTGGGCCTCGACAAGTCTTCATCTCAGATCGCCTTTGCACCCCAAAGTGCCTGGCTGCTGAGCGAGACTGTACGAGAAAACATTGTGTTTGGGCGACCTTTTGACCACGCATGGTACAACGAAGTCCTCACCAGATGCTGTCTTCACCCAGATATGAAGGTCTTGCCTGACGGTGACATGACTGTTGTTGGCGAAAACGGTGTTTCACTATCCGGTGGCCAGAAGCAACGTATCAGTCTTGCCAGGGCCATCTATGGTAGAAGCTCGCTTCTTTTCCTTGATGATTGTTTCTCTGCTTTGGACGCTCACGTCGGCGCTCGCGTATTTGATATGGTTGTCAATCAGGCACGTCGAAATAATGAGGGTACGATTGTCTTGGTCACACACTCCATCCGCTTTGCTAGACAAGCAGACCATATCGTCTACATGGAGAAGGGGCGTATTTCAGAGCAGGGTTCGTACGAGCAGCTGCAGAGTCTGGATGGCGCCTTTACTCAGTTTGCTGGATCTCAGCCTCTGATTGCAGAGTCAGACTCTGGTTCCGAGACGGCTAGTAGTCATGGTTCTGACGAAGCTGTTGATGAGAAAGTCGTTGAGGAAAAAAATTCTGAGTCCAAGACCAAGGAGAAACCATCCACAACACGCGGCAAAGAAGTGATGCAAACAGAAGAACGAGTCGTTGGCTCTGTTAGTGGCAGAACCTACATCCGATACGCGCAGTTTGGCAACGCATTGATCACCGTTCCTCTTCTTCTTCTATCTATCGCTATTTACCAAGGAACCAGCATCGTCTCACCTCTTTGGCTCAGCTGGTGGCAGAAGAACCAGTACACATCCATCTCTGAAGATGCCTACATGGGCGGCTACGCAGCTTTTGGTGCGGGTCAGTCCATCGGTCTATTCTGTATGAGCGCCACGTTTGCACTGTTCTGCTTCTGGTGCTCCAACAAGCTTCACCATGCTTCCATGTCCAAGGTTTTGCTCGCACCAGTTGCTTTCTTTGATACCACACCCCAGGGGAGAATCACGCATCGCTTTAGCAAAGATGTTGATGCCGTTGATAACGTGGTCGGTGAGACTTTGCGACTCTTTATTTCTACGTTTGTTCAGGTCCTTGGCACGATTATTGTTGTGAGCATTATTGTGCCAGCGTTTTTAGCCATCGCTTTTGCTTTGTTGTTGATCTACACGTGGACGGGAATGTACTACCGTCCTTCGTCACGAGAGCTTCGTCGTCTTAACAATTTGCTTCGAAGTCGTATCTATGAGCATTTTGGCGAGTCTCTCTCAGGTCTGCCAACTCTGAAGGCTTTTGGTGCGGTACCTCGCTTCGTCGATGACAATGCCCGCAAGATCGACACTGAAAACACGGCTTACTGGCTCTCGATCGCTTGTCAGCGATGGCTCAACCTGCGTCTCGATCTCTGTGGTGCAACTCTCGTGCTAGCTGCCGGTTTACTCGTTGTCGGTCTGCGAGGCACCATTGATCCCTCCTCTGGTGGTGTAGTCCTGTCATACATCGTCACCGCGCAAGCAGTGTTTGGAAACATGATTCGTCAAAGCGCCGAGATTGAGAACAACATGAACTCGGTGGAAAGAATGCTCCATTATGCTTACAATATTGAGCAAGAGCCTGAACATCGCATTGAGCGAGTTGATAAGCAGTTGGAGACCAGTCAGTGGCCCAGTGCTGGACATGTTGAGTTTCAGTCTTTTACTCTCAGTCATCGACCTGGCCTGGACCCAGCTCTGAAGGATATCAATCTGGATATCAAGCCTGGCGAGAAGATTGGCGTCGTTGGGCGTACGGGAGCTGGCAAGACAACATGTAATTCCTAGATAATCGTCTTTTAAAGCATTGTTGCTAACGAATCACTAGTGATCTCTGCTTTGCTACGAATCACCGAACCCACGAACGGACGAATCCTTATTGATGGTGTCGACATCCACACAATCGGCCTCCACCTCCTCCGATCCAACCTATCAGTCATTAGCCAAGACGCAGTCTTGTTAGCTGGCACTATCCGCTACAATCTCGATCCCTTCCAACAATACGACGACGAGTGGCTTCGAGAGTGTTTAGATCGCGTTGGTCTAAGCCAAATACCTTCCCACACAGATGCTGAAAAGCAGGTCTCCGACTCGAGCGGTGACACGCCAAGCCTCAACCTTGACTCAGAAGTCAAAGAGAATGGATCCAACATCTCCCAAGGACAACGATCCTTGATTTCTATTGCTCGGGCCCTTGTGCGAAAGTCAAAGATTGTCATTCTAGACGAGGCCACAGCTTCTATTGATGGCAGATCAGATGCAAAGTTGCAGGCCATGTTGAACGAGGTCGTGGGCGACGCGACTGTTCTCACTGTGGCTCATCGCCTGGACACTATAGTTTCTACGTGCGACAAGGTTGTTGTCATGGATAGTGGACGGGTAGTCGAGTTTGCTACTGTTTCTGAGCTGTATGCCCAGCAGGATAGTATTTTTAGATCTCTGTGTGATGCTGCAAAGATTTCTCTTTGAGCATTGTATTTCTAGACTATTTTTAGAGCTTTTTCTTCGTACTCATTTTTAATATGAATAAAACTATTACTTCGCTATCACCGAGTAACCTGGTTGTTCCCATCTGAGTGAAACCTCGTTACGACATCAGTTTGCGATAACGGACCGATCAGATTGATAAACCAAGATCTACACTGACATGTCCTGCAATATGACCCAGTGAACCGGTTTCCCGTGAATCATGCCTTGGGTAAGAACGGACAGTAAGGATCGTCTGCAGAACAAGATCGCCGAATTGCCAGAAAGCTTCACATCTAAGCTAACGAGCAGCCAAGCTTTGAAGTGCGAATAGTCAATGAGCTAAATCTGGTCTGAGACGATGTAAAGTGGCTCAATGGCTTTCGTCCCTCATTAAGCTAGCTACTAGTTGCATTGCCAACATCACAAGACAAAGTCCACATCTCACTGTGAAAAAGACAGGGTCAATCGTGAAAATTCTGTCCCCCTTGCAGCATCCCACGCGTGCAAAAGCCATGTTCGGACGATTTGCCTTATATCGATCTGATTGCCAGCATTAGACCTGGACAGTTTGCATCAGAAACAAGAACAAGGTTCCTTTCGGGCCATACGATGTGCACATGTCACAGTTGTTGATACTGTCACATTACACTGTCTCGCTCTTCTGAATATAGTAAAGATCGTCCTACCCGTCCCACTCCAATGCCGATCCCTACTCTGCTGGACCATCTGATTAGATGGAAGTATGTGATAATCTTGGCTTCATGCAGACTCAACCAACAGAAGTGGATGGAGCAAAGATCAGATAATCTCTTGACGGAAAACCACGCATGTTGATCCCCTTGTAGTTTTTCCAGTCCAGTCACTAGACTAAAATCACACCAGTAACTACACCCTGGCTTTTACTGATCCGAGAAGCGGCGGCAAGACCCTGTATTCTTTTTTCGGTACCTTGGCATTGCCTGTTGGTTCTGTCTTTTTTTGCTCAGTCTTGTAGGGGGCGAACATGACCAACGGCTTTCTAATTCTGTAGAGAGAAAAAATCAGGCCAGAAAAAAAGAGACTTTGAATGCAAGTAGAAGATCTCTTCTCCCTCCCTCTTCTCTTGTCTGTTTAACCTTTCATCCCATGCGCTGTCAATCTTTCATCTAGAGCACAAGCTCAGCATTGCCCCCCAAAATGTCAGCACCCAACAACACGTCGGGTTCAACACCCCCGCAGACCCAGACCTCGCCGGAAATGTTCGAACTCAACGAGAAGAAGGATTTCGATGCCACCAACGCCCCCGTATCCGACGATGAACACAAGGAAATTGGTGTCGGCAGAGTTGAGGCCTTCAACAAGGTCCTTTACCAGTCTGGCAAAAAGGGCAAGATCTTGCTCTGGCTGCTTGGTGTCTCTATCGGCTTGACCATGTTCGCCTACGCGCTCGACATGGGCATCACCACCACCATTTTCGGCACTTTGGCAGCTTCCACCTTTGGCGTACACAGTCAGCTCGGTACTGTCAACACGGCAGGACAGATTATTCGCGCCATTAGCAAGCCCTTCATTGGAAAGCTTGCCGATATCACATCGCGACCTACGACTTATGTTGTAGTCCTTGTCTTTTACGCTGTCGGTTTTGCTGTTGCTGCTAGCGCATCTGGTTTTACCTCGTATGTTATCGGCATCTGCTTTACATCCGTCGGCAAGTCGGGTCTTGATCTTCTCAGCGACATCATCGTCGCCGATTTGACACCCTTGGAATGGCGAGGTTTCTTCAGCGCTTGTCTTGCTCTGCCATTCATCGTCACGGTTCCTGTCAATGGTTTCATTGCCGAGGGCTTTTATGAGGATTGGCGATGGGGTCTCGGCATGTTTGCCATTCTCGTCCCCGTTCTCCTCCTCCCTGCCATCTTCACCCTCTACACGATGCAGCGTCGTGGTGAAAAGGCAGGAATGGTCACCATGGCTGACTCCAAGGACGTGCGAATGGGTCGCAGTGAGACCACCCCCAAGAACTTGACCTACTGGGCCAAGCTTGCCTACCGCGGTCTCATTGACATTGACATCGTCGGCCTCATCCTTCTTGGCTTCGCATTCTCTCTCATCCTCCTGCCTATTACTCTAGCAAAGAGTGCCAAGGGAGGATGGAACAACCCCAGCATGGTTGCCATGATTGTTGTAGGATTCGTCATCCTCATCCTCTTCGGCCTCTACGAGTACTTCCTCGCCCCCAAGCCAATGATGACAAGGCGCATTCTTCAGAACAGAGCTTTCATCGCCGGTGTCATTATCCACATCTTCAACCAGATGGCTTCGTCTGTGCGCAACACCTACTTCTCGTCTTACATCCTCATCATCAAGGAGTGGACAACCTACCAGTGGACCATTTTCCTTGGTATCACCACCATGGGTCTTTGCCTGGTCGGTCCCATCGTTGGTCTCATTCACCGCGTCTCTCATCGCTACAAGGGTCTCATGATCTTTGGTGCCGCGGCTAGGATTCTTGGCTACGGTCTTCTGATCAGCCCCAACGGTATGATGACTGAGGACACTGCCCGTCTCGTTGCAGCCCAACTCATCTTCTGTCTTTCTTCCCTCAACGTCGTTGGTGTTCGAGTTGGTGTCCAGGCTTCAGTCCCTCACGATGACATTGCCTCTCTTATTTCCATTATCACTCTTTGGTCTACTCTGGGCTCCAGTGTTGGTAGTGCTATTGCCACCAGCATCTGGACCGAGCAGATGGTTGACCAGATGCACGTCGAGATGCCCGACGTTGACGCCACAACTATTGCCACTATCTACGGTAACATCAAGACCCTCAAGACGTACGACTTCTTCGACCCCATCCGTCAAGGTTCCATCCGTGCTTACTCCATCGTCAACGGTCATATCACCATTGTTTCCATCGCCTTTGCGTGCGTTCCCCTCATTGCCTCTTTCTTCATGCCCAACTTCTACCTTGGCAAGCAGCAGAACGCTGTCAACAACAAGGGTCTTGATGGCGAGGTTGTCGATGTTCCCAAGAACGGGGCTACAGATGCGAACAACACCCAGACTGAGCCTGCTACATTCATGCAGAAGATGGCTGCCTTGTACCGCAAGTAGGCTGTCTCTTGGGATGTTTGAAGCCCTTGCATGAATGATCTTGTAAAGGCTTTCGCAAAACCGTAATCTGAGTGTTCAAGACACCAACAGCATTTATTTACTGTAAAATAATAACACTCGACCTCTAGCTTGAGTAAATCTATCTTAATATACAACTAGTCCCCTGGCGGAAGATCCAAGCCAGGGGCATTGTTTTCTCTGTACTGTAACACCACCTTCTTTCTGTGAATTTCTATTGCTTTTCCTACTAGAACTATCTCGTGATTACAAACATGAGTGTCTCCTTGAATTTGCCTTTCGCCCAGACAATTCGTACAAGACCTAGTCGAAAGGATCCCCTGCTGACCATGTCTCCACGTGATGATCAAGACCCACCAGGCCTATCTGATCATCTGATAATCACTCTTGACTTCACGATAACAATCTTTACATCTTCGAACCTCGGTCCCAGATATCGCTGTAATAAAGAAACATGCGATATCTAAAATTAAACAACCTAACATGTTCCATCACCTCTCTTGCCTCTGCCCTTGTATCGGTGGACGCGTCCTCGGCAAACCCCGCGTTATGTGGTAAAGCCTGTCGGCAAACGTTCCGGACTCTCAAATTCACAGATGCGCCAGAGGGTGTTTTTTTCGCAAAGCAAGAATGCACAAGCCGACTTTACCAGACCTCCTTGCATCTCTGCTGGGATGCCCACTGTACAGAGGATGTTTGGCAACACGAATCAAGCCTTATGAACGAGACGTGCCAAGATACATACGGTTCATATCTGGCGCCACACAACATAATCGATGATATAACGGATAAACAGAGAGCTCAAATCATCATATTCGATGCAAACGATCCAAATCGCGCTGAACGATATGGTGCGCTGATGCTTCCGTCACAGGCTTACTATGACATTTGGATCCGAACATTGGTAAGTTATGTCAAGTTAGCTGCTTACTTCTCAAGACATCTCACTTAACACAAGTCCAGACTGCGCATGATTATATATGGGACTATCATTACTACTATGGCTGGGCCATGGCTATCTTCTGGGCTGTGGTCGTTACAGTTGGCATCGTGAACCGCATCTTGACACAACTGCCCACCTCAAATAACCGTCGAAGCATTTGGCTCAAACGTAACGTCCTTCTCCCTGCTACATTTGGCAGGCGCTGTGTTCAAGACTTTTGCGGCTTTGGCACTCTTCCCCCACGCATACAATCTTTGACCATTTCTTTGTTCGTGATGCTTAATATCGTTTGCTCCATTCACGGATATAGTATCTTCGAGGGATATGGATAGTGAGTTTTCAGTCATAAGTAAAGCAAGGCTTGTGCTAACAGCAATTCAGTTACCCTTCTGTTTGGCTACAGATCCTTAGGCACGTCTCCGATAGAACAGGCATCATCTCATTTGCCAACTTTCCACTCATTTGGCTGTTCGGTATGCGGAACAACATTGTTATATGGTTGACAGGTTGGGACTTTAAAACTTACAATAACTTCCATCGTTGGGTTGGCAGAATAGCCACTGTCCAAGCTGTCATCCACTCCATTGGATATATCATTATAATTTTCCAGAGTATGTCACTCTACATAACGGCTGAATCTGTGGCTAACTCATCAGGGGGCGGCTGGGAGTATTTCTGGAAAATCTCCAACCTGAAATTTTGGTGGACCGGCGAGCTGGTAAGTCAAACGGTTTGCTATCTTGTTCTTGACTAATGCATCTCAGGCCACTATCTTCATCTGTTTACTTGTCGGTTTGTCATTTTTCTGGGTACGACGCAGACAATATGAGGTTTTCCTCATTTCGCATATTGTTCTATCGATCTTGATCCTCGTGACAATGCTTGGGTAAGCTAAATCGCATCAACAAGTATGACAGCTCGCTAACATTGTATAAGGCACGTTTCCATCTTTAGAGGTGCCTATGATCCTTTGGTGTGGATTCCAGTACTAGTCTGGCTGCTGGATCGAGTTATTCGTGCAGCCAGGGTTATTGTCTTTAACCCAAAGTTCTGGAAAACTGGTGCTCTTATTACCTACAACGAGGATGCTCACATGATCAGAGTCGTCGTCCCTGTGTCTTCACGCTTTTACAAAATTGAGCCTGGGACATTTTATTACCTCACAGTGCTTAACCGATTGAACTTCTGGGAGAGCCATCCCTTCACGGTTGCATCAGTGTCAAAACCAGAAACATACGCTTTATCAGATCGTGCCCCATTGCTGGGCCGCACATCATACCCATCGGGTGAAATAGTACCCGAATATGAGAAGACGCAGCGACAAATGACATTCCTCATTCGCCCCTACGATAGCTTCACTTCTCGGTTAAAACAGTATACCGAGGAGGAGCAACCAAAGCCAGCCAAAGTCCGAGTGGCTATAGACGGTCCGTATGGAAAGACCCTGCCTTTGGAGCGGTTTGACAAAGTTCTCTTTATTGTTGGAGGCAGCGGTATAGCAGTTCCGTTGTCATACCTCGACAAACTTACAACCTCAGCCACCGTGGTTGAAATTCACTGGGCAGTAAGACAATCTGCTCTGGCTGAGGATGTTCTCAATCACGAATTAAGCGATGTACTTGATTACATACAAGTGAGAGTCAGTATCTATGTTACTGGGGCGAGCAGTGCAAGACCTGACCGCGCGGCTGCTTGTCACATTGCTGATTGGAGAGACGGAAGACTGAACGTTGAAGAAATCATCGACAATGCTTTGGACAGTGGAGATGGGGGTATTCTTGCAGTAGTTACGAGTGGTCCTGCCAAAATGGCTGATGAGAGTAGAAGCGCTGTGGCAGCAAGGACTGTCCAGTCTATGCCTCGGATAGAGTACTTCGAAGAGAGTTTTCAGTGGTAGTTACATGCTGAATAGACATAGAGTATAGATTGCAAACCAGATTTGTCACACTACGACATACGGAAGCCTGTAATCCACATGCACCTGCAATGTTGGTTCACATGCACTGACAGATGTTCCGAGAACCGGCCTCCTGGATCTTCACAGTTGCATTTCCATGCACCTCGTATCACTGCCGAACTTGCATGTCAATAATCGGAACGACCCGGACGGACAGCAAATTCGTCTCATGCCAACCCCTGCTTTCCTGTCATCCACGTTTCTTCAACCTTGTCTTGTTGCATTGCATTCAGTATCCGTAAAGCGGCCAAGAGCGGATACCATCGTTCCAGAAGGACCGAGACTCGGCAGTGGGCATTGCCCAGCCCATGTCCCGTGGGGGTGAGCTCGGAAATTAGGTAGCTATGCTTAAAACGACAGTGATCCCATAATTACTCACACAGTGAGTCTATAGCCAATATTGGAGAAGAAAAGATCGGCGAAGGAAGGGTGAAGTTTTATCTTATCAGATGTTCGACGACTTTTTTCTCGCGGCGGCGTGACCGTATTTGGTTTAGTGAATTCAAGAAAAACAGGCTCCATGTTACCTTCACAAACTTTGTCAAAGATCTGATAAGCCGTGACAAATCGACCATCGCAGGCAAACAGGTTTTATCAGATCAAACTTGAGCCCCATCATCAACGGCCCGGTGCAAAGTAGCGTTGTCGCAGTAGATGTTGTGGAGCACCTTTCTGAGTACCCGATATCGCTACTCTATTGAGTAGCAGGTTCGAGGTCACATTGAACGATGCAAGCAAATGACAGGAATTGCCGGTACATTCAGTTACCCTGAAGTGTGAGACTCATTGCCAGAGAATATCCTAAGTGAACCCATGTCTTTTCTTTGACGCCGTCATTCCATAGTGTACGGTATCCGTTAGCGCTTCCTACTGCTCGAAGCTATGATGTGTTATTTGCAGATAGACTGTTTGATAATAAATAGCGTTGCTTTGTTCAAAATACCCAGTAGAGATGTCTTTTGACAGTGTTTCAAGACGAATGTTTGCTCTCTGATCAAAGTTGGTATTTCAGGGTATAGTCATTAACAGACATGCAATATTCATCCAATCACCGGTGAGATGGCCGAGTTGGTTATGGCGCCAGGTTAAGGTTAACCTTAACACCAATTTCCTGGTGGAGCAATCCTCCTGGGTTCGAGTCCCAGTCTCATCAAATTTATCTTTTTGCATTTTCAGCAAACCAATATCCTTTCACTAACACAACACTATTTTAATGTCCAAGATTTTTAATAACTATTTTTATTGTCTCTATTACTTCTATTACACACTCTAGTCCAATTTGTGAGCTGCCTACATGGATTGCCTATGCTATCGCCATCTTTTTTCCTCCATGTCTAGATAACGTAGTTCCTACTAAACTGACACTGAACCTGAAGATTCTTCCTTTGCGTCTTCCTTCTTCTTGTTTGCTTTCACGTTCTTCCACTCAAAAGCAAAGGATACCACCAAAGAAGCAGCGCCCATGGCAAGAGCAAGATACCAAATTGACCTCATAGAGTCGTTATACGCATCCAAAACAATATCCATCTTGTCTTCCGACACCAAGTTTCTGATGCTTGCAGCTCCACTGTTACTCAGCTGCTCTGTGTTGATTTCGGGGAACTTTTGTGAGATCCTGCTGTCGAGCTGACCTTGGAGCAAAGCTTGAGCAACGGTAATAAATACTGTTCCTGAAAGAAAGCCGAGAAAGGGCAGGATGGAAAGACCGATTGTACTATCACTTTCTGATAGCACAGTCTGGACTGCAATGGCTGGCTGTTGCATTGCTAAACCCATGCCTGCACCAGTGATTATCTTGCAGTCTGTCAGTATCTATTGACAAAACACGGCGTCAAAGTTAACTTACCTGGTATCCAATCCATTTACCTTTGCTTTCATCTGCTGTCCAGGTTGTGATAAGAGCACTTCCAACAATCAGGAATGCACTTCCGATGATAGCAAAAGGCGTGAAGTATCCAAGTGCGCTAACCAAAATACCACCGACAATAACAAACACCACAGTACTAAGCAGTAAGGGTATCAGAGCGATGCCAGAGTCCTGAGGTGATTTCCCTTTGACAACTTGAAACCAGATAGGAATGTAGAAGGAAAAGATAACAAGTACAGTACCCATGAAGAAGTTGAAAAGGCATGCAGCCAGCACCGTTCGTTGACACAAGATTCGCGGGGGAATAGTAGCCTTTTCATTTCGCCATATTTGGTATGCAGCAAATGCGATGAGGGAAACTGCAAAGACGACGAAAAGGGCGATGACACGTCCAGTCGACCACGCTCGATCCTCTTTTCCGAATTCAAGAGCAAACAAGAGGCAGATAACTGAGCCTGCAATCAGCAGGAAGCCTAACGGATCCAGATCAAGGAACTTCTGGCGCCATGTTGCAGCGGGCTTGACAGGTGATGGTCTGTCAGGAGCGAGGATGAACAAAAGGATGAGTGAAAGAGCGCCGATGGGAACATTGATCCAGAAACACCAACGCCAGCTGACAGATGTAAGATAGCCTCCAAGAATCGGACCCAAGATTGAAGAGATGCCGAAGGCGGAACCCAATGATCCGAGATACTTGGGTCGTTCTTCGAGGGGAAATAAGAGTGTGATGTAGATAAACACACCAGAGCCAATACCAGCCCCGCCAATACCCGTAATGGCTCGTCCGATGATTAAAGCATTCGAATTAGGCGCTGCAGCACAAACAATGGATCCAATCTCAAAGATGGCGGTAAGAATAAATAGAATCCATTTGGTCGAGTAGTACTTGAAGACTAGGCCGAAGGAGAGCTGGAAAACGCAGAGAGGGAGGAGGAAGGCGGATTCGTACCAAGCAATGTCCCCGAAGCTGTCAAACTCGGAAGATATTGTTGGTATAGCTGTACCGATGATGGTTCTATCCTTGAGTGAATGTCAGTGGATGTTGGTTTCCAATGGTTGGGGCGGGTTACCAATGCGACTAGGAAGAATACGAGAAAGAGGGCGACCATGGTTGGAAGGACAACCTTTTTTGGCGGGTAAGTCTTGACATTGTCTGTTGTGTCTGGTGATTGGTTAACTGCATCGGTACTTGGGCGCTCTGGACTATTAGAAGTCCTAGTATCTTTTTCGTCCATGGTGAAGAATAAAGTGATGAGAGTTGATAGTGTAAGATGTTTGTAGTTAAGCCGGATGTGATAACTGTTGTGTGCACACCACGATATGATATGAAGAATTTAATAGCAACTAGAAACGCAATCGATGAGAAGAGATGGATTTAAATATAAAGATCAAATTCTTACATTCCAAGTCAATTACACGTTTTGCATCCCTATCTTGAAGGATTATCCCAAGTGACCAATCAAACACCACTTTCAAAATCTCGGTCTCGGTACCGAGCCCGAGCTAACTCGCATCTGTCGTACAAAACCTCGCGGGGTCCCCGAGCTTTTAATTACAACAACGTCATGGATTGAGAAACCACGTCGCAACAGACAGGATCAACAACTCTCAGCCCCGAGTCGTCCATCGGAAAGAATGAGATCTCAGGCATGTGAACCGTGTGCAAAGCGCAAAGTGAAATGCGACAGAGCAGAACCTCCTTGCTCAAATTGCAAGCGACGCAAGAATGACACTTGTATTTATCCCGAACTTTCCCCTTTTGAGAGAATTAAAAAACTTGAAGATATTGTGAGGGCTTTGGGAGGCGATCCTGCGTCTGAGAATGGTGGAAGTCTGTCGCTGGAGAATCGTCAAAGGGCGAAGGGTTCTGTCTCCACAGAGGCAAGTCATGTTGAGACGCCAATGATGATACAGCAAGAGGGGAAGGCAGTTTATCATGAATCGTGAGTTGAATGAAAAATTATTCCGTCTACTACATGACTGACGGATCGATGTGGTTATCAGAGAAGGATGGCAGGCATGGATCGATGTGGCCAAACTTTACCAAGGCACAAAAGCGCCATTCAATCCCACTGACCCTCGAGGATCGGCTCTATCGCCAGCTAAATTTCTTCCGCATGCCTTCAATGGCTCGCCCTGGCAAGTCAACCCCCTTGTCTCAGAGTCGCTTTCATTACAAATGCCAGTTCTAGAAGCTGTCAAGCTCTGGGACGTATTCATGGAGCGTGTTGAGCCTGTTGTAAAGATCAACTTCAAATGGACCCTTTCTCACTTGAAAGCTGCAACAACCGACGACGAGAAGTGGGATCGCCTTGAAGACGGTGAAAGGGCTCTAATATTATCTACAAGGCTGTTCGCAGCAGTAAGTTTGACAAACAATGAATGTTTGCGACGCTTTGGCAGATCTAGGGCTATCCTAATAAGCGAATGTCGGATGAGATGCGATGTCGCTTTTTCAAGAATGAGTCTCTTGGCTATAGACAGCTTAGCAACGATAAAAGCGTTTTGTTTTTATATAGTAAGCAGTACCTGAACCTACTAGATCATCACTAACACACACGCAGAAAGCCAACATTGACTGCCTGACATCTCGAAGTCTCTGGACGTTGATGGGTCTAGTGTCACGTTCTGCGGAGAAGCTCGGCCTCCATCGCGATGGCACAGTCCTTGGCCTCTCAGCCATCGAAACAGAAGAGCGACGAAGAATCTGGTGGCAACTCCAACATCTTGATCTTATCCTCTCTCTCAAGAATGGCGTCACGCCTTTATCCTTTGGCACAGCATGGGATGTCAAGCTTCCTCTCAACATTGAAGATGAAGATCTTGACCCGAATTCGAAAGAGCCCCCTAAAGAACGAACAGGCCTTACAGGGTTCGCCTACACTGGTTTTACGTACTATCTATTGGAAGCACAGCGTGGTTTTCGGATCACTCAGTCCAATCAGCGAGCAGCCGGCGAAGGATCTTTGCTTGGCTGTTTGGCTGATTCAATGATTGATGGGCTGGAGAAGGGACTCAACGAGAACTTTCTGCAGTACTGTGACCCGATCAACCCCCTGCATACACTCCTGCAGATCTCCGCGCGAGCTGTCGTTAATATCCTGCGTCTGCGAAAATACCACGAAGCCAAGATGCGATCTAATAGTGCAGACGATAAATGTCACATTGAGCATTTCGACCTGTGCATGCAAGCGATGAGATACCAAGTCGTGTCGCATGCTAATCCCCTTCTACATAAGTTTCGTTGGCTTGCTGAGACTTCGTTTGTGTGGTATGCTCGTAAGTAGTACAATCCTTTCTCACCCAGATCCGTTCCTGGCTAAATTCTGCGTCTAGTCATTGGTATTCTAGTAGACATGACACTCTTGACAGATGTCACAATGATACAATCGGCCTGGTCGCTGCTAGAAGACCTGTATACTGTCACAGAACATTTGACAGATATGTCAGAAGACAGAAGAGTTTCGCACGCCGCAAAGTCTGTCATCACTACATGGAATGAGTGTCGACGAAAACCTGGGTTGGAGTATATGGAGAAACCGGCATTTGTGTCCCAGTTAGAGGAGCTTCTGGCACAGGATGAAAGTAATCTCGCAGGTGACCTAAGTAGAAAGGAGAATCAGATGGACACCATGATGGATTTTGGGCAAGGAAAGACTGGGGAAGATGATTTCCAACCATTCGGGTTCGAGTTTGCGGATATCGATTGGGCGTTTTGGGATAGTATTAGTTAGAGCACCTGTCCTACGCATGAATGCCACTCTCCTGAGTCCCAAGAGTCATCGAAGCGGTGGAGTTGGCCCATGGATTCAACTGCCACTGCATGAGGAGGCTGTGCAAACAATTCGGCCATTCGGTCTATCTCAAGGCGGAGACAATCTCACGCTCGTGTTTGTATGGTCAGAGTACGCAAGTGGCATGAGAAGTAGTCCCGGATCACCACCTCACCGTAATTAGACTATGTCTTGGCATGGGCCCGATGACAGTAACTCCGGTTGACTGGGACTCTGTCGTGGGGATCAATCATTTTTAGGGTGTGACAGGTGGTGATCCGATCGTCTGTTTCGCCCTGAGTTGACTAATTCGTCCGAGGTCCCGATTCTTCGCCGATCGCAACTCTGAGTTCGTATCGGTACTATACTGCGAGTACGAATCTATCTAATCCAACCATTACTATCTTTTTTAGTGTGGACAGTAACTATTGTATATAGATTGGCAAGTGTATATCTATTAAAGTCGTCTGATTCATCATCTCTAGACTTCCCAAATTTCCCTCCAGCCTGTCTCTTCCAAGCCTTTTCCGAAATAACCTTAACTTCTAGTCCGCGTATTGATCGTGATAGCGGATCTCTTGAACAAGGGCCTTAGCCTATGAAAATCCGTTAGTGTGTCACCTAAGTGGAGGAAATTTATCCGTCCTGAAACACCAAAAGCATTGGCCTCTGAGTTATGTCACTCTGATCCTTGGTGCAGTTTTTGTAGGATTCAATTGGTGACATACCGTGAATTACCAGGACTTCGGCCGAGTGCGTGTAAGACCATCATGATGGATTCAGGAGTTGTTCTCCGGTGATATTGATTCAAGGAGTTGGACAAACATATAAGAATGCTGATGAGTCTTTAACAAGCCATCGTTCTCAGCATCCCAATTCGTCTTCAACTTTATTCATTCGTTACTCTTCTTATTACCAGCCGTAGACCGGTTCATTTTTCAACTCCCAAAATCATCAACATTAATCAAGATGCACGCTCCTAGCATTATCGCTGTTCTTTCTGCCCTTCCTGCTGCCATGGCATGCCTTGGCTACGAAGGCGGGGTCCCCAAGGCCACTGGTACCAAGTCCCTCAGCGCCCCTCGATACCTCAAGAAGGGTGAGGTCTTTGATGCCAAGTGGGTTCGCTACGACCGTGGTATCAAGTGCTCTGGTCAGAGCGAGGGTGGTAAGTTTGTCCAGATCTCAGTGTTGTTTTGTAGATGTTAACACAGCATAGGTGAGAAGGATGCAGTCTTTGTCCTTGAGGATGGCGCCACTCTTCGCAACGTCGTCATTGGTGCCAACCAGAAGGAGGGTGTCCACTGTCTCGGTGCCTGCAACCTCGAGTTCGTCTGGTTCGAGGATGTTTGTGAGGATGCCATCTCTATTAAGGGCAGCGGAACCGCCAACATCATCGGCGGTGGTGCTTACAAGGCAGCCGACAAGGTCATCCAGCACAACGGATGTGGCCATGTTAACATTGTCAACTTCTGTAGGTTACCAATTATATCTGATGTTTACTCCATCTAACCTTTACAGACGCCAACGACTACGGCAAGGTTTACCGATCTTGCGGTAACTGCAAGGGTAACTCCAAGTGCAAGCGATCCGTTCACATGGAGGGTGTCACTGCTGTCAACGGCGGTGAGCTCATCGGTATCAACACCAACCTCGGTGACAAGGTTTGTAACTCTTCCTGATGAATGCGGAAAACAGACTAACCGTCATGCTCCAGGCTACCTACAAGAACAACTGCTTCCCCAAGACCCAGTGCCAGGGCTACAACGGATGCGACAAGTCTAACGGCGAGTGCGAGCCTTCCAAGGCTAGCAAGTGCTAGATTCATGCAACCACTACCGGTATGATCCATGAGGATGCGTAGTTATGCTACTCCTTCTTGGTATACTTTGCTATTTTGGGGGAATTACTGGCTTCTCTACATACTTATCTTTCTCGCACAATTGTACATAGCTTGCTGAGCTTGCTATAATTATTTAGACATCTTGTATCGATATCCAGAACCATTTTCGGTATATGAATTACAATCAATAGTGCAATACTACCACTTCTGTGGACTGTCAAGTTGCTGTGACTTTGCATAACTAACTGGTTTCAGGATTTAACGTCCTGCAATGGATGCCTTGATAAGGACAAAATGTACCCGTCCAATCACAACCCCCCAGCTACAACAGTCTTCAGACTGTTCATCTTCCGTAGTATAGTGGTCAGTATGCAAGCTTGTCACGCTTGAGACCCGGGTTCAATTCCCGGCGGGAGAGATCCAGCCACCTGTAATATACAGGTCTTCTTTTTTTATATTTTTTCATAATTCATTGCATCAATTAATAAAACTCTTTTTTAATTACTATTTCATTTTTTTTTTATTTTAACTTATTACCTTGTAATAAAGTTGTATAGGGACAGCTAGGCAGAATAATGGTAGCCTCTATATTGTGACAAGACTAAAGCTTGTCTTCCCTAAGGTATGCGCGAATTTCCCTTGAAACCCCCTCGAGGCCTCAGGGTCACGTGCGCCATTCTGTTGCGAAGCCTGCGGGCTTGAACCCCGTTATATAGGTTTGAAATATTAACTATAACTATTGAGTCTTAATTGAGATATTATAGAAATCTAACTATAGAGATAACTAATGTAAACACTATAGTTATCGAGAATCCTCCGGTGAATATACGGGTTGTAATGCATTGAAGGGTAGTACTAGGCTTCGGGATGGCATATGTGGGTTAGGACAAAATGAGACATCTCCACGATTAATGAGAAGTATTTGACAAAGGCCTCTAAACAGAGCATGTTGCAGAAAGGTCACATATCGGCCCACGTCCCCTGCACAATCTGATAAAGTTCATCATGGAGTTTGCTTCGGGCATCATGCCGACACATAACTTTTGTTTGCCCTGCCCTGCCAAACCAACCTTATTCTCCAGAGAATAAACCATATAGTATCCAACAAGGTAAAAAAAAGCACATACGACCATACCCACCGGAAAATACGGGATCCCGTCCGCTCTCCCATAGTCAAGCCGGTGAGGGGTGGATTAGTAGTTGGGTCGGTGACGACCAGCGAATACCCGCTGTTGTATGTTTTTTGCTCTTTTTACCAAATTGAGAAAGTATCTGGACAGAAAGACGAGATCTACTGTTTATGTTCTACTCCTTTGACAAGCAGCAGCTAAATATACCTTCTCCACCTTGCAATAGGTATACATGCAATCGCAAAAGTAACCATACCACCCACAATGCCGAACCAGGCAGTTAAGCTACTTCCACCTTTCCAAGGGATCTTGACGTTCATTCCAAAAAGGCCAGTAACCACCATTAGAGGTACAAGCACCGTGGCCAAGACAGTGACACGGGTGAGAAACTTGTTGACTTGATTGCCTTGAGTAATACGGTCAATCGACAGCTGAGCCAGATAGTTACTGTGTGAGCGCGAAAGCATCTTCTCGACATGGATAAGGCTGTTCGTCGTGGTTACAACATGATCTTGTATATCGCCAAGATAAAGGGCAATGTCCATTTGGGGCGTGACTTTGGCGTTCTCGGTGCATCGATTCTCTTTTGTATCTTTAATTGCATTCGCGGTCCCGTCTTGGATGTCGATAATGTGTTTTTCTTTGTTTTGCTTATCTTTAAGGGTGCAGAAGTAGCATATGGGCCCTCTTGTATGGTTACTCAGCCTGCAAGTAATAGTCCCGTCTTGATCTAAAACCAATCTCTATGACCAGTTTAGAATCTCTTGAGTTTTTGTCCCCGACAGCCACTGAGACATGTCTTAGAATTCTCCTTTGCCGACAGAGACTGTCACGAGGTTGTCTTTAAGGATGGAAATGCGTGCAGATTAACAAAGCCCGGTGGGATGGACAGATAGAATCGCAACTGATCAGAAATGTATGACTCTCTTTACATTATCTAGATGCCACCTTCGAAGGTGAAACGTTTAGGGGTTATGCGTAGTTACCAGGTGACCAAGACTCCAGATCCATCAATTTGGACTCAATGACTGGAAGTCTCTACCTCCCCATCTAATGGAGGTCCTATCGAACGTCACTTGTTGTCATCTTCACGTGAGTCTCGTTATTGTAGAAGGTGGCTAGTCGTCTTCCACCTTCCACGTAACGCGCTGGTATAGGCGGCCGTGCCTTGCTGTTGTAATTACTGGTCCCCCTTCCTCGTTCAGAGCTTCAAAGATACACAAAACAACAACAGGAATCAAAACGTACAAGCTAAAAGCAGACTACAAAACGATTACCAACAGGAATACACACACACAAACAAACACAAACACAAATACAAACACGATTTTCATCATGTCTACCCAGAAGCAGCTTACCATTAATGAGAAGAAGCGCAAGCACGGTGATGTAGCTGGAGAGATTCTCTGCCATCTTGAACGATACAAGGAACAAGAGCTGAGCCCCAAGTCCAAACGCTTATGTGATAAACTTTATGAAACAGCTGACAACATATACGGAATAGAACGATAGAGGTTATTGCCATGGATCAAGGAGTACGGAAAAAGGAACAGTATTTGCCACCGCCAACCACCTGTGGTGGAAGATTATTGGAAGGTAACCCAGAATTCGGAAGGCAAAACGGTGCACGTTGTACTGAAAGACGAGCACGCTGAAGAGGGGATCGAATGGCCGGCCTTTTGGGACGCCTTCCACCCTTGCCGACAGGATATTGAATCGAGATACACAGCGGGAGAGATTGACAATGAAAGACGAAACCTTTATATCGGGATAATCAACGCGTACTATGCATTATACTCAGAAGCGAACGATGAAGCCGGAAACCCTATACTTACCGAATATGCGAAGAGAAAAGCAAAGGAGACATGCCAAAATGTGAAAAGGAAGTACCAAGAGCCACCGGAGAATGCAAAGAAAAATTATGAGGATGGAAAGTGGGATGACTTATGAAGAATGGAGGATAAAGAGAATATGTTGACGGTGTCTGCTTTCCTTTCGGGGTCAGGAGCTGCTGCGCTTCAATTATCGGGATGACAGTCTCTGCTTTCCCATGTGGGTTAGGAGCTGCTGCGCATTCATCATTGGGATGGAGGGGGGGAAGGGCGACGAAGACGGACTCCCACAACCTCCACGTGGTGTCGCCCGGGGACCTGGTCCTCTGGACTTCAGGCAATGTGGGAGACGCAAATAAAGGTTTTTGTATCGTTTCAAAATGGCTTCCCTCGCTAATAAGAACTTGCTGACATCACTTGCAGTCCCAACGGTCTCGACTCCATCCCCAAGCCTTGGTCTTTACCTTTCAGCAAGACTTTCCTGTCCGTCCAGTCTTGACGTGAAGATGTCTAATGGCATAGTCGCTCAGTAATAGATTGAACTTGGGCGGTAGCCTGGTAGGTACTTGCAACCTTGCACACTTTACGGCTGACCTACCTAGATCTCGTGGCCAACACAACCCAAACCGCCTTGACTTGGGCTTCCTAGCCATCAGATACCGAGAGTGTCCCCCTAGGGATTTGAAGAGCCTGCATCCATGCTCCCCTCGCGTCTACCCTGTGCTTTCCGGCCTTATTACTAGTGGCCTCAAATGTCACTAGCCGGCAGCCGCCTCAATATTCTCTCTCTATCTGCTCTCACTCTTGGAGTCTTCTTTTCCTTTCAGCTTCTATCAATACTCGGGCGAAGCCGTGCGACAACTTTGACTACATCTGCTCAACTGATTTAACGTTCCCAACCCCCTTAATACCCTCGCTGTTAGCAGTACAACCATGCCGCTCGAATGCCCATCCGGTACCTCAGATCCTCTACAACTTGGACTTTACCCACCGAACGCTCTATTTTCAGTCTCTTCTTTTCCCGGGCCTGGAAGCCTGGTGATAAGGTTTCCATCATACATCACACTTTCCAAAGATTGGGGCCTGGAAGCATACGTATCAAACGGATACTATGATATATGCAAAGCAGAGCAAAAGAAAAGGTCATGTGTGGGGAAAAGAGTTACAATGCCAGAAGCAAAGTCTATAGAAAATCTTACTATATCGCATTGGCAACAGAGCTTGCTTTATGGGACTCGTCAGTCACTGGCGCGAAATATCTATCTTAAGGCATACCCTGGCTATGGCCTCACCATGGGTCCAAGAAGAGGAGAGTTTTGCTGGAGAGGTATATTGGAATAGGTTAGCCCGATAAATTCACAAATTTCCATCATGACTCCCATATCTGCCAGAATAGTAACTCATGTCAGCCACTACCGAAGCTTGATCGAAACCTTGCTTCTTCCACAGAAGCTTGGCCGAAACCTTCCTTTTTCCACCTAAGCTATAAATACGACACAACTTCCGTCCGTCACAACAATTCTTCTGCCACCGAAATTACTCCCATTACTCCCATCACCACCGATACTGCAAGATTTGCGGCGCATACACCTGACGTCGACTTCAGCATACCTTTTCCATCATTGTCAACAGCCAACATCCCATCACATGGCGACGTCCGTCTTCCACCCCTTCGTTCGACTGCCGACGGAGCTCCGATTACAAATTTGGGAGACGGCATGTTTTCGACCCAGCCCCAGCCCCTCGGATCGCCTCATTCAGTATGTCACCATCCGAAACGGAGAGGTGGTCTCCTTGCCCCGCAATTCGCGTCAATCTCGAGGAGCAAGGTCTGCCTATTTGATGGATGGCGGCCTCTGGAAAGCGTGCAAAGAGTCGAGAGAGGTTATCGCCCAACACTCGCATTTTTACGATTGGGTCAGAATTCAAAAACAAGCCTGCGTCGAATGGGACGACTTCGAATGGTGCTCTGCAGACTGGGCTGGGGGAGAAGAGTCTCCTCACCCTGCGATCATCGATACCCGTGAGGGCGAGGAGGAGTGTAGCATGCTTGTCTACCCCTCCAGCGACATATTTTGCATCCGGACGGACGATTGGGCGGCTCTGCGTGGCCAATCTAATGATTTGAAGCTGAAAATGTCGTTCATCCGATACAATAAAGACAATGGCATGACAGATCACGACCTCCGCGTTAGAAACATTGCTCTCGAGTTCCATCGCAGCTGGCTTGTCGGCGTCAAGTGGGAGTTAGGCTACTCCGATGAAAATCCTATGCGGGCGTACTTCTCATATCTGGTCAAGCAGGAACACTGGGGCCATGGTAATTGCGAGGGTCTATGGATCATCGACAAGGACGCTAAGTGGTTTGACGGATATTCCAAACGCCTTGACACGGTATATCGGGACTGCGACGCGGAGTATATTGAGGTCGATTGGTCCAACGTTGTTAGCTATTACGGATTCGAAGGTGTGTCGGATTTCATGCGGTATATTAATGACTGGCTAGTGCCTGACTCTTACTATATGGGTTATCATCCGTATGATCAGGATTTCCCTAGACCGAAAGACTTCTTTAGGCTTCTTGTTCGTCGGGATAACCAGGTTGAGAAACCCATAGATAATGACTGTGCCTACGATACCGGGCTCGGCTGGCGCGTTATTGTAGATAATAATTCGGATTGGTATCAAGATTCACACTTGGATGGAGCTTCGGACGTGGGGTCGCATCAGGATTCAGATGAGGATTAGTGTAGGCAGGAATACACTACCGGAAATCCCATACTAAGTATTTTAGATTATGTCTAAACCCCCATTAATCAATCTCAGTTGGTAATTCAAGTTCTCTGTCTCGTTCTATATAGACCCCCATCATTAGTTGTCGTATCTGGGCCCAGCACCAATCCATGCTCGTCATAAGAAGTAAGTTCTCGACACTGGGTCGCAAGGAAATAATACCGCTTATTTCCTTTGTTATCCTCGCATCTTTATCTCCATCATCAAGTCAGACCATTCCTACCATGCCTTAGGTAAGACGGCACGGCACATATCGGACAACGCTCAGTTCTTTTCTCACTTTCTACTCCAGTCTATCGACCTCGACTGCCTACCAATACATGGTCCAGTGAGATTGACCGCCGCGGTGTGTATTTGATTTAAGGATTATCTTTGTAAGACAATAAGGGGTCCTTCCATGCTTGAGGTGCCTTATACCTCCCAAAACACGGATTCCAGTGGGTTCTAGAAGCGAATGGCGCACGTGTCTACGGATAATGTTTCTTTCACAACACCCAGCCCCCATTCAACTCATTTGCCTTGTTCATTGTCACCGCATTCCCATGTCCCACACAACAACTCTTCTACTCGGACAATACAAAACGCCCAATCTCCTGTTTCTTTCCTCGCTGCGATGCCGACCCAGCGCTTCGCGTGGCACGACCTCCCTGTCCCTCCATCCCCTCCTTACTACAAGTTCGAGGAGGTCATATTCACGAGCGTCAGAGCCTCTTGTTCCTCCACCTTCAAAAGGGCACTTGCATACTGACAATTTCGGATCCGACCAAATAATCGACCACTCGCTCCGCGCCATCGGCAACAAGTTTCATCGAGATGAGGGTCTGAGGGAACAAGCGCCAAGTGAAACTTCCCAACCGAAGGCTCACGAAAAGATGGAGGTAAGAGCTCTTCCCGCAATCGTAGTGGCAAACGATAATGACACCCAGAAAGCACGAGATCTGACGAAACTAAGGTCGAGCCTCACTCTTTATAGCCCATAGCGGTGCTTACTTTACAAAAATACACATCAGGAGTTCGTCAAGACCTACATCTCAAGACGTGAAAAGGCGATGCTCGCTACGCGGTCGCATCGACCAGCCGGAACAGCAGCCGACAGCTGTACCCTTCGATTCCCTTTAGAACACCACCAACATCGTGTCCGACCGTGTAAGTTTTGCCCACCTGCAATATGCTGACCACATTTACTAACGTTGGCCTTAGCACTACGGAAACAACTACGTTAGTCCCCCCTTGTCATTCAACTCTATCCACCTATCGATCGATGCAGCAGCTCGTCCTCGAACCCTACAACCCCATCACTGCCACCCACGCACTCAATATGATGGAACTTTTCGAATGTGCCAGAGACTTATACAAAGTGCAGAACGATTACAACTCTCGTCGTGGCGGCTGTGGCCGTGGTTGGGGCCGTGGGGGCTCCCGTGGCTCGTCTGTAGGTACTTCCTAATTCTACGCAAAAGAGCTACATACTAGATAAATGCCCAACTATTTCTAGTGCGGTTCCCACTTTCACTCTGTAAGTGAACATCCTCATTTCCATCATTTTGTTTATCTAACAGCTGATAGTATAATCGCAATGGCCGAAGCACCTCCGGCGTATGTATAAATTATATCCGCATTTGAAGTATTTATAATTCACTGCATTGATTAATTGGACTCTTTTTTGATCACCATTCTGTTCTCTTTTATTTTGACTTGTTACCTGTGTCTACTATCGTCCCCATAGAGTTCAGTCATGTATACTAATTACACTACTGTTTTATTGCCTCTACCATAAATTCATAACTTAAGCCATCATTCCAGACAGAGCGTTGGGCTCGCCAAGAGCACCCTGGGGGAATCTAGAGTTAAAGCCAATGACATCGCGAACACTGTTGAATGTGGAGGTCTTGATGGCAAGCTTCTGGTCGGAAACCAACCATCGGACACCCTCACTGCAGGGAGGTGTTGTCAGGGAACCCTCGTAACTAAGATATTGTTAGCTCATTGTCTCATTTCACCATTTGAGGTTTTACTTACGTCTGGAAAGAACCGGCAGCAAGGGTGCTGACAAGCTCAGCCATGTTGAGAGACTTGGTCTTGGTGAGAGTTCCAGGCTCAGAGATCTCACCAACAGAGCTAAAGACTGTCTCCAAAAGGTTGGAAGAAGAGGTGGCAGCAGTGGCGGGAGCGTTGACGTGGAAGAAAGAACCTCCAACAGCAGGAAGTTGTCGCTTGTCGTGATCGTGGGTGTGAGGTGTGCTCTTGCGGACCATTTTGACAAAGCCATCCTTCTTCTTGAGAGTGGCGCCAGTGGAGTTTCCAGGAGCAGAAGGAGTGCTTCCACCAGCTCCATCCTCAACATCGATAAAGACACCGACAACAGCAATCTTGGCATCTTCACTCTCCCAAACCATGTGCATCTCCATAGCCATGCTCTTTCCGGCATCAAGATGCTCGCTGGGCAAGTGGAAGTGGAATTGTTGAAGAGTGAAGCTTGTGTTGCCGAATCGCATGCTTCCCTGTCCAGCGATGACCTCGACGGTTGTGCCAAGGTTCTCGAACTCGGTTCCTTCAATCATATCGGGGATCTCGAGGTTGAGTTGAGAGGCAGGGATCATTGCGTTGGCACCGGGGACCATGTCAATGGGGGATTGGTTGACACCGGTAGAGCAGACAGCGTTAGCCGCAGGATCGAGAGCAACCCAGTTGGTTGGGCCCTGTTAACCGGTCAGTATACTTTGTAGGTCATTTCAATTCTGACCAACTCACGATCTTTCCAGTGTAACCAAAAGTATTAACCTCGACAGTGCCATCCTCGGCTCTGGGGTGCAGAAGAGTTCCGTAAGCACAAGACGCAATTGCCTTGGAGGCAAAGGCGCCAAGGAGAAGAGCTCGAAGAGTGATGGATCCAGCCATGGTGATAGTAGTACGGGTTATACAAGGTAATAAGAGAGATGTATGTATAAAACAAAACAAAGTATTAGTTTATCGAAACAAACAAAAACAGAGGCCAGCCTCAAGAACGTAACAATTAGAGTAGCTGAAAGGAAACGACAAAGACAGAGGAAAGAAATCGAACGATGATGTCTAAAAATCAGCAGGTTGAGGCAGCACCAAGTGTTTTAATACAAGGACAGGAGAGTAAGGCTAGACTGTTCTAGTATGCTATATTAATTAAAACAGTTAATATTCCGGTGTTGAAACCCTCCACCGTTAGGGGTGAGAATGGCTCTCCGCTAACTACTAACTGTGGCTCCAGTCAGGTATGCTTCACAGTAACCTTAAAGTCTAAGTTTGGAGCATATAGTGATCATTACATTGGGGTAGTCTGCGTCGCAGGTCTTGTCGCCAGGAGCTGACCTACTGGGGATGGTATCGTGTCCGGTTTCAGCCACGGGGGATGTTCGCCAAGATTTTGACAGATGCCATTATCCGAACATGGTTTGGGGATGAACGCAGATCCTCTTGTTTTAGTAGACTCATTGTTAGTTGGCTTCCAAGGCAGTTTTTACCATCGCACCACCCATTGATGAACAATGCTTAAAATCCAGCATGTCATCGACAATAAATTAATGATTAAAGTTGGGGATAAGCTTAAGCCTCGACTTTCTCCATTCCTTTAGCGACAATGTAAGCCTTGGCGGGCGTTATCCGTCAATCTGCAGGGTTCATCTCAGAAAGTGGTCTGATTTCTGGGGTTCTAGACTTGTTCGTCCCATTGCAAGCGCCAAGCCAAAACCGTTTCAGCATTACAACGGTTTAGAATCGGACATTTGAAACTGCGAAACTCCCAACCGAGAAGGTTGCAGGGGGAGCACGCTATCGATTGCGACTCTCGCAAGGATTTCTCTTCCGATAATGACGTGAGTTCAATGGTTTCCTGTGACAAGGAGACATGGCTAACCGGTCAAAGACAAAACATGAACCAAAAGGACAGGGCATTTTTGACAAGATAAATGTCAAAAATAACTCACGGGGTTACTTTCGTATGAACGAAACGTGAATCTTTGTTTTATGGGCTCCCTCTTCTTCTATATATACATTGAATGTTTCCGGAGCCTGGATATGTCACCAATATCGGGGGGGGATGCTGAAAAAGGTTAGAGGCTCTATGCTTCCGTCTTATTATCTTAGTATATGGCAGCAATTCCTCATTTTACTTGAGCTCCATGTGCTATAATTCCGTCGCTATGGACTTTTATATAGGTTGTCCAGGTGAGATATAGTATTTCTGTGGAGATGAAGATATCGAGCCTCAAGGAAGACAGACTTGATGCATATGATAGGCATGACTCCGCAAGCACTCCACAAGCGGTGAAAAGTAATTGTGATGTGCATGGGGTTATCGCGATGGGGAATGATTGGTTCTCGACGTAGCAGAGAACTCAACCCCAGTAGACGGAATGTTCCATACCTGCCGCGTGTCGCGACGATTTCAAAGGCACAACAGAGCTGAGAGGTTGGCATTGGGATATAAATAAAGCGGTTATTCAACATACCGAGTAGAAAAGAAACCATCGCGCCTTGGCAAGCTTCTACTCTTGTCCAAAAAAACCTATGAGATGATATTTCTGCATTGCTTCACCATGGCTATTGCTGTCTCCGAAACTCAGAGCAAGGAAGACCATCCGCATTGCACTGATCATGCTACTTGTCACAGCTATCAATTGGACTGATGTAATGGTCAGAGTTTGAAATCTTCTAAAGAAAGTTCACCTGCATCTTGGCGTAATATGGAAGTTGTGCTGTCGCGATGCGGTACTGAAGCCAAGACAAGGCTATCTCTCGGCTAGTGTACTATCGAGACTCAAGGAATCAGCTGGACTTGGCTCTTGGCGGCCTAATCCAGCGCACAGACTTTGACGAGTCATTAGGCTTCGAAGCTGTTTTGGCCTCGAGATATTTGGGCATTTGCTGCGATTCGTTAGAGTTAAACTGTGTGACAGTTACCTCAGTGTCAAATTACAAGGATATCCACCTTTACTCAATGCAGCCACGAATCAGAAACAGCCCAAGTTCCAGTGCTCAGCTACCTACGGTCAAAACTGGCATAAAAAAGACTACAACAAATGCTTTTGCAGAAACAGTTAGTGCATGAGAGCGATGGACAAAAAAACAAAAATGATAAGTGAAGGACTCTTGAAGAGCCCGACTGTTTTCCAGTCGACGTGGGCCTGATTCGAACAGACGCCTCCGAAGAGAATAGATTTCTAGTCTATCGCGTTAGACCACTCCGCCACCACGCCTTATCGGATTGTTGAAAGAACTTGACGAATTCCGGTACAGGAGCGGAAATCTGGTTCACGGAAGCATCGAAACATTCGACATACATCTGCTGTATTTGATAACATAAGGCTTCGAAGGATTATATCTAGTTTCTATCTATTGCGCTAAAATCAATCTCACTTCATTCTTTCGAGTATTTCAGTTTCGTAGGACTGATTGCTGGACCTTCTCAGTTGCATAGCCCTGATGTTAAGTGACAACTGCACTTTCACCTTGAATGAGGCAACCCATTTGCAACAGATAAATGTGCCTCGTGCTTCGCCAGTGGCTGTGTAAGCGCCTTATCATAACATGTTTCAACGCCCGACCACATCATCTTACTTTTCCCCTCAATTGACTTTTCCCTACAACGTATTGCTGACGGTTTCCGGAACGTTTATGAGCAAAACTCGACAATGGAGTTTGGACTAAGTTTCGGGGCCGTAGGCGACTTTATTTCAATTGCTGTTCTAATCAAGGACATCATCACCGCTCTTGACGACGCGCGCGGATCCGTCAAAGAATACCGAGAGCTAGTGCAACAACTCAATACTCTTAGTCAGACACTGGACGCGATACAGCAAACGCTCGAAAATCATCATTTGACACATTCCATAGAAGGAATTTCAGGAATCGCGCTTGACACAGTGGCCAAGACAAAGAACTGCTTGACTGGCTTCCTCGACAAGATTAGCAAGTATGAATCAGCCTTGGGTACCGGTGCTCCCGTGCAGAAGCCTTCATTGAACAGCATTCGGAGGAAGGTCCAGTGGAAGTTGCATGAGAAAGATGTTGAAAAGTTTCACTCTGAGGTAATGGGATATACCATGACGCTTAAAGTGGTTTTTGATGTCATCACAGTGTAAGTGGACTTTTAGCCTTGATGAATTCCAAAATCCTGAATTAAGCAGACAGGTATTGCAAAGAAACCATGATTCATTGGTTAGACAACAATCTGCTTCCGAGGGTCGCACAGCCTCGTTGATTCGTCAGTCAGAGGCATCGTTGCAAACATTTCTCGAATTCATAGGTCAAAGCATAATCTCTAAGCTGGAGATTCTTTACAGCTTAGGTATACAGCTCAAGATCACCACATGTCAGATCGTCTCTATGGTCCATGGCATTGCAGGGGATCTCAACAGTATCAAAGCCATCGTGATGCGCCTCGACAGAGGACCGAGTGACGAGCATTTCGTCCTAGAGGATATCACAGGGAGAGTCTTTCCCATCCATCTGAAAACTATCACTTCTTGGGAGATTCTGGAGTTCATACTGAGTGAACGTTTCAAGGGGAAGAAAGGTGCTCGTCGGGTTCAGCACAGGCGTTATACTCTACGTGAGAACAAGACCCACAGAGAAATCAACGGGTCCATACCGTGGGATAGTGCTTTTTTTCCATATCAAAAGGTCAACATGAGCTTGATATGTAATGAAGCGGAGCAAAATGGCACAGGGGGGAAATTAGCGTCAAGCTGCCCTTTCTGCAAAACACCTCCGGACCGTGCCACCCCAAATGAGGTCGAGATGGAATGGAAAGTTCACTTGCATTATTACCTTATGAAATGGTTGACTAACTTAACCTTTAGTCAGAATTGTGGACGATTTTTCACAAGAACGTTCGGACTCCGACGCAGCGGAGGGAAATTAGATTCAGCATGTAAAAGCACTTTAAACAGAACGTGGTTCACAGAAGGCGAGCAATCGAAGCATCTCGGCCCTCCGACAGATTATGATTCAGATGATGAAGACGTCCAGGGTTTCGTTCGAGTACATCTCATATCGAAGAAACCCATTGCTATAGTTAGACGAGTATCGGACGTCCCTCCGCATTTTATCTTCAAGATCAAGGGCCTATGGGATTATACCGATAGTCATAAGCATGACGATTGGCCGAGGTACGCGGCTGCATGTGCAAAAGAAACTTTTGTACGCTGGGATTCGACACATCACAAGCCGTACCGAGTGGAGGTTTTTGAAGGAATAAAGCTTCCTGGCACAATCTCGTACTCGAAATTCGAGGTTTGGACAATAATCGCGTAGGTTCCAGCCTCGGCTTTCCAATTGGATGGGGCAGGCCGGCCAGCCACGCCCAAGGTTCAACTACGAGCTTTTAACCACAACAACATCAATATACACTATTGGAGCTGTAATTGCCGCGGCTGCTGGCACCAGACTTGCACTATAATGTTCCCCGTTTGTACTCATTCTAATTACAAGACCCCGTCCGGGCGGGAAGCTAAAATTAAAGAGAAAAACACATAGGTCAAGAGCCAGTCGTATAAGCTACAGGGAAGTTTATTAATAAATTATATGTCTCAATAGCAACCACAACAGTTTTGTACAGAGTAAAATCAAGAGGCAAAAAGATGTCGGTGGAGAGGCTCGAACTCTCGACCTTTGGATTACCCTGGTGTTTAACCGGGTCATGTTTTAATCGAATAAACGATAGAAATATGAGACCAACGCTCTAACCAACTGAGCCACACCGACTTGGTTGACAGGGACTTGCTTATTGGTAAATTGATGCCCTCCCCTGCCGCCCACACTTGCCAACATCCCAACCCACACAGTGAAGGTCAGTTCGTATTTGATGTCTACCGTGAAGTAATGAACCTAGAAGGCAAAAGGATGTATGTTAAGCTGGAATCATAAGAACTAGTCTCGTAAGCGACTGTAAGTTGTTAACATTGCCATTCGCTTGCCACATACTTTAAATTTTATTCGCGACCGGGCCGTTGCACCTGAGTTCAACCTGTATTCAGTGGGTCACAAACACTCTCCCAATTCTCGCATACTACATCACGCACGCGCATATTCTCAACCATCGCGGCCCTCAGCCAATCCCCACAAGGTAGCCTGCTATCTAGGTAGCGCCGCGTTGGCTCAGTGGTAGAGCGTGTCACTAGTAATGACAAGGTCCAAGGTTCGATCCCTTGACGTGGCAGAGACAGAGTCGGAATATCCGACGATTGCTTTTTGCTGCTCGAGATCTTGGTGGACAACTCGGCTTGGGTGAATGATTCCGTCATAGGAATCACTGTGGAGGTCGTCTGGCTGAGCAATACAAACGATACTGTGAAAGAGGACCGAGATCCTCCTACGCCGAATCTAGGCGCGCGAATGTATGTTGATCTGGAATGAGAATGTCCCTAGACAAAATGTCATCGTGCGTGGATATAACAGGTCAGCACCGCGATGAGTTGTGGCTGGTGCCATTTCGCGTCTGGTGCTTGGCTAATTTTATGGTTGTACAACCATGTCAAAGAACGCAATGGCTGTAGAAACTTCGCCGTTAGTATGGGGCAGCTGTTCTCGGTGAGGTTGGACGCGCCAAAAAGCGCAACACCTGGTCTCTGTTCCGCATCTCATATAGACAGTTTGTCGTCATCGATTTTATTAAGAAATGGCATTATCGGTCTATGCGCTCAATGTCTCTCGTTGAGTCAATCGGATTGGCAAAAAAAATCGCAACCCAAGTTAAGACAAGGGTCAAAAATAGTTGACAAGACTGGGATTCGAACCCAGGCCCCTTTCGAGACTGCGAATCGTTACTAGTTCGAATAGAACCTGAACACAGCGCCTTAGACCGCTCGGCCATCTTGCCTTTTGATTGGATACTGACAAAGACAAGTCTTTGTGAATATGGGCAGCAATGGAAGTCTAGCACAACGAGTCCAGATGCCCATCAACAACAATATCTACGCGCTGGTAATTGTTCAAGATACCTCAGGGCTGTTGAGTGCATTGTTGTTCTAAAGATCTAGTAGGTTATATATTGTCTACAGGTAAAAGTATAAAACAACCTTTTGACAGTTGAACTTTTGCAATTTACCGTGCAATCCAAACGTGGAATTCAACATGAACAGATGTAAAATTCGTATCAGCACCATAACGCGTCTGAATCGTTTCAAAAAAAGGCTTAGACATAAGTTAAAATCCCAGGAACTGTATTCAAGTCATTCATTTAACACAAAAGCGATATTGTTTACTGCTGTATCACATTATTCATCTGTTGCCAGTCGTCAGAAACTACCCTACACCTGAAGCAACTGAAAATCCAGTGGTCAAAGCTCCTAACGACGCGTTCCAGGGCTGTGTCTCAGCGCGACTTTTCTACGGTGCTAAGTTTGCATCGCGTCACTACTCCCAGCCTTTTCCTTTTTCTTCCAATGATAGCACGACTCTTGGCACTTGCAAACTCTGCACCGCGTTTCTCTCCATTATTTTGTTCAATAAATGTCGTGCTCCACAAACATGTTATTACATCATGGTTTCACCGCGTCTGCAAGCGTGTAGGGTCCTCTGACACATGTGTAACACAATTTATCTGACACCACGTGTGTTGAGTTACGTGGAGGGAGCGCCACAAGACAAATAAGCATCTCACCTCATCATACTTTATTTCATCGTATCTCATCGTCTGTCACTTCATCTTACCTCATCTCGCCTACAGTGTATCGAGCGACAACCCATCTGTGCGTCACTTCATTTATCGCCTCATCTCAACAATAACGTCCAAGAGTGTATCGTATACGATGTATTAGAGGTAATATCAAGTACATACACGATAGATGCATACAAATGAGATCCAATGCAGAATTATTGTCCACCATCGTATGCCCCGCTAGGAGCACCATCAAACCGTAGAAGCCATCGCTTCTGACCAAGAAGAAAAAATAGTTAAAGAAAGACAATGAAGCAATAGTAATAAAAAAAGATATGGTTGGATTAAACACCTGGAGGAGTGAAGCCAGGAAGCTCGGGCCAATCACCAAGACGGCCTGGATCACCACCAATGCGGACCCAAATGGCGTGCGAAGGAGTAGGTCCATCAAGCACAAACATCTGGTACCAAGAAGGAGGACTGACAAAGGCGTTGGGAGGTGCAGTCACGCTGCAAGTGTTGCCAGAGCAAGAGAACTCAGGGAACAAGGTACGCTGACCCATGCTCACACCGTGAGTGGCACCAACAGAAGCCATGAGGGAGACGCGAAGGTTGGAAGCACCCTCCTCAAGATCAGAAGTGAGAGTAAAAGTGTAGCTCTCACCATAGACCCAGTCACGGTCGGAAATGGTAAAGTTGGGCTGAGTAGCACCGGACAGGAGGTAGTCAGGCCAGAAGTACTCAATGCGCTTCTCCTGAGGATGCTTGCCCTGATCTTGAGGGTCAGAGCCAGAGACAAGAATCTTTCCGTCGCTGAGTAGAACAGCTTCAGAGTGGTACATGCGGGCAATGGTGGTGTTGGCGAGGACAGTCATGCGCTGGCCGATAGGCTCCTCAGGGTCGTACATGACTGCGTTCAAGTTGGCATTGTCAGCAAGACCGAAGCCACCGCGACCAACTTGAGCTCCACCGAGGATGAGGTAGCGACCATCAGGGAGGGCGACCATGTTGGGCATAACACGCTTGGAGGGCTGTGACTGTTAGTATGAGATATTGAATGAGAAGATTATGTTCACTTACCATACGCTCGATGGTCCACTCAGCACCCTCAACATCGGGCGCCATCAAGACACAGTTGTCGAGAGCTTCATTGCCAGGCTCATGGGTAGTACCACCGCAGATGAGGACCTCAACAGGATCGCTGTAAGGAGCCTTGTGAGGCAAGACCATCATAGTACCCTGAAGAGGATAGTTGCGACCAGTCAAAGGGTTATCGACTTGTCCAGGCATGTCAGGCAGCTTCTTGATAGACTGGAAGTCGGTCTGAGAAAGAAGACGAGACTCATTAAATTGAGTAAAGAAAATGTTGCCGGAAGGCAAGATGGCCATGTGAGGATAAGAGTTGGTTCGGCCAATGTTTTCAGCACGCTCAAGGTAGTCGAGATAAGTCGACTCAGTCACACCAGCAGGGTGAGGAAGGACTTCGGCGGTGGGAACAATGGGAGCATCGGAGCCGGACTCGCCTCCCATAGCAAGAATAGAACCGTTGGAAAGAACAAGAGCAGTGGGATACCAGCGAGGATCAAAGAGTCGCAGCTGCGAGTAATCCTCTTCCCAAACGTTGGTGCCATTGTCGACTCCTTGGGGAGAATCAGGAGTGAAGAAACGAATACCGTAGACTGACTCAGCAGACCAACCACCAATGTTGATGATACGACCAGCCTTGTCGGGGAGAGTGAAGGAAGCAGAGCAAAAGACATCAGTCTTGAGAGCGAGTTCACGGTAGATGTTGGTGGTGTAGTCAAACTCGAAGGAGCCCTCAGTGTCGTCATCAGACGTACCATGCTTCTCGACAAAGACAACCTTGTCGTTGATACCAACAGAGCTGATAAGGGGAATGATAGGAGAAGTGGAGAAGTGGTCGTATCGTCCAGCCTTGGGACCAGATGCGTAGTGGAAGGTGTTGAGAGATTCACCAGTCCACTCGTAGTAGTTGATGTGGTTTCCAGCACCGCATGTGGAGTTGCGATCACCAGGGCAGGCCATGCTGCAGAAACTGTCATCCTTCCAGACATCTCCCCTGGCCTCGACAGCCTTGAGATCACCACAGACACATTGACGACCGTACTCGACACCGCCAGCGGAGTAACCGAACTTCTGGCAGCGCAAGAGGCAGGTCTCGATGGTCATGTTGCTGGTAGCATAACTGCCGGCATCCTCATAGAGCCACTCAAGAAGGTAGGGGTTGTTGTTATCAAAGACACAGCCCTTGTACTCCCAGTCGCCAGGAAGGTCATCTTCCTTGGCAACAGGGATGGGGTAGATCTCAAAGTCTCCATCCGAGTAGAGCGACAGGCGACTGCCAGCACCGCACATCTGGCTGCTATCGCCCGCGCAGGGCATGTTGCAGTCGGACTCCTGGACCTTGGAAGCAGCATTGTTAAGAGCATTGCCACAGAAGCACTCCTCTGCATACTCCACACCGGCAATTTTGAAGCCGTCCGCGATGCAAGTAGCGATACACTTCTGGGGAGTCATGTCCTTTGAAGTCCCGGCTGCTTGCAAGGCACGGCCCGGCGGATCAGTGTAGCAACCTGCATAAGACCAGGTTCCGGGCAAGTCAGTGGCAATGGGAGCAGTAGTTCCGGAAGCAGAGGCAGTGGCGGAGACGGTCTCAGTGGGGGATCCTGAAGGAACAGAAGATCCACCAGCTGAAGCCTTGCCAAAGACAGTCAACCTGTCGCCAGCGCCGCAAGGCTGCTCATCATCGCCAGTGCATGGCATGTTACAATCCGATTCATCTGTCTCTCTAGTGGGCCTCTTGCTGCCGCAGACTAGTTACAAAATCGCAGGTCAGTCACAAAATCGATCAATATTCACAGACACACTGCATGCATATCCTTAAAAAGGAGGTTTACTTACAACACTCCTTGGAGTACTCCATGCCTGCGAATGCATAGCCGAGACCGGCGCAATGGGCGACGCAGGTCTCAGCTGTGAGGCCTGTCTCATCGTAATGAACAGGGCCATCGAGAGCGCGGTTGGATGTGCTATCAATGAAGCAACCCAGGTAGTTCCAGCCCTCGCGTGGCGATTCAGGCGCCGTTAGATCCCTGCGAAAGATGGCACTCGCAGAAGTCAAGGGAAGGGACGCTGCGGCGAGCGCGGCAAAATGAAGCACCAGCATGATGGCTGAATGCTGTACGAGGTGACTGAAGCAGAAGAGGGGCGTGGGAGACAAACAAAAAAAACGACAGACTTGGATAAGAGCAAAGGAAACGAGTGTATCAAGGGGTGGGATATTGTGAAGCGGGATGCGATCTGCAGAAGGGCTCGAACTCTGTTGTGAACGAAGGAATGAATCCCCATGCAATGCAGAAACTCAGAAGGAGAAATCGACATGGTGGTTGGACAAACCTCTACATATATGACTTGTCCTCATACCCGAGGATAGGAAAGTTTCTGACCTTTTTCGCGCCCACATCCCTTTGCTCTTTGATTCCGCCCCTTTCCTATACGTTAGCTGTTCAATAGTCCAAGAGTCAGCCCATTATCCCCATCCCTAATACAATTAAGATTCTTACTATTGTGCACGCGGAACGGTGAATAGTGCCTGTGATTATGCAGGTCAACGGGCGCGTGGACACGGTAGAGTAGTAGAATATCTTACGCCTAGAGCCTTGTGATCAGAAGAAGCAACTTGAGAGGATAGCTTGTCGGTGGATCAGGCCAGTATTACTGCATATTGGATCCATTTTGGCCCAAAGGGTTCGAGACAGCCGGGGATGTCTTGGCAAAAGGTCTTGAATAAATTGCTGACCGGCGCCAATTCGGTTCAGCCTTGTGATGGGGTTTGTGCTGTAGGCCGACATTTTGGGGTTCTGATTGAGCGACAAGAACGGTTCACGGTAGGCCTGAGGTATTGCAACTTGATCGACAGGGTCAGGGCTGGGATCTCAGCGGGTATCCAGGTTGGCAGCCAAGAAGGCTGCTAATCTCTCGATCTGTACGAGAGTGGGTGGAGTCATTGACCATCAACCGAACCCCTGAACCTTCGCTTGTGGAGATGAGTGAGGAACGAGTTGGGCCAATTGACATGCCTAAGACTTTCTATCTTAGGGCCAGTCTAAATCGTAGGTTCATCTATAAAGTTAACCACGATAAGGTTGGAACCAAACTAGGGCAAAGTCTTTTTTAACCACTACCATGCAAATTGAAGTCGAGTCTAAGAGAGACGGACTGTATCACAATATCATTTCACTTTGACGAAGGTTCAGGGGACTCGGACATAGCGTTCCTCTACCGTAATTGGGCGGGTAAAAGATATCCAGTACTGGGCAGATAACTGCTGCATGCTGAACCAAACACCCCTGCTCGATGTGGCAGTTCGGAAGGAAAACATGGTGTTGGCCCGGTTGGCCGAAAGAAAATAACCGAGGGATGTGGATGCCACCAAGAACCCCTGGCCTTGTATAAATGTAACCCACCGAGGGACACTGGATATGAGAGAATCATGAACCAAGAAAAAAACACGAGCCTTGGCTGCAGGCAAAAGTTCTCCTGCCTGCAAGAGACAGGGGAGATTGTGTATCTTAGCGGCACCAAAAAGATATTTTATCAGCTTTGCAGGTTACGAGCGCTTAGCAAGGGTCTTATCATATCATGTTCGGAATGCAGCCAGTTGAGGCTTCGCTTGGCAGAATACCAAGACAGGTATATCGAGTGTGTTGGTTGTGTCATTGCCAGCTCCAGGATAATTAGTGCTTTGCCAGCGCACAAGTCCTTGGCCTTTATGCTATATGCATCGAGGGTCTATACTAGCCAAGGTACAACACAGTAGTACGGATAAAAATACACACAATCCCACGTTATACGTGCAAATCACCCGCCTTGTGGGTTTCTCTGATTAGAAATCCCATCGACGATCTGTGACAGTTCACTATTTAATTCCCTGTATTATTCCCTGTAAAGAGATTTCCGACCGTAAGCAATCTTGGCTGTTGGAGAAATCATGACTGCATGTAAAAAAGTGCAATGGTAACTGTCAGCATGGACTGCAAGGTCCGCACGAGCAAATCTGGAATAAATCCCGAAGTCTGACACAAGATCGAGTAGAGATGAACAAAGATTACAAGTGACAGCATGAAAGATAGAGAGATAGACAATGTTCCGCCAATGATGTTGTATTCGTTCATGTTGGTGAGAATTTAGCCTCCAACTTGTGTAAGCAACACCACGTGGGGGGATAAATGCGATAAAAAACGAAAAAAAAGAGTAACTATCAAGACATTATATCGGTACCATTCTGTGTATTACTCATTCCCTCACCGAGACCCAGAAAAAAAACTCAGACCCGAGAAAAATTAATCTTGCATGATGTTTCAACCAGATCTGACAGTTCCACCACATTTACCCTCCTGCCACATCTTGACAGACTTGACAACCATGCCACGATCCTTGATAGGGCCCCAGGTGGGAAGCCAGGTAGAATTGGCCTTCCAAAAGTCTCTCATCGGGGTCTCGCTGCTATCAGCCCAGGGCTTGTCGCCAATCGCGTCGCTGTAAGCACAATAGATTAGCATGCATTCGTCAATGTAAGATCGTAGCGGGAAAAAGTGGATGGTAGATTGTCTTCGTGGAGAAAAGAGTGGGAATAAACTTACGGAAACCAGCCGTTAGTACCGCCGACTGCAACGTTGAGGATGAGATAGAATGATTCGTCAAAAGGTGTGTTTTTACGACCTGTGCTGCTCCAGGGGTCTACGGGAATAGACCCGTTGATGGGTTGGCCGGCGAATTCTCCATATGTCCAGAGATTCTTGTTCTTGGTAAAGTCGAAGAATTGAACTTGCTACAAACAAGTTAGTATTTGTTGTTTGGCGGTGAATGGAAAAAATACTTACTCGAAGACGGCCATCGAGCCAGGTAAAGAGATACTTCTCACTCCACTCCAAACCGTAGGTGTGGAATTTTTCAGAGTAGAGAACTCGCTTTCCTCCCCACTCGCCATAAGCTCTCCTCCATCGATCATTCTCTGTAGCAGTTCCCCAGTGAAGCGCCGAAGACACAAGGTTGTTGCCCATTGGGTACTTCCTTGCATCGTTACCACGGCTCTCAGCAATATCAATCTCGCCAGACTTGGGCCACTCGCCGTAGACCTCATCCTGGGGCATCATCCAGATAGCAGGCCAGAGCCAGTCACCTTGAGGCATACGCGCCACGACCTCGACGCGCCCGTACTTGATGGTCTTTTTGCCCTTTGTGTTTAGGCGTGCTGACCGCACAGGGTTGATGATTTGACCAAGCGTGGCATTGCTGCGGGATGCACAAGGCCAACGGTCATTGTCCTTCTTGGTGCTCTTGGCCGTGCACTTTCCCCAGGTGCGACTGTTGCTGGTCATGTTGACCGTGAAGCCATTGAGGAGTTGATCTCCGGTGATGGAGGTGCTCTCAGTTGTCGCTGTAGGGACGATGTGAAGACCCTCTGCGTCAACATAAGAGTTGGCTGGATCATTGGTTGTCCAGTCAAAGGCACCAGTACTGAAAATTGTCAGTGATGTGATAAAAAGAAGGGAAGAAAACATACCCGAAGCCGTTCATTTGAACTTCATGGTTCCAGTTATTCAGGTTCTGGAAATGGTCATCCATCACCAGGCAGTACTAAATCAGTCAGTTCAAGGCCGTGGTAAACATCATGAGGTTCGCTTACATCATGGTGGGGGACTTGTGACTCTGTCCAGCAGAGGAATCCGCCAATACCTGGAGATTACTGTTAGAATCTTGATAAAATGAGAAAAAATAACAACATACCAAGACCAATAACGATACACGTGTAGAAGATGGTGCTGTCCCAATTCCATTCTTTCTTTTTAGTCTCTAGCCATGGCTTCTCAAATTCGCCGTGGAGACGACTACTTCTGAAGCGCCGACGAACGGTAGGTACTGTAAAATTTAGTTTGGAAAGCCAAAAGAGAGAATGGAAAACATACCATCAAATGAAGATGTATTGCGAGTCTGTCCCAATTGTCGTGATGACACAGACTCAGCAGCAGGTGTAGCAACAACGGGAGTCGCAAAGGGATTGGTATCAGTGTTATCAACGCCAGGTGTATCGAAGGGATTGCGCTGGAAAGAAGCTTCCTCCGCTGCTCCAGCGGCAGAGGTAGTCGCAGTAGCACTCCTTGAACCTTCCATGACCAAAGTGGAGATATGCCAATGTTTGGGGATTGACAAACAAAATACCAGGGAGGGGGAATGGGGGATGAGGGGGAAAGGTAACTGTAACCAGCGAACGAATTTATCCAAGGACGTCTTGCTTCAAGAATGCATTCGGCCTTTTTCCCTCGGAGGGTGAAATTGGCTGTCGAGCTGAAAGAATACCAAGACTCGCTTCAAAGCACAGAAACCCGATACGAACAAGAGGACAGGGATAGAAAAAAGAATGGATAATGGGTCTTGAGGCCTCGACCTTGAACAACAAACAGCTGAGCTTTATCGCCTTACGTGCTGATGATGTGATAATGCAAGATATCAATAAAATGATAAAGAAAGAAAGCTAGAAAAATACAGGCATTGATGAAAAGTGTTGAGATGTAGAGTAATCTCGTCTTACGCCAGCAACCAATATTTCCACATCAACGAGCAAACATGAGGTTCGGCCAGTCCAGAGTCCAGATCCCAGACACATGTCGAGATAAACAAAAAAACACGCTTAACCTAATCGACAAAATAAATGTGTCAGCGTCACCGGTGGAGAGGGGAAATAAAAAGAGAAAGAAAACTAGGCTAGGAGAAAAGAATAAGCCACAAAATAGTGTCAAATGTCGCGATTGGCTTAGCACCGAAATAAGGCTTTGCGGGCCGTGGGCTGGTGGGATAAAAAGAACCCCCGGTTTGGCCGAGAGAGGCAGAGAGGCAAAGAGTTCTTGTCTCTCTACAACAAATATATGACTGCATATTTCCAATGCAGGTTTCACATGCGATGCAACAGCAGAATCATGCCGCTAGCAATCAAAGAGGAAGTTCTATCTCTGTACAGCAAAAAGAAACCCCTGGCCCTTGTGCAACTGCCAAGAGATGTGATGTCTCTTCTCTTGACCAGGATCCAGGGGTACAGGGGGACGTTATCTTGGACCAGGACACCCATCGCTAGCGGATGGCGGGCCGTCGACTGCACTATCCCATAAAGATACTGGCTCGACGTTATCTTTTTTCTACAGTAACTTCTTTCTGTGTCACTTCCCGCGCTACTGTAGCCTCTTGGGATAATATTCCCGAGTTAAACTTGTTTTTTTTTAAGTGTTGTTTTTGTATGAAACGTATTACATGCATTCGATTGTTTTTCTCCCATTGGATCTTGTACGGTACTATATCTCGATGGCTGGTGATATCCTCTTGTCTTTGATCTAATATTAGCCTGCTATCGTTTGGAGACTCGGAGAAAAAGAAGAGAGAGAGATTAATTGTCGAGAAACGCCGCATGAGTACGTGGCGCTTTCTGCAAGCTATCTCGTAAAATTCAAAAAAGTGATCAACCCACTTCTGCCACTTTGACCTCTCTCTGCTGCCTCATTTTAAACGAACTGCCGATGGTGTTTTGACCACACACGTTTCTTTTGATTCCCCTATCGCTCCGCTACCTACGCTAAAGAAACAGACCCTCTCACCTATCTTTGACACGAGCCGGTTTCTGGTGGGCCTCTTTTCTTTTCTTCTTGTTCTGCCAAACCCACTCTGTGCCGCACAGCCTTACTTGTAGCTTGATCACGATTGTTTCGTGATTTGCTCAATCTAATTCGTCTTTGGCCACCCCAGTCCATCATCTCCACTGGCAAAAAGTTCTAGTTCAGTTCAAGCCTCGGACAAAATGGCGGGGATATTACGAAACTTTAACTCACAACTGGAGGGGCAATGAAAAAAAGGCCAAGGTTGGATTATTAAATTGCAGCCGGTTAACCGGTCAACTCAATTGACAAGGCTGGGCTCGATCAACGTACTGTATAACCGTAACTCTTTAAACGGAGACGACCAAAAAGCCATTAATCCCGGTGGCGGGTACATTATCCAAGTTGTTCTGGTTACAGGTACGGTACGTGCCGGGTCGACATGTTATTGCTACTCTTTTAGAGAAAAAAGACTTGGCATCAGCTCGCTAGAGGTGACATGGGGCGCCAAATCAACCATGCTTGGTTCCCCGTAAGCCAGGTACTGTACACAGGAGCAGGGGGAGACGATAGAACACGTTTTTCTCGTGCATCCAGTTACTGCAGCAAAGTGAACAGGGATTTGTTTTCTATTGATTGTGATTGTTGGCGTTACGTGTTGGAAGGGTCTGATCTTACCTGGCCTCGCCTGGCTGGACCCTAGACTGAGCCTGAGTCTGAATCTCACCGAGAAAGAGAGATATGCATGCCCAGAAAATGATATCCCCCGGTTCCCAACAAAGAGATAGATGCGAAGGCGAAACCACAGGCAACCATCACCGTCGCCCACGTTTTCCCTCACTCTGGCCTGATGATTACATCTGTACGAGATCCGCACAGGTAATCAATACTCATATCCGAGTCCGTGGTCGATTCCAGACTCCATCTCAGCTCAGATCGGCGGTTCAGCTTCAGCTCGCCACGCCGTTGGTATCTTTGTCTAGTGTTGTTTTTTTGTCCTGCTTCTGTACTGTAGAATCTCACTCAGACACGGATAAGGCAAACGAGCGAGAAACAAAGACATTCATAACTTGCTCGATCCGCGGACACCATACTCTCTGCCTTGCTCACCTCATTGTGTTGACTACTACCTCCTCTTGGCTTCCTTCTTGAAGGAACCTTCCCTCCTCCTCCTTCACCTCTTTTCCCTCATCCACATTTTCCACACCCTTCCCCCCTCACCCTGGTCCTGTCGTTTTTTTCTGCCGTGGGCAGATCTTCACCTTCGTTTTTATCCTCTGACTTCTTGGATCCAACCCTTCGTTATTCCGCAGCTGCGTGTGACCTGAAGCCATCTCGTGCCTTCACCTCCACGTGAGCCCAGCCATGACTTCAGAGAAACCTGCCTCTCGCTTTGTCGAGACGGGCGTGCTCCAGCCGCCCAGTCCAACCATGGACTCTGCCACGCTCAAGAGGCTTGAAGCTGGTGATCATGGACCTCCATCTCCTGCCGCTCAATTGCCTTCGTTCATACAGCAGCAAAAGTCTCCAGACTTTGGTGTGAGGAGAGGGCAACTCACGAGATCTTCGCACAGCTCTTACTCGGGCACGCCAGCTGTTATGCAGATTCCCGATGCCACGGCCGCGGAACTACCAGTTGTGAGTAAAACCTTTCCTCTTTGATGAACATGAACCGTGTTTCATGTTGAGATCCAACATCAGTTTACCCTTGCCTTCACCGCCCTTGCTTGGACTTGACCCATTGCGATGGGTAACTTGAAGGTCCACATCTGCCTGCAGGTCGACGATCATAAAACCACATGATATGCTCAATCAGGCCATGAACGACGGATACTGACAATGATAGGTCGCCAAGTACATTGCTCGTCGAGCAACTCTACTAGGCTGGTTCGATGAACCTGCCGCTGCCGCCATCACAAGTGGTTGGTCATCGACATGTATTGCGCTCAAGAAGCCTGATGGCTCTTACCTCTACAATCCAGATGACCCAAGCCCAGATCTGGCGGCAGCCATCGGCCGCATCAATGAGAGTGCTATCGTCTCCATGTCTTCCGAGGTGACCAACGCAGTCCTTGATACCATCAAGCCTGAACAGGTATGCCTCGTCAATGAAGACACAGGTGCTCGTATTCCCATCGTTGCCAGCCTGAGCGATATCCATATCGCGCTTGTGCACCTGACCAGTGCATGTATTGTTGTCCAAGAGCGATGCGTGTTGATCTGGTCACACGACGCGAGAAATGTTCTCAATGTCGCACACAATGTTGAGAAGCAAATGTTGGGTTTTGTAGGTCACCTATTCACAAATCGCGATTTATCTAATCTGACCCGATCACAGATTGTTGGTCCCAACATGCCCAAAGGTCTGCTGGCTCAGACTGAGGAGCATTCTGTTGAGAACTATCACACGCCCGTTCGCGGTGCGATTGATGAGAACAACGAAATCTATCAAGCTGCCATCAAAGTCGAGGAGGGCGGCGATGATGACGGTGACATTGAGGGCAAAGCGCCCAAGCGTCCTACTCTTCATGTTCATTCCATCAGAATTGGAATTGTCATGATCTTGGTTATCCTGACCCAGAGCGTGGGTATTTCGAGAGTAAGTTGCATCATGGTTGGGAAATTCAAATGGTTACTAATTCGACTCAGCTCATCCGGCAATGGTCTTGGGATGGCGACTACAAACGTTTTGCGTTGGCTGCTGTCGTTCCTCCCCTCATGGTTTTATCACTGGTAAGTGATTTACAAGTCCATTGAGAGATGACATTTTTCTCACATTATCACAGTTCTTCTTCATCGTTGTTGTTAGTAGTGCCTTCCAGCTTATCCTCCCAGCTGGAATGTGCTTGAAGAACTCAAAGTTCCACTCTGGTAAGTGCACTAGTGATGCCTTTGAGATACCGTACTGATCAAGTTCAATAGCCATCAAGCCCAACCCCAAGCGATACAAGGACTACCAACTTCCACACATCACTGTACAAATGCCTGTCTACAAGGAAGGTCTTCGAGGGTAAGTTTCTAACCACTACTTTATTACGGCCTTTGCTAATCATTCGCAGTGTCATTGTCCCAACCATGGTCTCAGTCATGGCTGCCATCCAACACTATGAAAACCAAGGTGGCACAGCTTCCGTCTATATCAACGATGATGGTATGCAGTGCATCCAGCCCGAGCTCGCTGCTGCCCGTAAGCAATACTATCGCGAGAACGGTATTGGTTACTGTGCCCGTCTTCCTAACAAGAAGAACCCCAAGGGCAAGGGGGGCTTCTCTTGGTTCAAGCGCTCACCTCCTGTGGATCCTGAGGTTGACAACCAGGATGAGAGCTCTATGTCTCCTCAAGGTCGCGCCAATGCCCTTGGATTCGTCAGGAAGGGAAAGTTCAAGAAAGCTAGTAACATGAACTACTGCCTCGCCTTTTCTAACCGAGTCGAAGACGAGATGCTGAGACTTACTGAGCTTGAGTGTCAGAACCGTGGCTGCAACTATGAGGATTTGACTGCCGAGGACGACGATCGACTTTACGACCAGGCTCTGCAGAACATGGTTGATGCTGATGAGGGCAAGACCTGGGCTGAGGGTAACATCCGCATGGGCGAGATCATTCTCCTCATTGACTGCGATACTCGTGTCCCCATCGACTGTCTTCTCTACGGCGCTCTCGAGATGTACGAGAGTCCCGAAGTCGCTATTCTCCAACACGGATCAGGCGTTATGCAAGTCGCCCACAACATTTTCGAGAACGGTATTACCTACTTCACCAACGTCATCTACACTGCTATCAAGTATGGTGTTGGTACTGGTGATGTCGCTCCCTTTGTCGGCCACAATGCGTTCCTTCGCTGGAAGGCTGTACAGAGCGTTTCCTTCGTTGATCCATCAGACAATACTACCAAATGGTGGTCCGACGCGCACGTCTCTGAGGATTTTGATATCAGTCTGAGAGTTCAGATGGCTGGTATGGTTTGTCGACTGGCTACCTACCACAATGGTGGCTTCCAAGAGGGTGTTTCTCTGACCATCTATGATGAGCTGAATCGATGGGAGAAGTACGCCTATGGATGCAACGAGCTTGTGTTTCATCCTTTCTACCAGTGGATTTACAAGGGTCCTGTCACTAGACTCTTTTTCCGATTCCTCTGGAGCAACATGCCGGTTTCCAGCAAGGTTTCCATCATCGCCTACATCTTTACTTGTAAGTTTTCATCCCGATATCATGTTTTTGTCTCTATCTAACAATTATAGATTACGCCATTGCTGCCGGTCTGCTCCTCACAATGATCAACTATGTCCTCGTTGGTCTCTTCTTCTACGATCTTGACCAGTTCTACATGCCCTCGTGGGGTATCTGGGTCTCCCTCCTGGTGGTGTTCAACGGTATCGGAACGGTTGCGACGAGCATGTCCCGTCACCGTCTCAAGGAGAAGTCATTCTTCCTGGCTATCCTCGAAGCAGCCAAATGGCTTCCCTTCCTCCTTCTCTTCTTTGGTGGCATCAGTATCAACTGTGCCAAGGCTCTTCTCTGCCACGCCTTCTCCATCAACATTGAATGGGCTTCGACGTCGAAAGAATTGGGCCCTACGGGTATCTACATCGGTCTCAACAAGATGATGCACCGATTCAAGTACACATTCCTTATTTGCATTGCTATCTCCGGTGGCATGGTTTACATGGCCACCGGTGCACCTTGGGGCTGGACTATTGCGCCCGGGGAGTTTTCATCTGGAACGTTTGCTATTGTGCCATTGGCTGTCCAGATTGGTTGCGCCTTTTGCTTGCCGCTCTTCCTCGGCTTGACTTAATCATGAAAAAAGAGGAAAATGATAAAACCCAAAAAAATTGGAAAGGAACAAAATCTATCAGGACCTGGAATACGGGATTATAACGAATATTAGATAAACGAAAATGTCAGTATAATACATATTATGAAGGGGAAAAGGATATATATTTGGTCAACATAGAATGGAACCGGTCTAGCTGCTCTCACCTGGGCCTGGATTTAATACAAATACAAATTTTTGAAATATGTTCTTCGCAAGCGATTGGCCTTTGTGATGTTTGTACTCTATAAATTTGGTGTTACGTCGAGGCGTCGGTTGTATGCCTTGACCAAAGACTTAGTCTCGTTTCATGTGGGTTGCATCCCATCCCCTGTCTCAGACGCTGTGACTGCGGGTTACTTGGTCTGGTCACAACTATGCTGTAAAGGGAAATAGGTAGGAATCAATTATTCGAACAAACTGTATTAGATGGTCCTGTATACCCGAGAGCTGCAGAGAAAGTGCCTTTGATAGTTATACGATATGTTTCGGATTAGCTATATAGGTTTACCAAGTTCCAAAAGGTCCCATCACAGGACGTGCATTGATGTAAGAACTAATCCAAGAGAGATATTGCTTAAATCTCACCGAGATCTCACTGCTGAAGGAGTATTATATTGACGCAAGTTTCTTACACGCTGATATCGGAAACACGGCAACCTTTGATATTTGCTAAGTCTCTCATTAGGCTATTTTCTTGAAGGATTTTAATGCTCACTATCTAGTGTCGAGGCACGGTAATTATAGCATTGTTGACGATATATAGGAGAGTAGCGTTCATCCCTGTTGGGGAATCCATTTGTTTGTTTGCTGCCAATCGCCACACGCTAAAATATGGGCTCACCTCAGCGCTAAACTATGCTAGGGATAAAACCCGTCGGGTATTTCAGTCAGAGGATCAACACAGGCTAATCCAACATTTAACAAAGACAAAAGACACTGTTTTCACATTCCAATCTTATCTTTCTTCCCTCTCTTGAACTAATCATCAAACGAACAATACAACATGGGGTTCAAGGTTATAGTTATAGGTGCTGGGCCAGTAGGCTTGGTCCTTGCGCACGCGCTACAAGCCTCTGGCATCGACTATGTGCTTATTGAGCAGAGGCGACAAGTTCCCCCTGAGCCAGCTTACGGTGTGTTCATATGGCCTCAGATTATGCGCATCTTCCACCAACTCGGTCTCCTCGATGTCATCTCGGCCGTCAGCCAGTCTATGATGAGGGCTATCCACAGATCAACAGACGGCAAGGTTCTTCTTGAGGAGGAAGGTTTCCAGAAGCTTGAAGTCATGTAAGCTGAGAACTTAATAACCAGTAATACAATAATAATGTGCTGATATGAGACAGGTTCGGGTATCCTATGTCATTGTTCAGTCGTTTGGACTTTGCCTTGACATTATTAAACGCCCTGGACAACAAAGAGGAACGCGTCAAAATAAACAAGCGACTCAACAAAATAACGCAAGATAAAAAAGGTGTCAAAGTCGAGTTTACTGACGGCACTTTCGAAGAAGGGTCAATCGTCGTCGGTGCTGATGGCGTCTGGAGCAGTGTCAGAGATCAAATGGTAGCCCAAGCACCGGGGGGACTCTTCGATGATACTGTGAACCCTTTTGAGGCGACCCACGCCGGTGTCTTTGCTAAAGCAGCTCTCGATCCACGTCTTGAGCCGGGTAGCAACATCAACGTCTACCAAAAAGATTCTCACGTGCAAGTTTTCACCAGCAAAAACGAGGCTATGATTATCGTCTATCACCGTATTCCAGCTGAGAGGAAGAGGACATACTTTGGACAGAATGATGCTGAAGACGCTGCCAAACCTTGGCTGGATGTGTACGTCGCTGATGGTTTGACATTTGGAGATCTATGGAGAAAGAAGACTGCTGGCGGAACAGCCAACTATGACGAGGGTGTACTGCCGTTCTGGCACTGGGGAAGAATGGTACTGGTGGGAGACGCGGCTCACAAGGTATGTTTTACTCTAACCTAACAAGTGATATACTAACCTTGGCAGATGAACCCCATAAGAGGAGCAGGAGCATGCTGTGGTATCGAAGACTCCATCGCACTAGTAAACTCTCTCAAACGAGCTTTACGCTCCAACCCAGACCCAAAAGTGTTCGAGCTCAGCCAAGCATTCGTATCCTACCAACACGAGCGTGAAGCACCGGCAAAGATGTGGATGGAGGTTTCCCGAATGAACCTTGAGTTGTGTATTGGACCTCATCAGCCGGCGCTGAAGGCAGCAAATATCGCTGATTCAAAGGTACTGCCTCTGGTTGCAGAGGGACCGATATTGTATGACTTGCCGTTCCATGAAGAGAAGAGTGGGTTCATTCCTTGGACAAGAAAGGCGAAGGGGAAGAAGAGAGATGAGCAGGTGAAGGCAAAGCTGTAATTTTGGTTGATGTATACATATATGTTATTAGACAAAGAGTGTGAGGACCCTAGAAATGATTTAGATCAAGTAGAAATTTAATCGTCAGTTTATCTTGTTTCAACTTCACTTTCCTCGGATTTGTTGTTTACACATCTGCCATAGGAATATGATATCATTTCTAGACCCCGGGAGTACCACATACTGATAACAACGCATTGTAAAAACGGGCCAAAGCCTTGATTTGAGATTATCTGAACTATATAAAAGCAGCTACAGGTACTTTGTAAGCTGCCGTATATCATCCATAGTCTCCAGACCCCAGCATTTATCGCCTACGACTTCAGCGTTATGCATTCCAACACTCTTACATCCATTGATAAACTTCTCCTTTAGCTTTACGTCGTCCAGAGGATTTGAGCGACTGCCAACTGCATGCTCTACATGGTTTGTGAACACTTGTCCGTCTTGAAGAACCACACTGACCCGTGCTGAGTCCGGTGCGATGCTTGTATCAATCTTTGCTGTGATACGATCGCGAATGGAAATGATAGTGGGATCGAGTACAACTTTGTCTTCATACTCTGACGGTGTGGCTCTACCGAGGAGAAGACCACATGCGCCGCTATGATAGACGCTGAACTTTGCCTCCAGGCCATCCTTTGGAGTCTTCTTCCCGGTGAGTTCCAGGACGAGAGGGTGGACTTCTGCCGTGACAGATCGAATTTGTTCTGGGCTGTGTCCGTGATTGGCCAGTGCCGCGTGCAATTGTATGCAAGCATCAATGACTGGGTGGATGACAATCCCACACGGGAACGGCTTGAAGCTATTCCGCAGAATCTCCCAGCGGCCCGTACCTTGACCAGATAAGCCATCCTCATTCGCAGTACTAAGCCAATGATCCAGGCTTTCGAGCACATCAGGCTTGTTGGTGCCGACGACTGCAGCCCAACCCCGTTTTGCTTCCAGCGTACCTTCGCTGCTAGTATAGCCTCCTTCAGCCATGACAGCAGCCAAAAGACCGTTTTGAGCGGCGCGGCCAGGATGAAATGATTTGCAGTGTGAACCGAACATCTCTCGAAGGCCAACGACTTGTGTAGCCGCGAGTCCAATTGCATGGGTGGTCTTTGTCGGAGATAAGTCTAGGATTTTTGAGACTGCGACTGCCGCCCCGATTGATCCGACGGTCGAGGTGATGTGCCTTGAGGTTTGTAAGCTTGTGAGATATACGGATGCTCAGATGCACACTTACCAGCCTACATCATAGTGTTCCGGCCAGACAGCAAGTCCAGCCTTACATTCGGCCTCTATGCCAGCTACGAGAGCGGTGATCAACTGTTTGCCTGAAATATCTCCTTTCCGCTCTGCCACAGCAAGAAGAGCGCTCGCCACCGGTCCTGTCGGATGAATGATGGTGTCGAGGTGCGTGTCGTCACAATCATGGACATGCGACGCTATACCATTGATCAACGCCGCATGCTGGGCATCTGTATGCGAAGCTCCCTGATGTCCAAGGAGGGACGATGTAGGTGGGCCGAAGAACGGAGACAATGTTTGATGCTGTCGGGAAGCCAGTATTAGCCATGTTTACCGTTTGGCAGGTGCTATTCTTACAGCAATCTTTGTAGCTTCATGCTGACTTCCTGCTATAGTGCAACCAACCCAGTTGTAGAAGCTTCGGACAGCTGCGCGGACCACATCTTCTGGGAGATCTGAGTATTGCAGATTGTGCGACCAGGTGGCGAGGCGTTGAGTAGCCATTGTAGCAATTCAAATTAAGATGTGATTTTGCGTGATGTCTTTAAGCGAACGCTTGATTTATGTATCAGAAATAATTATGAATGAGAGTTGGAAGACTCAGAAAGCTCAGTGGTTATATGGACTTGGTAGATGTCCTGCTGGCTGTTCCGAAGCTATCGGCTCATCCGTCGGCTGGGCCGATATTTTTCTGGGCCGATTGTGCCGGCGCATCTTCCGTCGGTTGATCCGTCCTCAGACGTAAACCCCTGCCAAACCTCACGACATTAGACTTTACCCCAATGCTCAAGCAACGGCCCTCACAATGGAATCTGGGGTTGTCTTAGATGCTCATTGGGATAAAAGGCAAGCTATTCCCTTGGATCGCCGAGTTTTGGCAATAATTTCACCACTGTCTGCTTATTCATTTATTTTGGTTCCTCGTCTTCAAATCAATTCAACTTACATCAGTTATACTCGTTTGAGTAGCCTCAGTCCAGGAAAAAGATGGGTTTCTTTGGCTTTCGAGGGAGAAAGCTTCAGATGGCTCAGATTTGGGCTGTCATTCTGCCGTGTTATCTCTTGTAAGCACACACGAATTGGCAAGAATATGAAAGTATCTAACTAGGCATGCCTTGATAGGTTTGGCTACAACAACTCTATTGCTGGAGGCTTTCTCAGTCTTCAATCATGGGTAGAGACCTATCCTGCCCTCGACACTGTGCATACACAAGGAGCAACGAAAGACCATAACTCCACCCTTCAGGTAAGCTCCTAAACCTCACACGCCGTTTCTCAATGTTAACGACTTAATCCTCAAAAGGGAACGGTAGTGGCTATGTACACCCTGGGCTGTCTCTTTGGTTGCCTTAGTTGCATATGGCTGGGCGACAAGCTGGGTAGAAAGAGAACTATCATATTTGGCGCCCTGATTAACACAATAGGTGCAGCTCTCCAGGCCTCCTCATACTCACTGCCGCAGCTCATAGTAGGTCGACTGGTTTCTGGATACGGCTTCGGACACATCACGGCCACAGCTCCAAACTGGCAGGCCGAATGTTCGGGCGCTGCTCATAGGGGTGCGGCGGTGATGCTTGAAGGTTTGTTTATCTCTCTCGGCTTGGCCATTGGGGGCTGGACCAACCTCGGAATGTCATTCCATCACGGCTCTGTCACTTTTCGGTTCCCCATGGCTCTCTCAGGCGTTTTCTCAATTATCATTATGCTTACCACGCCGCTGCTACCTGAGTCACCTCGCTGGCTGACCAAGAAGGGCCGAGAGGATTATGCAAGACAGGTTCTAGCAGACCTGACTGATACCGATTCGAATTCTGTCGAGGTGCAGGAAGCAATCGTCGAGATCAGGACATCTTTGGCCCTCGCAGGAGAGGCCAAGCTCAAGGACATCTTCACCAACGGCCCGCTTCGCCTCTTCCACCGCATGTGCCTCGCTTGCGCTGCGCAGCTTTTCCAACAAATGTCCGGCATCAACGCCCTGGCCTTCTACCAGGCCAAGATCTTCGAAGACTACTTAGGTCAAACTCCCAGAGCGGCAAAGATCATTGCGGCTTCTGTTTTCACCTGGCAGACCATCTGCTCGCCAATTGGTGTCCTGACTGTAGATAGGTTCGGGCGTCGAAAGTTGATGATGGTCTCCGCTCTAGGGATGGGCGTTTGTATGGCTGTTGTTGCAGGCGGGTCATCACAGCCTGGGAACACAGCATCGGTGGGAGTTGCGGCGGCTTTCATCTTCCTTTTCTCGCTTTTCTTCCCTACTGGGTTCCTTGGGCTTACATTTTTGTATGCTGCTGAGATTTCGCCTCTCAGTCATCGAGTGCCCATTACGGCCATGTCTACTGGTAGGTTCATCCACTCTAGACATTATTCAAAATTCTTGCTAACTAGTTAGGCACCGCATGGCTGTTCAACTTTGTAAGTTTAATAGCCGTTGTCTGTTTATTTGTGATACAACAATGACTAACGGCAAATTCGTAGGTTGTTGCAGAGATCACACCCATTGGTCTAGCTACCCTCAAGTACAAATACTACATCATCTACGCCGCCATGAATATATGTCTAACTTTTCCAAGTAAGTGCACTGATTTTTACCTTGAACGAAAGAAGCAAACTCTGACTGTTCGTTTCAGGCGTTTACTTTTTCTTCCCTGAAACCAGCGGCCGTCACTTGGAAGAGGTCGACGCCATTTTTTTGAACAGTCGTAATATTCTGGAAACTGTTCCTATCGCCAGAAAGAGTCGAGCCGGTCAAAGTATCAGTGGTACTTGCGAGGAGAAGAACGAGAGACAGGAAGTGTCACAGATCGAGAGAGGACTACCAACACCTTGAGATATTGAGTTGGCATGTGTGCCATAGTGCCTAACAAACATGTCTGTAAGGAAGGATGTCAATTTGTTTTGTATTCTATGAATAAGCCTTATCTGTTTAAAGATTCTGTATTTAGTCAATCCAGCATTTAAATAAAAGCTCTTGCATTGCACTGGATAGATTGGCGTAACTCGTAGGGAATTGCGATCATCGCCACGTTACCCCGCCTCTGGCTTAGATACAGTGCCGGGATTACTAAGCTCGGGAGATTACATCAATACCTGCATAATTTGGTTCCATTCCAGGCATTCGTTCAACCCCCTTCACCAATATAATGCAACCCTCCGCGACGCACCACTAATGTCTGAATCACAAGCCAAGTCAACAAGCTCGAGACCTGCTCGTCGTCGTCCTCGAGGCCTTGCTGCTTGTAGTCGGTGCAAGAGCCGCAAACAGCGCTGCGATAATGGGTTTCCAGCATGCTCAAATTGTAGCGATGCAGGAGAGAAATGCTCCTACGGTGCAAATCAATCGTATCCAGCCGAGTATGTAAAGTCACTCGAGAATCAAATCGCAAGGTTACAGGCTGAAATAGCCTCTCCGCGACCAAATGTCCTTAGTCCAACAAGCAGTTCTTCTATCCAACAGCAACAGATGCTACCCATGGTCAGCAGTCAATCCGATATCAATGAGCAAACAAACGCCAGGGAGATAGCCACTTCTGACCTGGAAGCCAGCGCTGGGATTGTTGCTCCACGCTCGGATTCTTTTTTGGGGACCTCGAGCGGGTACCCTCTGACGAAGCTACTGAGATCCGCATTGCCCCCAGTCGATGCCCACCAAAACGACCAGGCCGTAAACTTTCACCAAGTTGATGCTGCAACAAGCTCTTCAATAGGCATGCGCATTAACGCGGGGCAGCATACTGGGGTTAACCAAGTCTCTGGTGGTTCAGATTTGCCCAGCAAGGAAGTCGGCGACAAACTCATCGAAGCATATTATGCAAGGGTGCATCCTAAGCATCCCTTCTTGCCTCGTAAAAGAGTTCAGTTGCTACACCAGGCTAGACTTGAGCTAATCCCGGCGCATAAAGCTGTGCGCTCAGAAGATATACGGAGTAGATGTGACTATGCGACATTACAACTGGTTTATGCTATTGGAGCACGTTACTTGCAGCTGAGCAATGATGATGATCATTCATCTCCAACGGTTAGACCTTGTCCTTACAGAGAATCAACATGCCTAATTTGATTAATACAGCGACACTATGCCTGCGCAATAGCAGATGCGGATTTTGTTTTTGCGACAAGTAGCCTTGAGAGCTTGGAAACAATGCTTCTTTTCACTATTTACCAATTAAGGTCACAGACCGGGCCTGGTGTTTGGTAAGAAATTACGGTACAGTCAAAGGATAAATGGATATGCTAAGAATCACCAGGTGGATGACCGAAACAACAATGCGGTACTGCATCGATAATGGCCTTCACCGACAAGCCACTAACCTCCCTTCGAACATCGACGAGAGGCGAAAACGCATTTTCTGGACGACATACATGTTGGAAAGATCAGTCGCTCGGACTATGGGTCGACCTCACTCTATTTCTGATAGAGACATTGACGTTGCCCTCCCAGCCAATATTGACGATGAACTGGACGATAACGAGACTATCGTCGCGGCCATTGCTGAATCAAAACAACACCCCATGCAGATTACCGCTCTTACGCCAGCCATTCATATCTTCAGGCTACAGCAAATTGATTCCAAGATTTCATATACAGTTTGTCGCGTGGACAAGGACGTCTCGTCGATAAAACCGCACAAGGTGGCTCGTCTTCGAGAGGCTTTGGAAGAGTGGAAGGCCGGTATTCCTCAGACTGGCCCCGAGAACAAGCCGCATCCTTACCTCACAACGGACTATCACATGATCCAATACCACAAAGCCATCATACTGCTTAACCTTCCCTTCTTCCCCACTCTCAGCCCGCGGAACCCGAACTTCCACGAGATCGTCCACTCCGCGGGACAGATTTGCATCTTGTCGAAACGCCTTCATGACCAGCAGACGTATATTTCCTTCTCATTACTTTCTTTACATGCCAACTTTGTCGCCGGATTAGTAATGGTGTACTGCTTCTGCCTCGACTCATCAATCTTCAGTCCCAGATTCAGCAGAAGCGTGCGAGCGTGCAGCACAATGTTGTACATCATCTCAGAGCGATGGCCGAGAGCAGTGCAGGCACGTAAGGCATTTGATCGTCTTGTCGCTGCTACGATAGAATGTGACGGAGAACCAGCCACCGGGCCGTTGAGACCTGAAGATGACTTGCCCATATCGCAGGACGGCTTTCAACCTGGCTTTGGGGCGGGCGAGGCTGGTAATCCGGAGGTGTGGAGTAATTTTGAGACCATACTTGGGGATTACCAGATCGATTCGGGAACTTGGATGCATGATAGTATATCTGATATGATAGGTATATTCCAGCCAATGGATTATGTACAGTAAGCAAATTAACTTTAAAATTTATTTTAACTACACAGAATTCGGAACCGGTATGGTCTCATCAGTTGTAACAAATCAGAATCGGAAAAGGCTAAAGTGGTTACTTAAGCATGTGTTGGGAGTTTTCTAGAATCGGAGAGTGATAAACACTCTTCTAGACCGGTACTGTACCAGACCGGCTGCTATTTGTCTGATCTGATACTTGGATACGAGAAATAAACTCTCGGTTATATATGCACCTGCCGATTACTGTATCGCGTTCACCACTTTAAATGTCAGTGCTAAATGCCAATGTTTGATTCGGATGAACACCTTCCATAGATAACCCTTTGATTGGTCTGGCAAGTTCAACAACAGAGTGGTCAAAGAATATACTTTCCATCTGATTACAAACCAGTAATAGATTTTCGATTTAAACTTCAATGTAGAAGTTGCCAAGAGATATGAGACGGATTATCCCAACCGGCAAGCTATGACCCGTCGCCAAGATCTCTTTCTTGAATGGCTGAACCTAAAGGTCATGTTAACGCTTGTTTTGACCAGATTCAGCGACACTTAAATGACCTGCAGATTATTTGTGATAACTTCAGTCACACACAGAATTTGGAACGAGTATCATCTCGTGTGACACGATTGGCATGCATTAGCACGTGGGGAGGATGAGCAGGGGTCCTCCCAACGGCGGATCCGTAGTCAGTTTCATCTTGATATGAACGAGTCATTATTTGCACCACAAGTAGAGTAATTGAATCACTTTGAGACGTACTAATTGTACTAAAGCTGCATTAAAATATAACTTAATTGACACTTGTTAGCCTCCCATCGTTGCAACCATCGATCTCTATTTTGAGTCTCCGCGTCGGACCGACACGGCAGATCGCCATTCTCGAGGCCATTTCCAGGATACCTGCCCTGTCCCCCCAAAAACACGAAAACCCTTCTTTGGACATTGCGCAGGGATCATCTTGGGACGATGAGTTTCAGGATGGCAGTGAAGCGCAATGCACATTCCTCTTACAGATATGACGGTTGATGGATAAGACCAGATCCCCGGTATTTAAGGTTCGCCCTGAAGCCCTGCCAAGCCGGCTACTGCCAGGAACTGGTTTCTGTCATTGGAGCAACATCTCGTCCGATTACGTCGAGGTAATTTCTTTAGAGTTAACTGCCGACTTTCACTAAACAAGACGAAATGTGGATTACTTGACTGACTGCCGATGTAACGATTGTCTTGCCTTATATAACATCAAACGTCATCGTCAATTTATTGAGAACCCAACGAGCAAGCCTCTTTCTTATTTTACTTTCGTTGCTAGTCATCGTCTCTCTTTTCACCAGTTAAATATTCATTCTTTAGTTGCAGCGCAACCATGTCTCTCTTCAAGGCAGTGTTGACTACACTGTCGGTTTCCACCATCGTTTCTGCCGTCCCGTTGATCGAGCGTCAAGAAAACGAAACCGCTCCCGACCCTGCTCCCGCTCCCGCTCCCGATGTCGACTGCGCACCCGATTCTGCCACAGGCCTAAAGGCCGAGTGCTGGAAAGCTCGTAGGTGGAAAGGAAATATGGAGGGACTTTGACTGACATGGATTAGTGGATATGGACAAGTACATCAACGATTGGGTTGCCGAAAACAGCGAAAGCGCCAACTGCGAGGCCCTCGGCTTTGCTCAATGTTTCCTCCAGGCCAACGTAGGTCGAGAAACATTCCAGATGCGAATTATAGCTAATTATTCTGGTAGGGCTTCACCGGTCTGACTTGCAATCTCATTACGAGCGACACTTGCCCACCTTTCAACACCAAGAGCGTCGAGAAGTACGAGTCTAACCAGCAATTCTACGTATGATACACTCCCAACCCTTCTGATTATCATGCTGACCGTAAACAGGCTCTTTGGAACATCTACACCATCTACCAATTCTTCAACCAGTACTCCCAAGCTCTCAGCAACGGCGCATCCCTTGCTGGCCAAACAGTCGATGCCATCGTCGCCAAGGTCGCTCCCCCCGTCGAGGCCAACACTCCCCAGAGCGAAGTTTTCAGTATCCTTTCCTCCACACTTGGAGTTGTATCCATCTTCACCGGTCTCATCCCCGGTGACGCCGGTACAGGTGTTGGTCTCCTTAGGGGTGGTCTCTCTGCTTCATTGGACCTGGCTGGCAAGCTCGGCAAGCCCCTCAAGATCACTCAGAAAGCCAATGACCGCTTTATCCAGCTCGGAGACATTGGTTCTTCTTTGGCTAAGCTTGTTGAGACTTACCAACAGAACCTTCTTGACAGTGTCAAGGAGATCCAGGGTGACCACCAACTGTTCCTCGCCGCTTGCGGAGAGGGTGGCTTCTCTCAGCGAGTTACCACTTCGCTTACTATCCAAGCCAGCACTCTCTACCGACAGCTTCAACTCTTCATCCTTTCAAGTGCCCTCAAGGCCAACGGTATCGTCTCTTCTCGAAGCACCGGCCTCCTTGCTATGGACGTCGCCAGAGACACTGGTGAGATCTCATGCGATAGTCTTAGTGCTGCTAGTACCTGCAACCAGTGGTTCGTCGATGAGGGAGCCAAGAACACTTATGCCTTCCACAACCCCGGTGACTGGCAAAACACTCACATTGATCTTATGGTAGCTATCATTGATGAGGGATGGGCAGACATGGCTGAAGTCTTCAAGATCGAGGACTGTGCTGGCAAGACTCCCGAGTTTGACCCCGCTACTCTTGGCATGACCTGCCTTGTAAGTTGGCCCTGTTTCTAATGTTTTGATTTCATGCTAACACGATTCACAGGCTACTCACGGCTTCTGCGAGTGGGACTACTCCGGAGCCACTCCCGCGACTACTGTCAAGCAATTCACAAACTGTGACAATGACGCGGATTGGGGTTCTCTTTGCAGCAGCTTCGGAGAAGGAAAGCTTGGTAAGTTTTTTATTCACAATATGAATTCCGTTAATAAAATGTTGCTAACAATGTCTCAATAGTTCCCGAATCCTACCTCGGCCCTCTCTTGTCTAACAAAGACTTTTTCTGCAAGAGCCGCTAAGCAGAAATTCTATTAGAGACTCAGTCTACGTAGTTGTGCTTCGAGATGTTGGGATTGGATGGTTCATCTGGAGGGTTGCAGGGGGATATACCTTGGTATAGAGTTAGTTCTTGAATTTAACAGTTTATTAAACGGGCGGGCAATACCCAACATTAACCTATGACATGAAGTTATATTTTATCTGGTCCGGAACGTTTCCATTATGACTTGGACCACCACCATTAGGCCTTGGCGACTTTTTGTATTTCCCAACCTATGAGAATTTATAGGCTCGGATCGACATAATACCCACTGAAGGATCTAGACTCGGCTGACTGCATATCCAAGACGATTTATCATTCACCTGAGTACGTCATTGAAGATAGCCAGATTGGCCAGGTACCGAGTAAGAACACGCTATTCATGATGCAGTCAGCCTTCTTGCTACTTCAAGTTAGATCACGAGGGGTAACCATTATAGTATAAAACCTATACGTGCCCCATACAAACTCCTGTGTTTAAATTTCTCATCCATTTTAACATTCCTTTCTGTAAATTGTTAAAATGACGGAAAAGAAACCTGTTATTGTTATTGTCCCTGGCGGCTTCTGTAGTCCCGAGACTTACGAAGATGTTGCCAATTTTCTTCGAGAGGACGGCTTTCCAGCCAAGGTCGTCAGGTTAACAACGACTGCGAACGTGCCGGTAGAGAACCCCGCCGATGATGGATACAAAGTCCTAGCCAGCAGAGGCTTGCTCGACGACGTTAAAGAAATTCACAACAGCATTGCGAAAGAGCTCGATGAGGGCTCCGAAGTCGTTATCTTCGGTCACAGCTATGGAAGTCTTCCAGGCCTCCTCGCTCTTGAGGGCCATACAGTGGAGGAACGCAAGGCAAAAGGGCTTAGCGGAGGGATCAAGGGCTATGCGGCTGTCGCTGGGTTCGCGTTTGCTGTGCGCGAGAGAAACATATACGGGACTACAGAACAAGGACCCGTCATGCCTAACCATTCACATGAGGTAAGTCAGAATACTACGAGAACTGACACTCGGCTAAAAATGTGATGAATAAAGGAGGGCGGCCTTGTGCATCTCCATGACACATTCAAATCTTCCTTCTTTAGCGATCTACCAGAGAATCAACGAGACGAAGCTTGGAAAAAGGTTCTAAGCAGCCATAGCCGAAAGAGCTTCGATCACTTGGCAGACTTTATCAACGCGGATGTTAAAATCCCTACAACTTATGTCAAGTGTGAGAAGGATGAAGTTCTTGCTCCAGCGTATCAAGAAAATTTCATCCAAGCAGGGGGATTTGGTAAAGTGGAAAGCCTGCCCTCTGGCCATTTTCCTTTTTTGAGCATACCGAGAGAAACAGCGGAGCTTTTTGAACGCATTGCCATGGCGTAACTGTTTAGGTTTCAGTGCCCATGTGCCAAGGGTCTCATGTCTTGATATCAGGTACATGAAGCAGAAACCCGGTATCTATCGATGGTTCTATATCAAACGACTTAGATCAGATGACTATCATTCAGACCGCATGTGCAACGGGATAAACTTTAACCCACCTTCGATTCACAATGTTAGATCCATTCAAGTTCAATATCAAAGCCTTACAGAATCCATTTATTTATACGAGACCCCACAGTATTTGATGTGACGTAGGTGCTATAAATAGCCACAACTAACAAAGCTAGAGGTGCTGCTAGGGGTCGTTTGTTTCAGCGTTTTTCAAGCGAGACCCTCGTATGAATAAGGCCGATGTCACTTCGGACTACAGGTCGCGAAGATTACAAATATCCCAATTCATGATTTGATAAATATCATTTGTTGTGATGTAATTTAATAGACCGATCAGATCTGTCCAAGTACATAAGCAGGGAAAATACCAGAGCAATTCTGACAGGAATTTGTAGATATTGGCTACTTAGTAATGTTCATCGAAACACCTGCTAGTCAGTACAATTAGAACCTCTGGCAGTTGTAACCGAGCCTCCTATGTACTGGCATAATGCAGTGATTGGATACTTCGTCTAGTCCATTGAGTCAAAGCACCTGTTGATCCCGGAGCTAAAGAGATTAGGACAAATATTTTAGCCCAATGCTCGGTGGATCCGGTTTTGAACAACCCAGTATGTGGATTCATCAACTTAAACGAAGTATGGTTTGCCCGAAGCCAAGCAATTGGCATGAACTAGACCTCGTATTCACGATGTCTGTCATTCATGTTTACGGATAGGCGGTGGACATATATAAGCGTGAGCGCCACAGAGTTGATCAGTTTTTAAGTTTCAATAATTACCAGAAGATCAGTCTACTCTCGTTTCTCGACTCGCTTCATACGCTCACTTTTTGTTTTAAATTGAAACCATCTTCAATATGCATTTACTCTCGTTTATTTTCCCAGCTCTCTGTGCTGCGGCTGCCGTTCCCTCATCCTGTGAGAAGCCAACAAAGCGTGTTGAGTGGCGACAGCTTGACCAGTCCACCCGCCAACAATATGTCGATGCAGTTCTTTGCCTCGCGACAAAGCCATCAAGAATCGGCCTGAACTCGACTCTCTACGATGATTTCCCTTACGTTCATTCCCAACTTGACAAGAAAAGTACGCATATTGCTCCTTGATTTGACCTACAACTTTGTTTCTCGGACATAGGCACTAACCTTTTGTAACTTTTAGTCCATTCCGTTGCCTCTTTCTTGCCCTGGCACAGATACTTTGTGCATGTCTATGAGGGTGCATTGAAGGAATGTGGCTACCAAGGAGTCATGCCGTAAGTCTTAGATCAGAACTATTGTCTCGTTACATCTACTAATCACCAATATCCAGGTATTGGGATTGGTCCCTCGACAGCGACGATGTTCCCAAGTCTGCGATCTGGGACGCCAAGACCGGATTCGGTGGAAACGGTAGCCCAGATAGAACCGAATCGATCTACGACGGAAGAGACGTCAGGAAGTGTCTTGATGATGGGCCGTTCAAGAACTTCCATCCCGAGTATCTCGGTAACAAGAGGGACCCTCACTGCTTGTCGCGCAACTGGAACGACGGAACAAGTAACATCGGAAATATGTTCTCTGACGTTTATACCCCCGAGGCTGTCAACAAGGTCCAAGCCGTTGACAACTACGACAAATATCGCCAAACTCTAGAGGCCGGTCCCCATGGTGCAATTCACAGCTCCATTGGCGGTGACATGGTTCCCAACACTTCACCTGGTGGTAAGATGATATTCCTCTCGTTTCAAGTTGTGAATTATTAGCTAACAGTTTAGACCCCATTTTCTTCCTTCATCACACCCAGATCGATCGTCTGTGGGCACTCTGGCAGCAGGAAGACCCCAAGGTTCGCCTAACTGACTTTGCGGGTGACCAGACCCAAAATCAGTTCGATGGAACTACGCCACCCCGAGCATCTCTTGACGACACTCTGCTTATGAATGGGTTGGCCGATGACTTGAAGGTCAAGGACATGATGACTACTGAGAACTCGCTCCTCTGCTACAGCTACTAGATCGCCTGATCTTTTTGCGTATGCGAAGGATGACTCTGTCATACAGCGGGTCTACTGGCAGGTGTTCTTGAAGTTTTGATGGACCATTGGCTTTCGGCTTTCCCCTAGGGTTTCGCCTAGTTTTTCCTGATTAGACCGTAGCCTCATTCCCTCAGCTTAGCAACGAAGATATTTTTTTAGAAGCGAAACATTTTATATCAACTGTTTCTAGTCTTATAGAACATTTCTAGAATGAGGAAATAACTGAGTGTCTAACGTTTGAGTAAATCTAAAGCTTTGACACGACTCTAGTATCCTTGACAATGACATTCTTGTTACCATCGATAGATTGACCCTTCAGCTTGCGCCTCAGGATCTTGCCTGCTGGGCTTTTCGGTATCGCAGAGACAATTTCAATTTCTTCAAGCCACTTGTGTCGTGTTGTTGCCTTTTTAACGCTCTCGAAGATTTCCTTTGCTGCTTCAACAGGTCTCGAGGAGTGCGAAGAATTAAGCACCACAAATGCCTTGGGCCGCTCACCAGCAAGCTCATCGGGAATACCGCAGACAGCGACGTCGTCAACCTGAGGTTGTCCTTGGAGAAGGTTCTCGAGTTCGGCTGGAGCAACTGCAATTCCTTTGACTTTGATCATTTCCTTCAGTCTATCGGTGATGGACAGAAAACCCTCCTCGTTAATATAGCCTATGTCACCAGTATGCAGGAACCCATCTTTGTCAAAGGTATCCTGCGTTGCCTTGGGGTTGTCGAGATAACCCATAGCCATCTGTGGCCCGCGAGCCCAAATCTCACCCGGCTTATTGGCCTCGCAGTCCTTGCCAGTTTCGATATCCACAATGCGGAGTTCTGTAGATCCCACCAGTGTACCGACCTTATCAGCATACTTGTAATCATACTTTCCCAGTGGATGAGCGACAATACAAGAACAAGACTCTGTCATGCCATAGCCCTGCTTTAACCCGGTTCCAGGGAAGGCTTTCTCAAGCAGAGTTAGGATTTCTCGCGATAATGGAGCTGCTCCGGACGAAAAGCGCTCCACATGAGACAAGTCATACTTTGCCACAACCTTGGGCTCACGGACCAGTCGAATGATGATGGGCGGGACAAGCAAAAGTTCCTTGATCTTGTTCTCTGATACAGTCTGTAGTAGCGTGTCCAGCGTGAATTTGGCCAAGACGTACACATTAGCGTTGAGGTGGATTGGTAGGTGCAGTTGATGCACAATGCCAGTGATGTGGTAGAACGGCAAAGCTGCCAGAATTTTTTTATGGCTGGGAAGCATGAGATCTGTTATTTGGAGGCATTGGGCGATAATGTTGGCGTGTGATAGCATGACCGCTTTCGGGAGACCAGTAGTACCGCTGCTGAAGCAAAGAAATGTGCAATAATCGGCATTCGTTTTATCCTCGGGGATTTGAAACGGGGGTACTTCTGCAATATCACTTGCTTTCTCCAGAAGCGCCTGTATGCTTGTACTGTCGTTGACCGAACCTTCTAACAGGAGGACATTACTTTTAGGTATACCAACCTTGGCAGCAGCGGCATGAGCCTTGTCGATGTTGTCAACAGTGGCAAACATGATCTTTGACTTGCTAGTCTTGAGACTGTAAGCCAGCTCGTCAACGGTATAGTCTGGCGAAACTCCGCAAGCTACACCGCCAACGCGAATAGTGGCAAGAGTAGCAACAGGCCACCAGATGGAGTTCCTGCCGTACACAATCACCGTGTCGTTCTGCTTGAGTCCATATTGAGTAACAAGGGCTGAAGACAATGATGTCGCATAATCTTTCAGCAACCCATAGCTGATGTGCTTCTTGGTGATGGCATCGGTAAAGCCTGGAGCATCATCCCCACGAGCGAATGTCTTGGACTCGAAAACCCATGACCACAATGTCTGCTTGGGCGAAACTACGAGCAGATGTTAGTTGAAGCTATACGAGTTTAGATCGGTATCCGTGAGTGCCTACCAGAGATGTTTCGATTCTTAGACTTGTAAATAATCATGGTAATAGATATTCGGAAAGATGTCGACTGATGATGCGAGAGAGAAACAAAGCCGATGCGGGGTGAAGTTTAAGTATCATACATCGGGTAGAAGTCAACTGAAACCCCCGCAATATCGACGGAGGAGATCCTTGTCGCGGGCATCGGCTTGTCGTCCCGCCGCGTAAATCAAGTTTAGCGTTGATGTTCTAGTCCACTTGGGTCAAGACGGTTGGTCAACATGCCTCGGCCTTGGTCTTATTGGACGAAACTCAAACGATATATATAGTATACTAACGACTGCCGCTTTCTTATAATATTCGAGAATTCGAGGGGTTTATTTGAATTCAGTAATCACTATGCTAAAAGCACTGTTATGAGATTTGCCACACCCATATTTAAAATCGTTACAGAAGATCCGTATATACAAAAGACACCATATCCGATTACTATTCCGGTTTGCGACCCCAGACTACACGCTGTTTATAGTAAGGGTGACACTTGCCCGAATGAATCTCTTTACGCGCATGCGCAAGGAAGACGTGGATTTCAGACTCGGTCCAACCGATTGTGTTGGCAACGAAAAGGACGAATCCTTCAGGATCAGCAAGGAAGGCCATCTTGGCGAATTGGCCCAACTCTTTCAGTGCTGAATCCTTTGGCCATCCTCCGATAGGGGTCTGTCATGGCTTGTTAGCTCTTGTCGGCTTTCTGAAAGCGTAGTATTTACCTTGTACTCGAATTGCTGAATGTCAACAAAGCCAGCCGCCTCCATAGCTTTTCGCTGTATCTCATCTTCATAAATGGTAAAGCTTGAACCCAACTTCTTGCCTCCCTCGATAAAGATCTTGCCCCACTGGTCCAAAGCCGAATTTTCCTTGACAGTGCCGTCGTCGCTGGTGATGATACCAGACGGTTCAAAACTCTCGACCCAGCCACCCGGCTTGCAAGTCTTGTATGCTTCGCCGAAGAATTTATACCAATCGGGGATGGCACCAACGAGCCAGCGGATGTGAATGTAGTCAGCTGAGTCAGGTGCAAAAGTCCACTCTTGAGTACAATCTTCAATCTCACTGTGGTGATATGTTAGTTGAGGAACCAAGGACATTCTGGGTTTTCACGGAGTAACCAACAATTGCACATTGGGTGAGACCCAAGAGGGCTGAATTGGAGAAACGTCGGTACCGATCACTTGGATGTTGGGATGCTCATCAGCAAAATCTCTGTCCTGGATCAGCATGTTACGTTCCAAAAGATATACATCAATCAGACTTACAAAGCCCAAATACCGGTACCAGTTCCGATATCAAGAGCTTTCTTCAAAGGCTTGTTAGCTTCTGGATAACCATAATTATTTCTTATCCCAAACTTACCGTAATCTTGTTGGTATCAATAGGCGCGAGATGAAGCTTTCCTCCGATTCCCAGAGTCAAACAGTGATGGCTTGTGATTGTTAACCATAAAGTGTCGACGCCAAGACTAGTTTAACTTACTTGATGTCAAGCAATTCGCTTTGTCGCTCATCATTAGCAGCCCTAGCTCGGTAAGCCCATGTCTACGATACGCGATTGGTAGAACATTTTTACCAATACTGTGCACTGCCAATTTCACGATGGTATGTCCTGCCATGGAGCTTGCGGTACTCAAAGATACTGGAGGTGACAGAGGCTGTGGAAGAGTTGAGACTCTCTTCGCTTAATGAATGTGCGTCATCATCGGGATTCTCGTCTTCCTTCGTTATTGTTAGTCACGAATCTATGTCACTAATAGAAACAGCGATTGAAACACTACTGTCTCGTCTTACCTCAGCGAGTTGTTGCCAATGCTCGGGTTCCAAAACACCGGCATCTTCAACGTTTGCCTGCGCCTCCTGTGAGGGGCTCTTTGAGGGACTTTTGATCCTACTCTTGGCGGGGCTCTTTTCACTCTTTGGGCTTGTCGCAGCCGCAGGCGGTGTCGACATGATGAGTACCTAGAAAGTGACAAAATGCACTTTGAGGATGTATTTTCTTTTTTAAAGTTTCGGGCACGGATATAATGCCTGGATCATGCGGAAAAGAAAAGAGAAAAGAGAAAAACATTGGAGCAAGGAATAAATTGGGAATTTCGGTCAGGGGAGCCATACTCCCTCCTGATTTGGGGGCTCGGCAAATTCGCAATTCTGGATAATAAACGAACGAATGAGACGCTGCAAAAGAGGGTCTGATTAATTGTGATTAGTTGATTGACATTAATTGACATGGGGAGACGTGTCAGTTCATGCAGGGTTCTTTGTAGGCGTATTATATCATTCATGGACGTAACACAGAAACAATCAGATATTTGCAGCGGCTCACTCTAAAAAGTCAATTGATACAACACATTAACTAGTTGAAGGGTTCCAGTTCCAAACTATTTATGTCTAGAGGAATTTATGCTATGCAAAAGGCTTATGGATACAGCAACTTCGGAAGCGCGATAAGGAAATTAAGACTAACCCAAATTGACATGGCGCAAACCTTCTTTCATATTTCGTTAAGGACCAACATCGGCCAAGTTGGCCCACGCTAAGCCAGTGGTCCCATATACCATCGTCTACCTGTCAGACTATCTGGACGAGCTTAGGGTAGCTGCGAAAAATGGCCAACCTATGACAGAAGCACGAAATGGGAGATGGCATCTTGTCGATTTTTATTTCTGGTGAGCGTGTCGATACATGTTGAGTTAGACTTGGGTTAGTCGTATCCAAATTCGCGGTTTAGCTTCGCAAATCTGTTCTGGAATCCTGACTCTTCCACTTTCGAAGCCCTTCTGGTCCGACATCCAACTTGCCCTCGCATGCGAGTTCTGTTATGTTATGTCACTTCTCAATTCGACATGATGCCCAGTGCTTTTACTATTGAGTTTCACCACACCTGGGAGCTTCTACCTGGAGTAAAGACTCAGACATAATAGCTGCACTCGAATCTTGTTACTCTCGTATCAGCCCCGCAGCATCCAATTGCCCAGACTTACTGATTGGCCTCCTCAATATGCATGTTGGTTCAACAACATACTTGAACCAACTTCGATAACACAAGTGAGGGATTTAAGAACTTAAACTCCTTATTAAATAGCCCGAATTTCTATTTGGAGATAATCTCAGTTTGTAGTTATCTGCAATGCCTGTGTGTGCTCCATGTCGCGCCGCAATATGCGCTCTATATCCCAAATCGATAACCTTGCCCCCTCAACGGGAAACTACTCTAACGTATCCGCCTTATGATGCGGATGATAAACAAAGCTGCTGGATTTGCCTTGAGCACGCCGAGTTCTTGTTGGAACACTACCCTGACGTCTATAGTCTATGGCTGCAAGAAGAATTGGTCGTGGGTTTTCAAGCTCAAAGCATGTATATGGAAGGGCAAGAAGGACCGAACAATCACCAAGATCATCCTGGAGAGCCTTTATCACCTGAAAGTCGAACTGGTCAAAATATGGAGGTCCACCAACAAATTTTGACCCGAAAGCATGAATCTGACAAAGGTGAAGGTTGTATCATAGAGCTAAGATTCTTCACAAATCGAGGTAAGAGCGAGTTTTCAGTTCCAAGAGCACGGCCGAAATTAACCGGAAACAGAGATACCCGAGATAAAGAGATATGGACATGACACTGCGTCAAACGGCATAGATTTGTGCCAGATCCAACGTTGGATCAGCAATTGCACAAGATCTCACCCAGCGTGCCGTTCTTACTCTGATGCCTCCTGGTATCCTACACGTCTCCTAGACTTGGGAGCAACCAGGAACACGTTGAATCTCATCATCAGTAAGGAGACAGAGCCAAGTGGCCCATACATGACCCTGAGTCATAGATGGGGTACCTTTGAGTACGAGAAGCTCACTTCCACATCGCTCACTTCCTTCAAACGCTCTATCGATTTGCAAAGTCTACCACGTCTCTTCCAGCAGGCGATTGAAATTACACGTTCAATTGGAATTCGCTATCTTTGGATTGACTCCCTCTGTATTATGCAAGATAAGGCCTGCGGAGATTGGAAGATTGAAGCCTTGAAGATGGGTCAAGTATACGCCAACACATACTTGAACCTGTCAGCCTCGCATGCGGTTGAGGCTGGGGACAACCCATCGATCTTCTATCCTAAACCTTGGACCTGCGTTCTGCCATCCCCCCTCTACCTTCCGGATGAGGAGACTACGAGACGAAATCTCTTCCTTGATGGGTATCTATGGACACATGAGGTTCACGAGGCACCGTTAATGGGGCGTGGTTGGGTTTTCCAAGAGCGATTCCTATCACCTCGCATACTTCACTTCGGAATGCGTCAACTTGCATGGGAATGCAATGAAGGTAGTGCCCTCGAAATGTTTCCTAGCGGTTTGCCACCCGGCTTCGATGATTCATTCAAAAGAAACGCGTGCGTCCCTGTTGTACAATCAATGCAAGTGACCAATACTGCCGACTTCTGTATCCGATGGCACGAGATTGTCAATACTTATTCGGCCTGCGATCTCACCTTTCAATCAGATAAGCTTATCGCCTTCGCAGGAGTTGCTAAGCTTATTGAGTCCCGCAGAGATGATGACTATATCGCAGGCTTGTGGAAAAGCACCCTGCGAGAGGATCTTGCCTGGTGGCTCTCCCCAGATACCGATAAAGATACTAACAACAGCCAAGCTCATCATCGTGCCCCCAGTTGGTCCTGGCTTAGCATCGACGGCGAGATCTGCTTTTCGCCGCCACCGTCAGCACACCACCAGCCGGAGTATCTTTGCCGTGTGTTGAGAGTTCCTTCGCGACTCGAAGCCGGATCTTCAGCACTTAATGCGAGAGGCATGCTTGAGTTGGAAGGCCTTGTTTTTCCAATCTCATCTCTCGAATGGCTGGAAGGCAATGTGAGATTCTTCCAGGTAAACAATGTCCGTTTCGAGACTGCAGATGGGCCTGAGAGCACACATTTCGATTATGATGGAAAACAGACAGACATTGATAGTCTTTGCTCTCAAAAAGAGCTTTACATGTTGCCACTGTATGCGACTGGGAGACTATTGGTTGGTATTCTAGTTTCGAAACTATTCACTCATCCGTCATGGCAACGAGTGGGTGCAGTCTGCATTCAGTATGCAAATATTCCTCCCGAATTCCATAACTCATGTCTGGAAGGTTGGGTTTCTCATCCAGAATCAGACTGGATATTTCATGTTGATGGATGTAGCCTTTACAACAGGATCTCAGAGGCGTTTAGAGGAGGAAGGCTTGGTACCATCAAGTTGGTCTAGTACGAACCATAGGAACCTCAGCAGGGTATATCAATTAGTCACGCGACTAACTACTTCTGTACATCCGGGTATAAGGTTCCAATTGATGGCTATTTACCACCTTCCTTTTTAGACTGCAAAAAACGAGATGAGCGGAGATAAATCGATCGGCATGACTCACTACCGATAGTGGAAACAACACTAGAAATTACTCTGTGTCTCTTCTCATCCTATATTTATAAGTAAGTTAATAATTGTCCGGTTTGTTTTGGAGACTCGGCGAATCTCGACACAGAAGCAACAGAATACTCATGTCCAAAGCAACATCAGCGAGTATGGCCCATCAGAAAATCCGTGGCAGGCTTCGCGATGTTATACCAGAGGCATATCTTGGTTCTTATACACCTGGTCCGAAGAATGGTATAACAGACGTACCTGGAGTCCTTGCCCACACGACCACTATCCGTGATGGAAGTGGGCAGATCAACACAGGATTAACGACTATC